>JBAMBK010002328.1:0-1200000 GCA_037043435.1 Drosophila suboccidentalis
ATTTTTTGTTGATATTTTAAGTAAACGAGGAAGTTGCATTTTAACAGTTCCATATACAGTTCTTAACAGCGTTCTGTTAAGTGCATTAACACGTACTGTTAAGTGCATTTAAAAGCGCTGTTACAGCACGCGTGTCAACGTTGACACTGACCCAGAATTGACCTTCAGTCAAAAATGCTTTTTAGGCCTATTTGCCAGCTTGAGCCAAGCCGGAGTTTTGTGTGTAAACATTCCAAAAAAAAGTTTCTTTTGTTTTTGTTTCGCTTTGTTTCTTTTTGGCCTTTTTGATACTTTAATTGCCCCAAAAGCCTTGAATTTGCACT
Organism: Drosophila suboccidentalis; assembly: GCA_037043435.1. Taxonomy (NCBI): domain Eukaryota; kingdom Metazoa; phylum Arthropoda; class Insecta; order Diptera; family Drosophilidae; genus Drosophila; species Drosophila suboccidentalis. The sequence continues at coordinate 324 of JBAMBK010002328.1, forward strand.
ACAAAGAGCTTTTAGTGGTTTACCCACAAAAGCCGTCTGAGAAATTATAGTAATTAAAGTCATAAAAAATGAGCAAATAAGACGGAAAATGTTATTTATCTTCAACCCACAAAAGTCTGTGTTGTTCTTTTGTTTGACCTTTTGACCTATGTACTGCACCATTTACTTAAGTATATTCTAACAAGCAAACAACTTTAGATACCTTAATGGATTCTAAGAGGGCTTTAAAAGTAAATACCGCCTTTATTTTGGGCTTCTAGACATGAAATCTATCTTAAAATGGAAACTTTTGTAAATATAAATAACGATTTAAATCTATAAATCCAAAAAAAATATCCATACTGAAAAATAATAAACAAATAAATCATTTTTATTTTAATTTAGAAACTAAAGAAATTTGAATTATTAAGCTGCCTGATTAAAAAAAACTATTCAATTCAATGGGGTGGAAAATAAAAAACTGTAGTAATCATTTCAAATAATCCCACGCTTGGAAACGAGTTTTTAGATGCTGCTGCCATAACATATAGAAAAGGGGGCAGGGCAAAGGAGAAGGAGTCTTATTTAGTAGACATATCAAATGGGGAGATTCAACTTACGCCACTAAGCCGCCCAAGAAGGCAACTGGACCGCCGCCAATTAAACGGATCTTGCGATGACAGGAATCGAAGAGCGATGTTCGTGTTGGCGCCTGCGATGTGGGTGACATGTTGTTGTTGTTGTTGTTATTGTGGATGTTGTGGATGTTATTGCGTCGATTGCTGCTGTGTCTATTATTAATGAGCAGCTGTTGTTGTGTTGCTGCTGTTGTTGTTGATGTTTTCCACGCTTGTTGTTCACTTGTTTTGAAATTGTAATTACTTATGTAGTTGTTGTTGCTGCTGCTGTTGCAGTTTTTACTGTTTTTATAATGAGTGTTGTTGTTGTTTTGGTTGTTAATGCAACTATTAGAAAAACTGTTGTTGCTTTTATTACTATTACTATTAATGCTGCGACAGCTCTGATTGCTGCTGCTGTCGTCGTCTGTTATTGTTGTTGCTGTTGCTGTCGCTGCTGCTGTCACTACAGCTGTTGTTGTTGTTGTTTTTGGCTTCTTGTTGCGTCGCAGCGCTGCTGCAAAACTATAGCTAGTGTGCTCTTTCTTCTTCTTCTTTTGCTGCTGCTGCTGCTCGTCTGTGTTAATTGTTGTTGCCAGCAATAACAAACACTTTTCGCTTGTCTGCTTTTGCTTAAAATAATAATCAGCTGCTACTATCGCCGCTCTCTTTTGATTTGTCTCCTGCGCTTCCGTTTGCGTCGTCGCTGCTGTTGCTGCTGCTGCCGCTTGCGTCGCTGCTGCTGCTGTCAATGGTCTGTGTAGCTTTTGCTGCTGCTGCTTGAGCTTTTGGAGCAAGCTTTTGCGCTGTTGCTTTTCGTTGCTTGTGTTGGCTGCTGTCACTGTCGCTGTCGCTGCCGCTGCTGCCGTCGTACCGAAACCAAGTTCCACAATGTGCTGTGTGGGCGCTCTCAACATTATTCACAGTCACTTTTGCTTTTAGCTTTTGATTCGTTGTTGTTTTTGTTTTTGTTATTATTGTTTATGTTTTGCACATTTGTTCGCTGTTTAATTTTCAATTTTTAGCATTTGAATCTTACACAGATTTAAATTTTGCTCAACTCGTTTTGTGTTTCTTTCCTTTTCTTTCACTTTTGAGCTCAACTTTCTTCTAGAAAATAAAATATTGCAAACTCCAAATTAAACTAAGACACAACAAGATTATTTTTGATATTTGCCAAGTTCACAACTTTCAACTTTAGTTTTGTTTTTGTATGATTTTCTTGCTTGTTACAAAGTTTAGGCCAAAGAACAGTGGTTCGTGGTGTAATGGAAATGGAAAAGACCAATAAAAGTATTTAATGTGCAAACTGTATTTAATTATTTATACATTTTTAAGCTATTGATTGTTATAGGCCAGTTTAATAAACACCAACACACATTTCCACTCGCTTTTTACCACTGTGCAACGATTGGAACATTGGCTTATGCTTTATTTTTTTATTTAGTTTATGGTTGGTTTTATATATAATATATAAATACAAATGTGCGCGTTTCTATATTGGAACTTTTGCTGTTGTTTTTCTTATAATTGTTGTTGTTGTTTTTCTTATAGTTGTTGTTATTGTAAATATAATGCGCCTTTGGAAGAGAAAAAAACGCGATCGCGTGAGTTTTTCTGCCTCATTGTGAGCTGTTTCACAACTGCGTGAGTGTATCTGTGTGTGTGTGCGTGTGTATGTGTGTGTGTCAGGTATGGGTGAGTATGTAAATAAGTATATAAATTTATTTTTTCGCGAGGTTGCTAAGCTAAAATCCGCTTATTCATATGTATGTTAATTAGATTTACTACAAAAGTGAATTATGAAGTATTCGCTGTGTGGACTTCTTTCTAATCTTCTTTTTCTTTTTTTTTCATTCTTTATTATAGCTTATTTATTTTTCTTCTTTTATGCAAATTCATCAGCAACAGCGGAAAAAAATGTTTATACATTTTAATTGTAAATTAAATAAAAGCAATGATAATTTCAATCTCATCTTCTCTCTATTTCTCTCACGCATAATCTTCAAATTGCTTTTAAATATTTTTTTTTCAGACTCGGCACAGCCCAAAAGGAAAGTAAAAGGTGGTGTCATCCACGCTGCTTACGCAATTCGCAAAAGAAAAGAAAAAAAAAAAGACGAACCAAAATTAAAACCCATCATTAAAGTAGGCACAAGCCAAAAGGGAGGCGCAGAGGCAACTCATAAAAACTGGGAAATTGGCAGCATAATAAAAATCGAGCGGGAAGCATGTCAAACAGGAGTCAAAACCGGATAACCTTCACCCAAATATACATATTGAACCCAAACGGTGAGAAGCCTGGTCCCAAAGCTGGACAAGAGATCAGAGAAACTACAGTTAAATATTCTGATTACTCATTTCAGATGAATCATAATGAATTCCCCTCAGGGGAAGTTCACAAATTGAACGACATTTACTTAATGAAACAGCCCAAAGTTTTTTTTAAGAATTTTTTGAATATTGTGTTTTCTGAAATTTTTTTCTTTCAATATCAAGTCTTTCATTGGATTTTGCAGTATAAACTGTTAAGAAGTTTTGATTGACGACAGTTTTAAAAAACATTTAAAATTGATCAAAAAAGTACCAATTTAAGTGATTCTAAAATTTTTAAAATTTTAGCTTAGTAAGACAGAGAGCTGATATAAAAATGTATTGTGGGTTTTCTGGGAATTCAGTTGCTTTTGCTTACAGATATTTAAAAAAGGATGTTCCCAAAATCTCCCCTTTGCATTGATTTTAGTACATTCATTTATAAAGAAATTTTTAATTGAGAAAAGGTTTGAAAAGCAAGTGAAAGTGATCCTTTTTTTTGAAAAGTTCAGCTCCTTAAATTTCTTCACTGGCAAACGATATCTGAAACAACTCATATTGACCCAAATTCCGACTTATTTTCGACTTCCGTTGGCTTTTCCACATTGATTCTTAAAGAGTTGCGATTGCATGACTCAAAAGTCAACGAGGCGTGCATCTTTATATGATTCTTCATATGGAAATCAAAGAAAAATAAAAAGAAGGGGAAAAAACGCTCGGAAGATGCGAAATTCCCCATGTTTGTCACAGTTAAACGCGTTTATCTGTAATTCTTGGGTGGGAATAACATCGGTATGAATAGACGTGCCACAGCAAAGTGGCAAAATTGATTCAATCAAGTCAACTGGCAAACTAGCAATGTGCAGATTGAGCTGGAAACACGCAAAGACATCGAATATCGTACGGAGTATGGGATATCTGGTAAAAAACAACAGCAACAATCCACAAAGACAACTTACACCAATAATCATAGCAACGACAACACGGAAAAGTAAAAGAAAAAGGCGTGCAACTAAATAAAATGCTCAAAACGATTTGACACTTTTGTTTTAAAGAAGAAAAACAAAAAAAGAGTAAAGAAAACTTTCACAAAGAAGTTGAAAATTGTTATACTTAGTTACAAATCTATTGAAAGTTTTAGGGTTAGATTAAAAAAGCAAAAGTTGAAACAAAACTTGCCAATTTCTCAAGAAACTTTCTACAATTTCAATGGAATCAAAAGGCGCTCTTGTAATTCTCAACTAATTCATGCAACGTTTGGTTTTTTTTTTTTGCCCAGCATATTCTCATTTCCAGGCACGTTCTAAGACCTATAGAATTTCAATAGAAAATTTTAGCTCATATGTGAGTAAGGCTAATGTTAATGAAGTTGATGATGATGTTGTTGCTGCTGCTGATTTGGGAAGCAGACGAGCAACAGTGAAGACAGTTTAAGAGAGTCGAGCGGTTCGTTGGTCTCATTTTTAATGCACAACTCGACAAATTGACACTACATGAAATAGATAGGGAAAAAGAGAGGGGAATTGCGCTGGTAGAATTTTAAAATGAAAGTTCGTGCTTATTCACGGTTGAAGAAGCATGCGGAAATCTCTAAGCTTAAACCGAAAAAGCAAAATGAAAAACCCAAGCTCAACGAGAGATGAAATAAAATAAAAGTCTAGCCAAACGAAGAGTTGAAATAATAATAATCATAATAATTATATTATTTTAATGTGTTTTTCTTTTCTGTTTCTTTCCTTTTCTTGTTTTTCCAAGCTGTCGTTTTCTGCTTTGGCATTACACAGCATTTTCAATTAAGTCCCCTCAACCTCAACGTTTTCAATGATGAAAGTTTTCCTTTCTTCCACCTCATTTTTTTTGTTTTTCTTTTACTTCTATTTCTGTTGCTCTTGTGGCAAGTTAAGGAGAAGAAGGGTTTGCGGCAAGTGTCGATGCACAGCGAAGCAAGACACATCGTCAAGTGGCAAGGTTATGCATTGTGAATAAGCAATTAGTTCTGCGGTTCTTTCCCGTAATCATCATCATCATCATCATCGCCATCATCATCATGATCAAGACAAGACATACGCTTGGATTTGGCTTCAACTTTGGGGTCATTGTTATCTGTGCAACAGATTGAAGATGAGCGAGAATATCAATGAAACGATATCTCTGTTTATGGCTTTTGATTGGCTGGAAAATGAAACTGGAAGAGGCTACAAGATTACAATCTCGTTGCAAATTAACTGGAAAGCAATACTGGACGTCATTGACATCATTACGTTATTCACAGGAAGTAAGGCAAAGAGATGACCTGTTATCGATAGCCGATATTTTCTGGAACTGAAATTTGATGATTAACAAACATGGTATTATTTGACAATCCGATTAATTGTGTCGATTACGATTAATCAAGCTAGTTATGAAAATGTTATCGTCGTAGTTATCGATAAGTTATCAAGAGAATTTCAATTACTTGCTCTACTAAACAATTAAATCGTAAAAATGAGATCGATTATTCAATGGCAAGCCCTACTCTTACAATAAACGGCCAGCTGTAATTGACTATCGATTTATAATCGATTGCGTCTTACGCTTCCCCTAGTGTTTTCAAGTGCCAGAAGGATGATATGATATGCTATAATAATTGAAACAGCTGCGATTCACGCTCGATCAATCTAATTGAGACACGTTGCAACTGCAACTCTCAAGGCTCTCGATTGCCTCACAATCTTCACACTCTGAAGGCCACAAACCGATTCGAGTCGAGTCGTAACGATTCAAATCGAGAGTGATTAGTGTGCCACGTACATACAAACATACATATATTACAGCTCTATCTGTATCTTTTTTTCTGCATTTGTTACTCCAAGTGTGTGTGTGTATCGAAAAAAGACAACAGACAAAAAAAAAAAAAGGCAAAGGCAATTGCAATCGTCAATCGATCTGCATACTCGCTTTATTTTGTATCTACGTGCAACTGGGCAGGGTTACCTCCTCTCTTCCTCTCCCTCTGCCTCCCTTTCTACAAAATGAACTGAAACTTGAGCGATTGCAGGGACTGCGAAGTTCTCACGGCGAATTACACAAAACGCCGCACATCACGTTTCCAGTAATCATGAAACTCAGTTACCCGCCTCTCTCTCTCTCCTGCTCCCTCTCTTCGACTCTAGCTTGATCACATTGGCTACACTGTGCTCCCCATCTCCATCCCCATCCACGTCATTCACCACGACGACGCTCTCAGGCAATGGCTATAAATTTGTACAGAGCTCAAGACGTGAGAGAAATGCAAAAATGTCAAATGAAATAGAAATAGACATAAAAAGAGACTCATTGAAATTACCAAAAAAATAAAAAAAAACTTGAGGAAACTACATAGTATAAATGCAGCAATGGAGTCTGCTCGACATGCAGATACTCTGTGCAAACATATTAAATGAATGAGGAATTAAAATTACTACTAAAATAACACAGAAAATAGATTAGTACAAAAAAAGATCCACTGAAAACAAAAACTAGATGGAACTGGTAGTGCTGCAGTGGAGTGTGCTCGACAAGTGGATACTCTGTACCAATACAAGTTATTCCAACACCTTTTATGCTTATTGTCGAATTGTAAATTCTAATAATATTAATAATTCCATTAATTTAAACAAAAACTAGATGGAACTGGTAGTGCTGCAGTGGAGTGTGCTCGACAAGTGGATACTCTGTACCAATACAAGTTTCTCCAACACCTTCAATGCTTATTGGCGAGTTGTAAATTTTTATAATATTAATTATTCCATTCATTTAATCTTTATCGAACTGAAATGTCATTTTCAATTTACAACAATATTGAAATACTCTCCTTCAATTAGTAGTGTATATAAATACAGAAAAATACAATTAAAAAAGACCCAGTTAAGGGCACAAACAATGAAATATGTAAGACGCGCTAATTAAGCAAATTAGTAAAACTACAACAACACCGATGGAAAAACAAAACAATAATACAAAAATAAAAAATACAAAAAAAAAAACAAAAACCAGCTGTGGTCAGCGTCTCGTCTGCTTTGTTGTTACCTACTTTTTCAGTTGTTGTTGTCGTTGTTGTTGCATTGTCAACACAGCTCGGATGAAATTTGACCCATAAAATTTCCCACCAAAATTATAGTAATTTTCAGCTAACTCAATTTGGCCGAAACGGAAAATGGGAAACATGAGAAAGAGGCAAAAAAAAAAAGCAAACCAAGCTGAGGGAATCGTGTCCGCACAACAAAAGTAGCCGAAAATTAGCTAGAGAAACGTTCAACTTCTCAATGGAAAATCAGCGCAATTTTCACTATCCAGTTACCAGAGAGGCACAGGCTGCCTCTTCTTCTTCTTCCATCTGCCTTGCCCCTCATCTTGTGGCAGCCACAAGATGCCGCATAATAATAGCTGTTGCGTTGTTGTAGTCGCCACAGATGTCAGTGGGCGGCCATTTGGACAACAACCAACGAAGAACAACCAACAACAATGGCATTAAAACAACAACGAAATCTTCAAATTGCACAGTGGAACATTTAGACAATCTTTCCCCCCGAAAATGGGAAGTTGCCTACATGGGAAAAGATCTTCAAGAGGGTCATTAACTAAAACAGACCATAATAAAAATCTGAAATTTTTTATAAATGATTGCAACATTTTTAGAGGCAAAAAAACATTGGGCAACATTGTAACGTCTAAGGGCTTTTAATACCATTTAAACTGAGACAAATGGGGCGTTGTTGGTTATTGGTAAAAACAAATGGTAGAAAAAAAAAAAACAAATTGTATTTAAAAAAAAAAAAGTGTAAAGGTAGTGTTTTTCCTTTAATAGAAAACTGAAAATTGTATTCGATTCGCATAATAAACAAAAAGTGTTGCCAGACAATCAAAGGAAACCGGCGTATACGTAATATTGTATACACTGCGAAAACTTACTCTATAGTATTATTTCAATATCATTAAGCATTCCCTAACATTACTCATACTTGTTTTTCGATTGTCCCATTAAAAAAAAACACTATCGATTGTATTTTTAATTTTTTTTACAATAAATTATTATTTATGGAAACGAAAATGCAGCTGTTGTTGTTCGGAAAATGCAATTAGCGTTTCATTGTGTAGTCCCTTAAGGCCAATTTTCAAAGGGGGGGCAGAGCAGGGCAGAGGAAGGGTGACAAAATGTCCGCCTACTTATTGTAGGCGTAGTTGGCACCACTGTGCATAGTGGGTCGCGCTCTGTGTCAGTGGGTGGAACACAATTGGCACACAGTTGTGGCAGCTGGATTAGACTTTTCTTTTAGTCTCTTTTCATTTTATTTAATTTGTTGTTGTTGTTGTTGTTGTGTGTTAAACTCTTAGACTACCGCAAGATTTTGTTTCATGGATTGCAACATGAATTTTATACACATTTGCTTTGCTTTGATTTTTCTTCATATTTTTGTTCAAGAAAATGGGAAAAACAAAAACAAGTGACAGCTGGCAATTATTTAAGAAGCCTGCAAGCACTCACATCCTCTCTCTTTCTCTTTGTCGAGCGCTCTCTCTCTCTCTCTCTCTCTCTGTCTGGCATTGCAATTAATGGCACGTGTTACCGTTAGAAAGAGTGTGAAGAGAGCGAGAGAGAGAGCACATTGCAGGCTTTAATGAGAGACAAACTGAGAGCAAGTGCAACTATAAACAGGCGTTTGTGTGCTTTTTATAGGGTATGTGCAAAGTATAAATACCCTGCATAAATCTATAGGCGTACATAATGCATAATAATGGTACTGCTTGCAAGCAGTGCATTTTAAACAAATTTCCTATTCTTAGACCTTTTACAATGTACCATGCACTTGCTCTAACTACCCGTTCTTGGTCTGCTTTTCATAGGGTATACAAAAATAAAAAAACAGGCCCCCATATGACGGCAATGGCGACAGCTGAATAATAAATTTAGCTCAGCTCTTTGATTTTTTCTCGTTCAGCTTTTCGCTTTAGTAGTTGTTGTTGTTGTTGCTTTAGGGGGACAACAACAAGAGCAACAGCAACAGAAAACAGCTGAGCTGACATTGACACTTTTCGTCGTTTGCTTAAGGCGCACAAAAAATCATGTAAGGTTATTTATAAAATCTAAAAAAAAAACAAAATAAATAAATACATAATAAAAGAGAAATGCTGTCCAGAGGAAACCGCAAAACGATAAACTGCGCAACCGATACATACTATATAATTTCTGCACAATATCGGAAATCAATAAATGTCGTGTTTTTCGCCCAACACTTCCCGTGTCTTATGTGTGGTGCATTATTTAACCATTTCTAACCACAATAAACTGCATAATGTATTCATTTACATAAAATTATACCCTTTAATGTCTCACTTCATTGTTTCCCTCTTGCATGCAAACTTCAATTTCAATTCGCCAAATTGCCAACTGGCAATTCCAATTCCAATTCGAATTCGAGTTCCCCTTTCCCAGCGTTCGTTCAATTTCCGTGTCGCCTTCAACGCGCTTTAACCTTCAACTCGCATTGAAGTCAATTTGCTGGTATTTTTGCCCTCTCTGTCTCCCTCTCCCTCTCCCGTTCACACTTGCTTGCCATTTGTGTTTTCACAAAGTGCCAAAAGCAAACAGCGCAGCAATTAAATCAAAATTTATGAAGTGATTCTAATTTAACGGCTTTAAGTGTACGTTCAATTTCCATTGCTCGCATTTTGAATAAGCTTAATTGTTGACGACTTTTCTATGTTTGTGTGTGTGTATGTGTATGTGTGTAAGTCGCGACCAGGCAAAGCACCGTTAAAGGTCAAACGAGCATTTAGCTAGAGACGCAGAAAGAGACAGCAAAAGCAAAAGCAAAAACTAAACGAAATGGCAACAACAATCAATGCCTGCAGCCTATCTAACCACCTCTCACTCCCTCTCTCTGTCTATCTCACTCACTCGCTCGCTCGCTCTCGTTCTGAGCTTAGACATAGAATGATTATTATTAAAAGAAATAAAACTAGTTTCTCTAACAGCAAGCAGTAAACCTGTGCAGTTGTTGTTGTTGCTCTTGTTGTTGTGGCAGCAGCTGCTGCTGCTTTTGTATGACGTGAGCGAAAGATGCACATGCACTGACACGATTAAACATGCCGGCAATCGTTCAGATCATTGGGAAAGTCCCTCTAATGCGACTAATACCCATACAGAGAGTTTCCCTTAGTCAATTTATGGCATCTCTCAATTAACTAAATTCTTAACAAGCCTCAGAAAATTGTTGAAAATTGGTAATACCCAGAGAGAAATACTAAAGTAATGCGATTAATTTGTACACTTTGTTTCTTAACTGGATTCTATGCTTAATTTGCAATTAGTTATATTTATGTATTTAATTATGTTTATTTTTAGTTTTAATAGAAGATTTTCCAATTTATGTTTATTTCTAATTTTATTAGAAGTCTTTCCTACTAAACAATTCTTTTTTTTTACATTTTTTACTATATTTTTATTTACTTAAATGATCAATGTATTTTTTTAATAGTTCCTTATCGTATTTATTATAACTTTTTTTGTATTATTTGTTTACTTTTTTAGAAGAAGCAGGCTTACTTAGGTTTTACTTATTTTCATGTTTTTAAAACATTGTGAGTCTGCGCGAATAGACTTTGCCCCACTGTAATCTGAGTCATAAAATTTGCAAAAATATATTGCAGCACGCAAGAGCAGTAATCGATATTTGCCACACTGTGTGGCATACTTGCTGTTGGAGGCGGTGACGCATTTGCATTGACACAAAGAGGAACAGGACCAGGAGGAGGAGGAGAAGGGGGCGAGGGGAGGTAGGGAGAGGAGGGGAAGTGAGAAAATTGGCGCAACTTGAAGTGGCTGGCGGAAGGGCACCGCATTGTTGTTGTTGTTGAATGGCGTGTTTAAGGACTTTTTATTTTTATTATTTGCCAAGGGTTGCCACCTGACGGCATAAAAAAGTGTCTTTGTGAGGGGGATGATGCAGAGACAGGAAACACGTCCGGAAAGGAAGTGACAGACAGTGACTGTGGTTGGGGCAAAGGAAGTGGTTAAAAAACCGACAAAACGATAACAACAACAATTGGTAAACGCTGCTGGCGCTTACAGCAGCAGCTGCTGTTGTTGTTGTTGTGATGCTGCTGCTGCTGCGCTGCGTTGTCTGCTTACTGGTTACAGTTACTGGCCAAAGCAAAAGCTCGATGCACCGTAACAGTTATTGTTGTTTGTTTTTCTTTTTGTTAGTTGTTGTTGTTGTTATTGTTGCTGTGCCAATTCTAAACGTTGCATTGGCAACAGTCGCGCTTCGCCGGTTTTGCAAGCTGCTTGCTGCATTGCGCGTAATCAGTGAAGCAACAAACCGTGGCAACAACAATAACAATAACAACAACTCCAACTACAACAACAATTATAAGAGTTGTAATGCGGCTACTGCTGAAGAGGTAGCAGAAAATGAAAGAAAAAAAAATAGAGTTTTTGCAAGTATTGAAAACTAGTATGCAGTTCGCTGTGAATGACACAGTTTACAATTGCACACACACACACTCACTCACACACGCTCAGGCAGGCACAACAACACTGGCACAGTGGACTGAACTCCTTGCTTACTTGAATATTTGTTTTCTTGTTGTTTATCTATTTTCTTTTTAGAATTTTCACACTACATTTATTCATTTTTTTTTTATGAATTATTAAACTGTTTTTTTTGCACACTCATATAGAAGAGTTGTCGATGTTGAAACTGCGACGCTGATGCGCGCCTCTAAACAAAGTCAAACGCGTAGAGACGGCGACCCGACGACGACGACGTTCACTACGACCGTACGACCAAACATGCCAAAGGAAATTTCTATACTGAAGCAGCGGCAAGACTCTGACAGCTGCTTGACTGACTGACTGCCAACGAACACACACACAGAGAAGCTGCCAAATGAAAGCAGAGCAGAGGAGAGCCAAAGATGATGATGATGATGGTGTGTCGCTGGTGTTGTTGTTGCAGTTAGTTTCTTTTCATGCTGTTGGCGTCGTCGTCGCTGCCGAAGTCAAACGCACACTTGCACACATTAACTGGTTTGCTCAGAGAGCAACAACAGCGGACTGAGAAGAGAGCAAGTGAGCTGAGCTGCCAGTGAGTGTTTATATGTGTGTGCTTTGCATACAAATGCGGCAGTCAAGCAAGACCAGAACATATACACCTCTATATACAATACACGACCACTTGTTTGACAGCTGAGCATGCTCGCTCGCTCCCTTACACACACACTTTCTCTCTTTCTGACATGCTCTCGCAGCGCTGCGTCGCATCAGCTGAGACCAACATATACAGAGGCAATATTTTTTTTGCGCTATACGCTTGGTCGCGCTCAGCAGCTGACAGCACACAGTGCTGCCAGACTGCAAGATATTTTAGTAGTAAATTGTTTGGTAAAAATAGTAGTAGATTTAACTGCCAAGAAGCAGAGGATAAATTAGGTCTTGATTTTTAATATTTATAACTTGTAATAAAATAGGATAATTTTTAATTGGATTTACCTGACATGGTAAATGATTTAAGCTAGTGGAACACTCACCTGTAAGAAAAGAAAAGAAAAATGTTTATATAAAATGGAAAATAGGCAAAGAGACAAACTTTAATGGCGATATTATCAGGTAACAACACAAACAGGGATCCATCAGCGTCGCCCGCATGACCTTTTTAGATGTAATGTCATTAGCACCCCTCTACCCTTGTGTATAATTATCACACACTCTCTGTGTGTGTGCCATTGATAAGCATAAAGCAAAGAACAAAGAATAAATAAGAAAAAAACACAGGAACTGCATTTGGTTCACGGCTTCCATGGAATCAAATGCTAAAATCAAGAAAGACGCACCGTCATTCAACACAAATACAGGAACTACAAAAACAACATCAAGACAAACAGCTGTCAGTGGTGGAGTCAGGGAGAGAGAGATGGAAAGAGAGAACGAGGGCAATTCGTTGCGTTCTTCAGGTTCTCTTGCTTGCTCTGCTGCTGGACAGTAAACACCTGTGACCGCCCGCAACGCAACTGCTGTGCGACCACAGCGAGTTCATTTGCACTGAACCTCTTCATATTGCACACACACACATATACACACACACACTGCAATGCTGCAAACAGCGATGCTTGGCTGCTTTCTAGCGGTTACACCAAAGCAAACAGCGACGCTACCGTCGCCGTCGTCGTCGTCATTGCCGCAGCAGCAGTAGCAGCAGGCAGGCAATTCGCCATTATTCGAAATTGCTTTGCGCTCATTATTTATTGCAGCGACTGTTGCAGCCTCGTTGCAGTCGAGTGCAGACGACCAGCAATCAAACGGCACACGTTCCTCCCTCCAACCCCTTCCTTTCTTCACCGCCTGCGGCTGCTCTTCGTCTGTTACTTTAAGAGCTTGCGTCGAAAAGTAAGAGCATAGACAACCCAGTAGAACCTGAAGGCATGTGGTGAACAAAATACACGCAGTCTTCTGCCGGAAAAATTGAGTGGCAAAGCTACAGGCCAGTTTCCGCTACGTTTTCAGGGCGAGGCCGCTGAAAGGTAGCCGAAATTTTCTTACACACTTCAGTGGTAATTTTTGCTGCAAGAAAAAAAGTCCCTAGGGACTGCAGCTGCAGCCAACTTAACGTTGCAAACGACTGGCAATAAATATCGAAAACACTTTTCATAAGTTTCCAACCATACTATGCTATATTTCTTTATGGTTAAAAGAATTCATAAGAAACGTAATATATCGAATAACTTATTTTATTAATTAAGCATTTTTAAAATATGATAAAATTATGTTGTTTTATTATTAAATATTATTATCGTGGCGGTTATCGATAACAATGCTGACAATGCTATTATCGGCTACCGAAGACATTGCAGCCCTTCGTTTGTGTATTTTGTCATTGTGCAGAAAGTGTAAAATATGGTAAGTTTTAACTATAAATATATAAATTAATGATTATTTTCATTGTATTTTTAGCCTTATAGATCGCCTGACTTAATTGCCCTATGACGAAGATCATAGCTGTTGCCAGCAAGTCCAGGAGAGCATCACACGTAAGTAAATTACACAAATAATCAATTAGACACAAAATTTGTTATAATTATTGTATTTTCTTTGAATCAACTTGTAGGAGGCTCTTCAAAATGGAAAGTAAGAAGATTGGCAAATCGCCCAACAATTAGGTAAGAATTAATCATTCTAATGCTCTTCCAACAAACAATTAATTGATTCTAAATTTCAGATTGACCCTTCAACCGAATGCTGTGGCCAGAAGGAATTAAATAATAAGTAAAGTTAGTTTTAAGTTTTATTATAAGTGAACTGATATTTAGTTATAAATGAAGTGCATTAAAATAAAAAAAAGTTAATAAATTTCTTGTGTGCATAATTTTTTGCCGCCAATTCGGCACGATTTCCCAGTGGCCTACAGCCAGGGCAAAAATTTCCCACCGCTGAACGTCTATGTAAAATTTTCGCACGTCTTCAGCGGGTACCCCCGCAAACCGTGCCGGAAAATTTCGGCAGGTCTTCAGCTAGCGTATACCGAATTACCCCGGCCACGCCAATGTAAAAGCGAATTAGAACTTTACACAAAGTGGCTGCACATACCGGCTGCAAGTTCGGCTGGAAATTTGTATACTTTTCCATACAAAAAGTGCTACTGGGAAAGCAAATGGGTCAGAATCAGAGTAAAACGGTATATTATCTAGTTCAGCTTATCGATAATATCGATAACAATCAGTAAAATGGTAAACATCTCATTAAGTATAAATTAAATTGTAGACAATTAAAAGACAGCGAAAGAGAGAGAGAGAGAGAGATAAAGATGCAAACATAGATGTAAATAACACTCTCCCCACTACTTGACTATGTTTTGTATTTGTGGCTTGTTTATTTGTTGCTATTTACTAATCTTTTGTTTCTTCTTAGCTTGCGGTGGCAGCGCTGCGACAGCGACAGCAGTTCCGTTTAGTCGGTCACGCCACCACATAAATAAGACAAACAACAATAACAACTTAGCAGCAGCAGCAGCCGCAGCAGCGTCCACTGCTTTGGGTCATGCGCACTACAAATGACGTCAGATGTAGCCATCGAATTTGGAAGTGCGCAAAAAAAAAGCACAATTTGGATTTTATTTAACGAGAGTGAACGACTAGAAGATGCCCATTGTTCAAATATATTTTTTAAAACACTCATGTGCTGCACAGATCCAAAATTTCACTTGCAAAACGCATTTCGACTACTTTGCCAAAATTTGTCCGTAGGCATACTGCTATTTATTTGCTATTCTAGGGTATATAATATGTAAACGCACACACACAAGTTTATATGTGCAATTTGTGGCAGGGGCGCTGTGTGATTTATGCATGCGACGCGCCAGCAACCCAAAAGGGGGCGTGACAAATCGGGCGCTGCTTAAATGCGTCGTAGGTGTGAACCGGCAATGCCTCACCCCCTGCCCCAACCCACTCGCCAACTACACATACTCTCTCACACACAGTTATGCCATCAGCTTAGGCCCATTGCGGGGTTTCTTTGCCAGCGGAAACCCTACAAATAATACAGAAAACGCAAAAACAGAGAAGGGGTGTGTTTCTTAGGGGGTGGGGTAGCATGGTAAGTGCGCAGTATAGACAGGACACATACACAAACATACAAGCAACTTTAATAGCAACAATAACAATGCCAAAATGAAAATCAGCTGTTATTGCAAACGATTTCAATGCGAAAAAGAAGAAGAAACTGAATAAAGAGAGCAACAACAGTAACAACAACAACAACAACAAGAGCTGTAAATGCAAACAAAAGCTCCAACTCTGCTTCTCTCTCTTTCTCTCGTTTCCCACTCCCACACATATTGTGTTTTGCTTGTTGTTGTTTATGCAAACTTTGATTACATGTAGCTAAGAAGAAGTCGATGAAGATAAATGTGTGCGTGTGTGAGAGAGAGTAGGCAGAAAAATCTGCATTGCTGCGTTGCATACATATACAAAATACATTGGTAGGTACATAAATAAATAAATGTATGCATACTTATGGATATTCATGTTTACTGATAAGACTAGTTCATTTGTGAGCCACAAAGAACGCGCTACAATACACAAAATAACGTTTTATAGTATAGAGAAGATCATAAAATCTATAGATATTTGTTGTATCATAAAAAAGTTTGAATTGCACAAAAAATAGCAATTTATTTTTAATAGATTTATCAGCCCTTTATCCCTTTGTCCTCACTCCCGTTGCTTACCGACAGAAACAGGTGACCGTCTCCTCCACATCGAGGGGCAGCGACAGCTGCGTGGACGGATTGCTGCCAGCTCCACTTGCAACACTTGCACCTCCACCACCTGCCGCATTATTGTTGCTATTATAATTGTTACTGTTGTTCCCATTGTTGTTGTTGTTGTTGCTGCTTTGCTGTCGCGGCACATGACGCGCAAATGTGGCTGCAAATGTCGAGGAGAGCGACGTATGCGATGTGGATTGTCGTGGAGTTGTGGCCGCTGGCGTTTGCGGTCCCGTCGAGCTGCCGTCAGGGACCGAGGAGTAACGCACGAGGATGGCACGACTCACCCGATTGCCGCCCGTTAGATTCGAGATGGCCCAATTCATTGTCGAAAACACCACACGACTTTTTGGTAGCAACGGAAGGGAACTAGACGCGTTCAAATTCCAAATACAACTGACTGTGTGGTGTATGTAGTGCAGTGCAATACAGCGAAGAAGAACCCCTTTCCCCCCTCCCCCCGTTCTTAACACGCTACTTAACCCCCTCCTCTTTATGTGTTGCTTACGACAAAGCAGCAAAATTGATTTTAGCAAATGATTTGTCAACCCTGTCAATCAATTCCAGACACCAAGTGTTGCCAACTGCCGATTTATCTCTGTATCTGTATCTCTCTCTGTCTCCCTTGCACTCTGTGTGTCCGCTTATTGTCTAATTTAATTAGAGTTGTACTAAGTGCGCCTCAAGGTCGAAGCCTCCCTACCCCCCTCTCCCCACTACCTTCTCCCTCACACCAGCTATTTGAACTCAGTTGGCGACAGCGCTTATCCCCACAATAACCCCCACATCAATAAATGAATTTCCAATTTGCATTCTCAGAAAGATTGCTAATTGTTTTACTCAACACTGGCCCACAATGACACTTGCTGAAAGCTTTTGATTCAAGCTAAAGTCGTTTACATAATATAAAAACATTGGATAGGAAAGTCCACAGTTAGTCAAGTAATTTTTTTCCTGCCTAAGTTCATAACTATAAACATAATCAGATAATTGCCAGTATTTCTTTGATGAATTGATCTCAATCTCAAAAAAATACTGCCAGCAGCTCAAAATTTATCCAGCACAATAGTCGATAGATATTGAAATCGATAAATCTGATGAACATAAACACCTTTCATAGATGCAAATGTATTGGTGGTATCTGTAAGTGCTTGCATGATCTTTGTAACTGTTTGTTTTAGTTGCTAACTGTGTTTGTTTTACTTTATGATTGGAAATTGTAATGAAATTGGCAAGTTCATTAAACCGGCTTCTCTTATCTCCTTGGCGTCGCCGTCGCTGCGTAGAAACATAAACAAGCGATGAACGGCAAACAATGCGTGAGAGAGAGAGAGAGAGGGAGCCAGCGAAAGAGAGAGAAGGCGCGCATAGGCGAGCGAATGAATGAGCGAGTCGAAGATGAAGACGAAATAAACGCAATATAAAAAAAAAAAAACTGCAGTGGCCTTGATGAATGGACGAGGAAGAGCAGAGTGCATAAATGCACACATACCCATGCAACTATATGTGTGCGTGTGACTTTGTGTACCTGCGTGTGTGTGTGTGCGTGCGAGTACATGAAAAAAATCAAAACACTTGCGACTTGCGTTACATTTGAGAAATCGATAAACAAATTATTTTGCTTTTATTGATTTTGCAGAGCAAAGAAGAAGAAGCAGAGTAATCAAAATAACAATAATAAAAATAGAAGCTACGAATCCTTCTGAGATGACGAAGAGAAGGCATTTTGTGGTCAGTCTACGATTGGGAGGGGGCGGGGAACACAAAGAAGAAGAAGCGCAAGAAAATAAATGAAAATTTCTTTTTGATGGCAAAGAGATGAGAAACGAGGCCAATTGGCAAAATGCCAAATGGCGACGAAGTATGAACGCAGAGGACATAAAAGACACCACCAAGAGACGACGAGACGAGACGACCAACCAACCAAACGAACAGCGACGTAACGTCGCGACGTCGACGTCTACGTCGCTGTCGTCTCGCTGTTGTTGCTATTTATAAAAATCATAATCTGCATTTGCATTGTTTTATTTTATATCAAGCTCAAGGATTGCAATTATTACTTACCCCATCAACCAATCGACCGTGTCGCGCAAATACTCCGGAATACGCTCCAGTTTGACGGCTGCTGCTGTTGCCTTTCGCCAAAAATAGTTTTAGATTCTTGCCTATGGCGTTTTTTGTCGCCTAAAAAACACTCTCACACACACACTCACAAACACACAGCTAACACACCCAGCAGCACCTACACCAACGGCCACAACATCAACGTCAACAGCAACGGCACTTATTTATCACCGAGCAAGACAATTGACACTTTTACTTTTGTTAATCAATAATATACGAATTTCGTTTTAAAACTTTGCACATCAAATTTTCACGCTTCTTCTTCACTTGTTTTGTGGGAGCCCGATACGTTTTGAACGATAGCAAAGCCAATCGATTACTGTGGATGTAAGTGCATTCGATAGTCAGGTCTGAAAATGGACGCATTCAGCAGCGTCGCGTTGAGGCACCGATAGCTGGAAATGATAAATTAGCAATAACCTGCAAAGTAACAACTTTATCTTTATAATATGTATTCAAGAAAAATGTGTTTCAAGGCAGCAAAACAGCAAAGTACACAACAGTTTCTCAACTGTTTTACAACAGTTGTTGCTGTTGAGCTACCTCTGCAGCCCTAGACAAAATATCAGGAACATATGTTATTGTTGTGATACATTTACCTAGTTTAATAAGGCAGCTAAACAAAATCAGTTTTTAATTATTCCTCTTTAAGTGATTATGCAATACATAGTATGGAATATTGTTAAGTGGTATTCTGTTTAACGGTCGATGTACATATATAAAAATCAGCTGATTTTCTGTCCCACACAACAGTTTCTCAACTGTTTTGCAACAGTTTTTGGGCTTGCCATTGCACTTGTTAACAACAGCTGTTTTTGTTGTCATCAATTTTTTAATTTTTTTTTTAATTTTTTTTATACAATTGGAATAAAATGGTTGCCATCATATTCATAATGTTATGCGAGCACAACGAAATGTTTGTTAAGTCCAAAAAACTCAAATTTAACTTTTGCGCCGCGTGAATTTGAAGTAGAGAAAAGAAAATGTGACCGTAACTATCGGCAACTGAAAATCGATTGTCGATAACTATGTAACCATTCAGATTTCAGTCACAGCTGGGTTTCGACAACAACATAACATCGATTACATAAAATGGTACAAAATTGCAAAATATTAGTATAAAAATAATAACTAAACTTTCGCCAATCATTCCATATTCAAATCCAATGACAACGATTCACCGCTTCGATCGGAAATACCACAAGACGGGCTCAATTATTCTAGCCGGCCTCGGCGTGGCGGCCGTTGGCTTCGCTGGGAAGCACTTGATGCGCCGCATGCCACAGATGACATCCAAATTTAATGAGGCCCTCAGGAATCTGCCCAAATTCGATGCCGAGAGCATGGCCAATGCCAAGTACTACAAAGGCGGCTTCGATCCCAAGATGAACAAACGCGAGGCGGCTCTCATTCTCGGCGTCAGTCCAAGTGCCCCAAAGCTAAAGGTAAACTCCACCACGTGCCAACTGATATCAAATAAAGTCATCAATTTATTATATGCGTATTGCAGATCAAGGATGCACATAAGAAAATCATGCTGCTGAATCATCCAGATCGCGGTGGATCCCCATATTTGGCAGCCAAGATCAACGAGGCCAAAGACTTTCTCGATAATGCTAAATAAAAATCCAAACGCCTTGTAAATAAAGTACTGTACATAGAGTTTAAGAACCGGAAACTGTTGTTTACACTTTTAATGCATAAAATACAAATGTAAGTATTTTGGATCATGATGTCAGCGAATTAAGTTAATTCATTTAATTATTCATATAAATTTTTCCATAATTATTATAGTTCTCATTTATTTTCAATCAACTTTTGGACGTATGAGCATCTTGTCCTTTTTGAGGGCCACATAATGAGCCCAGTAAACGGTTTGTCTATCTGTCCTTTTAACGTTCGAGTCTAGTAATTTCTTAAGATTACTTTCAGCATAAGGTAATTAACAATATCTATTATTATAAGCTATCATCCTATCTAATCGCAACAAGATCGGCCAAACAGAACGGTAGTAATGACTGATTAAAGTATTTAAGCGATGTAACTGCCTTAAAGTACGCAATAAAATATTTTAAGTTACGGGTATCCTATAGTTGGGAACTCGACTATAGCCTTTCCCGTTTGTATTGGTCTTGATCTGTTCTTTGTTATCAACGATTTTCAAGAATTTCATTTTTATATTTATAATGTACGGGAGTCGAGTAATTTCCTAAGATTGCTTTCAGCATGAGATTGAAGAGACGCATCAACATTGTTAATGTGAAAGCCCATTAAGAGTTGAAAGTCGTTACTGATTAGAAGACGAAATATCTTGACACTCTTGACAGTTTGAGGAACTGGCGACTAATAAAAGGCGAAAAGAGTCGATAATTTAGTTAGAATTACTTAAGTTCAAGATGTGGCTCGGCTTTCTTCTGGTGTGGAGTGTGGGTGTTGGTCTCCTTGTGGAGGTGCAAGCCGCACCTTCGATCAGTGTGGAGAATGCCGATCATATTATAACCAATGGATATCCGGCAACTTTGGGCCAGGCGCCCTACATTGTGGGCCTCTTGCTGAGGGCGGGAGCGGCGGGCAGTTGGTGTGGCGGGTCCATAATCCACCACAATTGGGTGCTGACAGCGGCACATTGCACCGATGACATGGACTCGGTGACCATCTTTTATGGCGCCACCAGACGCTCCCAGCCCTTGTTCACGGTGAATGTGACCGTTGACGATATCATCCAGCATCCGGAGTGGCCGGATAGCATTGGCAACGACATTGCCCTGATTCGCACACCACATGTGGACTTCTGGTCGCTGGTGGATAAGGTGGCACTGCCGCGTCTCAAGGATCGCAGCAAGAGCTTCGTGAATTCACTGGTCATCACTTGCGGCTGGGGCAGCACCTCCGATGGCAGCCCGTTGCCCGACTGGCTGCTGTGCGTCGATCTGCCGATCATCAGCAACCAGCAGTGCTCCCGCAGCTACGGTCCGTTGCCAGAGAGCGTGCTGTGCGTGGACACGCCCGAGGGCAGGTCCATATGTGACGGCGACTCCGGCGGTCCCCTGGTCACCCTTGAGGAGCCCACACTCGTCGGCATTACGTCCTTCAGCGATGCGAGCAGCTGCCTCTCTGTCGCCCCCGCCGGTTTCACCCGGGTCACCGCCCACTTGGACTGGATTAAAGCCATCTCCGGCGTTTCATACTAAGCTGTGCTCTAAACGGGAAAAATGTATTACATTGATGCGCATATCTAACAATAAACGAACGGGAAAAGTGCATAATCTGCGATTTTAGTTTATTTTCATACGTATACTACAGTCATCGGCATAAATATTTTGACAAAACTAAACTTAAATCTACTCATAATTTGAACTTACTTCATGTAAATTTTGGCATCAATGGAAAGGTCATTTAAATCCCGTTTGAATAATACAAAACTTTCCTTAACCCATTAAGTACCCATTGAAAAATTTCGAATTTTTGTGAAAGTCTACTGTTTTGACTTTTTTCCTCGGTCTCAAACAAAAAATGTTTTGATGCATAAAGTTTCTTTAACATTTTTCTTTTAAAATCTCTTCGCTAGAATTTTTTAATGATTTTTTGAAAATGGCTAAAAATTACTATTTTACCAACTTTTCCTCCTTTTCATACAACATTTTTTCTGAGATTATCCCATACAAAAAACCTTGCCCGCTTTTCTTTTTGGAATTGAATATTTTAAGCCTGTTGGCGATTTAATTTTTTAATTTTTTTTATCCAGAGTACTAGGGATTGCATCTTTTAAGCCAGAAATTGTTAATTGCAATCCGTTGCGATGAATCGCAGTATTTCAAATGCAAACTTAACTTTAAATTTATTAAGCATTTTAAAATGTTCACAACTTGTTTGATCTGCAAGGAATCTAGTTATGTATGGGCCGTCTATGTGCCCGACTCCATGTTGTCCATGACCTCACGGAACTGCTGGACAGAGACCTGACCGTTCTGTTCCTTGTGTCCGTGAATCTGCATCAGTTGCTGCCAAATCGACTCAAAGTCCTCGGTATTGACAATATCCTTGAATATCTGTTCCAATTGTTCGCGTGGACGCAACAATTGGAAATCACTGGGCGCCAGACCATATAATGTGGATATGTCCGGTGATAAAAGATCCTTGACATGCGTGGAGTCATCATCCAATTGTTTCGGACGCAATTTGCGCATCACTGGCGACTTCACTGGCTCCTTGCTGAGATCGGAGCAGAGCAGACGGTAGGTGGTGTCCTTGTTATACACATTGGCCGGCGTGGTCGAGATGTTCCCAGTGGTGGGCAGAGGATTCTGGATGTTAAGCAGCCGGCAAAAGTCGTCGTAGTTTACGCGTTCCGTGGGGCAGCCCTCGTCGAGGATCATTTGGAAGTGGGAGAGTGTGGTGCGCATTTTATGTATATCGATGTACAGATGCATCTTGTGCATCACCTCAAAGATCTTCATCAACGGCAAATAGCGCGTCTGCTCCTTATCACTGTGCTCCAGCACCGAAATCAGATCAAACATTTGAAAATCCGCCCGTTTCTGCAGCTTGTGACGCCACATGTTGAGATGACCCAGCGCCTCGATCAGATTCTTATTGCTCTTGCACGGCGATATATCCTCGATCAGCATTTTGCAGTCACAGTCCGGCACTGGAGTCGGCGTACCATAGGTCGTATACTGCGGCACCGGATATGGATATCTAAATCAATTGTTATACGGATCATAATTATCGCATATCTCAGAAATCTTTCATACTTGGCTCACTTTTTAAACTTTTTGCCGAGTCGCGAATAGGTGCGATCAATAAAGTCCATCTGCTCCTTGCTAATGATGATCACGTGACCGGCGCATTGTGTCATGCAACGCTTCGCCGATTGTCCAGAAATATCCCCCTGGGTTAATTCACCAAAAGTGTCTTGGCGATTAAAGGGCTCAGCATATCTGCAAATCAAATCTGCATTAGATTCGGATTAAAATTATTCAAAAATAACTTGTTTTTGAAAAAACCAATTTTGGTATTACCAAATCTACGTAAATGCCGATATTACTATCAGATTGTGATGAAATTTTCAGAACAGATGTTCACTACAGTAACAAAACTAGTAATGTAAAACCAAACCGAGCTTAATATCAAAATCTAAAAATAGACATAGGATAAATCGAGATACATACAATTACTAATCACTGGTGAATTCACTAACTACCAATCACCAGTGAATTCACCAATTATCAATTACCCCTGAATTCACCAATTACTAATCACTGGTGAATTCACTAACTACCAATCACCAGTGAGTTCACCAATTACCAAAAAACAATTTTCATCATGGTTTGGCCTCCAAGTCCATTCTTCTTTCAAATATTTAAAATTTTGCTTAAATAATTTTATGTCTACACTCTTGTAATGCTGATCAAGCTAGTATATATGTACTTTACTTATAAGGTCCTTGCCTTTCAACAAACATATGCCGTGTTCACCAGAACAAATCGACAACAGAATATCGATGAAACTTGTATGATTATTCTGGTGAACGGCATTGATAAGTAATCATGATTTCAAAATTTTGTGATTATGATGACTGAAAATTCATCACCAAAATAGTACGCTGAAATTCTGTGATTGTGATGCTTTGTTATCGATACAAGTCGTAATCAACAGAACAAGATTTGAAAATAAATTGGACAAAATTAATAAGGAAACCAAATAATTAATATTAATTTGTTTTTTTTTTAAAATGTACGGAATATGGTTAGGAAAAGTTCTTTAAACTTTCTCATATAAAATATTAAATGCGCATACAATATTGGCTTATTTTATGGTCAATGCAATTTATCATCTATTATTTTAAATCTGGCCTTTTGCTGTGTTCATTCCTATTACATTAAGCATTTTGCGCCAAACTACTTTGAATTTTTTTAATAAATATTAAAAGCTTTGACAAAAAGGGAAATGACAACTTCGATTTTGCCTTAAAATTTCATCAAAGCGTTCACCAGAAGCCCATCAAATTTTTTGATTTCTGATACATGATTACTGGTTGATTAGTTCTGGTGAACACGGCCATAGTTTTTACTCACTTGCGATTGATTTGCTCGGCGGGAAAGTAATGATTATGGCTGACAATATATTTGTCATGGAACGCGCCAAATTCGGTATTGACCTGCTCGGGTTTCTTGGGCGGCAGCACCAGATCGTAGAGCCGCTCCTTGGCCTTGGTTTCCCGTCCGAATGTGCGACTCCAGTTGGTGACGCTGTCCGGCTTGGAGAACGTTGGCTTCGCCTCGGCCAATTTGGCCTGCTTCAGGTACATGTCCTCGGAGAACTTCTCCTTGAAGACGGTGAAACGGGACTTGGACTTCTCAATGGACATCAGTTCCGGCACACTGATCACCGGCAGACATGGCGACTCCGGCCACAGTTGTCCGGCATTTTTCAATCTCAATCGCTTGCACTCGGCTCGTATCAACTGCTCGGCAACTTCCTCGGGATGCGAGATGATCATGCAGTTCCCGGTTGTGTTGTCATAATCCACAGCTGAACTGACACCCGCCGCACGCAGATCCGCATTCCGATCTCTAAAACGACCCACATTGGCCATATCTCAAGAGTCTTTTCTTCGCTTCTCTATATATAATCAGGGGAAAGTATATGTATATATGTATTTTGTTGAGGATTTCACTACGTTTAAGTTTTGAAATGTTTCGAAATGTGACTATAAATGCTGAACAATTTGTTCTTTCAATTGAAAGTCTGCTCGACTGGCTCATACCCTTTAAGCATGTGCCTTTGAATATCCTAACTTTTTTACAATACATAAACCATATGTAACTAAATAAATAAATTGTTTTATTGGCGAAACAGAATATATTATATAAGCTTATATAAACTCGTCCATTGTGATCTATTGTACATGTGGTAACCACCCTGTGGATGGTTCATCTCAGTTCAGCGCATAATTCTTCTGTAGAATAAAGTCCCAGGTGTCCTTCCAGCGTAGATTGGTTATCTCCTTGGCGGACATCTTTCTGGAGCCGTAGCTTAGGGGCAAGAATTTGACAAAGACAAAGCAGACAGCAAGTAGCCAGAGGATCAAGGCCAGGCGATAAATCCGCACCATGTGCTTTAATATCGCACCACGTCCGATGCAGTGGCGTCTCAGCAAATAGTCCAGATGCTCCAGGACATAGCAGAGTAGCAGCAGCTTGAAGATAAACGCCGGCAGATAATTGTGCAGGAAGAGCGTGCGATCCACAAAGAAATAGGGCAGATAGTGCACCAGGTAACCCACGTAGAAGGTGTCGCCAGCGATGAGGAATCGCCGCCATTCTCCCGAAGACACATCGAAGCAGAGACGACGACGGCGAACGGCGTAAAAGATGAGAAGAATCGTGTAGATGGCCAATCCAGCGCTGGCCGTATACCAGATGAGAATGTTGCCCAGCAGATAGATTTGGGCACTGGAGCCAGAGTCGAGCCAGTAGGCGATGCCTTTGTCCAGCAATGGCCACTCGTGCGGCTGGGAGCTGTACATGTGACTCTGCACCTGTTTCGCCTGCCAGAACATCTTCGTCTGCAGCTCCAGCAGCTTGGCCCAGAACGAGAGATGCGTTCGCTTTGTGGGAATCATCTCGGCGGACAGCAATTGCCGTTCACGCTCCCGCTGATCCTGAGCTGTTGATGAGTTTTAATTTCATTAGATTAAGTTGTAATCCTGAGCTTCGACTTACTTTTGGTATAGCGATGCTCCTCCACATTCCAGATGGCATCCTGATGCGTCTGCTCGCGATCGCCGACCACTTCGTGCTGATTGAATCCCCAGCTGGGCAATTGGCGTCCACTGAAGCGGAGAGCAGCGCCCGTTGTCTCGTGTATGAGACGAATCTCGGATTTGATGGCATGCCAGCGATTGCCCTCCGTCTGCCTGTTGAGGATCTCGACGCGCCACAGCAGCTCGCCCTTCATCTTGATCTCGTAGTCAATGTAGCAACTGACCTCCTGACACTGCGGCGTCATCGGTGCCGCCACATCGTGGGAGTTCAAGGCACGACTGGTGATGCCGTGCACCAATTGGATGATGTCGCCATGCTTGATGGCCTCCGGTTGATCACCCACAACGAGATCATCACGATCCGGTCGCTTGACAATCCACCAGTTGTTCACATCCTTGAAGGAGTAGCATGTCACCTGCTGCTGATGCGATGAGCCACGCTGATCCTTGTACCGCACCGGATAAACCGCCGCATGGGAGTGCAGCCAACAGGTGCGTCCGTGTGTATGCCGCAACGTGATCTGCGATCCGTGCACCACGGCCAACGGCTGACCCCGTGTTATCGACGCCAATCCTCCGTCCAGCGATGCCTGAAACGCACTCGTCATAATGCTGTCGTGTGGCCCAGCTCGATGCAGCGTCCTCAGGTGGACGTAGAAGATGCCCAGGTAGACGGCCAACGGGATGCCAACAAACAACAACAGTCTGCCCAGCGTGTGCATCCAAAGTTGACGAGCTGCAAAGGATTTGCTTATTAACTCAGTAGTTCCATACCAATCTCTCTCCCTCTCTCTCTCTATTTACATATTCTTGATTTACATAGTCTTTCTCTCTTCGTCTCTCTCCTACAATGTCGCTCTCTCTTTCAACTTCAAACCGTTTCAATCACCTTCTCTTAATTCAAGTACATTTCTTTCTTTCCCTGATTTCCTTATCCTCTGTCTACTTTCTGTCTAATGTTCCTGTTTTGTTCTCCCTCTTTCATATCCTCTCTTTGTGTCTCTTTTTCTCTTTCATTCTCTTTTTCTCTACATTTACTCTTCATAGATAATCCTTTTTCACTCTCCCCACCTTTCTTTCCTCTCTTTTTTATTCTCTCTCTCTATTTCTATATAATTTTTCTGATTTTCTCTTTTTCTTTCTCAACCTGTCTCGATCCATATTATTCCCTCTCCCTCTCTCTTCATCTCTTTCTATCTTCCTCGCTCTCTCTCACTCTTTCAGCTCTATTTACTCACTTGTCAAGCTCGCGTCGTAGAGAAGATTCCAGAGATGACGACACAGCAGATAACCGGCCAGTACCAGGGCCAGGAATCCCACATACTTAACGCAGCCGGCGCAGGCCAAAAAGAACGCCGCTGTCGCTCCGCTGCCCAGCCAGGTGAGGCTGCCGAGGGAGCAGCGCTGGAAGCGGAGGAGGCAGGCAATGCCCACGGTGCTGGCCAGCAGGAGCATCGATTCCATTAGCACGAAACGGGACTGCGTCAACAGGGCATTGTCGAGGACGACAAGGAGACCGCCGAGTGCGGCTGTCGAGCGTCGCAGCTTTGCCTCCTGGAGCAGCTTGTAGACGGCGGGGGCCAAGAGGCTGCCGCTAAGGGCGGGCAGGAAGCGCAGCCAGAAGATGGGCACATTTGAGGCGTAGCTGGCACCGATCCGTGGAAATGTATAGTTGCCGTCGTAGCCAGCGAAACTCACCAGACCCGCAATCAGCTGTTTGCCCAGCGGTGGATGCTGGTCAAAGAAGAAGATGTTGCGCATGTAGTGGGAAATGTACTTGCCATAGTGCAATTCATCGAAACTGTGGAGAGAATGGAGAGTGGAGAGTTCCGTAAAGGCGGTGACAAAGTGAACAACACTACACTCAACAAAAATTCAAAAAAACTTGAATCGCAATAAAATACTTTCAGCATTTCAAAAAATTAAATATCTTTAAAAAAGTAATTGAATTATTATGTTTTATACAATTTAGACCAATTTCATTTGTCTTTAATTAAAAAAAATCAAGCAAAACTTTTCTTTTTTTAATTTTATTAAATATTCTTATTTTGCGGGGGACTTAAGAAAACCCTTTCAAAATTTGGAAAATTAAGGGAATAACAAAAATACTTTCAGCATTTCAAAAAACTATTTGTGAAAATTTTGGTCAAAGATATTTGGGCGATGTAATGGTATATTTTTTTTGAGTGTAGTGACAAAGCATGTGTGCAGATTTAACAAGAGTTTACAAACAATGGACGGAAGAGCATGAAAACAGATGGTGCAGATAAACAAGAACACAAGTGGAAGAATAAGCAGTTCTACTGCATTGCAAATTATGTACATACTCGTACTTAAGTAAGTATTTACTTACACAACATGCGGCGGTGTTGCCAGTTTGTAGAAGCGCGTGAAGAACGCCAACAGAAAGAGACCCCAACTGAAGAGATCAATATGCAAGCTAACGGTAAACTGCGCCGCTGTTGCTGATGCTGCTGCTGCATTAATGGCACTGTCTGCGCGGCGAGCACTCTGCTTCGCATTGTCTACCACATCGCCGACGTCACACGAACAGGAACGCGATCGCGAACGTGACGCAGATGTAGGCGAAGCTGAAGATGCTGTTGGCGTTGGCGTCGACGTCTGCGCTGGCGTTGGCGTTGGCGCAGATGTTGACTTTGACGTTTCGCTTAAAAAAGATTGCCGGCTCTCAGAACGTCGACTGCGCTCAACGCTGCCGCGCAGTGGCAATGCCAGCGGCGCATTCAGATGGCAGTTAACGTCACGGCAGCAGTTGAACATGTTCGCTGTGGTGGGCAGCGTGCCGTTACAGCACAATGGTGAAGGTGAATTCGCCGTCGTTGTTGTTGCTGCTGCTGCTGAGACTGAGGTTGCTGAACGGCTGCGAAAGTGAAGTCTTTCGTTTTGCTCATTGCTGGCGTTTTGATTTTCGATAAGGTTTTCCGCAACATTTTGTTGTTGCTGCTGTTGTGGTTGTTGTTTAGACTTTGAGCGCGTTGTCTTACGTCGCTGTACGGCGCTGCCGTTGCTGTTGTGACTGGACATGATATAAAAACAGCAATTGTTGCAGCGTGAGAATTTTTTTGTGGCTTATTGTTATTGTTTTTTATTTAATTGACAGACATTTGCTGGCTGCACTTTCACTTTTCGTAAACGTATAAATTTAATTATTTATGTATTTCATTATTTGTATCACTGTCCACTCCCATTAGTATGTTGTATTTATATTTGTGCCACGTCTGCCAAGAAACTTGCTGCCAGAAGCTTTTGCACTTTTGTTTGCTACTTTCGTCAAAAAAACAACAACAAATTTACATGTATGAACGACCAGCAGCTAAAGAAAGTTCAACACACACACGCGCACATTATAAAGAGCACCAAAAATAATTTTAATGTATTTGTATGTATCTGTGTGCTAAGGCACGCGCATATTTTTCGTTTCTTTATTCTACTTTGCTTTGCTTTCAGAAACTCTCGCGAATTCGCCGACTTGGTCGGTTGAGATCTCGACGCGCACTGACGGCACAACGGCTAAGGCGTCTGCGCAGCCGCTGCCACTGCCACTGCTGCTGCTGTTACTTGACTGTTGACTGCGCTGCCAGCGCTGGAATGCGGCAGGTTTGCTGCGTGGCTGCGTCTGCGTTGCCTACTTTGATTCTTAACCCATTTTTGGTATACACGCGAGACAGACTCTCTCTCTTGTTTGCTGCCGCGCTCATTGTGTTTGCTCTTGTAGCTTGCACAGCGAAATGTCAATTGCTGCAAACACTGTTGTTATTGTTATTGTTGCCACCTGTTGGCACCTTTTGGAATAACGCTACTTCACGGTAACACGTGACAAACCTGTAGCAAGTTCAAAGATAAATATTTGTTGCAGTCGACAAACATATTTTTTTTTGTCGTTATTGTGTCCACATAACATAAGAGATGTTTGAGCTTAATCGACAGTTTATTTATTGAGCAGGAGATAACGCTACAAAAGAAACTCTAAATAATAAAAATATTGAAATAAGACATAAGTATATTGTTATAATTTCAATATAATTAATATTTTAATAATAATAAAATATACATTTTCTGTTTTTATTTATTAAGTGTATAAAGTTAGATTATTTTGCTATTTGATTTGCTATCAAAAATTAATTTATGAATATTGATACATTATAATGCTTATCACCTTTCTAATACGAAAATAACGCTTCTCGTAGTGAATCACCCTGCTGCAATAAGTAGTTGTTGTCCTTGTCGGCATGCTATGCATCTAGCCGAAATAGAGACACCCAACTTTACTCCCATACACACACAAACACATACACATACGCACGCGAGATAGTAAGTGTGAGTGAGTGAGAAAGATAGAAAGAGAGTACTTTATGGAGAGAACCTTATTCGATACGAAACAAAACGAAACGAAACGAAAGGAAACAAACGCTTGAAACTCAAACCATTTTGTCTGGCTTTATGTAGACTTTGTCTGGTGTTGATGGGCGGCCACTGGAGGATATAAGAGAGCGCTATAACAAGAGCGAGATAGAGAGTTGCAGAGTTGTTGGTTTGGGGGTCAAAAGTCAAAATTGCGGGCATGGGTGACACTGAGGGGGGATTTAGACAAGCGACTGTGTGTGGTGCCCATTTTCAGGTCCGATGAATGCGATGCTGTCGTGGGTGAGAGTGTGTGTGTGTGTATGTGTATGTGTGAGTGTATATGTATATGTGTGAATGCTGCAGCTTGGAGTGCAACGCGATTGCCAATTGTTGGGTATGGAAGTGGGGAGTGGGGAGTGGAAAGGGGGAGTGGGGATGTAGGGGTGTAGTGCTGGATACTTGCAACCGGCAAAAGCAAAACAACAACATGGGCCAAAAGGAGGCAACGAGTTGAGGTTGTTGCTGCTGCTGCTGCTGCTGCTGTTGGCGGGTTGGTTGCTGCACGGCTTTCTGTGTTTCTGTGTGCGCCCCCAGCCTCGCGACAGGACAGGACAGGCGCAGGACCCGCACAAGTGCAAGGATATTGTCGCCACCGTCCATGCCACCGCCTGAACATGCAGCATGCCGATGCAGCAACATCGTCGCTTTCGACTGAGCCTGTGCATTTTGTGAATGTGACGGGGATGCAACACGGACTCTTTTGCCAGGGGTGTGAGTGGAACTGAGGCTGAGGCCGAGGCAGAAGTTGCTGTTGGGTATTTGGGCTCTGGGTTCTGGGCCGTGTGCCGTGTGCCACTTTGGGCGAATGTTTGGCCCATGTTCGTGGCCGTAGCCGTGGCCGTGGCCTCGACTCTCGTGCACTCTCGTTTCCAGCTCCACTCCACTCCACTCCAGCCAAGGCCAAGCCTGCTAAAAAGGACGACGTCGCTGTCGCCGTCGCCGTCGCACCAAACGACGATAATGTGGCACAATGACATTGACATTGAACTAGGTCGAGGACGTTCTCCACTTTTAGCCACCATTTTTGGTTAATGTTTGACTTCCGCATACGCATCCCATTTCCTTCTTCCCTTTCTCTCTCTCTCGCACAATGCCTGTTTAACTGTCTTGATTACGGCAAATGTTGTTGTTTATTGTGTGCTTGCAACCGTTATGTTGCTGCCACACATTGACTCATAATATTTCGTTGCAAGACTAATTTTGACATGCAAATTAATAGTTATTTAAGCTTTAGTCAAATTAAATTAGTTAATTAAGAAATTAATATACTCTTATTATTACTAAGTGGATAATTTAAAGCAAAGATAAGCAAAAATGATTTAATGACAGCTCTTTATTAGTTTTGATAAATAAAAATAAAAATTTAGTGTGAAAATTATTTTTTTTCTCCCTCTTCTCTTTCTCTTCTGATCGATATATGTAGCATACCCATTTGGGCTGAAATACACATTCATAGTTTTATATTTTGTAAAATTTTTTAGCATGCTTTTAAGAACATTATGTAAGCTCAATGAAATCCTTTTGGGCTTGTAAGAAGATTTTATCACACATAAAAGATTTGACAAATTAGATTTATTGATAATATAAAAATTAAGAAAGTTGAGAAAGCTTCTGGGTTGCTTCTATAACAAAATTATAGCTTAGTCAGCGATTAAATTGAATAGTTATTTTTAGAAAACAGTTGAGGGATTTGAGAATTATGGATAGATGGATATGAATAAGTTTAGGATATTGAAATATTTAAAGTTAGATGTAAAGAGATGTCGTCGGAAATGTAGATAATTATAGAAAAATTATTGAATATAATTTTCGTCACTAGAGTGGACTGTCTTTCACAGTAATTTAGTTACGGCATTAAAGTCGAGAGCATATATAGAAAAGATAGAAATTCACTTGGTTAAAGTTGTAATAAGTTAATAGGTGAATTTAAAGTAATGCAAACTCAACTAATTGCTTCCATAATCCCCACTAATTGCAGTTGCAACAGCAACAACAACAACAATAACAACAACAGCTAAGCAAATACATTGACTAAAGCTAACCTCAACTTTGAAATCCCCTTGAGTCCTTGCCGCTTTGAAGTGGAAACGAAATTGATGAAATTTCTGGAATAAATAAATTACTTGAAATTTAGTCAGACTTTGACATAGAAGCAACAACAATAACTAAGTTTAAGAAGAAGAAGAAGAACAACAACAGCAATAAGAACAACAACAACAACAACAATAAGAACAACAACAATAAAAGGAAGCTCAGCAATCAATTAAAATGCATACGAATGAGCTGCATTCTAATGGAAATTGCAAATCCTCCTTTTACCCCCTCAATACACTCCCCCGTCCCTGTGTCTGTGTGGCCTCTGACATTTTTGTCTGTGTCTGCAGTTTGTCTAAGTCTTTGTTTTTGACATAGGCGTGAAAGGGGGTAAAAGTGTGCAAAGGGGGGGAAATTTTATTTATTTTAATTGAAATGAAATTTATTTTATGCACATTTTATTCAAGCTGCAGCCAACAAAAAAGGGGATGCAATTTCTATATATATGTATATGTACTACATGGATTATTCATGTGTACAAAAAACAACAACAAGCTCAATATATACATATATACACACACTCGTTTATATGTATGTATATGTGCTGAAAATTTTGTTATATAGAAAATGCAACTAAAATGTTGGCAGGCTGTTTTTGCTGTTTTATGGCTCGTCTGTCTGGCTGCAACATGCCCCCTCCCACCTCCCCACGCCTTCTGCAGTTTCATGCCACAACAGCAGGAGCAGCAGCAGCAGCAGCAGCAGCAACAACAACAACGTGAACATTTTGTTTTTAGTTGCATTGCAGTCTGGCAAAAATTTTGCCATTTTGATTGCCGCCTTTTTGTGTAGAGTTTGTTGCAATTTTGTTGTTGCAGTTGCAGTTAGGTGTTGCACACACACACATGTGGCATGTGGCATGCAGAAAAACGCATATCTGCATTTTGCGCACTCTCACACAGAAAGAGAGCACACACACACACACACACAGCCTTAGGGTGCTATATATGTATGTATGTTTAAAAGCAAATATACAAATATATATTTCTATAGAATATAGAAAATAAGTTTTTATGCACGTCAATAAGCCTATATATGTACATACATATATGTATGTACATGTGTTTATATATAATATTATCAGCGCATCTGTTTCATTATTTTTATTATGTACAAATATCTTGGTTTTTTATGCTCCTCCCTTTGATTTAGTTTGTTTTGAGCAGCTAAAAATATATTATTATGGTACAGTTGTGTGCAAAACATCAAAACATATTTTTTGTCGGTTTTTACCGTTAGCTGCAGTGTTGCCTAACTAAACGAAATAGTACAATAATATATGTAGTAACTATGAGCACTTTAAACTAGCTCCAAACAATTTGGGTGGATTTTTTACGCGTTCACACTACAAAACACACACTCATACACCTCTACACACACACACACACACACATTGCTAACCACACACACACTCATAACATGTGGGCGCTTTGTTTAGAATTTTAGATTTTAGCGCGTTTTAGAATTTTATGAATGAAATTTTTGGCGCAGAGAAATTCCAGCTCTGTTCCCCGTTGTTTCCTCTATCAATCTTCCCCTTCCCTCTGCCTGTTACCTCTGCTGCACTATCGCTCTGCCTCTATTCCTGGCAGAGAGTCACTTTTAGTTTTTCGGTTAGTTTTCGGTGCCCATTTTTGTTAAGGGGGCCTTGTGGGTGTTTTTTTTTTGTATGACTCGCTTGTTTCGACCTTGGCCATTGCTGGATTGTACGGTGGGTTCTACGACTCCAGCTCCACTTCCCATTCCCATTCTAAATGGAACTCCGACTCTGGCTTGAACTTGTTTAGATTTTGTGCCAACATCGTGTTGCAGTTTGTGTTTTGGCCCGTTGGGTTGGTCCATTTTTGCAATGACCCTTGTTGCACTTGGCACAAATATTCTAAAAAGGGGTTGCACTCGACACTCTTTAAGGACATTCATGTTAAAGTTGTCTCAGATTAGTTTTACTCATAGCAAAGTTACAAAAGCATTCAAATAAATGTTTATTTTTGGAGTAAACTTGTTGGAATTGGGGAAACAGTCGGATAGTCTATAAGTTTTATCTAACAATAATTTACCTTAGAGAGTTTCAGCTAATTTAAGGATTTTATGTTTGCTTTGCTAAGGAACTATCTGAGAATTTATGAACGGAGAATGAAATTGCAGACAATATAACTTTTTTATCAGTCATAGACTGATTAATTCCGATTTTAAATGCTTAATTAATTTTGTACAAAAATGTATAGCATACTTTTTGAAACATTTCCCTGTATTCTACTTTATTTGTACATATATGTATAGATATAAGATTCTTTGAATGAGAAAGTAGAAAAAACTTATAAAAATAAAGTAAATAATAAAAAATGAAAAAGTAAATTAAAAATTTAATAAAATTATAAAAGCTTTCATATAGAAATTAAGAAAAATTATATAAAATGCTAGAGAAAAAAATACTAACTATTGTAGAAGCAAAAAAAGATAAACTGCAAAAAATGAAAGAGAATATTATTAAGACAAAAGAATGTATAAAAAATAATAATTATAAAAAATTGTTTATTTGGAAAAAAAAAATACAAAATTAAAGAAATTTAACAAACTAGTCTTCATTTAAGGTAGAATGAAATAATATTAAATTATTAGTTAGTTAAAAGATTAAAACAAATTAGAAAAGAAACAAAATGAACAAACTTCGGAGAAGTTGTAAAAATTATAAATGGAAGAATTTGGATTTTAGTAAAATGTGAAGAAAATCAGATACAAGAGTATAATGAAGAATGTAGAATTTAAAAGGAGGTTAGAAATCTTTATTATAAAACGCTGTCAAAATGTATGCTATATGTTCCAATCTACATATGGGCACTTCCAGAAAAAGGACCACCTTGCTCAAAAACATAAAATTGATTAGAAACTCACATCTTGTGAAATTTTCTTCCAAAAATGTATTCAAGTTGTTTATTTTAGCAATATACGCTAGAAGAAATTCAATAGGATGAGCATATAGATTCTACATTGGAATAAATTCACTTTTCTATATTTTTCCCCTTTTTTTTTTAAATTTTTTTTCCAAAATGGACTGTTTGTATTCCTTCGATTACACTTAGTCTGGGAGTAAGATTGTAACATAAACCCTTATAATACATAGAAATATGTTGAAAGTTTAATTAAAAACAAGTTTTAGAAGCTGTTTCCGAAATATAGAATAAAATGTTGATGAACAAACTCTTGGAAAAACTAGGTGGAAATCTTGTCACGTTCGCGATGTCGCGTTACAAATTGCTAATAAAACGTGAAAAATAAATAAAATGATAGTAACATATCAAAATTATTTCTAAACTGGAAAACTACATTATTTTATTATAGTTTAAGAGTATTTTCATCCAAATTACTCGCCACATTTCAAAGATATTCGTATTTGTCAAGTCAAACATGACTTCTGCTCGTCGCGTTCGCGATGCATTGTTTTCTGTAAATAATTCGGAAACGACAGATCTTCAAAGATTGTCTTTTATAATAAA
Organism: Drosophila suboccidentalis; assembly: GCA_037043435.1. NCBI lineage: Eukaryota > Metazoa > Arthropoda > Insecta > Diptera > Drosophilidae > Drosophila > Drosophila suboccidentalis. Next base: position 36,421 of record JBAMBK010002328.1, read on the forward strand.
AAAAAGTGTTGATAAAACGCAATAAACGCGTTAGAAAACATTTTTGAAAATGTCAATTTTTTCATTTTTTTTTTTTCATTTAAAGACGTGCAAATGTCGCGTTCTCGATCCTGGAAATACCCATATACATTAAGTCTACTTGTAAGACTTTTCTTAGTCTGATCAAAATGTGCATTTTTGTTGAGCCCTAAAAATAAATCAATTTTTGAATTTAATTACATGGAAACGTAAGAGAAGGATGGGTGAGCATACATATGTATGTACAGCTGCGGCCAAAAAAATAGTAGTGCTCTTTCTTTTACTATAACAGCTATTGTAAGTCATGTATTCAAATTTAAAAAATATATTTGGAAAGGTCATCTAAATTCCGTTTGAATGATGTATAACTTTCCTTAACCCATTAAGTACCCATTGAAATATTCGAGTTTTAAAAAAAGTCAATTTTCCAAACTTTTTTCCTCGATTTTTTCCAAAAAATGTTGGGATGCAAAAACATTCTTCAAACAATATTAGGAGTGACTGCAAAAAAAAATTTTCAAAAATATTTTTGCTAGTATTTTTTATAATTTTTTGAAAACTGCAAAAAAAAGGCACTTTTTGCATGAAAATTAGGAAAAATGGGTTAAAATGGTCATTTTTAGGATTTTCAAAAAATTATAAAAAATACTAGCAAAAATATTTTTGAAAATTTTTTTTTGCAGTCACTCCTAATATTGTTTGAAGAATGTTTTTGCATCCCAACATTTTTTGGAAAAAATCGAGGAAAAAAAGTTTGAAAGTTGACTTTTTTTAAAACTCGAATATTTCAATGGGTACTTAATGGGTTAAGGAAAGTTATACATCATTCAAACGGAATTTAGATGACCTTTCCAAATATATTTTTTAAATTTGAATACATGACTTACAATAGCTGTTATAGTAAAAGAAAGAGCACTACTATTTTTTTGGCCGCAGCTGTATGTATGTACATACGTATTTACATATACATATGCATGTGCAACCGCATACATATGTATTGACTTTACATAACCACAATAAAAGCAAATGTCTCCCGTTATCATTCCAATGCATTCACTAACGGTTTATGTTTTGTTTCAATATGCTTTGCGCCATAAAACGTAATGTATTTATATATAAAGACCACACACACGCACACACACACACAAGCTTTCATATACAAGTGTTCGCTTTAATGAGTTTGCTAGATTTGGATACACATACAACAAAACCAAATACAACAAATGCGACAAGCTAATAAAAATCTATAGTGAAAAAAACTGTTGCATTCGCCGGTGTGCGCTGTAAATTGACAGCGAACCAAAACCAAAGCCAGAGCTCAAAACAGACTTGCCAAATTCATGCGTGTGTTAGTTAGTGAGAGCGACTGGCTAAAGAGAGCGCGCGCGGCGAAGAGCGTACTTGAAAGTATTGAAACGAAACGAAACAAAACGAGGCGAAGTGAAGTGAAGCCGAGTCCGATGGCAACAAACACAAAAGCGAAAGCGAGCAGTGCGTGACTGTCAACTGTGTGCGTGTATGACTCTCGCTATCGCTCTCTCGTTCGCTCTCTATCAATGTACTTGTACATATGTAGATGTGCGTGTGTAGGCGCAATAGCATTTTAAAGAGTTCACTTTGGCCTTTGGCAAACCTATTTGGGCAGCTGTATAGCATCCGCCCCTTGTGGGTCCTCGCTCCCATTGCCGACCTCATCATCATCGTCACCAAACTCTACACAATTTTAGGCGCCCGGTCATCGGCACAACAACACGCCGGCCGGTTCGCATCGCACTGGACACACTTTCAATCAGTTTACGTTAAAGCGTCGGCAGCGACACTACGTCACGTCACGTAGCGAATTTGTGTGTGTTTTCAACATTTGTATTGCACCCTGTCTCTCTCTCCCTCTAACTCCCTCACTACATCTGCAAAGACGCGTTTTTACTTTCACGCGGACTATTCAAATTTCGGCGGGCGACTCAACAGTTCGCAGTGCAATTCAACAGTTCAATTTGTGATTTGCCTACGATAAGTAATTAAAATACTTCAAAGCTTAATGTTATTCAAAGTGTCGCTATAAGAAACATGTGAGTATTATAATTAAAATTTTCTCTTTTAACTCTCCCTTAATATTTCATAAATTAAATGAAAGCTTATGTAGTTATGCTAGATTATTTCTGAAAAGTATCAAAAATTATCTAAAAGCAGCCAAAAAGTATGCTATATAATTTGCGGCAATGAGTTGGTCAGGAAATTTAATTTTGGTTAATTAAGTGGATGTAAGGAATAGATAAATCTATATATGTGTATCTGAATACTAAACCCATTGCTTCTTTTGTTTTCTTAATTTATATAATTAACTTCAAATAAGGCCTTTTAAATTATCTCACTACAAAATTGTATATGCACATCATATTGAGACTGTAGGATGGTACAATTATCTGAAAGTTGGAAAAGTATCTTTAAAACGGTTGTCGAAAAGTTATCTGTGTGATTCACAATTCAAAGGATGTAAGGAAAAAAAGAGAGTATGAGATTCAGAAGTATCTTTAGCATAAATAGACTGTAGGATAGAAAAGATTCAAAAGAATCTTTAACGAACAAAATATGTATCTTTAAAATTCTAAAGCCTGCAAAATAAAATATAAACTGTAAAAACTCCAAAGTAGCTTTAGAGTAAAAATGGCTTTTGGAAAGTATCTTAAAAGTAAAGAGGTTTCTGTAAAATTTTAGAGCCACAACGATAGAAAATTATCTAAAAGACTTTGGCAAAGAAATTTAGGCTTAAAATCAAAATCAATCTGTGAGATTCTTTAAGATTCTATATAATTAAAAAGGACTCTGAAAGCAAAGGTTCTCAAAAATATCCTTTGTTATTAAAATTCAGAATAGGTTTTCTATTTTAGAAAATGTTTCAATAAAATTTAAAAAAAATAGAATACAATTTTTCTTATCATTTCTTATAGTTATTAGAATATGAAAAATATATTGTCGCAATGACAAATATTTCAAAAATTGACGTAATTAATGCGAATGTGAACTACAATCGGTAATAAATGATGAAGTATGCATTTAATGCGTGCACATTACGCATACGCCCCCATAGCCAGTCATTCTCATAATACAAGTCTAAGTGTGTGTATGTGTGTGTGTGTGTGTGACCGCGTTTCCGGCTGCTACCAAAACCTGTGAGTGCGTGTGTGTCTCTGTGTGTGCGTGTTGAGTGTGTGTGTGTGTGTGTGTCCTGAGTGCATTTCGCAGACGGGTCATGGCCACGGCCACGGCAACGACCATTGGCTTTTCGGTTTCTGCCACTGCCACTGCCACTGCTACTGCCTCTGCCGTGCCGTGTGGCAGAGTTTCACTTTCATGCCACAACACAGAGCACAGAGCATGCCACAAACACACATAGCAGAGCAGAGGAGAAACCGAGGCCGGGATAAACAACAACGCGACTCGACTTGCACTCAGCCTCATTTTCGTCTTGCCAAATGGTTGTGGCATGCACCCCCAAGTGGCACCCACTTGGCGCTGGCTGCAACACAGCGTCATCCACTTGTAACACATTTGTGGCAGCAGCGAGGAGAGAGTGGGGAGAAGGAGACGGAGGAGGCAGAGGTGGAGGCATGTTGACCAGCTCGCGGCATGAAGCAAGCACAGGCGCGACTTGGTGCGCTGCTCACGACGATGACGATGACGCAATGCAACCCAGAACACACACATATATATACACTCACACACACACAGACAGAGACAGAGGCACATGCAGATTGAGCATACGGGAGAGTTGCAACACACGGCACTTCCTCAATCCACAGAATTGTGTTGCACGCTGCCGCTCTCCCAACTCTATCTCAATGAATGTCGTGTGCTCGGTTCTTGCTCGATGCCAATTGCAACACTCACTCGCAGTGCAGAGTGCATTTACCTCTGCCTGTCTAGGGTGTATGCGAGGGGGGGAAAAGGGGATTGGCATTGCTTTATGGCCAACAGAGTCGCGTCGTGTGCGTGGCCTGATTTTGTCGATTGGCCTTGTGTGCCAAACAGGCAACAGCAACAGCATCTTTGTTGCTGCCACATCACAATTACCACCCCATTGTTGCCACAGCTGCCCCCCATTTTCCCTCTCCCCTCAACATTCCCATATGCAAATCCGTTGGCATTCTGTTTGTGTGGCCAGTGAACCTGTTTGCCACACAAGTTTGTTTTGCCACAAATTGAAGTCATCCATGACCCACATCTTAATAGACAATTGCCCTGCTTAATCTAATCGAGTCAGACTAGCAGATACCCTGTATGTAAACTATAAATGAAAGACACATAAATTACAGAGTTACATATTATAGATTTCAGACTTAATAATTCTTGGTTAAGGTTTATAGATCAAATATTAAAGACCCGAAAAAAGATGAAAAACTAAACATTATTGATACATTTCACAATATGGATCATAATAAAAATATACATTTTTAATTCATTTTTAAAATTCATAAATTAATTACTATATTTACCAAAATTATGGACAAAAGGTAAAAGATTGCAAATTAAAGGCCACAGATTATACCAATTAAAGATTAAATATTTCAGAACCATAGTTTAATAGATGATAAATTGTGAATTTCGACCATAGATCATATATCAATCATAGATCATAGGTTCTTGCTCCCATGTTATGTGTCCTCTGCTTCTTGACACACACACCCTTGGATCTGCGATAGCCCCGTCGACAGACACACTTCGGATTATAGCAGAAATCTTCAGCTGGACAATACTGAGCAGTCGGACATTTGATGATCAGACAACTGACTTCCTCGTTCTCGGCACATGATACGTCCATTACCTCAAAGTTGTCTGTGAACAAAGCATTCACTGAGAGTCCTTTCAAAGACCTCGAACTATTCACCATTCTGTGGGGAAGATAGCACAATTCCGAGATAACCGAGGGGTAAAATCAACCAGATGTACATGACAATACTTTAAAGAGTTCTATGGAACAGCGTTTAATATTATTATTATTATTGAAACTAACGTCCGATGGAAATCGTTAAAGCATAAAATTTGCATTTGCTTCGCACCAAATTACAAATTTCAAAAATTGTATGCAAATAGTTAATTCTCTTATTAATATTATCTGAGTTAAACTTTCTGTAATTTTAATTTAAGAAATTGTATCAGAATTTCAATTCTTAAAAGAATAATTATAAGAATAAATTTCTGTGTACTTACCTATAGTTAGTTGATCCATTAAGAAGTATCTATCAATATTGCTCTTTAATTTAACAAGAATTTCTAGAGTAAAAACATTTTTTTACTACTAAATACTGAAAGCACGGTTGCCAAAACGGACTCATTTTTTGTTTGTTTTTGGCTCAATCAGATATTTTTAAGTGGCAACCGTGAAAGAAAGTTGCATTGTTGTTTCAAAAGTTAGCAAAGGAACCAAAAACTAAACGCCATTGACTCTGGCAATTGCTTTCAGAGAGCGACGAACGCCGCTCTCAGTCTTGTGCGCTCTCGTCCCTAGCTCACACATGCACACAAGTATCATAATGCCGGCACGAAGCTTTTGTCTCGTGTCAGTCGCCCACGCACACACACACATATATGAGCAGCTCAGTTGGAGAGAAGTTGGGAGTGAACAAACGAGATGGCGGCGGGTCAGTAACAAACTAACGCCACACGCCGCTAGGTGGCCCTGTCGTGAGTGCGGCAGCCGACACAGACATAGACGCTGTGGTGGGGGCTGCATGTGGAGGACTGCACCAGTCGCAGTCGCAGCGACGTTAGCGCAGACATTGCAACGGTAGTTTGGGCACCATACTCTTTACTTACCCGGCCTAGGCAGGGTAACAATACAAGCATTTTTTCTCCTTTTATGAATGCCGCCGTGCGGGCATCTCCTTCTGACTCACAGCAATATGGTGTGCCTGTGTGTGTGAATGTGTGTGCGGGAACTGCGAATACATAGTGACGACGGAAAAGAAAAAAAAAATTAAAGAGTAAATCGAAATACACTACAAATCGGTTGCACTTTCACACTGCTGCACAGCCGATCGGCTGCGACGTCAGCGTCGGAGTTAGCGTCGGAGCCAGCGTCACCGTCAGCTTTTCTTTGTAAACGAAGAGCGCGCCTTTCTGCTGCCTTTCAGTGTTTGCGATTTATTGTGTCACGCGTTCGCGAATAAGAACTCAAAATGAAAAACAAAATGCTGCTGCGGCATCCAAGTGAAAGTCCATTTTTCAACAGTTTAAAAAGATGTCCTCAATGCTTATAATTTCGCGACAGCTGCCCAAAAGTGAGGTGCGATTCTGTTAGTCTGCGTGTGTGTGTGTGTATGGTTGTGTGTGTTTGGATTTGTGTTTGTATTGCTCTCTCAATTAAAAGCGACATTAATTTGCGTACTTAGTGAAAATCGATATGGCTGAAACTTGACATTCACGCGACACTTTTACACACAGCTTTTGCTTACAATTCTAATGGCAAAATAAGCAAATAAGTAGTTAAATAAATAAACAGCTTGTAGTCTAATTTTTATGAATTTATGCAAACTATGGTTACAAAATTACGCACACAAATAAACATATGTACATATGCACGCTCACGGTACAACCCTAACCTAATCTCAATGTTGCCGACATACTAAAAGAATACAGCTGCACAGTGGTTCGATGTGCTCCAACTGTAGTTGAATTTCTTATTTTATTTAAAATTGATTTTTTATTTGTTTTTAACTAATGAAACGCAGATATTAAAAAAACATTATCTAATGGTATAGGTATTTCCATTCCAAATTGAAAGTGAATCAGTGTGCACACTCGCGGACTAACTGTAGTTTGTGTTCGTGCCTTTCTCGTATTGAGCGCAGGTTTGCCGCTCTTTTTTACTGCTCACGCGACCGGCATATGTACACATGTGTGTTTGTATGTGCTTGTCTGTGTGTGTGTGCGTAAGATTGTGTGTGGGTGCGCGTTTGGACAGTCAAAATAATAACAGCGGCTGCGTTTTCACTTTCCATTGAGCAGGCGAATTGGCCTAGCCTTAAAGTCTGTTCCACGCTCTATTCGATGATACGGAAGATTACCTCATGATAGATATTCCCCACCCTTAATAAATGCAACGCTTTTCTGGATTTTTCTTTTTATGTATATCTGCAAAAAACATTAAAAACAAAATATCTTAAATTTTTTTTTTAATTCTGTATTTTACATATCTTTAAAAATGTATTTAGTAACGTAATCAATTACATTTAAATTTAACTCTTAAGGTGATTTATTCATCATTTGATCAACATTTTGATCATGAACTGATTTCCAACTAAAAATTTCACTTGATTGATCAGAGTTTAACCTGAAGATTTTATTTTATCTCAAGCTGCTTTGCACTCAACGTACAATTGAATCCGTAATTCCGCGGACAAACGTGAAGAAAGCCTGAAATTGACGCACAATGAATTTCACACCGTTTGGAAATAGTTTTCCGGGTCTGCCGCAGTTCACGACGACGACGGCGCCGCTGGTGTCGACGGTGACAGCGGCTGTGACCGTCGCCGATGCCGATGTGACTGCGGCGGCCAACAATCAGCAGCAACAGGAGCCCGGCGGCAGCAGCAATCGCTACCAACAACACCAGCAACAACAGCAGCAGCAACAACAGCAGCAACAACAGCAGCAGCAGCAACAGCAGGTGACTCCAGGTGTGTCAATGACGCACTTCAGTCAGCCGAGCAGCAGCAGCGGAGGTGGCAATAAGTTTCGCAGCGGACAGGAGGAAGTGATGCAGGGTGATAAATACAATGGACACTTGGTGGCAACAGCAACGCAACAACAGCAGCAGCAGCAGCAACAACAGCCACAATATGCAACGGTTTATGCTTCCAGTGCCACGACGAGCACAGCGGATGCATTGCAGGCGAGCAGCTCTGGACAACAGCAGCAGCAGCAGCAACAACAACAGCAGCAACAACAACAACAGCAGTTGCAACAACAACAAGTGGTGGCGCCGCAGGAATTGACACAGGATCTATGCAATGCGATTCTGCAACAACAAGGTGAGTTTATTCAGGGAGTTCCCTAAGATCCTTAATGGGGGTAACTGTTTGTTTCACCTCGCAGTGCTACAGAATACCTCCTGGCAGACGATCACGCCCGGCACCACCGTCGCCGACTACCTCTCGCATCTTCCAGCCAACACGTTGCCACTGTCGCTGCACCACTTCCTCAAGTACTCCGCGGAGACCATCAAAAAGGAGAACCAACAGAATGTGGTAAGTGAAGGAGTAACTTATTAAACTTAAGCAGGGATTAAAACCCTAACCGAAACCGTAACCTTTAACCGGTAAAAACCGATTGAAATTTAAAACCGTAATTGATACCGTTACCGAAAAAATAAAATTTTCATTTGACCGAAACCTTAAAACCGAAACTCTGTAAACTGAAATAACCGTTTAGTAACCGTTTCATTTATAAGGGTTAATTTCGGTTTTTCATACATTGTTTTTGTTTTTATTTTTTTGTTTTTATTTTTTAATTTTGATTTTTGATTTTAATTTTCTAATTTTCAATTTTTTTTTGTGATATTCATAATAGAATTTTCATAGCACTGAATAACCGCAAATAAAATAAATTTATTAAATGAAAAATTAAAATTGTTAAAATGTAACTAAACTACATCAAACTGAAGAATATGTAAAATAAATGTGTAAATGAAACATTCAGAAAGTAATTGCTTTTAATTATTATTATTATATTGTAAATATAATTATATTTTTGCGAACAAATTTTCTTTTGTGAACCAAAACCATACCGGTATTTTAAAACCGAAACATACAAAACCCGGTTCACCGCTACGAAACCTTTACTTAAAGATTTTGGATAACCGATAACCAAAAACCTAATAAAACCGAAACCGTAACTGAAGCCGATATTCGTTTCGGTTTTGATCCCTGGATTCAAGCCATAAATTTGTAATAATTTCATAACAAAATGTAAACGATATAAAAACTTAAAAGCTTGCAATCTATGTGCTTACAGGTGTTGCAAGTGCAGACGGGACCAGGGGCGGCCATTGGCATTAATACCATTGGCGCAACCACAACCATAAGCATACCTCAGCAGGAGCAGCTGCCGCTGCAGCAGCAGCAGCAACAACAGCAGCAACAACAACAGCAGCAACAACAGGCAGCAGCCACAGGCAACACTGCAGTTGCAGACACAGGCGGTTGTTGCAAGCAGTTCGACAGCAGTGAGTGGCACCAAAAAGAAGAAGCGCAAAAAACGCTCCAAGGAGCGTAAGCCGAAGCTGCGTCCCGGCGAGATTCGCATGGGTACCGCACTGGATGGCAGTCCACTCTACATGTGCCCCGAATGCCATGTGGCATATCCAGAGCCGGAGCTGCTCGAGGTGCATCTGGTGGGGCACAATCTGGAGCGGCGTTACGTGTGCGACATCTGTCAGGCGTCGTTGAAGCGCAAGGATCACCTCACACGGCACAAGCAATCGCACAATCCGGAACGTCCCTACATCTGCACCGTCTGCCTGAAGGCCTTCAAGCGCAAGGAGCAGCTGAGTCTGCACTTTGTCATCCACTCGGGCGAGAAGCGGCATCAGTGCCAGGAGTGCGGCAAGGGCTTCTATCGCAAGGATCATCTGCGCAAGCACACACGCTCCCACATCGCCCGACGGGTCAAGGCCGAGCTCAACAGTCATGTGCGGCGGGAGAACGGCACCAGCATGTTGCAACCTGTGGTCACAGCTGCCACAACGGCAGCCGTGCAACATGCCAATCAGCAGCAGTTGCAGTTGCAGCAACAACAGCAGCAGCAACAGGAACAACAGCAACAGCAGCTCCAACAACAACATCACATTGTTGTCAGCCAACAGCAGCAACAACAACAACAGCAGCAACAGGCAGCAGGTCAGCAGCAACAGCAGCAAATGATAAATTAGCCAAATGATTTTTGTAAAGTCAGTTAAATCAAAATTCAAAATATGAACCACTCCCCCTTCCGCCCCTCGTTCGAAACGCCTTGTGGCACGCAACAATTGTTGATAGAAATTATGTTTTTTGGCTCAAAAATCCACGCTTTCGGTCCAAATCATTTAATTGACTCAAACAAATCGGATATACGAATATCGTATACAAATATCGTATACGATATTCAGCAATGCAATAGCAAATGCTTGCCGGGGTCTTCATCCGAAGATTCCCCTCTACACTGTACAGTTATTACTAGACAAACATTGAATATCGTTTACGATATTCAGCAAAACAATAGCAAATGCTTGAAGGGGACTTCCAATTGAGACTCCCTCCCATACTTTACAATAATTACTACTTGAAGGGAATTTCTACCGGAGATTCCCTTCTACACACTACACTTACTACTACAAAGACACATTGAATATCGTAAACGATATTCAGCAATGCAATAGCAAATGCTTGTCGAGGGTCTTCTTCCGAAGATTTCCCTCTACACTGTACAATTATAACTAGATAAACATCGAATATCGTTGACGATATTCGGCAATGCAATAGAAAATATTAGTAGGGCTCTCCTTCCGGAGGTCTCCATCAATACTGTACAATTATTCCTAGGCAACAACGTGACACAAACTTAGGCATAAAAAGTGCTATAAAACTGGGACCATAAACCTGATTAACTTCCAACTAATACTGAATCCTAATCTGAGGTTTAAAAAAATGTTTCTTTGTCCCACTGTTGATCTAATTTACGATACAGTCCGATTAAATTAAACTAAACAGTGATAATATTATAAATACTGGATTATGTAACATCGAAAATACCGAAGAACTAGCTTAATCTTATTCCTAAGTTTTGCAATTTTATTCTTAACACAAATGGATCTACTTCCAAGTATTATTTATCGATTCCATTTCCGTAATTTTCCTTTTCATATCGTATAATTCAAAGTATAGGTCCCAGAAAGCCGATCTGTTATCATCCCGTCGGCCCATTTTTCCACAAGTACTTTAAGACAACAAAGAAATTATAATTTTATATGCGAATCGCGTATTTTAGTGAAATGTATTTTTGTATAAAATGAATTCTATGTATATGTAAATGATACGTACAACGGTGTAAATGCAGTAAACTATTTATTTATGTACTTGTAATACCTAAACAAAGGCAATTTAGATGTAAGTACGAATTTAGATACTATGGATGTACTTAAACTTTTGATAACACTGATTAAAACATTTGTAAATACACCTGTTTATTCTCTTACTCAATTGCTAAACAGGAGAATTTCAAGAGAGGGAAAAAAGATGGTAAGGTTTTTAATTGCAGATTATTAATACTCATGTTTTATCTTTATGTATATGCACCATTTATTTTATTCAATCAATATTATTATTATGTAATTATAATTAATTATTCATGTATTTAAATGTATGTAATTCGTGTATTTCTTTTTATGTATATTTATGTGGTATTTATATTTATATATATATCGTATTTGTGTATTTTATATCGTATGTACGTGCTGTTCTTTTATATACTGCATATGATCCTTGCACACGTATAGCTTAAATGTAAGTTATAACAAAAGATGCGATAGATTAATTGTAAAATAGAGGAATTATAAAGGAGTGACTGCAGCATTGCAGGCATGGAGCAGGGACAGGGTAAGGAAAGGATATAATTACTAGATCGCAGGAGGAGATGAGCGGATTTGAGTTAAGCCTTATCAAAAAATGTCTTCTCAAATCAGCCAGTTTGTTTTTAAATCTAACAAATTGTTTCTTAATTCAAAACATATGCAGTTATATAAATACATATATAAATATATATGAAGATGTGTGTGTGTGTTTGTTAATGTGTGTGTGCCAACAATTGCAGGGCGTTTAAGACATGCAAGTCCTGCAGCCGCTTCCTCACTCAACAATTTTTATTATTACTCGTACAGCATGTGCATGTGCGTGTATGTGTGTGTGTGTGTGGGTGTGTGTGTGTTTTTGGTTAATTTATTGTGTTTCGTTTTCGTTGCGAAAATGACGATTTCAATCACTGTACAAAAGAACTAGACGGAGCACTCCAGGCCACTTTGCTGCCTTACGGTCCACAGAAATATTTCCGCTTCTGATCGTCGATATAATCGCGTGTGGACATTTGTATAGCCTGCTGCAGCATCTCGCTCTCATTGATACCTGCAATAAAAGTGGGAAAAAATGTAAGTAAAATCATTTGATAAAAATCTATGATAAAAATTAAAACTTTTTTGAATGGAAAGGGACTCGAAAACGAAAAGTTCTTGTGAAATATTTAATGTATTTTCAGAGATTCAAAATCTTTCCGTTTCCATTTTTTTTTTATCTTAGTAGCAAAGAAAGGTATAGCAAGTTTAACTCTTCAAATTTGACTTAGCTATCAATAAAGATATATATTGAACGCTGATAACGAAAAGCTGCATCAATAAACTTTTTAATTTTCTACATAATCAAGAATTTCCCAGTATTATCTATCGCTCCGAACTTTGTAACTTCAATATATAAGTAATATTAAAAGTTCGACTACCAAGCTGATTTGGATGCTACATTTAAATTCAATATTCAGTCGAACTTTACTGAAGTCGAGTGCAGTTTTGAATTACGATCACTTTGTAATCTCTGGCAAGGATGAACAGTATAAATTGAGCTCATTGGGAAATTTCTCTGGCACGGCATCATCTGAATATGAAATTCAGTACATTCGATCGAGATAATTATGAGAGAGAAGTCATGGCGGATGGTGGTATCATATGTGTGCTTCCTGGTAAGGAACTACTACATGTCGAATGTATATCGAATATTTAAATATTGCATAAAATAATATCAAATTTTTTTAAGCAATTTAAATGACAATCACATCGATAGAATAGTATACAATGACTCCTAAGCTATCTATTGGTAAGATTTCAACGCTCTTGAGGAAGTTAAGATGCTCATACGCCCAAAAATTGCTGGCCGCTAAATTAAGTTAATTGTTTGTGTTCTGAATTTAGTAAATAAATTAATTATCTTTTAATTTCGCATGAAAGTTGTTGTTTGATGCTTAGATACCAAAGATATATAATTACTTTCCATCTATTCTATCAATTTAGCTGTCTACATCTGCTTACCATCGTTGGCATAGGATGCCTCGAGCAGCTCCTGGTAGAAACTGGAATAGCTCTGCTTGGGCGGTGTCTGTGCATCGACGCGCTTTGGTGGCGACTGGGATGACTGCTTGGAGGTGCAGGGTCGCTGTTCCGCCTCCGGTGTGTGAGCTCTTGGTGCCGCTGGCGCTGCATCGCGTTTGGGACTCTTACGTAACGGCGTCTCAAGTGTTTCCAGGCTGCAGTTAGCACAAACAAATGCGTCAAAAATAGTTGAAAAGATTGTTGCTACATTTACATACTTGTTGCTCGCCTCACGCGCCTCGTGGCGACGTTTCTTGCTGCTGCGCAAGGGATTGCTGCGACGCTGCGATTTGGACAACTTATTGGCACGCTGGGCAGCTGCTGTATTGGGAGAGGAGTTGCCACCGCCACAGTGTCCCACCGAGCTGGTGCTGCTCATGTCCGTTGCATCGCTCTCATAGCCACCCAGATCATTGACCTCGGGCGGCAGCTTGTGCGAGAACTGGCTGAGCGTTTTGGGCGATAGCGTAAAGCCAGCGGTTGTGCCATCGCTGACATTGGTGCTGCTAACGGCTGTGTTGATGTTGCTGCTGCTGTTGTTGTTGTGGTTGTTATTATTGCTGCTGCCGCCACATCCATCACTCGAGTATTTGGAGGGCGAGGCATCCGAATCGGTCAGTGCCTCGGCCGAGGTCACCGTCGATGATGTTGCCGAACCGGCGGCTGTGTTGTTGCTGCGTGAGCGCTGCATATTATCACGGCACCACTGCAAATAGGATTCGCGTGCAATTTGCTCCTCGATCGCCTCATTGGTCGCCTCCCAGTCTGTTGTCTTTAGCTTGTCCTCAAACATGGTCTAATAAAGAAATTGTGATAAGTGCAATGTCTGTTTTTATTATCGCTTATTTACCTGCTCAATTTCCAGCTGCTCGCTCAGACGCACTGCCTCTTTTGTCTGGAACTCGGGCTTGTAACCAGCCAAGCCCAAGCCGACGCCTACAGTGGCATTGTAGGGATCCAGAATGGCATTGTAATGCGAGCCTCTTTGATAGGACAGACGCAGCGGCGGGTAACCAGCCTGCGATTGCTCCGAATTGAAGATGTTAATGGGAGCTACAAAAGGGGAGTATAAATATATACATTAATTTAATTAAATAGATTCGAAATATGCAAATATCTCTGCTTACTCGACTGATAACAATAGACTTCCACGGTGCGACTGTAAATCTCTGATATGGCCTGTATCTCAATGTGATTGCCGTGCGCATCCCGAGCTCGTTTGCGCTGAATGTAACCATTGATGTCCTCGGTGACAAATTGTCCAAAGTATTCGCGATTCTCATGCTGCAATAGTCAAGGCGAAACTTTAGAATCATTGATAAAATGAACTAAAATTATCTATATATACAATATAGTCCATTGTGTGCTGTCGTATGACATCGTGCATCTCCTCGTCTCCGTAGATCTGCAGAGATATTGAGCGAAACAGGCAGGCGCCATCCTCCTCAACGGGTTTCAGTTCGTAGCCACGCTTCTCCATGCACTTGGCAAACTCATCGTCGCGACGCTGCCATTCCTCCACCGATATGGTGCGCTCCTTGGGCTGCAGATGCTCATCGCCGCTGTTGTAGCCAGAGAATGTCTCTTCCACAGCCTTCAGCAAATTGGCAGCCGCTGTCGCTGGTGTCATCTGTGTCTGTGCCTTGGGCACGCTGGCCAAATGCTCTGGAGATTTGCGACCCACAGCCGTTGGACTACTATTACCCACCGCGGTGGCAACGGCAGCTGAGACAACGGCATGCGGACCGTTGCTGGTAACGCCGGGAACACCGCTACCCACCACCGACACATGATTCAGATTCAATTTCTCTCGCTCCAAACGATCCCGCTTGTGATGATGGGCATGACTGTCATGATGCTCGCGACGCTTTGAACGGGAGCTGCTAAAACGACAAATGTATTTACATATAAATTAAGGAATTGCAATAGTTAAATGACTACACACTCACCTCTTGTGTGGACTGCAACGATGTGTGCGTGCCAGCTCCTCGTAGACCTCGCCACGACGCTGTGGACTCTGTGGGAATAGCAACAAATCAAAGGGTATTAATTGCATAAGGGATTATAGAACTCATTTGCTCACCTGGCCATGTCCATCGATGACGACATTGCGATGAGCCTGATTGACAACAGATTGCTCGACAACCACCTGGCCAGCGACATGCGCCTCTGTGGCATCCGCATCAACGACACGCTTGCCACTTGGCGCACTTACTGGCTTAATAGTCATGCTGTGTGGCTCTTAGATACCACCACAAAAAAAAGGCGTAAATATAACGATGCGTCTGCTTTCTATTCAGTTGGTCTCCAAACGTTGCGCGAAAGTTGATGACATATGTAAATATGGAATTCGCTTCGTTTGGCCAGCTCAGAATTAGATTTTCTGCTGCCTCTGTGTATGTGTGTGTGTGTTTTTTTTAGTATTCACTTTTGCACCGAGTTCTTTGTCCGTGTGGCAATTATTGATGCTTCTGCTTCTCTTTCTTTTTAGATTCCTTTTGTTACAGTCACTTCTTCACTTCCTCTTCCTCTTCGTCGACGATGTTATTGTTTTTGCTTGCGCTGGTATTGTTGTTGCTAAATTCAGTTGCTGTATTTTAGTTTTGAAATGCACAAACTATGAAATCATATTCATAGCCAGCGTAAATGGTGAAAATTTTTTGATTTTCATTTAGGTGTATCTGGTTGGTGTGTGTGTGTGCGTGTTTTTGTCTGTGGTTGTTTGTATGCGTATGTGTGCTGTTTGTTCGCAATCGCCTTTGTCTCTGCACAGTTGCAGAAATTCCTAATTAAACACTTCGTTCGTCCAGTTGGTTCTGATAATGCGCTACGCTCTTTAAAATTAACACTTTAAATATTTGTTATACTTTAGCGCAGCTATGTTTTGATTTTGTTATAGAAAACGTAAAAGACAAGTTCGGTCAGTTCGATTTTTATTTACACCAGCCACAAATTGTCAGATGCGCACGTTGTTCTTCTTCTTGGCTGTTTTGGGATTTTTTAGGCATTCACCACTGAGTCAGCTTGTGCGAACATCTGATAGCATCAGTGTTGCCCTATTTACTTTTTGTTTCACGACAAGTGTCTCTTTGCGCAATATTATTTGTATAGGTAATCGAATGCATCGATAACAATAAGATAAAGATATTTGAATTTATTTAACGAATGACGCACTACCTACTTTTGTTATGTTGATCAGTTTATTTCAAATTATAGCATTAATTATACAACTTAAACCAATATTGAATTAAATGTTTATTTAGCCAGCTGTGTTTGCGAATATTTGCTATTAAATTTGCTTAGCAAATCATCTAATAAACAGTTGAGCCAACAAAGAAATATTTTGTTTATCTATAAATTTCAACTAAATTTAGCAAAGCTTTATTTTGAATGAATCCCTTAAATTTATTTCCCTTTTTGGCACCGATTAAACCAAACAGCGAGTAAATATATTGTTTGCATATATATTTATTTTACAATCGATAAAGAACAGAGCTGCCATACATGTCGAAGATAACTGTTATACAAGTTATAAATATGACAATTGCTGTAAATGATAATTAATTCGCTATATAACGACCATTCCAAGCGCCAGCACCCCATCCACCTGCATACGGATATCCCCATGCCGGATTATGTCCCATCCAACCAGCTTGCGAACCCCACCAATATGGATAAGCTCCACCGCCGAACTGAGCTCCGGTTGTTCGTTTCATGCCCGTGGAACTGTGCCTAACACCTGTATTCAAATTTCCGTTATTTAACTGCGAGTTGTCGGTTCCATCGTTTGACGAAGAACTGGACTGACGAGACCAAGATGTCGATCCTGTGTGTCGAACATCTCTACCATTTGCACCAAACGGAATTGTCTCCTGAGCCCTTCTGATGACCTGTCCAATAACGCCAGGATACCTATTGCCTGGTTGATAGGAATTTCCGTTTGTCGAGCTGGAATGCTTAGTCCAAGTGTGGGAAGCATGAGCTCCCGTATTGGGACCATTTCCAATCACCTGAACAGACGGATTAGTTGCTGAACTAGTCCAAGTCTTCGAAGTGACTGTTTTGGAGCTGACACCTCCTTGGGCAGGAACTACGACACTTCCCGACCTATGCTTCTGATTGTCAGACTGTACACTTCCCTTAATTACAGTTGTTGTGGTTGATGTTTTTGTTGTTGAACTAGATCCTCCTTTTACGGAAGAAGCCGAAGTTTTTTTGCTCGATCCTGAATTTTCTTGCTGTGAGCTGCCACCATTATTACCATCCGAATTCGATTTTGTTATGGTCGTTGTTGTAGGGCCAGACTGGTGGGAATTGCCGGAATCAACAACGGTGTGAGAGTTGCTTGAGCTTTCATTTACAACAGGGTCTACTGAAGCATTCGATTGCTCAGATCCCTCAGAAGTTGTTGTCGTAGTGGTTGTTGTTGAGCCAGACTGGTGGGTGTTGCCAGAATCAACAACGGTGTTATAGTTGCTTGAGCTTTCATTTACAACAGGTTCTACTGATGCATTAGATTCCTCAGAGGTTGTTGTCGTTGTGGTTGTTGTCGAGCCGGACTGGTGGGTGTTGCCGGAATCAACAACGGTGTTAGAGTTGCTTGAGCTTTCATTTACAACAGGTTCTACTGATGCTTTAGATTCCTCAGAGGTTGTTGTCGTTGTGGTTGTTGTTGAGCCAGACTGGTGGGTGTTGCCGGAATCAACAACGGTGTTAGAGTTGCTTGAGCTTTCATTTACAACAGGTTCTACTGATGCATTAGATTCCTCAGAGGTTGTTGTCGTTGTGGTTGTTGTTGAGCCAGACTGGTGGGTGTTGCCGGAATCAACAACGGTGTTAGAGTTGCTTGAGCTTTCACTTAAAACAGGTTCAGCCGAGGAGTTAGATTCTTCAGAGGTTGTTGTCGTTGTGGTTGTTGTTGAGCCAGACTGGTGGGTGTTGCCGTAATCAACAACGGTGTTAGAGTTGCTTGAGCTTTCATTTACAACAGGTTCTACTGATGCATTAGATTCCTCGTTGTTGTCGTTGTGGTTGTTGTCGAACCGGACTGGTGGGTGTTCCGGAATCAACAACGGTGTTAGAGTTGCTTGAGCTTTCATTTACAACAGGTTCTACTGATGCATTAGATTCCTCAGAGGTTGTTGTCGTTGTGGTTGTTGTTGAGCCAGACTGGTGGGTGTTGCCGGAATCAACAACGATGTTAGAGTTGCTTGAGCTTTCATTTACAACAGGTTCTACTGATGCATTAGATTCCTCAGAGGTTGTTGTCGTTGTGGTTGTTGTTGAGCCAGACTGGTGGGTGTTGCCGTAATCAACAACGGTGTTAGAGTTGCTTGAGCTTTCATTTACAACAGGTTCTACTGATGCATTAGATTCCTCAGAGGTTGTTGTCGTTGTGGTTGTTGTCGAACCGGACTGGTGGGTGTTTCCGGAATCAACAACGGTGTTAGAGTTGCTTGAGCTTTCATTTACAACAGGTTCTACTGATGCATTAGATTCCTCAGAGGTTGTTGTCGTTGTGGTTGTTGTTGAGCCAGACTGGTGGGTGTTGCCGGAATCAACAACGATGTTAGAGTTGCTTGAGCTTTCATTTACAACAGGTTCTACTGATGCATTAGATTCCTCAGAGGTTGTTGTCGTTGTGGTTGTTGTTGAGCCAGACTGGTGGGTGTTGCCGGAATCAACAACGGTGTTAGAGTTGCTTGAGCTTTCATTTACAACAGGTTCTACTGATGCATTAGATTCCTCAGAGGTTGTTGTCGTTGTGGTTGTTGTTGAGCCGGACTGGTGGGTGTTGCCGGAATCAACAACTGTGTTAGAGTTGCTTGAGCTTTCATTTACAACAGGTTCTACTGATGCATTAGATTCCTCAGAGGTTGTTGTCGTTGTGGTTGTTGTTGAGCCAGACTGGTGGGTGTTGCCGGAATCAACAACGGTGTAAGAGTTGCTTGAGCTTTCATTTACAACAGGTTCTACTGAAGCATTAGATTCCTCAGAGGTTGTTGTCGTTGTGGTTGTTGTTGAGCCAGACTGGTGGGTGTTGCCCGAATCAACAACTGTGTTAGAGTTGCTTGAGCTTTCATTTACAACAGGTTCTACTGATGCATTAGATTCCTCAGAGGTTGTTGTCGTTGTGGTTGTTGTTGAGCCAGACTGGTGGGTGTTGCCGGAATCAACAACGGTGTTAGAGTTGCTTGAGCTTTCACTTACAACAGGTTCAGCCGAGGAGTTAGAATCTTCAGAGGTTGTTGTCGTTGTGGTTGTTGTTGAGCCAGACTGGTGGGTGTTGCCGGAATCAACAACGGTGTTAGAGTTGCTTGAGCTTTCATTTACAACAGGTTCTACTGATGCATTAGATTCCTCAGAGGTTGTTGTCGTTGTGGTTGTTGTTGAGCCAGACTGGTGGGTGTTGCCGGAATCAACAACGGTGTTAGAGTTGCTTGAGCTTTCATTTACAACAGGTTCTACTGATGCATTAGATTCCTCAGAGGTTGTTGTCGTTGTGGTTGTTGTTGAGCCAGACTGGTGGGTGTTGCCGGAATCAACAACGGTGTTAGAGTTGCTTGAGCTTTCATTAACAACAGGGTCAGCCAAGGAGTTGGATTCTTCAGAGGTTGTTGTCGTTGTGGTTGTTGTTGAGCCAGACTGGTGGGTGTTGCCCGAATCAATAACGGTGTTAGAGTTGCTTGAGCTTTCATTTACAACAGGTTCTACTGATGCATTAGATTCCTCAGAGGTTGTTGTCGTTGTGGTTGTTGTTGAGCCAGACTGGTGGGTGTTGCCGGAATCAACAACGGTGTTAGAGTTGCTTGAGCTTTCACTTACAACAGGTTCAGCCGAGGAGTTAGAATCTTCAGAGGTTGTTGTCGTTGTGGTTGTTGTTGAGCCAGACTGGTGGGTGTTGCCGGAATCAACAACGGTGTTAGAGTTGCTTGAGCTTTCATTTACAACAGGTTCTACTGATGCATTAGATTCCTCAGAGGTTGTTGTCGTTGTGGTTGTTGTTGAGCCAGACTGGTGGGTGTTGCCGGAATCAACAACGGTGTTAGAGTTGCTTGAGCTTTCATTTACAACAGGTTTTACTGATGCATTAGATTCCTCAGAGGTTGTTGTCGTTGTGGTTGTTGTTGAGCCAGACTGGTGGGTGTTGCCCGAATCAACAACGGTGTTAGAGTTGCTTGAGCTTTCATTTACAACAGGTTCAGCCGAGGAGTTAGATTCTTCAGAGGTTGTTGTCGTTGTGGTTGTTGTTGAGCCAGACTGGTGGGTGTTGCCGGAATCAACAACGGTGTTAGAGTTGCTTGAGCTTTCATTTACAACAGGTTCTACTGATGCATTAGATTCCTCAGAGGTTGTTGTCGTTGTGGTTGTTGTCGAGCCGGACTGGTGGGTGTTGCCGGAATCAACAACGGTGTTAGAGTTGCTTGAGCTTTCATTTACAACAGGTTCTACTGATGCATTAGATTCCTCAGAGGTTGTTGTCGTTGTGGTTGTTGTTGAGCCAGACTGGTGGGTGTTGCCGGAATCAACAACGGTGTTAGAGTTGCTTGAGCTTTCATTTACAACAGGTTCTACCGATGCATTAGATTCCTCAGAGGTTGTTGTCGTTGTGGTTGTTGTTGAGCCAGACTGGTGGGTGTTGCCGGAATCAACAACGGTGTTAGAGTTGCTTGAGCTTTCATTTACAACAGGTTCTACTGATGCATTGGATTCCTCAGAGGTTGTTGTCGTTGTGGTTGTTGTTGAGCCAGACTGGTGGGTGTTGCCGGAATCAACAACGGTGTTAGAGTTGCTTGAGCTTTCACTTACAACAGGTTCAGCCGAGGAGTTAGATTCTTCAGAGGTTGTTGTCGTTGTGGTTGTTGTTGAGCCAGACTGGTGGGTGTTGCCGGAATCAACAACGGTTAGATGCTTGAGTTTCTTACAGTTGCTTGAGCTTTCATTTACAACAGGTTCTACTGATGCATTAGATTCCTCAGAGGTTGTTGTCGTTGTGGTTGTTGTCGAACCGGACTGGTGGGTGTTGCCGGAATCAACAACGGTGTTAGAGTTGCTTGAGCTTTCATTTACAACAGGTTCTACTGATGCATTAGATTCCTCAGAGGTTGTTGTCGTTGTGGTTGTTGTTGAGCCAGACTGGTGGGTGTTGCCGGAATCAACAACGGTGTTAGAGTTGCTTGAGCTTTCATTTACAACAGGGTCAGCCAAGGAGTTGGATTCTTCAGAGGTTGTTGTCGTTGTGGTTGTTGTTGAGCCAGACTGGTGGGTGTTGCCCGAATCAACAACGGTGTTAGAGTTGCTTGAGCTTTCATTTACAACAGGTTCTACTGATGCTTTGGATTCCTCAGAGGTTGTTGTCGTTGTGGTTGTTTTTGAGCCGGACTGGTGGGTGTTGCCGGAATCAACAACGGTGTTAGAGTTGCTTGAGCTTTCACTTACAACAGGTTCAGCCGAGGAGTTAGATTCTTCAGAGGTTGTTGTCGTTGTGGTTGTTGTTGAGCCAGACTGGTGGGTGTTGCCCGAATCAACAACGGTGTTAGAGTTGCTTGAGCTTTCATTTACAACAGGTTCTACTGATGCATTAGATTCCTCAGAGGTTGTTGTCGTTGTGGTTGTTGTTGAGCCAGACTGGTGGGTGTTGCCGGAATCAACAACGGTGTTAGAGTTGCTTGAGCTTTCATTAACAACAGGGTCAGCCAAGGAGTTGGATTCTTCAGAGGTTGTTGTCGTTGTGGTTGTTGTTGAGCCAGACTGGTGGGTGTTGCCCGAATCAACAACGGTGTTAGAGTTGCTTGAGCTTTCATTTACAACAGGTTCTACTGATGCTTTGGATTCCTCAGAGGTTGTTGTCGTTGTGGTTGTTTTTGAGCCGGACTGGTGGGTGTTGCCGGAATCAACAACGGTGTTAGAGTTGCTTGAGCTTTCATTTACAACAGGTTCTACTGATGCATTAGATTCCTCAGAGGTTGTTTTCGTTGTGGTTGTTGTTGAGCCAGACTGGTGGGTGTTGCCGGAATCAACAACGGTGTTAGAGTTGCTTGAGCTTTCATTTACAACAGGTTCTACTGATGCATTAGATTCCTCAGAGGTTGTTGTCGTTGTGGTTGTTTGACCGGACTGGTGGGTGTTCGGAATCAACAACGGTGTTAGAGTTGCTTGAGCTTTCATTTACAACAGGTTCTACTGATGCATTGATTCCTCGAGGTTGTTTCGTTGTGGTTGTTGTTGAGCCAGACTGGTGGGTGTTGCCGGAATCAACAACGGTGTTAGAGTTGCTTGAGCTTTCATTTACAACAGGTTCTACTGATGCATTAGATTCCTCAGAGGTTGTTGTCGTTGTGGTTGTTGTTGAGCCAGACTGGTGGGTGTTGCCGGAATCAACAACGGTGTTAGAGTTGCTTGAGCTTTCATTTACAACAGGTTCTACTGATGCATTCGATTTCTCAGAGGTTGTTGTCGTTGTGGTTGTTGTTGAGCCAGACTGGTGGGTGTTGCCCGAATCAACAACGGTGTTAGAGTTGCTTGAGCTTTCACTTACAACAGGTTCAGCCGAGGAGTTAGATTCTTCAGAGGTTGTTGTCGTTGTGGTTGTTGTTGAGCCAGACTGGTGGGTGTTGCCGGAATCAACAACGGTGTTAGAGTTGCTTGAGCTTTCATTTACAACAGGTTCTACTGATGCATTCGATTTCTCAGAGGTTGTTGTCGTTGTGGTTGTTGTTGAGCCAGACTGGTGGGTGTTGCCCGAATCAACAACGGTGTTAGAGTTGCTTGAGCTTTCATTTACAACAGGTTCTACTGATGCATTAGATTCCTCAGAGGTTGTTTTCGTTGTGGTTGTTGTTGAGCCAGCCTGGTGGGTGTTGCCGGAATCAACAACGGTGTTAGAATTGCTTGAGCTTTCATTTACAATAGGGTCCTCAGATGAGCTAGATTGCGCTGACTCCCCAGAGGCTGTTGCAGTTGTGGAGTTGCTGCCTGCTGCATTGCTGGACTGGCTTGAGCTTCCACTGACTGCAGGATGGACGCTTGAGCCGGATTGTTCAGTTTTCGTTGAGGTTGTTGTAGTTGTGGTTGAGCTGGACTGATTTTTGGTTCCACTCTTAACAACGTTGTCAAATCGACCGGAAGTCCTATGATTATGAGGAAGGGTTCTCCTTATATCGTTTAGGATCGAATCGAATTGCACAGTTCCAGAGCTTTCGCCGGATGTTGCGGTTGCCGTTTGGTGATTTTTAGCACAGGGCCCATTTTGTTGATTTCCGGAAACTTCGCCATCGTGGACGAGAATCAATTTACCGAAGAGTCTATCAAGGAGCCACAAGCGAATATCCTTTCGAATGTCTAGAAGAGTTTGCCTAACACTTTCACAACACGGAACCGAAGGAGTTGCCGACTGAGGCTTTAGTTCCTGAGAGGAGCCCACCGCGGTCTTACTTTCAGTATGGATATGAGCACCGGCTGCGAGTGCCACGAAGGCGCCCAAAAGGGCGATACAGTATAATCGCATGATCTACCAATAACCAGATCTCCACTTTAACTGTTGGCCAAAACGACAGATTTGGATGCTTTTATACCTTAGCGAATGATACCAGAGCTTGTTGTCTTTATTCAAAATTAGATATTTGCCTAGATGCTTTTGTGCAGTTAAATAAATTTTATATTGTTATAAAACATTTGGCACTTTCATTGTTCTATGCTGAAAATAATGATATATTAGACACTCGATGCCGAAAGTCATGATCCCAAAACAGTTTGGCAAAGAATTTAAAACAGCTGCGCTAAATATTTGCACTAAGCTTAGATCAAACAAATGTCAGACTTTTAACGACTTTACGTAAGTTAAAGATACAAATATACGTATATATTAATCAGACGTCAGATCTGCATTTGCCAAATAATCGTAGAGCGTGTTGTACAGACAAAAGTCTTGTTTATTTGAGTTGTTCTCAGCATGTTATGATTATGCCAGCATATTTATTCTCTTATTTAAATAGTATGTAATTATATTCCATATATTTAAATAATATGTGCACAATGTGTATATGTCTCATCGAAACACAGTGAAGCTCAATTAGAACTCGTCCTTCTCGAATGGATGGTGTGGATGACCGAAATGACTGTAAAATATTAAGAAAATGAAACATAAGTAGGAATTCAACACTTTTTTGTTAAAGTAAGCTTATGTTTAACCTTATGATATACAAACAATGGTTGGACTCAAGCAGCGGGTAATTGTTCAAAAGCCACAATCGTATAAACAAAACATAATAGGCCGAAGAATGGGTAAATTAAACATACGTCAGTATTGAGTGGATTCTCATGTGGCACATTGTTAATATTCGCCAGAATATTTACTTAACTATCATATTGAACGAAAGGTTTCTTTCTGATTGAACTTAATACTCATCGTGAAATGGATAGTACTTATGTTTGCCAGCCTCTCTAAGGAATTATTGAGAAATAATAAAATTGTTAAGCTAAATTTAATACCTATAATACTATTTGAGAGACTTATTAATTGTAGTTTTTAAAATCAGCTCTACTTACTTCAACAATGGAACCAGACGACCATTGCACTCAAATGATTCAATAGTCTTGATTTCCTGGTCGGTTAGCTCAAAGTCAAAGACTTTGAAGTTCGATTCGATGCGCTCCTTGGTCACGGACTTGGGAATGACAATATTGGCACGTTGGATCTGATAGCGAATCAGGATCTGTCCAGGTGTCTTCTTCTTGTTGGCAGCAATTTTCTTAATCTGTAATGAAGTTACACTTAGCAAACTTGACCTTAAGTAAATTTTATAATATGACTTGCCGCTTCTTCCTCCAGAATGACCGGATCACCCGCCTTGGCCCAGGGACGGTTGGGGCTACCCAAAGGACTGTAGGCTGTTATGGCAATATTCTTTGACTTACAGAACTCGGAGAGTTTCTTCTGTGTCAGATACGGATGGCATTCGATTTGATTTGTGGCTGGTGGAATTTTAGCAATTGCCAAGACGCGTTCGATCTGGTTTTTGTTGAAATTGGAGACGCCAATGGACTTGACCAGACCAGCTTCAACTAGTTTCTCCATTTCCTTCCAGGTGTCGACGTAATCCACCGGGGAGTAAAGAGTATTACCGTCCTTATCGGCTGGGAAAAGATCACATCCCTCCTTGAAGCCCATTGGCCAGTGAATCAAGTACAGATCCAAATATTTGACCTTAAGCAAGTCCAAGGTGTTCTCACAAGCGCCTCGCACCAAGTCCGGACGATGGAAAGTATTCCACAACTTGCTGGTTATGAACAGATCCTCGCTACAAACAAAATTAAAATCATTGGAGACTATAACCTTATTGGATACAAGGATATATCCTACCGCTTGACAACTCCCTCCTTGAGCTTGGCATCAATTCCGGCACCGACTTCGGGCTCATTCTCATAGACGTAGGCACAGTCAATGTGACGATATCCCACATCGATTGCAGTTTTCACAGCCGCAGTTACTTCGCCAGGTGCGCTCTAAAAACAACAAGCAACAACAGAAAATTCATTATCGGTAATTCTCACATCTATTAAAAAACATTGTTTTTCAATTATTATCTATTATGTCTAAGCAATTTCACAATATTTCACAATAGCTTAAACTTAAACAGAATTAACTAGACGTTCATTTTGGAGCAACGTGATTTAGATGAAATTAAAATTCTATTGCTTATCAGCTACTTGACATTATCATCAAGGGTAAATTTATTACCCTTTGGATCACGTCCAATAAATAACATAAAATAAAACACATAAACTATATTAAATGCAAATTCCAATCAAAAAAAAGTTAAACCTTTTGGTTGACCCCATACGTGATATTCAAATATTTGGAATTAAATTAGTGAAATAAGAATTTATTTGCGTATTTTAGCTGTAGTTTGAATATTCTCAAAATTCAAAGGTAAATTTTTGTTAAAATTTTGTTAAAAATAATATTAAAAATTTTATTATTAAAGTGGAATTAATTTGGTCGTATAATGAAGAAAAACATGCTGATTCGAATAAATCAGATTTTTAAATATAAAAGCAAAGCAAAAAAAAAATGATGAACTATCAATAAATCAAAAAAATTAGAATTTCTAAAACTTTTTGAATTCTAAAAACTTTTTAAAATTAAATTCATTGACCTTAATATTATAAATCTCCGTTATTTTATTTTATTTCTTCAATAACGTCAATGCATATACACATACATATACACTGTGTGTTCTGGAGTACAGGGTATGTCAAGGAAATTTCAGAATCAATCACTTGAGAGCGAAGTATTATAGATAAGAGCTTTTATCGCTTTTATTTTGTGTTTGTCCATTGCAAGATCACTATCACTTAATCGCCGCGACGAGTCGCCAGAGGTCACCTTTGGACAAAGTGTCACTACATACGTGTAAATAATTACATTAATTGCAAGTATATTATATATAGAACTAGAACTTTATGGAACTTTGTCGTAGGTCCAATTATCACCTCTGTAAGCCAAGCACGCCCACACAGTGAATCACATAATAATATGCTTACAAAAAATTGTTGAACTCAATGGATCTAGTTATTTAATTTTTATACTTGTTTAATAACCCATAAACAATTATAATTAACTATGAATCGTTTGTAGCTTTTAGAGCGCATAGGAACTGTTTATAAATAAATAATAAATTAACTATGAAATAAAAAATGCAAATATGTTTTGCAAAATAAAATTAAAGATGTTAATTTTTGCTTTCTTCAAAACATGTACATATAAATATACAGAAACTAAAAAAAAACAAAGGCAGATGCCCCTATCAGCAAATTATCAGAGCTGTTTACAAGTTCCAACTATCATTAAATGTCGTCAGATATACTGTAACTATAGTACACAGTACTAGAACTTTTTAGAACCTTGCTGTAGGTTCAGTTATCGCTATTTACATTATCGCCTTTGTACGCCAATCACGCCCACACAGTGACATACACACATACACACACACAAAAAGAAGATAAGCCAAATGGATGTAATTATTTTCTCAAAACTTGTTATTTTTTTTGAAAAACTATGAGCAACTATAAAAAATTGTATGTGCAAAATA
Organism: Drosophila suboccidentalis; assembly: GCA_037043435.1. NCBI lineage: Eukaryota > Metazoa > Arthropoda > Insecta > Diptera > Drosophilidae > Drosophila > Drosophila suboccidentalis. The sequence goes on from JBAMBK010002328.1 coordinate 63,694, forward strand.
AAATTAAATATTATACATACGTGGGGACTAACAAAAGTTCGGTTAGTCGACCCGAAAAAAAATTCGAAATATTTTTTTTTTATTTATTCTTAATCTTCGTCTTTTTTTATCTTCTCCACATATTTGCCATTGATTTCAATGCATTTCTTAAGCCTATAAATTTACTTCTGAAAACATTCTTAAAAATCTTGCTTTTAAAGCTTTTTAATGGGTGAGTTGGCTTTTCTGACGCTCCATACCATGGATTACTGTTTTGGTTTCCGGGTCGTATTTATTAAATCAAGTTTTGGCACCAGTAACGACTTTATTAAAGTTGCTAAACTTTCCATTTTCAAATTTGTTCAAAAGATATTGGGCAAAATGCATTCAACCTTCTTTTTGGGCCTCATTTAAAATGCGTGGAACCCATCGCGCAGACTTCTTCGTATACATCAGATCTTGATGCAATATTTGAGATACGGCCATGGCATTCAAGTCCAGTTCACTAGCAATCATTTCCCGGTTAGATCGAGAGTTTTCGGCAAGTTTTGCTCTCGCTAGGGCCACATTTCTTTCGTCCATCGAAGATTTTGGTCGACCTTCTCGGAATTCGTCCTCTACAGAAAAATGTCCTGTCTGGAATCTTTGGAAACATTTTGAAATAGTCTTCAGAGATGGTGCAATCGTTTCATAGGCATTTTGACATTCACCAAATATTTTTTCCGGGTTCAGTTTGCATCGAAAACCGAATAAAAGGCTATAATGAATTTCTGTTTGCGTTGGTAGTGGAATTTCATCTGAGGCACCTTCAGCTAATTTGCGTTTTCTAGTGTCCATTTCGTCCGATTTGTTTGTAATTTTCAATATAACCTTCGTAAAAGTATTGCGAAAGTTTTGACACTTTTGGAATTTTGAAAAACGATTTAAAAGTCGCTAACTTACCGAACTTTTGTTAGACCCCTCGTAATACATTATATAAATTTTTCTTTGTCAAAAGAATTACTTGACATACTGTGCATAAAAACACACAGCAGCCGGCAAAAAAAAAGGCAGACGCCGCTGCCGGCAACTTATCAGCTGCGCGACAAGTGCAGCGCTAGTTCTAATTTTTGCGACGAAAAGCAACGGAAATTTACGAATATAATTATATTATACTGTGTATGTATTTACACATATATATGTATATATTTGATGTGTGGGTTAGTTACTGTAAATTCCATGATTCCCTTTTATTTATATATGTATTCATTTTGTACTTACATTCCAGGTTCCCAAACCAAGGATGGGAATATGGTGACCACTGTTTAGTTTTACGGTTGGCACTTTGCTAGCCATTTTCGACATATCTTTTATTTGTTTTTGCCTTTTAAAGGATACAGTAGAATAATCAATGCAAATTTATATTTGACGAGTGCGAGAACAGACAATTGCGCCTTTTGCAAAAACTGAGCGGCGAACCACAGCTGTTTGTCGCTTTTATACGACAAGCAAAAGCTCGTTTGAGCTTTTTGCAAAGCACGAACGCTGCTTGCTGCTCGCAAGAATATTCATCGATAAGAGCAACGCGATCGATACGCAATGGCATTGCCTATCGATGGAGACAAACATACGTTGATAACGAATTTGAATTTAAAGTTTCCGCAAACATTTCTCTCTTCTTGAGCTCGGAATACTCGAGGAAATTGAGCCGCAGGCTTTTGATGGTGCGAATTACGCATGATTGTATCGAAAGTAGAAACGGTATTTGATTCATAATTTATTATTATATTTTTTTTTTGAAATATATTTAAATATAACTTGGTTATCAAAGATACTTCGATTTGATGTTATGATAGCCAATAAAGAATATACTTACCCCTCCCGTATATGTACCAAGTCCAATAAGCGGAATTTCATTTCCATCGGCTAAAACAGCTTTCGGCGCTCGATATTCCTGTTGGCACCTAATATCCAAATTAATCTCCGGATAATCTTTTAATACTTGAATTAAGCAACTCACCATTTAAATCGCTCAGGTTTGGCATAACCTCGAATAGAAGTTTGGACTGTAGATCGACTTAATTGAAAGCGAAGCGAATATTTCAAAGCAGCGATCATAATTAATTTTATCCAAGTCCTATTATGTTAGTAGATTTTTGTATGTTTTGTGTAAGTGCTGAACAGTTCTACGACTGCTTGGATTGTATTCTAAAAAGCTTTATATTTATACAATAAAATTTAAGTTTATAATGGCATTTATTGTGAGAAATCAGTTAAGAATAACACCTATAGTCTCTTTTGCTTGAACCATTCGGATAACGTCTTATGTGTGCTTCGGAGCTTCAATTTCGAATGGATGATGAGGATGTCCATAAGCAGCTTTCATAGTCATGAAGCGACCATTACAATCGAGATCATCGATGGCTTGTAAATCATCATTGTCCAATCCAAAGTCCCAGATCTTCTTAAAGTTCTCGTACATATGATGTTTACTCACAGATCGGGGTATTACAATGATTCCCGATTGTGTTTGGTAGCGCAATAGTACCTGAGCGGGATTACGGTCGTACTTGGCGGCGATTTCCAGTATAACTGGATGCTTCAGAAGCGGATAGGCACCGGGCTTCTCGTAGGGAGTATGGGCTGATCCCAACGAACTATAAGCAGTCACCGCAATGGCATTATCGTAGCAGAGTGTGATCAAGGATTTCTGGCGGAGATATGGATGACATTCGATTTGGAGAACAACTGGTTTTAGTTTGGCCATGCTCAGCAATCGATTGATCTGCTGCTCATTGAAATTGGATACTCCAATGGCATGGCAAAGGCCACATTCCACCAGTTCCTCCATGGCCTTCCACGTGTCCACGAAATCGATGTCCTCGAATACGGCCTTGCCAGTGTCGGGGCATGTGGGATATAGATTATCGCCGGACTTGTAGGCCATTGGCCAATGCATTAGGTACAAATCCAGATAGTCTACTCGGAGATTTCTCATGCTCGTCTCGCAGGCGGATCGCACCAAATCTGGCTTGTGGTGGGTATTCCATAGTTTACTTGTTATAAACAATTGGTCTCTGAAACGAAATCGTAAAACACGCATATAATCCTTATACTTAAGGTGGAATCAACAGCGATTTACCGCGTTACAACACCTTCTTCAAGTTTCTCGTTAATGGCAGCGCCAACTTGAGCCTCATTTCCATAAATGTGGGCACAATCGAAGTGACGATAACCAATATCAATCGCATCTCTCACCGCCTGTGTTATGACTTCGGGTGGACTCTAAAAACCAAACAGTTTTTGATTTTATACATCAGCTTAAGTCGTTTTTAATGAAATGTCGAAAACTTATTTACCGAAACTAATTTTTTGAGTATAATATTTAAAGTTGGTTAACATTGTAGTTTGTTTATTTGAACTCAAAACTATTTTGAAACGATTCTAGTAAAAGCATAAATGCAAATGCAGCGTCTTTAAAGCTCAAAAAGCTCACAGGTGCAATTGGAAAGAGAGAAAGCTCTTTGGCATTGGCATTGAAAATAAACACATACAAATATCTAGTTATTACAACATTTCGTTTTTGTTATTTGTGATTATTCAATAATTTCACAACGGTTTCAATTCGTTTACTTACACGCCATGTGCCCAGTCCGACCATTGGCATATTTTTGCCATTGCTTAAAAGAAAATTTGGCGTCGACATTTTTGTGTGTGTGAACTAACTTTGTTGGGTTATTAATAAGAATCGCGTTTTTGTCCATTTACCAAAAGTAAACAAAAAGAAATAGGTTAAACAATTTACTACAAATGAATTTCATTGACAGCTAAATAAAAGCATATATATATATATATATACAAACAACACATAGTTTAAATTTAGAAAATTTATTGGCGGCCACAACAATCACACTACCTTGACCTCAAATACGATAGTGTGACTCCTCTTAATATTGACAAAAAGCTTGTTGGGTGCCGCTTTTTCGTCAAATATAAAAAAGATTTAATTTTGTTTTTAAAATTGCAGTTATTTTTGATTAAAAATATTTACTTTGACAAGTGTGTATACACTGACATCAAACAAGTAATCGATTGTGGCACCATCTGCAATTTCGATAGTACTAGTTATCGCCTGACCGCCACAGTCTGAAAAGAAAAATCGAAAAAGAAATGTTTGGCACCGTAAATAACTATCTATCTGGCGTTCTGCGTTCTGCTGAGGACTACGATGGCGACAATTTGGGTACATTTCTGTCGCTGCGCGACGTACACGTACAGAACCACAATCTGTACATAGCGCAGCCCGAGAAGCTGGTGGAGCGCATGTTGAAGCCGCCACTGGACGAGGTCGTCATTGCGCACCTCAAGGTGCTCTACTATTTGGCCCAGGAACCACCCAGCTACATGGAGGCGTACAGTCAGCAATCGGCAAGTTGCTCGGCTGTGGTAAAGCTGCTGCAACAACTGAAGGACGAGAACTGGTGCCTGCCGCTCATGTATCGCGTGTGCCTTGATCTTCGATACTTGGCGCAGGCATGCGAGAAACATTGTCGTGGATTTACGCCTGGTCATGTGCTGGAAAAGGCTGCCGACTGCATGATGGCCTGCTTTCGTGTGTGCGCCGCCGACGGTCGTGCCTCGGAGGAGGAGACAAAGCGTCTGGGAATGATGAATCTGGTGAATCAGCTGTTCAAGATCTACTTTCGCATTAATAAACTGCATTTGTGCAAACCCCTCATCCGCGCCATCGACAACTGTTCGTTCAAGGACAGTTTTCCGCTGCCGGAGCAGATCACCTACAAGTACTTTGTGGGCCGGCGAGCCATGTTCGACTCCAACTATCGCATGGCCGTGGAGGATCTATCATATGCATTTACCCACTGTCCCGACCGCTTCAAAAGCAACAAGCGACTGATTCTAATTTACTTGGTGCCGGTGAAAATGCTGCTGGGCTTCCTGCCACGCAAATCTCTGCTAGAACGCTACGACTTGCTGCTCTTCCACGATCTGGCTGTGGCCCTGAAGGCCGGCAACGTGAACAAGTTTGATGAAATCGTGCGCGACCAGGAGCTTGTGCTCATACGCAGCGGCATTTATCTGCTCGTCGAGAAATTGAAGTTCATTGTATATCGCAATCTATTTAAGAAAGTTTTTGCCATTCGACAGACGCATCAGTTGGACATGGGCGACTTCCTGTCGGCCCTGCAGTTTGTGGGCGTAACGGACGTGTCCCTCGATGAGACGCACTGCATTGTGGCGAACCTGATTTACGAAGGCAAAATCAAGGGCTACATATCGCATGCCCACAACAAATTGGTTGTGTCCAAGCAGAATCCGTTCCCGCCATTAATATCCACTTAGTTTAAAGATTATTTTTTAATAAAAAAGAGTTATTTACATTTTCATACACTTCCGTATTTTAAATTTATACAATAACTAATTGGACATCTTTAATTGACTGATATTTACATTGCAAAACTATTTACAAACAAGTCGGACATTTTCAAATTGTCACGCAGGGCTGCAAAATATTATTGCCAGCCACCTTGTTTTGCCAAGGTTGCCACATGATTTTTTTTCTACCGTCAGGCAACTTTCTTGGCAAAAGCGAGCGAGAAGCTGAAACAGTCAGTATTTGGTGCAAGTTTCCCAGCAAAGAAAAACCACAATTTGAATAAGCGCAAGTGTGTATTTTGTTAAATTAATAGCATTAAGCACATGACTGCAGTCAGAACATAATCACTCCACACACATTTGATGGACTAACAACACAACATTTTAACATTCAACCGGCGCTGCCGTCACATACGCTTTGTGCTATCGCAAAATCAATATTACTAATTTTGCTTTACAGTTTTTGAAATGACATAACTAACTAATACGCATTTCAGATAGTTGTTGTTTCTTTGGTTTCCAGCAAAACGCACTGTGCACCTGGGACTTAATCGCAGAATATTGCTGTTGTTGTAGCTGTAACTGACTGTCGCGTCGTAAGAGGCTAAAAAAAAGGTGTCAAAATGTCAGCACCGGTAATTGTGGAGGCCACGGTCAAGCAGACGGCGACGGTGAGTGTGAAATAGTGCGATATGCAATTTTTACCCGAACATTTGTATCTTAATGCTGCATATCATTTGACAGCTCATTTTCATGCACGGATTGGGCGACACTGGGTAAATAGTGCAATTACTTGCAGTTTGCTGATTTGCTGTTTGTTTCCCATCTTGTTAATTTGTCGAATACTTGCAGGCATGGCTGGAGCAGCGCCTTGGCTGCGATTCGACCGCCATTCATGAAGGTGATCTGCCCAACGGCTCCAACGCAACCAGTTTCCTTGAATGCCGGATTCCGGATGCCCTCCTGGTTCGATCTAAAGACACTCGATATCGGCGGACCCGAGGATGAGCCAGGAATACGATCGGCCCGCGACGATGTGCATGGCATGATACAGAAGGAGTTGACGGCAGGCATACCAGCCAATCGTATTGTGCTCGGTGGCTTCTCCCAAGGCGGCGCACTGGCTCTCTACTCGGCACTCACCTTTGATCAGTCGCTGGCCGGCGTGGTGGCGCTGTCGTGTTGGCTGCCACTGCACAAGCAGTTTCCGGGTGCTAAGGCAACCAGTGACGAGGTGCCAATATTTCAAGCGCACGGTGACTACGATCCTGTGGTGCCTTACAAATTTGGCCAGCTGAGCGCCAGTCTACTTAAATCATTCATGAAGAATGTCACTTTCAAGACCTACAGTGGACTGTCGCACTCCTCGTCCGACGAGGAAATGAACGATGTCAAGGTGAGTCTGGCATAACGCCTTCTATTCTTCAACTGATGTGACAATTTGTAATGGCTAAAGAACTTCCTTACGCTCTCTCTGCTCTTATCTCTTGCAGGACATAATCAGTAAATGGGTAAACTAATTTCCAATTAGCAATTTAGCACTTTTACCGCGACCCTCCCGTCTCGACGGCATTCCAGCAAAGAACAGCAATGCAAAACAAAACAACAACTGCACGAATAACAATAATTACAAATTACAATTACACAAAATTGAGCAATAATAATTAATACGCAATGAAAGAAAGTCTCAGATGGAAGATACACACACACACGCAACCCCAAAACACACACTCACACACGACTATAAAGAAATGCAGTTAAAGTCGTCTTTTTAGCCAAATTGATAAACGTTAGAGAAACAATCAATTATAATACGTAAAATATCTAACAATAGAGTGATGCGAATCCAGGTTGTTTGAGCATACGTTTTATTAATTATTATCCTTTGTATAAGCTAAACAAAATATATCAGAGAAAGTTACTTTCAATACACACAAATTTTGTTCGGTATTTTCTGTTGACTTCAAAAGAATTAAACCAAACTATGCATAATTGATTACAAATTAATAATTACTAATAAACTTATTTAATCGAAAAAAAAAGGAAAACCTTAACTGAAAGTGATTCGAATGTCAAATTTTAAATATTAGTAACAATTTTAAATATTCGAGATTTACTTAGATCTACGTTCATTTTGCAGAAACATTCTACATAAGGTTTTATTTTAACTACTTTTTTAAGCTACTCGTATTCAATTTCATTAATTTCGATTGTTTTTTTTTTTTCTATTTTGTACAGCAAGAATTACAGTCACATCATCTTTAGTTTTGCAGCCGATTTTAGTTAATTCATTCTTTATTGTTTGTGCTTTTTGCTGTATGTTTTTCAATAAAAGTCAGTTTTTAATGAAAGCAGTGCATAAATAAGTACAACTTTAATTCAGTATCTTACACATATTTAATAATCGTAACTAACTGATTAGCTGTCGCACGACTCATCCACCTCTCATCTATATATTTGCAGACGCATTGGGAGAGCCAGAACATGGCTAGAAGGGCACAATGCTGCCAAATATCATAGTAGCTATAGGCTACGAAATATACACATAGTTGCAGTTCCTTCCACATTAATCAATGCTCCTCAACGCCCCCTAGTCAAGAAACGCGCCCGTGCAGATGTCTGAGACTAAAGAGAATTGTATTTTAGATATTATTTTGTACATACATACACTATTTATGTAGTCTTTAGGCATGTATCATATATGATTAGCTATTGGATGTCTCCACTTGGTGGTCTGACGAGAAGCAGATTCGCTTATGCGAAATAAACTAAATAAAGTTATATGACGAAAAACGCTTACGCAAGCCATGAAAACTCAAAACGGGAATGTGCGAATGGGTTTCACTAATAAACAGCTGGGCTTTAATTTATTTAATTTCAATTTTGCTTGAGCCGTTTTTAACGGTCAAAATTGAATGGCTGAGCAGCGTACCGAAAGCCGATAGTCGATAACAGCGGCACGAGCTAGTCACGACTTCCAGCTGCAATCGTTTATGTTATCGAAGCTTGGGCGCCAAAATTGAAGCTATCAAAAAAAGGGAAATATTTTTGCAAAAGAACAAAGCAAATGTTTTGTATATTATTTAAAGTCTGTGCAGAATGCTGATAATGAGTCAACGGAATAAAATGAGACGACTTTGAACTCAGGTAATATTTGATAACAATTGATTTGATGCCTGGCAACTAAAGCCGGCAAATTGAAATTAATTTGGCGGATTTGGAGTATAGTAAACAAACAGTGTGTTGAGCTAAGCGCCTGCCTCCTCCACTCACACAGATACTCAAGCGCGCCCATTCTCCCATACACACACACACTGATGTAGCTGACGAATGTGAACATCACGGATGCCACTTAAAAGTAATCTATTGAGCCAAAAACAAACGAAAAATGAGCCAAATTCACTAAAAGAGCGCCGAATGTTAACGTCGAGCGACAATGCTGCAAATGGCACTCTTCTCTGTTAGTATGCAAGTATTAGTGACTTTTTCTGTTAATTTGCAAGTGTTAGTGACTTTTTCTGTTAATTTGCAAGTGTTAGTGACTTTTTCTGTTAATTTGCAAGTGTTAGTGCCGTTTGTTAGTATTTGTGCGCGCTAAATTTGAAATGGAAAAACGTGAAATTTTTTAAAATTAATTTAAAAAGGCTGAGAATTAATTTCAAAAAAACAACAAAATCCAAAATTAGGTAAAATAATTAACTTTATTTAGAAATTGGTTTTGGTGGCAAAATTGAGAAAAAACCCCAAAAAAATTGAGAAATAACAGGAAATTTGAGAAACAAGAAATATCAATAACTCGAGAAAAATTCAACAAATTCTCTGACACTAATTTCAAAGCTCCCAGCAAACATTTTTAATCGCCAGAGAGTCTCAGGCGAGTCGCCTAGAAGTTTGAGGCGACATCGCCTTTTCATCGCTTTTTGATCTCCTTTTGTTAGAGAGTGAGCCACTTCCGCGACACTTCGGAAAGACTCTTTTGTGAGTCTTCCAAAAGACTCTTCCGCGACTCTCCTAAGAAGATTCGGGAAAATGGCTTACTTTCTAAAAAAGAAAAAGGTTGAGAGACGACCCTTTGACAATTTTTTTTTATTTTTTTTTATTAATTTAATGTTATTAAGGACACGCGCTAACTAAAGAGCTATCTATGTCAAAGCAGATTATGTTACAGCGGGGAATCGAACCTCAACATTGAAAGTTCGGAGTAAGACTGGTCGGCAACCTTAACTATTGAGCTACGGGACCAACCACTTCGAAGTACTAACAAATATCTGAATTGAATTGCTTTAGACGTGGAGCTTATTTTGGTGTTTTTGGTATCTCTAAACAATCGATTGACAGTTTTCTATCGCTAAACAATCGTCTGGGAAGATTCATCTTCTATTGATCTCCTGCTCGACTCGCAGAAGACTCTTTTCGGCGATGGACGATTGTACAATCGCCCAAATGTTTGCTGGGCTAGCTCAAAAAACAAAAAAGTTGACTTTTTCGGCCATGTCAACAATTTGACATTGGATTTTGCTGGAGAATTTATTCTGGAGTCCCAGGCGCCCAGAACAGTAGCAAGTAGATACACAGAAAACGTTTTGCGTTTAGCGGGAGCGAGAGAGCGCGCTTTACAGCACACTGGAGTGACTGGTGCGACTAGCTTTTGCTTAATGGCGTGCTTGCCAAGCACAGCTGTTGGGTTTTGTGAAAATAGACTACACAAAACTGCCGCAAGGTGTCGTTATTTGGCTACTGAGCAAGCGCGCCACCTCTCGTCTGTTTGCAATTTTCCTTACGAACGAAAATGTGCGCGGACGAGAGAAAAACGTGCAAAGCAGCAGAAAGAAACATTAATATTTCTCAGAGAACCGCATGCATGTTGTAGTAAACAATTGTGGCAACCGTGGGTAACATTCACGACTTTGCAGTTTTTCGCTCAGTTGTTTCCGTATCGCCGCTAAGTTTGGACGCGTTTGCTTCTTCGGTCTTGTAGCTTGAAAACTTCGCGATTTTGCTTGTTTTTTTTGATAACAACAATAATAAATACGAGAGTGTGCAGCAACGGATAAACAAAGTTATTGCCAATTGTGAGTGAAATCAATTTGACCAAACCCAAATAGGCAAATATTAAAGGCAATAAAGATTAAAAATAATAATAACAAAAATCAAAATAATAAATATACATCAAAAAAATTACAGTTTGTTGAAAGCGAAAGTTAGCTGTTGCACATTTTATTGCGACTTCTTTTCCTGTGGTGTTGTTGGTTGTGTACTTGCGGGCCTTTTGTGCTTTGTTGCTGTTGTTTTGGCTTTGGCTTTGGCTTTGGCTTTTGGTCACAAAGGAAGCTTCGTTCGTAACGTGTTAAATGCATTTGTGTGTTTGCTTGTCAGTCGCGAATACCATCTGCAAAGTGCATTTAAAGATACACACATATTCAATTGGGTACGTGGGTGTAATTGTGTGTGTGTGTGTGCTGTAAACACAAAGATACATGCTTAAGAAGTGTGTGCAGTTTTGTTGCAATCTTGCTTTATTATTTGCTTTTACTGTTTACACACACACACTCTGACATGTACATGTACTGTGTTGTGGGTGGGTGTAGGACACTCCTGTGCGGCGCCCTGTTGCGCCCTATTCTTACAGTTGGTAGAAAAAACCATTTTCTTGGTTGTTTTTTATGTTTTATATAGTTGCTTATGCTTTTTAAAACAAGCTTACAAATTTAGCCAGATACAGAAACTATTTAAAAAAAATTCATACGCCGTTAGTCAAGTGACTTTTTTGACAATTTAAAAACTCGTATATTTCTTTTCTTACTATTTTTTTTCATTTTTAATTTCATAAAAGTCACTTCTTGTTCTTCAAACAAGTTGTAGAAAGATAAACACGTTCCTTTATAAATTCAAAGACATACATACATGCATATTATTTTTATATTTTTTGGACAAATCAGTTATTGACTTTCTGTAAAAAGATTCAATCGACTCTAGTTTATACCATTCGAAAAAACAGATTTTATGATAAAAAGGACTTTTTAACAACACTCAAGCGAAAAAAATTTTGTTTATTTCTAACTAAAAAAGATTTCAATGAATAATTTTTAGAATAATAGTAAAAAGTGTAATGAAAAAAAATATTTATGCAAAATGCACTTGTACTATAGATTTTACAATATTACTTATTACTTATATACTTATTAAAAAAAAACAACTTTAATTGCATTGTCATCATTAAAAGTTCATTGCCGTTATCATTAATTAATTGACACGAGACTTAAGCGTAAATCTTAGCTCCAAGTGGCTTAAACAAACATTTAAGAACCTGAAAGCCTAATTAAAATATAAACATGCTATCCTAAATTCGTATTTTTTATTGTGTTTAATTATCAAATATCCAGGAACCGGGATTACTCATTCAACGCATTGTACATTAGAACTCTGGACCCTTTTAAATCATAGAAAGGGAATCAGTCGCATATTGTTTTTATAAATAATTAGCTGTTGTGGGAGACGAGCTGTTCTGCTCTGCGGTTTCCCAACTCATATAGACGAATGTAAATTCAACTGATCCGGACGTGATAAGCACAATGATGAGTCTGAATTCATTGTTCAAAAGTCATTAAAAGGCAATCAGGCCTGTGAATAATGATTGTTCAAAGTGTGACAAATGCCACATATATTAAACTAAAGCTAATTAATATTTACGATATGTAATTGTAGCTGTAACGTATGTTTTTATATCAAATTTCTCTTAAAATACGAATTTGCTTATCCTTGGATTGATCCTTAACTGAATAATAGTTTATTCTGTGTTTATATCTGTGTAAATCTGTATTAATTTATGGCAATTGCTATATTAAAAGTCGACAAATTAAGCATATAAATATGTATGAACAACTTTTTTTTCTAAAAACGTGACAGAGTGCAATTAATTTTAAAAATATTGACAGATAGAGAAGACAAGGGTACTCGACTACAAAATCACCTGAAGCCAGTTCAAATAAAATAATTTTAATAGAATTTATTTATAGAATTTATCATTACTATGTGAATTATTTTCTAAATATTTATATTCTGTATATATTATTCGATCGAACAATGGAATAGTTTTATAACTTCCTACTATTTAAAAATGCAGGTTATTGAAACCTTAATTAATTCAAAAACGAAAGTTTTTTGTATTTGCCAATGCAATTAATCAATTATTTCTGCTTTTACAAAAAAAAAAAACTGAAATTTGCCCACACATATTATGAATTGTCAATAAAACAGGTATTTTTGTAATTCGATAAGCAAGCACCTGAAAAGCACAATGTAATTTAATGAATTATTGAAATCGTACTCACTCCGAGTAAAGCAAATAAAATACATAATGAACAGCATGAGTCAAAAGTTCCCCAACCCAACGAAATGGGGGAATATCTGACATCAGTAATTAGCATATTATGCTTTGAATTTGTGTCTATGCAAATTTTCAATTATTTCACAGATGCAAAATGGAGCATTTAATTTCCTTGTTCATTTCATTTGATTAAGTCCGAGTTTCGTTTGGTTTCTTAATGATCTTCCAGTGTTGTGGTATAAAAGGCTTCTTCGCTGGAGTATTTATAAGTGCAGGAATTCAAAAAACAAGTTTCAGCTTGAAAGGCAGTCGGTTTTGCATTAATCCAAAGTAGAATCAGACGACGCCAAATACATTAAAGAAGCAAATAAATGGACGCAAATCAGAGCTGAAATCAAAGTGCGCTTATTTTGTGTTTGTATTGACGTGAGAATACCTTATACAGGGTGTTCTTTTTAATTTTGCTGTTTTAACAGTATAGCTGGAGATGAATTATCATTATGGATTATAATGGATTACATTAAAATTAGAAAATATTATTTAAATGAACTATTTGTTTAAATTATAAAAATGTTAAGTCATGGAAGTGAATTGATAAAAAAGTTAAGCAGTCTGAAAGCTTTTTTGTATAAATTAGAGTAATATAAGAAAAAACCCATAAGATAAGAATAAAGTTCTAAAAACATCAGCATAAGGTTGAATGAAGATTCATTAAAATATTAAAATATGTTGTGATAAAAGCCAATCCAAGGTTAAAGAATCGAAAATATTTACATAATTGGTATTACGATATTAGCAGTCGATCTTCTTATATTTACTGTGCATGTATGTAGGAAGCGTTTGCTAAATGTTAATACAATTAATGCATTATAACAACAATATTGTTATTCTGTTTACCAACAGTAAACATTCATATATTATTACCCCATTCGAGCGATGAGATGAGATGAGACTTGATAGATCAGCGATATGGTAGCGGTGCTAAAAGCGGAACAAACGTGATCAAACTGACGGGTTCAGCTGACAGACAACAGTCAGCGAGTCAGCGAGTCACAGTTCTGTTGAGTTTCTCACAACGCTTCTTGCTTCACTTCGCTTCTCTTCTCTTCTCTTCATTCCCCTGCTCACGAGTTGTCTACACTCTAGCGTGACATGACAACTTTTAAGCATTTCTCCAACTTGGCTTAACGATCAACAATAAAGACAGCTCGTAAGGATCCGAATTGACAACGGTTGTCAGGTTAACATCATCATGAATCATGCATCTGATTATAGCGTGTTTTTTATTAATTTCATTGGGCAACCAACTGTCAACTGATCCACAGGATTAACAGTTCCCTTTATAATCAGATTGTGAACCCTTTTAATTAGCATGCGACAGGTGATACATACTTACATATATAGAGGTCCTATTCCGGTTTTCAGTTCTAACTTGCCGAATTCATTAACCTGTTCCCATTCAAGCAGACAATTCGTTGAATCACTTTGATTTTATTTAATGGGAATTGATTAAAAGCATATATTTTGCGTATTTAAATATGATATTTGTATGCCAATGATCTCAACATTTTGAAAATAATAAAATAAACAAATTAAATTATAATTTTAATATACTTATTAGTAAATACTTAAAATTAGATATTAACGTTAAATTAAGTTCACTTTCTTTAGCTGTTCATCTGGCTTTATGGGGCAAACTATTTGACGGATTTTTTTAAATTTTTAAATACTAGGTCGTTGACATATTGTACTATGGTACTGCTTTGGAACACCCACACGCGAATAAGTTAATAAATATATATTATCAATAAAATAATGGTGAAGCCTTAAGTAGATAATAAAAATGCACAGATTGATGCGAGTTCCAAAATTCTGTGGTGGGCACATGGCCTAATGAGACGTGTGGTTCTAGGAATGTCAACTGCCAATTTATACAGCTGATACTAATAACAACAACATCGAAAAATAAAACTCCCATTATAACAACAATTCCAACAAAAGATTATCAATGTTTTTTCAAGGCCGAATTGGCAAAAAAAAAAGAAAGAAAAAACAATTGAAAAGAAAGAACCCAAAACGTACGCAGAGAGATAACATGGCATTGTTGCTGACACGCTTTACAACTTCTTTTCGCCCTTCCCCTGTTTATTGCCTCAATAAAAGCGAAATAAAAATACAAATATTGATAATGATTAATTTTATATTTTCAGCGCGTAATCGGCGGCAATGCAGACGCCGCTCAAACCAAAACAAAAAAGATCCAAAAGCAAAACAATAATAACAACAAAATATTATGCGTGTCGTTTGGCCAAAACAATAACAGTAGCCAAACAAAAACAATAACAAAAACAAAATTAAAGCAAAAGCTTTAATCAATCTCCGTTCGGTTTGGCCAGGTAATGAAACATTCGGAAAACGCGACACGTAATTTCACAACAAAAACAACAACAACCTAGAGAGAACTATTCCAAATTAATCGTTTAATAACATACAACAACAGTTGCATTAAATTGCAATAAAACATTTTTGCAAATAACCTCAAGACATAACTGAAAACAATCCCAAAATGGACACAACGCGCAGCCTTCTAACTAAGCAGTCCAAGGATGTGGAGTTTCAGGATGTTTTCTACACAGTCGATGAGCGCACTAATTTTTGTGAGTACTCAAAAGCTAAGCAATTTAATTTTGAATTTAAATTAATCAACGTTTCCTCAAATTATACTCTGAAAACATTTATAGCCCGGTTAAAACTTAATTGATTGATTGTAAAAGTTTGTTTTTTTATCTCGTTTTTTGGAATAAAAATTAAAACTTTATTAAATGATATAAAGAAAATTTCAATGATCTCAGAACTTGTTATACTTTAAATTTTATTTTAATTTGGTAAATTATCCTTGACTTCCAAGTACCATAACTTTGTCCAGCTCAACTTTGACCCTGCCATGGATAATAATAAATGTTTTCCCTTGGCATTTTTGCTTTATGGCAAACTCATCTAGTTTTATAAAATTTCAGTTTTTATTTTAAAGTTGCTAAAGCATTAAGAGCTTTTTGAACATGAAAAACATGAACGTGTTAGCAATTTCACAATACGAGTACATATTTAATTATATAGAGTCCCTTGTTATACAAATATAACACTTATGGGCTTCTAAGCATGGCTTACGAGCTGTAGCTACGGGTATTATCCACTTTGATGGCTCTGTTCCAATGTTGACCAGGCATTTGGCATTGCTGCAAGTCTAGTTTCTAGTTTATATATACTTTAATATATATTTTGTGGCACTTTTATTCAAGTTTGCATTTTATTTAGCAGTGCTGTGTTTGAGTTTTCATCGTGTTACAAGTCGCGCGAAATTTAAATGTTGCCTTTGTTGCGGTCTCTTAAGCTATTTGGCAATTGCTTGTTGGCTGGCCAAGCGCTAACTGTTCCATACTTATTCGAGCTGGCGGGTAAATGAACTAAAAAAAGAAGTAATTTACGCTTCTATTGTTGTTACATTTACAGCCAACATCAATTACGACGTGCAATTTTAAACGTATACCCTGTAACGGCAACAGTCAGATGAGGTGTGTCATTCGACCTGTTGATGTTGTTTTTATTCTTATCTTAATTAAAACTTTAATTACAATATTCAATTATAGAGGTGTTGATTTGAGTCTTTCGCTTTCTATTCAGCTCTCGAATTCAATTACAATTTAAATGGAATTTTGACGTATGCCCTGTAAATACAATATATAAATATAAATATATTATATATAGGGTATTTCTCATTCAATTCACATGTTTGGTGACATTTTCAAATAGAATTGCATTGCCATTTGGTCAGTTGGCCGATGCTGATGGTAAACTGAGTGGACACATTTGGTATTTTAATATTTTGGCATCTTCCTCGATTTGGTGTTGCGCCCAATTCTCGTCTCTTTCGTGCAACATGCCGCATGCAACTCGAAACGAGTTTCGATCAGACGTGTGCAATGTGTCGACCAATGTCTTGAGTTGTTGTTGTTCTTTTTTACCCCATTGAGCATATAGACACATAGAGAAGTACTTGACACACAAAGTGGAAACCAACCTGAAATCAACACGTACTTTATACAACATTTCTTGGCAGCCCCTCAAGTTCAGAGTACGATTCGTTCATTTGTCATTTGCTACTCGTATTTGAAATTTGTCGGATTGGATTTGCATAAAACAATGCGAACAGCTCAGCATATTTCATTCGATCAGCGTTCTCTAAACTCAAATACTCTAAGCTCTTTTTTAAGCTGACCCAACATTATCAACTTTATTTATGGGGATAAGTTGCACAATCCTGTTAGAATGCATCAGTTGAATTCAAGTAATCTGCATATATATTTAAGTTTATAAATATACGCGAATTTATCCATGATGAACTCGCAGTCTCTTCCAATTAAAGCTGTCACTCACGTTGTACAGACACTATGGGCATCACATGCCAGTCAAGTGCTTAAAAAAACCCATTGTCGTAAGTCGATAAGATTATAAGAACCGTATAATTAATTTATTCCCACATCCAATTTCACGCATTTTCTGAATCAAATTAAGCATTGCACAGTGGGGATTATATAAAATACAAGTTTGTAATAATTCTGATAAAGCCAATTTTCTCCGTGTTTCCCTTTTGTTTTAAAATATTCATTGATTCCGAATGTTAGTTTAATTTTTTTTCAATTTAAAATCAACCATATAATCAATTAATGTGGGCACGTGCAGTTTCAATTATATCTATAACTTAAATAAAACAAGATTTGTTCCATAGTTCAGTTTTACCCAACTTTTGTTTCCATTACGAATATACCTTTCCAATTTAATTGCAGGGTATTTATGAATCCTATGCTCTGTTGGCATTTGTGCTGTTTTACGCAATTTGGAAACTTTCAGTTTATTTTAGATTTACTTCTTGTATGCGTCAAGGACAGACTTGTTGTTGCACTGTTCTTGTTCTTGTGCTGTTCACGAGTCACTTGAAATGCTGTTGTTGTTGTTGCTTTGCCTTTGGCTTGGGCAATAATCACAGTTAATCAACGTCACTCATACGCCATGTGCAACGTGCAGTGGGAGGCGCGCGACGTCGCCAAATGTGACTCGTTTGCCGCATGTGAAATACCACAATAGGCGATAATGTATGCATGTACACACATACATACATATAAATATATATATATATTTTTCATATTTGTATATATGTTTCTACAAATTGTGCACAGCAACTCGTGAATGCGACTTCCTCAAACTGACGGCGCTGGCAGCCAATGAACATTTTATTGTTGTTGCTACAAACATCATTATTAGCATGAGCACAGCATCAGCATGAACATCATTATGAACGCAATGATCACCAAATGGGGCATGAGCAGCAATAACAACACAACCAGATTATGCTCAAGCCTTACACCGACAAAAGGCAACAACAGCAACGGCAACAACAACAACAACAATAACAGCAACCATTGACCAACTTTGATTGAATAATTTCCCTCTTTCTCCGTGCTTTCGGCACCTTTCCCTCTTCTTCGCAACCCCCTTCAATCAACGCTTTTGATTGAAACTCGCTGTGGAATTTCCCATTTTACTCGAAACACTTTCCAACTTTTCCTCGAATTGTGCGAATATTCAAAAGACAGCTTTAACTCTCTAGGTATTTAAATATTAGGTATTTAAGGGGGTCTTCTCATTCAAAACCCGTTTTTTTTACCCTTTTTAAAAAAATTCTTATTTGAAAACGCAAAGAATAATTGAAAACTTTTTTTATTTATTGTATTACAAAAGGTTCAAAGTAAATAAAAAAATCTTTTTTGCCTCGATACGAGGGCTGTTCAAAAAGTAATGAGACTTCAGAGTTGGTGGTGAAAAAAAAGGTGTCGTCACGGCGGCCATGATTCCGGGTCTCCGGAGCGTCCCAAATGAAAAAAAAAAACGGCGTTAGATTCAGTACAGATGTAATTCTGGTCCCTAGCTCAATCATAATTTTGTGATTTTTTTTGACAAAATGGCGGCCATTCAAAAAAAAAATTTCAATTTCGGGCTTTTTTTTTGTAGTTTAGTGTAAAAAAAAAATAGTAAAAAATTTTTTAAAATTATGATTGAGGTAGGGACTATAATGGTGACAATTCTGCGTCGATTCCACTTTGTTTCATGAAAATCGGTTCAGTTGAACTGGAGATATCATGGCCGCCAGTTCGAAAAACGTGGTTTCGAGATAAACGCGTTTAAAGTTTTGACTTCACTTGCATTAACATTAAAATTGCTGGATAAAAATGGCCATATCTCCTTAAGTATTTCTAAAAATCCTTTTAGGGGCATATTCACAACTACCCAAGCTATAAATAAATGCAAAAAAAAAAAGTCGAAAAAAAAAGTTGCTCAATGAGAAGACCCCCTTAAATGTTCGAAAATATCTCGAGGAATAAATTTTTAGATCTCGGATCAGGGTTATAGGAAGAAAAGCAAAAAAAACTCAGTCCGATTATTGCTCAAATGTTTACAGCAGTGTTCCACAATCTTTTCGCTTTAAGCGTGTTCTTTTCAAGATCACATCCTATTTCTTACTTACATTATAAGTTACAAATTACTGTATGCAATACAGCTGATTAGTAATTAGACTTTCGGACTCTCTTTCTTCCCCTCTCTCCCTCTTTATTGTTCTCTCAGTTTGCAATGACGACAAAAGTGCGGCAACTTCCACAATGCAATCAATTGGGATTGAAATATGTATTTTATATGCCGAATGGGGAAAAGAACAGAATAAGTTTATCTCAAGGTTGTCCAAATTGTGTAAAGCAAGTGTTGGGTATGAAAAGCATATATGTTTGTATGAATCACGCATTGATGATGTAAATCCAAACTGTGAATCGAATTTTTCATGAAAATCGATTTAAATAACTCAATTAATAGTTAAAAAAAGTAACGAGTTAATGTACTGAAAAATCGCTTCCGTGAAAACTGAGCTGTCGATTTCTAAATGTCTTTTTACATCACTATCAAACATATGACTAACTAACTAACTGATTTAAAACCGTGGAACTATATAGTCTCTGCTTTTTACTGATGAGGAAAATATAAAAAATATATTGGATTAGAAATGTTTACTTCAAAAGAAATTACACATCAGCGGAAATGTTACGAATGTGTGGAAATATCTATGCATGGAATATAGAAATATCATTTATTATAAATTTAATAACAATTTTATTCGATATATATTACAATAAGTACGCTTTATGAAATTGATAAGGAAAGTTAATATATTCATTGCATTCATTTGTGATTCAAACGTCAGAGGTATCAGCTAATATGTATTATTAATGTCAGATTGGTTTAAAGGGCAATTAATATAGGCAGTTACTCTAAATGTTGAGTAAACACCTGTTAAATAGCTAGATGCTTTACATAATTTTTTAATTAAACTATTAATTATTATTTATTATTTTGAGCACTCATCCAAAAATAAAATGTTCCAAGTTGTTAGTGAATTGTATATAATTTTGAAGGTGTATTGATAACCATTTTTTACTGATTAATTGACATTCGAGGAATCGAAAGCATTTAAAACTTACGAGTACTACAGTCGGCACGTAATTACTGAGTAGGTCCCATAATACTTAGGGATAGGTTAGTCAATTAAATAAAACTGTAATTAGCTAATACTGAGACTTATTATTAACTAACTATTGCCTATATGAGATAATTGAACAAACACTTTTAATCGAATTGCGAATTAAACAATCTGCAGTTTGTTTATCCCCCAAATTACTTTTGAAAAACCTATTCCAAACTATTCTTAAGGGTTCTGATATAATTGGTGATAGTTTATATTGTTAACGTTGTCCAGTTATTGCGTTTTAAGCTACAACAAAGTCGCATTTGGAATATTAATTTTCAGGTACTTGGTAATGAAATTCAAATTTGTAACAAAGTTGCGTTAATTGGGATCTAATATCTCAAAAGATAAAACAAACATTCCTACAGCTTTATATGTAATACAGATACATATATACATTTTTAATGACTTTGCACATTAACTTAGCTGTATGAATAATTCGAGTACTCGAAATGCGATCAAAACTGAGTTATCCGAGTTATCGTGTCGGCACGTTCTACAGTCTCGTCAAGCCTCTCTCTGCCCACCCGGACACTCAAACTGTGCATTGAATTCACAAGTTGGTCACGTCGCAATTGGGTTTTGTGACTCACCTAATGTTCGGGTACTCGTACTCGTACTCGTTATCGCACTCATACTCGTTTTTTTCTTTGGGTTAACTTCATTGGCGCCTGTGGGCGTTATTGCTAACCAAATATCACAATGTGGTGACTTACCGTGATTTCCTCTCGTGACACGAATAATTTGTACATAAACTATTTCTCAAAAATAACTAAGAGAATATGAAAACAAGTAATAAAAGTTAATATACAAATTCTGGAATTGAATTATTAGAAAATATTTACTCTAAAAATAAAAATAAAGAGAAAATATTTTCAAAAAATTAAGACAATATTTTATTATTGAATAAAATATATTTTGTTTAACTATACACGCACCTATCTCTACTATATTAACAAAATACCAATCTAATAGTATTGTACAGCTGAAAAAATCTTGGTCAAGACTCGATTTCAGAATTCGCCAGTTTTTCTTGAACAAACTCAAACAGAAATTGACGACGCAACTCTTGTTGTTTGATCAATTGACAGACAGACAGACAAGACAGACGGTCGGTCAGAGGGACGGAGTGCCAGACAGAGTACCGAGGGGGCTAATTGATATGTAAACTTGGCCACTGGTCTATAATCGACACATATACACATACATATATACTCACATCGAACTCCGCTCTTAAAATTTACTACTTTTCGTATTCGTATTCGTACTTATTGACAAGTTATGGTGTTGTCACTGACCCTCTTTGATCTACGATCGTTGCGCAAGGAATTCCAATTTCAATTTCAATTTGATTACCCCTGGGAGGTCCATTCGAATTGTCAATGGTATAAAACTATCAACTTCGAGCCTTGGTTCTATCATTTGTCGGAGAACTTTAAAATATTTTCAGAAACATAAATCAAATTACTAAAACTACTCGGATGATTGATGAGCAAGACAAACTTGAGAACCATGAATATCATTTAAAATTTCAGGGTATCTGTATTTCATTATAAAACTATGTACTTGATAAACTTATACTTATTCAAATCAAGCACTTTTCTATAATTAACAAGTTGGGAGATTTTTAATAAAGTCGATTTAAAATTATATCTGCAGAAATCGTTACAACGTGATCGTTATGACAAAAGTTGAACTATGTATAAATTTTACACTTTATAACCGTTGTGAATCTTTTAACGACAAAGTTGCAATTTCAATCCAAGACAATCTATGACTAATTGAATTGAAACAAAGTTCAAGTTTACAGCTTATCG
Source organism: Drosophila suboccidentalis (assembly GCA_037043435.1). Classification (NCBI taxonomy): domain Eukaryota; kingdom Metazoa; phylum Arthropoda; class Insecta; order Diptera; family Drosophilidae; genus Drosophila; species Drosophila suboccidentalis. The sequence continues at coordinate 85,817 of JBAMBK010002328.1, forward strand.
AGAATGAAATCTCTTTTTAGAGTCTAGAGTCTAGGCTGTGAGATTTTTGCAACTACTGCTGTAGGTTTTCTAATCTCGGGCAGGTCAGTGTCGGATCATTGCAGTTTCTAGCTTTCTCCTCAAATGCCAGTCGACAACAAAAAATAGATGTGAAAAAAGTATTGATTGCATAATGTATTCATTAGTCAATGCACAAGGTGAATTTAATCAGTAGTTTATTTTCTGAATTGCCTGTGATTAAGAACCTTGTTATCACTTTTAATTCTAGGGCTCCCGTCATAATATCTGCATTTTACGCAGTACAACCTTTAATCTGATTTCAAGGAATAATTGAGTTCAACAACAGTCCGTATTCGGTAGAAGGAATACGACATGAATTATGTTTGTTTCAGTAAATGTAATGTAACCTATTTATTCGCATCATATTCGCAGACTCAGTCAGGGTTACTGATAAGACCAATTGAACATTGACACATATTCGCAATACACGTGTATTGAGATTACTGAATAAATGCATTTCAATCATATAAAATATGCATTGAATAAACTCTCGTTCTCTCAATTAAATGCAATTAACACTAAGTGCTACAAATTATACATCAGTTATCAACACTTCATTCGTAACTATTTCTAAGCCCGTTTAAATTATTATGTGATCTCGTTGGATAACTTTAAACTCTTAATTGTACGCACCGTTTATAGATCCATTAAGCTTACTTAAATGGCGCTCCCTTTCGGGTTACGCAAAAATTTGATTAGCATAGTAATTATCATAATTAAGTATGTTTTGCTAAAAACAAGGCCTGCGTATTTCAATAAGTACTAACGTCAGTAAGTTAAAGTTCGTTAAAAGAAACATTTTAGTGTTTTAGAACTCCATAATGAAACTTTAATAAATCGCTAAAAGCTGCTTTAAAAAATAGAATCATTAGAAAGAACGTAGTGTGCAAAATAAATTCAATTTGTTATTAAACCCGACGGTATTCAAAGAGCAGAAAACATCTGTAGTGGGAGCTTTGTCATGCTTATAAATTGCCGAAACGAATGGAGCTAATAAACAAAGAGTTGTCTGATGACTTTTCGAACTGAAATTGCCGCGTCATCGTATATTATTTTGGATTCTTCTAGACAGTCGATGGGTATATGTAGTATGTAGTTAGCATATTCTACGTAAGTTCTTCACCAGAATAAATGAGACGCATTTATTAACGTGTTTTTCTCGAATTTTTAGCGCCTTTCGAAATTCTTTATTCTCATTCTGATTCTAATTTTCATTTTTGTTTTTTTGTTAATATTTTTCAGTTCGCGTAACCGGACAACGGCAAATTTTGAAAGGCGTAAGCGGCAGTTTCCGTAACGGACAACTCTCGGCTATAATGGGCCCCTCGGGGGCCGGAAAAAGCAGTTTACTGAATGCGATTTCGGGTTTCAGGTAAGCAAACATTTTTGAAAATACACTATCTAACAAAGCTTCTGTAATTTTAATTTAATATGCGGTAGTCTGATAACTAGAAACTAGTTGAGTCTGATTGAACCTCTTCTCAATTTTAAGTTTATATATAAATGTATTTATAAATTAATTCAATCGTTTTATGCAGATACTCCAATTTTGTTTTGATATTCGATATTCTTGCTCATTCTTCTTGTTTTGATGGGTGATTATGAGACGAGCAATTAAAAAAGTTACTTATGAATGCTAAAAATTACATATTGAATGGCATATAGTATATATTTTTTATGTTTTAAAATGTGCTTAGTCAGCGGTCATCATTTATCATTATCATTTGTTTAAGCATTGAAGCAAAGTTTAAACTAAAAATAACATTGAATGGAACAACTCGTTCTGAAGGTCAGTCCAGTACTTTGGTTACTTTCCAGAAGTATTTGTTAGATTTCGTTATGGTAAAGTAGAATTTCTAGTTTGCTTTTTTTGTCCCTCTCATTATCTTGTTTTCTTTTTAGTTTCAATAATTAATTGTTGATTGGTTTGTTTTTGCAGAAGAACGGGCGTCAAGGGAAACATTAGAATGAAACGGGACAATGCCTGTTATATAACGCAGGACGATCATCACCAGACGCTGCTCACTGTCGAGGAACTCATGAATCTCTCCTATGATCTGAAACTGAAGCAGCGCCACAAAAAGGAAGAGATCATCACGAACATACTCAAGAATCTCAATCTCAATCATCGACGCGACGTCACCGCCGACAAACTGAGCGGCGGTGAACGCAAGCGACTCTCCATTGCACTCGAGCTGGTGGACAATCCCAACATCTTCTTTCTCGACGAGCCCACCAGCGGATTGGATGAGGTGACGGCGGCCCAGTGCATACGCCTGTTGAAGGACATGGCCGGCGAGGGTCGCACAATCGTTTGTACCATCCATCAGCCCTCGGCGACGATCTACAACTACTTCGACAGCATATATGTGTTGGCCAAGGGTCAGTGCGTCTACCAGGGCAGCCCCGAAGCGACAATACCCTTCCTGCGACTGGCCCAGCTCGATTGCCCGCGCCACTACAGCCCTTCGGACTACAGTACGTATACGTTATATTTAATTATTATTATTATTTAAGCCTACAAAAAGTTTAATTCTTTTCGTTTTATTTTAATTTAATTCCACAAAACACAATTTAAAAGAATTGCCAATCGAGTATCTTAAACGTTAACTTTTCGATAAGTAGCTTAAACGATTCAGTAAGTTGATACTTATCGATACCTTTGCTTTCGATTCCTTGCAGTTATTGAGGTAATCGATGCTGAGGACGGACAGCTGGTGCCGCTGCTGAGCGAGCTAACGGACAACGGCAAGCTGACTTATCGGGGCAAGCAGGCGGACTTGATGGGCACAGAGCTGGAGCCGCTGCAGGCGATAACGACGCTATTTGTGGAGCAACCGAAGCGTCAGTTTGTGCCCACATTCTTTGCGGGAAGCGCTGCCTCCACAGATGGCACATTGATGGGTGCAGCGGGTGCCTTGCTGGAACAGGTGAAGGCCTTCACACAGCGCCTGCATCAGGATCGGCGCGAGATATCCGGGCTGCAGCAGTTCCTGGTGCTGATGCGGGTCATGCTGCTGAGGACGATACGGGCCCGTCTTGCCCTGGCCATCCAGCTGTTCCATCACCTGCTCTGCGGTCTGTTCTTTGGCCTGATCTTCTTTCAGCTGGGCAATCAAGGTGCCCGCATGTTTGACCATCTCAAGTTCTGCATTGGCGCCGTGCTCATGATTGTCTACACCCAAGTGATGGTGCCCATTCTCAGCTGTAAGTGAAGCCTTTAAGGAAGTTAGTCTAGCTCAACCAATTAATGGCAAATCCTTACAGATCCTGCTGATGTCAAGGTGGTGAAAAAGGAGACCTTTAATCGCTGGTACTCCCTTATGCCTTACTACCTGGCCTTGACCATATCGCGACTGCCACTGCAGGTCCTGCTCAATATCACGTTTATGGCCATGACTTACTGGATGTCCGGACTGCCGGAGCAAATGTGGCGCTTCTGCATTTTCGTGGCCGTGGGTCTGATGGTCTCCCTCGTTGCCGAGGGCATGGGTCTGGCCATTGGCGCCACCTTCAGCATAACAGTAAGTACATCCCCAGATTGCCACTACAATTAATTTAACTTGGTTAAGGGGTATAGTTTTAGGCGCAAAATGAAAACTTGTTTTTTTTTTTTTTTTGGTAAAAAATTAGTAGTTTTATTAAACAAGCTTGCTGTTACCTAAGGGGCAACTTAGTCTAGTTTTAAATTTGTGAAACAGTTTAGGTCACATGGACGTTAAATGGGAACTTGGATACAAAATTATTAGAAAAACAAAATTAAAAAGCAAGTAAATTGGGAATGAATATTAGGAAATTGATATTAGAAATTAAAATTTCAAAATTTCATATGGAAGACAAGAATTAGAAAATCGAGATATTTAAAAAAAAAATACTATTATTTTAAATATTATTATGCGCTCATTTATTCACAGAATGGCAGTGTTGTGGGTCCAATGATGATTGCCCCGCTGATGGGACTAGCCGTTTATGGTTTTGATTTTGCGCCCCAGATTACGGGTGGCATGAATCTGTTGATGAAGTTCAGCTATGTGCGCGTCGGCGTGGTGGCCTTGGTGCTGGCCGTGTTTGGTTTCCAGCGCGAGGAGCTGGACTGTGATGAGATCTACTGTCACTTCAGTGATCCCCGGGTGCTACTGAAGTTCCTCGATGTGGACAAGGTCTCCATACTGCATCAGTTTGGACTGCTGGCCATGATAATGATCTTCTTTCGCGTCATTATGTACATCAGTCTCCGCAAGCGCTGTTACACCTGAGCATACCTGGTATAGTTGCATATAGCAAAAGTCTATGCTGTGATTATATTTTTATACATCCACAAATTGAATAATAGGAATTACTTACCGATGTACATTCATACTAATTAATTTTGATAAATGTATGTATTATGTGCACATTTGATTGCCCCAACATGTAGACACTCAGTTAATTTGGTGCTTAGATAACTACCTAGGTTCTTCATTTACATATAGATACATATGTAATTATCACACCACTCGAAAGTACATACACCCATTAATATGTAAGTTAACCTTTAGCAACCGTAAGCAACCTTTAAAGATATAATTTGTAAGAATTATTAGATGTAAGACTCCTGGTAAAAGTGTCAAGACCAATAGTTTCTTAAGACAAAATATATTTTTACACATCGAACTTTAATTGTTTTTATATTTAGATAGATTCAAATATAACAATAAATTAAGTGATGCCAAAATTCAGAAAAAATTCAAAATGGCTGATGGTTTAACAGCTGTTATTGATAAATTTACCACGAGGTGCATTAAAACAAGATGAATTTATATATAGGTGATGTATTCGTTTGACGTGCTCTCTTTTTCGTGGCACAAACGTCATTTTGGTATAGAAAACCAAACAAAACAATTTTTCTATATACATATCTTTGTCGTCTCTCTCACGTCAATTTCTTTCTGACAGATTCGCCCCGAGAGAAAGCGAATACATCACCTATATATAAATTCATCTTGCATTAAAATTTGAGCTGGCAACGTTGTATTTATTTTCGCACTTAGAACACGGACAGACATTTTCAAATGAATGTTACGCAAGTGAATCCGTTCAAAAAGGGCGACTTTGTCTTTGCCAAGATGAAAGGATGTCGCGCGTGGCCGGCACGAATCCTGCAGTCAGTTGGCCAAAAGCACAACGTGTTTTTCTACGGGACTTGCAACACGGCCATGGTTGCTGTCAAACATATTTGGCCATACGAACTGTGGAAGCGCCGCTTGGGGGATCCAAAGCAGCTGCGCCAAAAGGAGTTCAAACGTGCCGTGATGCATGCGGAGCTAATGGTGGCGCATCCCACAGAAGACAAGGCCTATTATTACAATTTGGAGAAAGTAGCTAACGATTCCACCCGTGCAGATGTCATTGATCTGGATCTGGGCGATAAATACGATGATGAGCTGTCAAGATCTCACTTGTATAGTGATGATGATGATGGTTATGATGATGATATAGTTTCCGATCACATAATGGAGTATGACAACTTAACCTAACAAAGTTATGTACAATACAGGAGAAGAATATATATGTACATAAATACATAAATCATAAAAAATGTTAGAAAAAAGATTTTTTAAATTTTTGTTTGCAGTCATTGTTAAAATGTTTGATGCATTTTTTTGGATCAACAAACATTTTTTTAAAAATCGAGGAAAAAAGTTTTGAAAATTGACTTTTACATAAATTTAAAATTTTCAAAGGGTACTTAATGGGTTAAGGAAAGTTTTGTATCATTCAAAAGGTTCCTAGGTTTTATAAGTTTTTAAAAAATTAAAAAAAAACTCAAAAAACCGCTCTTTTGTTGTCTGTCAAGTCTCCTTCTTCCTGTAACATACATTTAACAAACCCATTTCACCCTTTTTAGTATAATTATTGAAGGTAGAGTTTATTATTTAAGATTAAGATTAAAGTTTGGCAAAGCATTTGAAATTATAAAATGTCTAGAACCCCATGTCGACCATGTCGATGTCGGACTCTTCGTTGACCACCAGATTCGTTGGTTCCGTCTGCTGCAATTGGAGTAGCTGCTGACAGCGATCAGCTTCCATCTTGTGCATGACCAGAATTTGTTCGCGAAGGGGCTGCAATAGTTCGACGACGTGTTGGAAGTCGCCATGCAGTTGGGGCGGCAAGTCGGACAGCATGCTGGCCACATACTCCTCCAACAGCGCATCCACATCTTGTTCGTTGCCATGTCGCATTTCGGCGCACACATAAAGCAGGGTTTGGAGGCGCAGGATTAGCTCGCGTGTGGCGTGCAACTTGAGATTCGGCAGACCGGGCGAGGCTTTCAAGTCCATTTCGGCAAGGAGGCGGCACTTCTCGTAGAGCTTCTTGCGCGGCATACTCTGGCCCTGCTGGGCATCCTTCTCACACTCATCCAGATGGTTGTGGGCCACGCGCAGCGACTCCAGGATCTCAGCGTTGACCCGATGCAGCGTTATCATATTGGCCGCATAGCGACGCTGCAGTTTCTCCCGCTGCGGCGTCAGCTTGATCTCGCGCCGGTTGGACGCTTGTGCTCCAGTTGCCTCCAGCTCCTCGTTCATGACCGCCATATCCTGGACGGTTTTGCGCTTGACGGCCAACAGCTTTTGCAGCTGCAGTACAGCATCCACCAGCGGATTGGATTCCCTCTCAATATCAGTTGAGGTATCGCCTGCAGATGTTACCTGCGTCTCGTCGTTGGCCTCCTGGAGGATGCTCGCCAGCGACACGCTCTTGCACTCGTGCACCACATGGAGCAAGGTGTCGGCCATGCTGAGCACAATGTGTTTGCCCGCAAGGTCAAACTTGACGAGGTAGCTAAAATCCTTGGGCTCGTAGCCAAGGACACGTCCCTTGTAGAGCAGCTCCATGGGGGCACTTAGCAGGCTGATCACCTTGGTGTCCACCGGCAGTGGCATCGGTATGACCTTCGGCATCACGTCCAGCGGCATGCCAAACTGTTCCATATCCAGCTTGCGCTGCTGCAGCAGACGCACCATGTTGCGACTGCGGTTCAGTTCCCGCCTCTCGCTCTCGATGAATGCCGGGGAGAAGCGCCGTGCCTTGCCCATGTCACGACGTAAGATCTGCCAGCATCTCAGTGGCAGCAGCTGATCCTCCTGCAACTTGGGATAGACGCTCCGCAGATACCACTTGACGTCGAAGCCACTGGCCAGGATGGCCTTGTCAATGAAGGAGTCGACAAACTCACACCAGATCCAACGATGACTGTTCGGCTGCTTCAGGAACTTGTTCAGTCTCTCGTGAGCCTCTTTCGGCACCAGCTCCTTCCCGCTGGGAGTCTGGCCGGAGTCCTCCTCCTGGATATCCAACGTGCTTTTGCCGCCACGGACACGCTTACTGAATTTGGGCAGCTTGACGAACAGCTCGTCATCGTCCTTGTCGGCTGTTTGGGATCGGAGCAAACGCTGCGATTCGTTCATCTTGGACATCGTTGAGGTTCGGCGCAAACCAAGCGTTGAAAGTTGAGGCGGCGTCTCTGCGGATTCACAATCGGTAGAAGCTGTTCGGTTAAGATCTGTAGGATTCTTTGACATTTTGTGCAGGGCGATTAATTTGTCAGCTTCCCTCAAAAGTGACACAAAAGTCACAAATTACCTTTTTTTTCTGTCGATTTTCTGGGAGCAGTTTCAAATCTCTAAAAGCTAGTGATGAAAGTTCTAACTGAACATCGAATTGTCCTTTTATCGACTTGTCGATTTTTTCAAAACATGGTTATTAATTGAGCAAAATGATTTGTGGTCTTAAAATTATGAGTTTATTTCAGTTTTCTTTTCGCTTTTGTTCGCTTTATTGATTAACTTAAAAAATTAATGTCTTCTTTTAAGTCTATCAGCTCTTAGGAAATTCTTATAATAGGGTTTTAATACATTTAAAAACTTGATTCATTTACTGTCTTTCGACTTCAGTTTTTTGCTTTAAAAGACCGAAAAGGAGCTTGAACTTATCCAGATTAACTCCAGTCTTCTTGTTCATTCTGGCCCTCATCTTGAAGAGCAGCAAGTCAGTCTTGGCACAGTCTGCCGTCAGGGCGGGATGAGCATCGAAGTTGACAATGTGTCCGCTTTTGTGGGCAACAGATACTTCCGTTAGTTTTAAGGAGCCGTGAGTATTCATCATCTGCAATTAGAAACAATTCAGCTTTAATCTAATTGTAATATAAGAATTTCTTACGTCCATTAGCTTTAGGCTGAGTGGTCGATCCGCCTGGTCTAGGCCATATCTCTCGCAGAGATTAATACAAGTGTGCTTCAGAGCATGAATCCCAATGGTGCTCAGTGTCCCATTGCCAATGCTCAGCATGTAGAAGAGACGCACGACGAGACGCCAGCGTTGACGCTGCTCGTTGTTCGCCATCTGCCAGACATGGCTCCTTCCCAAGTAGCTGAGCGAATTAAAGTTTACATCAAAGTGGGTCACGGGTAGCGCCAGCCAGTAGCCCATTCGCCTGGCTGGCAGTGACTCTGGCAGTGGCACGCTCAACGGTCTCGGATATTCAGAGATTGGCAGCTTGATGGCCACCAGAAACTCAAAGACGATGCGCGAGTTGCTGGCCGTCTTCAGTTGGGTGGCGATGATAGTGTGGGCGCTGATTGGATACAGGGTGGTGTGGTAGCATAGCTGGTAGCTGCGTTCATCGCAATTCACTATTGGCAGTGTGCCCAGCAGCTTGAAGAGATCGTCGCGAAGGCGATTCTGCAGATGTACCGTGGATATTAACGATTCTCCCAATTCCTTGTTGCAGTGCAAATAGATGCAGCCGTCGTTATTGAATTCCGTACAGAATGGAAATTTCAGGTCCATCAGCAAATAACAGTTAAACTTGGCGGGCACGTCGATAACATTACCGCACATATAGGTGGCTAAAGGAACGTCGTTAATTTAGATTAACAGAATCAACAAATTGATTACACGCCTTACCAGTTGCTGGCAGATTGCTGAAACAGTCCGCAAACATAGAGTTGGATTCCTTGAGGGCCCCATTTATCCAACTGGCCAGCAAAGCGGTATCACTTAAAAAGATCCTGTGCTCGCTTGATGGAATCTTCAGTTGCGCGGCAACCAAATCAAGTGCAGTTTCGAAGCTTAAGGACATCTTGGCCTCAGTTTGCATTTTATTTGCGTGCTAAAAATGCTGAAACAAAAATTACTTTATTTGCAGCAAATAAAATAACGACGAACACGATTGGAAATTGAATGCTTTCGGCTTGCTTAGAAAGTTGCCACTCTGTTTGTTTTAGTACAAGCTTACCACCTTGTCAAAAAAATACAATAATAATAATGAGCTGTGAACGATTTGAGCATCGCTGGTTCCGGCGTTATCATGGTGGCCGTTAGGCAGTGTTGTCAGACTAGCTTTTAAGCTAACTTTAAAACAAAACAAATGTGTCATTTCATGTGATTTATTAAATATTTTTAAAAAGAGCTTTTCTGTCTGATTATTTATCTATTTTTTCATGCTGCCGATTTTTTCCTTGCGCTTTTTCACATGCTTTTTCACTTTGACCTTTCGCTGTTCGGCCTTGGCTTCCTTCACCGCTTTTTTGCGAGCCTTTTTGCTTTCTGGCGATTCATCACGGGGTCGAGCCGAGTTTTTGAATTTGGTCGTGTCGTCGTCATCCTCAGATTCATCACTGTCATCCCCACTCTCCTGCTGGTCACTCTCTCGAGGATCGAGGATGTCCGGCTGTTTTTGGACGTCGAGTCCTGTCGTCAGACCTGTGATCTTGGCATAGACAAGATTTTGTTTGACACCTTGCTTGGCTTTCGCTACATCACGCTCAAAGTGAGGCACCTGTCAGTTGAATGAGTAAGTTCTGGTTAAGTTCAATGAATATCAAATAATTATTTATGTTGATTACCTCGTCTAAACGTTTGGGAATGTATGTGTTCTGCCAAACAGCCGCGTCGATCTTCTCTTGCGCTGTAATTGCATCAAAGTCCCGATCCTTGATACGCTCAGAAATGCGCTCCAGACACTCCTCCATATTCTGTTCGGTAATCGTTTGGTCCGTTATGAAATCAAACAACTCCTTGACGGTCATCGTTGCCACCGACTTCTTGCGGAAGAACTCCGATATGTTGGTGCAATCCTTCCGCAGGAAGTCAAAGGAATGCGGATGATCATGCTCGACGGATTGGCTGACATCGATGATGACCAGCTGGCCATCCTGGTAGAGAATATTGAACTCGGAGAGATCGGCATGGACCAGCCGGCATTGGTTGTACATGCGCCACATGATAACCACACAGTCGCGGTACAATTCCCTCGCCTTCGAAGTGCTGATCTCGACGTCCTTTAGCTTTGGCGATGGCCAGCCGTCTTGGCCACAGAAACGCATGACCAGCACATGTGAACGCAGTAGGATTGGCTCTGGAACGGGAACACCTGCGTTACGCATACGCAGATAGTTGCGCATTTCCTTTTCGGCCCAGGTGCGTACCATCTTGCGAGGATTATGCTTGCAGTAGCCATGACGAAAGCGGAACTCGCCAGACACATACTTATCACGATCCTTGAACACCAGAATGGATGTCTTGTAGATTTTGATGGCGAACTCTTCAGTGCCATTCTTGGACACAGCATGGTAAACGTTTGCCTCCTTGCCGGTGGAAATGCAGCCGTTGATCTCTTGGATGAGGCCGCGGTTCAACAGCTTAAAAAGTATCATACGTGTTCGAGGATCCATCACCTGCTCGGCCGTGGCGCGATCGTGCTTATCCCGAACTCGCACCCGCTCCGTCTCCTGCCGTCGATCGAAGCTGACGAGTCGATTGGCCGCCTGGGCGCTCATATTGGCATTCGGATCGTATTTCTCAACATTGATGCGTGCTGAATAGCGACGAAGCAGCTTCTCATTTGGCTGGTAGCTGCTCACACGCTGCGTTCCGCCTCCTCCTCCTGCTCCCCCAGAGCCGCCGCCGGCGCTGTTGCCTCCAGCTGCAGTTAGCTGCGATTGTGCATTGGCCTTGTTAAAGCCACTGTAGGCTTCCTCGTATGCATCGTAGCCATCTCCAAGATCATAATCGTCGTCTTCATATTCATCGGCATAATCTGAAGCTGGATCCTCGTCAGCGTCGGCTTCATCAATAACTTTCTGGCCGAGATCATCGCTGGCCTCCTTCTCATTCAGCTGGATGTCTTTGAATATGTTGTGCTTCACCGTTAGCGATTTAAAGTCATCCAGCCACTCTGACTACAATTTAAATCACGATAATATATAAATTTGCAGTTTTTGTTGCAGTTAAACTCACGTTTTTCAGTTCATCTTCATCCTCCTCGGGGTCGCTGTATTTATGCGTATCGGTCATATTTTGAAATTCGTTTTCAATAATACGTATCTTCTATGTTCAATATACAATAAAAATTATGACCAATTTAGCTGCAACCCGTGGTCAATATATGCGTGGAGCTTTTCAAGCTCAAAATGTATTAATAATAGTTGCGAAATGTAATGCACGCACGTGTTATTTACGAACAGCTGTTGCACTTTGCCATTCAGCATGGTACGTCGACATTGTTTTGGTATTTTTTTAATTAAGTCTATCGGCTATCGATAACGTGAATGAAGTCAGGTCATTATCGGTCACATTGCTCGCAAACTATAAATAATATAAATAATAAATTAAAATTAAGACTGCAAGCTCAGTATACTGCAGATTGAGATAATTAAGGAAGTAGATGAATATTAAACCATGTTTGTGTTGGCGGAACTTAAGGACAACGTCCGCATTGCACCAGACCAATTTAACTTGAAGCTTGTCGATGCGGTGCGCGATGAAATAGACCGCAAACTGGCAAATAAGGTGAGTAACTTATATTAATGAATGAATGAATTAATTACATGTATTTAATATAATTCCTTTTTTTATAGGTGCTACTGAACGTTGGTCTGTGCATTGCCCTTAAGGAGATTGTCTCACTGAAGGACTCAATCATTCTGCCCGGCGACGGCGCCTCGCACACAGAAGTTCTGTTCCGCTATGTGGTGTTCCGGCCAATGGTTGGAACTGTTCTGACTGGCAAAATACGCAATTGCAGCCGCGACGGAGTGCACGTAACACTGGGCTTCTTCGATGACATACTCATTCCACATGCGGCACTGCAGCATCCGTCACGTTTCGACGAGGCGGAACAGGCGTGGGTCTGGGAATACCCATTGGAGGATGGAGCCAAGCATGATCTCTTTATGGATGTTGGAGAGCCCATCAAGTTCCGGGTGTCCCGCGAAATATTCGAAGAGACGTCTCCGATAGGGCCACCAAAAGCGGAGGGCCAAGCATCCCAAAATGCCAGCACATCAGCAGTTGCCGCAGCCGCAGCCGCCACAGCAGCATCGCAGGAAGTGAAGGCACCCTATAAAATCATTGTAAGCCATTATAATAATTGAATTTATGTCAATGTTTACTCCAAGCATGCTGACATTTCCATATTTTTAGGGAGCTATCAACGAGTCCGGACTGGGAGTACTTTCCTGGTGGGACCAGCAGGGGAAGGAAGAAGATTTAGACGACGAAGACGGTGAGGATAATACGGAATATGACAACGATGAGGATGGCGAAGGCGCCTGCGAGGAATGACAGCAAACCCGAAACTTGTCCTTGTAAATATAGTTGTGTAACACACATAGAATTAGAAACCTCAAACAGATCTTTTAAAGCATAAAGGAACTGATTGACGAAATATTAATCTTAATTAAATTAAACAAATTAATTTCAATTCTGCATTTGTTTATTTTGTTTTCATGTTCGTTTTAGATTTGCAAATCGCATTTAGTTTGAAATATTCCAAACAATAATGCTCACTTTGGTAGCGCAGCTCTCTATTCAATAAGTTATACATATGTATATTTAATAATTTATTATATTTTATGTTTAACTCTTTGTCGTTAGCGACATAGTTCTAGGAAGGGCGGCACAGGAGCGTCAATAAATCTTTTCTTTCTTTTTCACTTTGGGATTGCATACAGATTTTTGTCGTTTTTAGATTTGTTCATTTCTTTTTGCCTTGCGTGCACATTCGGCTAAATCGGCTAATTCTAAAACTTTTTGAGACATTTTTTTGTATTGTTATTATTATTGTTAGCATAGTTATAGTATGGTACAATTAGTGGTCGGGGCTGCAAAAGTGAGCTAAGTGTAAAGCAGGTTAGCAATTTCGCCTATAAATAATATTCACTTTAGCTATTTACTTCAATTTGTATTTTGTATTTTGAAAATTGTTGCTTTGAACAGTAAATTGCATAATTTTTGATTTGATTTGCATATTGCGTTCGCATTTTTTTTTTAAATCATTATCTCCATCTTGTAAGTATCTTTTGTCTTTTGGGCGCAATGTTGTATGCTTAAATTTACATATATTTATATGTATCTATATATCTATGTAATTTGTTTGTTTCTTTTTGCACAATTTGTTATGGTTAATTACAGTGAGATTAATTAAAATTTGTTCTTTTAAAACTACAGTAATAAGTATAAATTATTATTTATATTAGAGTTCATCTCGGTATTGTACTGTATTGTAAATATATAAATAATTATCCTTTGGGGTTACTTAAACAGCTCTCAACTTAACTTATAATTTAGTTAGAGTTCAGTTAAAATCACAGTAGAAATCATAAAAAAAAATTGTAAAACTAAAGCTATATAAGGATTTACAGTATTACGAGAATAAGTATATATTTTGATAGCACAAAAAGGAACTTCCCGACTAAAAATAACAATTCGAAAAGAAAAAGTTAGCATACAAAAAGAATTTGATTTGTTACTGAATCCTAAAACAAAATCAGTTTCACTTTTCTTCTCACATTTGAAAATTGAATTAAAGTAATCGATAGCTCGCTCGTATTCGCAATTATTCGATTATCAAGCAGCGTGGCAAGTGCTCTTTCAAATAATCAAAGAGTTCGTGCGAGGCGCCCGGACAATTGGTCAACTCCAGCTCCTGCAGATGACGCAACTGTATAAGACTGGACAAGCCCGATGACGTCAGAAGCGGGCAACCGGCCAGAGAGAGAACCTGCAGATTCCTCATCGAACACAAATGCTGCAGTCCAAAGTCTCGAACCTGGGAGCACCAGCGCAGGAATAGGGCCGTCAGTGATAGCATTGTCGAAATGTACCCAACTCCAATGTCCGTTATGTGAACGCATCTATAATAAAAAGAAAAATACGAGTAGTTTAAATACGTACACTTATTATGTTACCTACAGAAGAATTTAAAAAATCGATGAAAATACCAGATAAATATATTTTTTTAGAATATTCTTTTAAGAAAGTGTTTTTAAAAAAACCTTTTAATAACATTTTATTAAAATAAAATAATCATAATGTTCAACATCTACATTTACTTTATGCACATGAATTTTGTTTCAAATTTTGGATATTTCCCTTCATCCCAAAAATGTGAAGAATTTATTTAGCGGGATATTACGCCTTTCCGAAAGTTTTGATTGATTTAATCCATTCCACCAGGCCGGGTAAACTTCAAGCCTACAGAAATACATTTGTTTGTTTATTTGTTGACTCATATCTTCATCTGCTTATCGGAATGGATAATACGGGTACCGAGGTTAGCTGCTAAATGCATTTCGTTTCAATACTCAGTTAATAATTGTTTGGGCTTTGAACAAGTTAAGTGAATAATGAACTTAAATTAAACAATGATTATGTATTCGCATATTGTATTCATAATGCTGGCAGTCCGTCTGGCCGGTGGATCGGTTGAAAATGGATTCTCTTTGGAGGGACTGCAAAAAGAACAACAAATTGCCTTGGTCATCAAGTATAGGTTGGATCAAGTCGATTGGTCTTCCATAAAGAGTCAAATCGATCAGTTGGCAACGGTTAAATGTGAAGAGCTTCATAATGAACTAGTTGTCAGTCGAGCTCATATCACAGAACTAAATAAACATATCGGAAATCTCATTTTAATAAAGAATTCCGATGACGAGCAACTGAAAAACTTGACCGAGTACATTGATATTCTAAGAGCCGAAAATGAGAAATTGGATGGGCAAATAAATGAACTGACAATTCAACTGAGGGAGTTGGAAAAAGAATGGGAACTGTTCCGAGCCAATAGTTGCATTCCGTTTGGAAATTCTACGGGTGTCCATCCAATTATAGCGCAGGGCATCGATCGCTTCGAAGTGTTGTGTGATAGTCAGACGGCAGGACCTGGCTGGACAGTCATCCAACAACGTCTGGATGGAAAGGAGAACTTTACCAGGGATTGGGCCACATACCGCCAAGGTTTTGGCTCATTAAGCGGTGACTTTTTCCTCGGCCTGGAAAGGATTCATCTCTTGACCACCGAGCAACGTCATGAGCTTTACATTCACATGGAAATGTTTAATGGAACTATCCAATACGCTCACTATGATAACTTTAGTATCTCCAGCGTCGATGAGCAATACGAACTGATAGAGTTGGGAAACCTTTCCGGCAATGTGACATATAACAGTCTTGAGATGCACACAAAAATGAGGTTCACCACATATGACAATGACAATGACGTTTTGGGTAATGCGAACTGTGCCAATTTAATGGACGGTGGATGGTGGTATACTTCGTGTGGCCATGTGTAAGTAATCAATAGTAAAGTAATAATTTAAATATATTTTACAATCAATATTCTTTCAGTAATTTAAATGGAAAATTCTTTAGCAAGGAAGTCATGAATGATGCGAGCATGCATTGGCTTGATGGCTACTCGATCCGAGGCGTCAAGATGCTCATACGTCCAAAAACTGATTAGGATGCATAATCCATCCAGCATGAAAATACACTGCCAAATGACTGCCGTCATCTAAAACAATGTTTCACAACACCACATTAAACTCTCTTAGTTTTAATATAAAATTAAAATACATTTAACTGAATTCGCAAGAAATTCTGACCTCATCATTGAACTATTTTATGCTTGTACATCAATAAATTCCGAGTATTTTACCCAGAGACTCGGAAACTGGTAACTGATGCCCATAAATAACAATGAAAGCAATGACGTACTTACAATAATAAATTTTGGTTTTCAACTATTCAAAACGGAAATGAAGATTTTAAAGTAAGTAAAGTGAAAATTTTCTGACTCACAAATAAATATTGGAAATTTCAAAACTCTATCCTGATCAGCATTCAATTTTACGTAACTCAAAAGTTGGTAGCAGATGTCCATAAAAAGCAATAAAAGAAATCACATGAAACATTTTGAGAACTTTTGATGCTGAGCGACATTTCTTAGTTCTTGACCTACGACTGGAGTTTTTATCGGCACGATTGGACTCAAATTGTATTAATCATTTCATTTAAGTCAAAGTGGTTTATAAAATAACCAGAATGTAATTGTAATATTCATTGAGCAAAAAGTATAACTCATTAACAAGTTCAATCAACACTTGTGTGAATGCGAGGCGAATATAATGGATAGTTCTTAAAGAATGATAATCATTAAATTCTTAGTAATATGCTATGTAAGTCCATCTTACAGTGATGAAAGCTAAGCAATATGAGTTACTATTAATGATCGAATTGTACATATTATGTTGCTGTTTCTTCTTTTATTCTTTTAGATAAAATCATTCGCTAATTTTATTTAATCTTTGCAGCATTGGTGTCCAAAATGTACATTTTCCTATCTCACACAATCCTATCCCTTATTAACATCTATTAATCATCCGATGTGGTTAATATTTGTTTGTTTAAAAAGGTCATGCCCTCACAAGTAATGCAAATAGTTCCAATTTCAGCCACTATTTATGCATGGATTATTTGAATTAATCGTTGCATTTGCAGAGAGAGTTTTCTTGCTAGAAATCAAAGGGCATTTGACCCTCATATATGTATCACGTAAGCAATTAGTTACTTAGTAAAATACCAGTTAAACTGCTCTATAAATGTAACAATTACATTATAAAATTTGGTGTTTGGTGATGAAAAGTCGTAGTCGTAGGTCAGGAACTGAGAAATATGACGTGATTTTTCTGCTACCAGTTTTTGAGTCACGTTTTTTTTTATGGACTGGATTTATCCGACACGAGCGTAAAAAATACGCTGATAAGGAAAGACTTTCTTGCGTATTGGATTAAATTTATGGAACACAAATATTGAATGAAAATTACAAATTTCAATATTTATTTGTGAGTCAGAAACTTTTTTATTTGTAGCGATAATTACTTTAAAATCTCTATATCCATTTTGGATCCCTTTAGGTTAGGCATTTGAGTCTCTGGATTGAGGTCTCGAATTCAATGGATTTACCTGCTGATGGGGCTTAGACTCTCAACCATATTTGCCACATGCTTTAAAAATAAACCACTAATAAGAGTAAATTATGGTGCGAATTACATTAAATTTATTTGAAAAGAAGTATTAAATAGTAAGATTAAAACATAATTTAATTATAGTAGAAGTTACAGTTGCAGTTGGGAATCAGAAACATTTTTGTAGATGCCAGAAATCATATCAAGTTTTTATTATCAAGTGACGCATTGGGTGTATGAGCATCTTGACGCTTCGCTGCTTCAGGTAATCGTTAAAGAATTCGGTACCATTTTTACTAAAAGAAAACAAAAAATAATTATATGAAATGAATTTGTTAATGTGTTTTGATTACTTACACAAGTTCTCCTGCTGTGCCGGCACACTTTCCCAAGGACTTTACTCTGTATTTATCGTATGCGCTGGAGATGCTGAAGTTGTCATATTCGGCGTATTGTTCAGTGCCATTGTCCATTTTTATATATATGCGAAGAGCATATTGCTCCTCGTTGGTCAAACGATAAATATTTTCGAGGCCGAGGAAAAAGTCCCCGTCAAAGGAGCCATAAAAGGCCGCATCCCTGATGAAGATCGCGTTTTCATGCACACGTTGCTGGATGACTGTCCAACCAGATCCTGCCGTCTTACCATCGCACAACACATCGATAGGAGTGGTTCCTTGGATTACAATTTGGTGGACACCCGTAGAACTCCCAAACGGCATGCAACCATTTGAAAGCTTCCTCAGTTGGTCCGTCAGATTAGATTGTTGTGCCTTTTGTTCAGCATGTTGAAGAGTTTGATCCTGAAGTTCACATTTCAGTTTCATCACTCTGTCTTCATAATCTTTCTTTTGGGACTTGAGCATTTCGATAATCTTATTTAGGTTTTCGGTAATATTCCGATTGACAATTAGTTCATTTTCTAGTTTTTTACACTTATCTTCTGCCTGACGATCAATTTCACTTTTGATGATAGGCGAAACGACTTCATCAATTGATAAAGTGTCAAGATTGATGTCCTTTTTTAAGGCTGTTTGTGGATCTCCTGGCATTTTTTTACTCCTCGGAGCTCCATCTGCTCCAACTGCCAGGCAGATTGCAAGGACTATGAGTACAATATGCGAATACATTCTCAAAGTCGAATTTGAATCTCTTTTTCAGTGAACTTCACCAAAGCTTATACAATTATTGACTGACCATTGAACGAAATTCGTTCAACACCAAACCTCGGTACCCGTAGTATCCATTCCGATATCCGAACGCAGATGAAGAAGTGAGTCAACAAACGAAAGAAGTGTATTTATTGCGCTGCGTTATTCTTTAGATTATGAATTTCCCCGACCTGAAGAAACGGATAAAATCAATCGTAACTTTCCCAATGGCGTATTTTACCACTTGAAAAATAATAACTTTAGAATTCTGGAATTGGATTAAAGGGACTTAACCTGAAGCAGCGAAGCGTCAAGATGCTCATACACCCAATGCGTCACTTGATAATAGAAACTTGAAATGATTTCTGGCATCTACAAAAATGTTTCTGATTCCCAACTGCAACTGTAACTTCTACTATAATTAAATTATGTTTTAATCTTACTATTTAATACTTCTTTTCAAATAAATTTAATGTAATTCGCACCATAATTTACTCTTATTAGTGGTTTATTTTTAAAGCCCCATCAGCAGGTAAATCCAATGAATTCGAGACCTCAATCCAGAGACTCAAATGCCTAACGTTATATATTTTGGATTAAAGGGATCCAAAATGGATATAGAGATTTTAAAGTAATTATCGCTACAAATAAAAAAGTTTCTGACTCACAAATAAATATTGAAATTTGTAATTTTCATTCAATATTTGTGTTCCATAAATTTAATCCAATACGCAAGAAAGTCTTTCCTTATCAGCGTATTTTTTACGCTCGTGTCGGATAAATCCAGTCCATAAATAAAAAGCGAGACTCAAAAACTGGTCCATAAAAAGCATAGAAAAATCACGTCATAAGTATAATACATTTTGGGAACTTTTGAGGCTGAGCAACAGTTCTCAGTTCCTGACCTACGACTGGACTTCTTATCGGCGCAATTGGACATACCCAGCAGAGTTAAACTTTACTTATAATTGTTTTTTATTCAATTAATTTACGTCAATGTGGTTAATACCAAAATATGTAATGTAATTGTAATATTAATAGAGCAGTATTAACTAAGTAACTAACTGCTTAAAAAATACATATAAATATGGGGGTCGAGTGCCCTTTGATTTCTAGCAGAAAAACTCTTTCTACAAATGCAACAGTTACTTAAAATAATCCATACTAGGTTCGCATAAATAGTGGCCAAAATTGGAACACCCGCCTACTATTTGCTTTACTTGTGAGGGCATGACCCTTTTAAACAAACAAATATTAACCACATCGGATGACTAATAGATGTTAATAAGGGTTTAAAACATTTGTATGGGTACTGTTAAGCGTGTTGAGATGTGCAAAATAAATAACGCACTTGCAATATTTGTAAAAAGTGCAATGAAAAAGAGAAATCAAGGTTCAATTTATCAAGATTGGTTTGCAGTTTTCATGTAAATAATGCATTCAAAATTTCAACATACTCTTTCCGAAAGATAACTCTTGACAAAGTGCAAACTGAAAGGTGCTGTCAGTTGCGCAGACGGAAATTGAATTTAACTCAAGCTGAGAGCAAGTACTCCAGATGATTTAATTGGGGCCATGTCTATGGCTATGGCTATGGGTAAAAAGGCTGTTTTGGTTGTGACTTACCTGTCCAATGTCAGTTCCTCCAGCTGGTTCAGATCACAGGCAATATACTCGAGCGAGGCGTCCGTGATGCGGGGACACCAGGACAGGTCGAGGGCGCGCAGCTTCTGCAGATTCTCGGCAATCAGCTCGACGCCGTCGTCGGTGAGTTTGCTGCAGCCGGACAGACTGAGCACCGTGAGATGCGGCAGCGAATGCACTGCAAAACAGAGAGCCAAGAGCAGAAACAACAACATGATGATAAAGTCAATGATGATGAAGAGCAAGAGCAAGAAGAAAACTTTAACATTAACTTTTACGTGGAAGCTGAGGCCAAAAAGTTTGCACAGCAGTAGCAGTAACAACAATTATTGCTGCTGTAACAACAACAAGGACAACAACAACTGACTGCAGCAGCTGCCCCAGTTAACCAGAAGCGTGTCCTTTGCCGGTTGCTCAGACTCAGACTCAAACTCAAACTCTGTGTCTGTTTCTGTTTCTGTCTCCATCCTTCGGCATCCTTCAGCTACTTTTGCATAGTTCATGAAGCATGTGATTTTAAGGCAGATTAGGTACATTCTAGACTTAAAGATGTTGCAGATATGAAGAGGAAGCGCAATCACAGCTACTTGAGCACTATTTAATATATATTAGCTGTTCATTTATTAAATTTTTCAATTACTTTTTTACTTTCCAGTTTTCTATCGTTGATTGTATGCCATATATATTGTGCATAATTTATGTTTTATTTATCTATCATTTAGTATTTAATATTTATTAAGAGAATTCCAATGAAGCAACTTTCTCTTGGCGAATTTTATATTAAATAAAAATAAAATAAATTCTATTTACGATGTGCCCTCATAAATTTTCTTATTTTCTGCATAGAAAATAGATAATGAAAGCTAAACTTAATTAAAGATTCTTGTGAGTGTATGTGTGTGTGTGTGTGTGTATCAATATGCCCTCGGTCATTTAGAGTTGCGCTGGAACTTTCAATTATTCAACAACCTTCGCACACATGAATCTGAAGAGGCGCAGCTTGTGTTTAGGGCCAAACTAATTGCATTTGAACTGTAATTGAATTTTGCGGCAATACGGCGAGAATATGTTGGCTAAAAGCATTTGCATATATTCAATTTGGTTCCACTGCTTTGTTCAATTTGTTCTAGTTACTATAAAGCAGAGTATCATGCGAATAGACATGAAACTATCTCACAGATAAAGTAGCTACATCTTTGCGCTCCCTCTTTGTATCTGTTTTCTTAAAGCTGTTTATGTCCCTAGCCGAAGGCTGACATCTGACAATGACAACTTTGTTCCATTTGCGTCTGTTCCACAGCTTTGTTCCACATTTCGTGTGCCACATTTTGTATCTTTCAACTGCAACTTGCAACAGTTGAGATTCTTTTTATTTAGCTGTTTGTACTCTTTGTATTACCATTGATTTGGCATTAGGGAATTGCTTTGACGTATTTGGTTTTAGACTATTTTAAGATCGGAATTTAAGCTGGGAATAAATTTAGGGCAGGTTGAAAAGTAGTTAAAGCATTACAAATAGACCGAAACAAGCAGAAAATCAGAAGAAAGTTCAAATTTCATTGGGATATTCTTAAAAAACAAAGTTTGGATTATTTCAATAATTATTTCAAATTTGGTCAATTGGAAATCATAGGTTTCTTTCATCTCATATCTCATTCAAAAACTGTTAACGGAAATTTGAAAGCTTTCACATATAAATCAAAGAAGCTCTAATATTGAGTTCAAAGAACAATTTCATATAAATTCACTTATTTTACTACAAATGAGGAATGTGCTTTAAAGTCTTCGTATCTTCTTCTAACTGCCAAGCTTTCATTCCTGTCCGAATACTTTTTTCTAATCCTGATATACTCTTTAAAAGCTTGTATTTTGACAAAGTCTGAAACTTGACTTCAAGTTCCTTGACATTCCTTGAGCGTTAAAGGGTTGTCTGGAATGCGTATAACAAAGGGGGTAAAGGGGGAAGTCGAAACAGGCGGCTTCAATTACCGTTCGTAAGCGGCTTAAACCAGCGAAGAACTAGACAAGGGAGGGAAATTGGGAGATAGTCTGGAGTTGATTTGGCCACTTGCCTCAGATTTTCATGTGCGGCGGCTGCATAAACAAAGATAAGAACCAAACGTGAAAAAGGTCCACAAAAGACAGCAAACTTTTGAGTAGAAAAAAAAAATAAATAAAAGAAAAGAAAAGAATTAAATAACTCGCATATGGAGGAAGATGAAGTCCAAAAATGCAGGTCCAAAGTAACTAAGCGGCTTTTCACTCGACTTTCTGAATAACAGCAATAACAGCAGCAACAACAACAACAACAACAGCAACAACAACAACTATAAATGTTGCATACAAGATAAACTGTGTCCCACTTTGGTAGCCGACAGAGAGATACGGATTCGAGTGTGTGTGGAAAAGTGCATCCCTTGTTTGGCTTCTGACCAAAAAAACCACAAAAGGCATACAAATGCGATTTGAATTACAAAATGAATACACTCGCTTGTGGGTAGCTTTCATTCGTATTTGTAAATGAATAGCTGCGTTTCACACATATGAAAAATTCATAATCATAATCAGCTCGCTCTATACATACAATATGTATGTACGTGTATAGACGACATTGCTCATCAATTCAACTAATATTTGGACCTGGATGACTCGAGGAATGGCAGGAAAATGTTGTAAAATATAGTTAAAGGTTTAAAAGACTAAGATAACTAAGATGAATGTAGAGCAAGAGAACTTTCGGCAAAATAAACAAGAATGTTAAAGGCGAATTAGAAGAGCAAAAAATCGAGAAAATAGGAAAAAAAAAAAAAAGGAGAGGATAGTTCATGTTAATAACTCAAACTAAATTAAAACAGAGTAGTGATGTAAATCCAAACTGTGAACCTAGTTTCAAATCTAAATGTAAAAATCGACAATTCCAAATTAATATTTTCTTTTATTTTTTTTACTTAATTGTAAGAGGTCAAACAATGATAATAGAGACATTCCGAGAATCAATCGGTTAAGTTTTGGCAAAATTATGACAGTTTGAAGGCTTGAAAAATCTAAGCTAACCTAATCGATAATTCGGTAAGAAAGAAAATTGAATTGAAAATTGCATCGAAATATTTTGGCATCTAAAATAGAGAAGAGCGGAAAAGTTGAAGTAGAAAATTGAATTTATTTACTTATTTATAAAATAATATTGCTTGATGAGAGCAAGAATATCGAGGTAATAGCAAGTGATAAAGAATGAATTGAAAGAAAATGAAGAATCCCTTTAAAGCATAAAATTCTGGTTATTTAGCCAAGTGAAGGTATCAGCGTCGTGATTCCTTCACTGCATTCAACTCAGAATTGGCCTCAAGCCACAACAACGAGAATAACAGTAACGATGACAACGGGACAGGAGGCTGAATACAAATAAGTAGATACCCAACGGCTGCTAACTGTAATTGTATCCACTGGCAACAGTTGCAGGCAGCCAGCAGCAGTATTTGTGGGTTAACTCGGCTCAAAAAGGGGGACACATCAAAGCCCAAAAACCGCAAAAATATATGAAAACATCAGTCAATAACAAAGGCCTATGTGTATGGAGTTATTTAAATGAATGCTGTGCATTTCATACATATGACAAAATGCCACCACAGACAGAGATAGACAACTGATACAGATACAGATACAGATACAGACACATATTCAGAGCTGGAGATGTTGCATTAGATTGAGATTATACTACAAGTACATGTATGGCCAGACTGTGACTAAGCGCCAATATTCAGTAAGCCACAGAGAGAGGAAGAGGTAGAGAGAGATACAGTGTGAGGCCGAGCGTGAGTCTAGGAGAGATAGAAGGAGAGAGATAGAGTCCAGTGATGATCGCGTGAGAAAACACGACTATTTGCAATGTCAATAAAAAATAGTTAAAAAAAGCTAGAAAAAAGCAAGACCTTAGCAACCTCTTTAACCCATTTTCTGCCGCTGCAAAATTTTTGATTTTCTGAGCGATCTTTTTATGTAAACCAATGAATTCAAATCCAAATGAAAAACTAAGAAAATTAGAAAATCCAGAAAATGTTTATTCTGGTCATCCCATATTTAAAAAATAATAATTTATTTTAAATTTAATTTTAAAATATGTGAATTTTAATTTGATTTTTAGCCTCATATTCGGTTTTAGAAGGTCCAAATTAGCCTAGAAAAGTGGTGTTTAATGAAAAACTCACTACTTTTTGTATTGCGGCATAAAATGGCTTAAAACATACAAATTTTGAAATAGCATGCATCTTAATTTGAATTCCAGTGTTATACTTTGTAGATCATCATTAGCAGAATGATAAACCGTTTCACGAATGAAAAACACGACACGCGCTCAGCTCTAAAATAGTTGGACTGAGAGAAAGAGAGAGAGAGAGAGAGCGTCTCGTCGATTGAATTACATTTTGAGCTCAATCATTGCATTGGCATTAGATGCAGCAATTGGAATGGGAATTGGAATCAGTTAGAATTCTCCGAGATTTGCGCGTATTTATCACGCCTGTAATCGCCGCTTCAATTCATTTCATTATCAGCTGCACTTTGAGACGCAAGCAAAAGGAAATAAGTGCAAAGAAAAAACTGAAAAAAAGTTGTGTGAAAAAGGATTCGAGTCCAATTCAAATGTGTTGCAGTTTCGGTTTGTGACCGACACTAACGGGTATTTGTTCACTTGATCCTCACACGGCTTTACTCGTTTCTGCGATCACAAATTCTGAAATTGCAACGAAAATCAACAACAAGTACAACAAAACGAGGAAGAACATCTACAGACAGTAAAGTGATATGATATGATTGGTGGAGGGAGGAGGTCAAGTGCGGCGGGGGTCATCGTGAGTTCAGTGATGTGGCAACTGTGCATAGTGTGAGATATTTTCACATCATCTGAGAACTTGGAATTATTTCATGTATAATATGTGTAATGTAAGTACATGACATAAAATTTGTAATAAATAAAAAATCTGAATCACTTGTTATGCAAGTGCTCACAAAATATTCACAGACAATCAACCATCAGCCATTATCAGCGATTGCGACACATCTGAATTTACTATTTGATTAATCAGTAGATAGAAACATACAAAATTAACAGGGACATTCGAGTAATAATACAATATTGAGTAGATTGCTTTTATTGTAAATATATTACAATTTATGACTGCTCAAAGAGTATCTCTTAGTCGTGCATATTTTACTTTTAGTTGTTGTATTTACATATCTATTTGTAAGCCAAGATTTATAATATTTCTAGTGCGAAAAATATAAAAAGATGAAAACATAAAAAGGCTTGTTATCTTACAACTTTGCTTATTATCTATATTAGGAAATGTAATTTAAATTTTAAGTTCAACACCTTTTTATGGTAATTCAAATTCATATCAGCTGGCTAAATCGAATTCTGTTCCTGGAATTGGGCAACTAGCAATCTGCTTGATATGTAAATGGAAACTTGCGCATGGCGGAGCATTACAAGAACCTTCAAATAGTGACATCAAACATGAAACAAAAAAACAGCACGCATACATATACACCAACACCAATACCAACAGCCACACCAACAGCCACACCAACAGCCACACACACACGGTTAGGCTAACAATTTGTAGCTTGTGTATCTATGAGATACATTTGCCATAACAACTAACGACATTTGTGTGAACGCCTCGTTTCCTATTCGCTGTTGCCATTTTTATTTTGATTTTATTTTTTCCTTTTTTGTAGGGGCATATGTGATAGGCACTGTGTCCTATGTCCTTCGTCCTCGCTTTCTCACTATTTCTCCATCTGTCTCCCTCTTTCTCGCACTTCTAGTTCTTATCCCTGTCCCATCTGCATTTATTTAAAGCTCTTGCCTCTTATCAGCTTTTACACGCTGATGTTGTCGAAACTGTCGAAACGAATTGAAATGACATTTGCTATTGACATTGGCATCAAAACGTTGACATAGATACGAGTATTTGTTTATTTCATATTACTTTTACTTTTATTATATTCTTTTCTAATAAAAAACAGTCAGAAAATGTAATAAATAAATATATATATAATGGATATCTTCTAGTGACATAATCCCTCAGTTTACTGTCATTTTAACTCCGTATTACCAATATGACAAATCCGCGACGCACTCATAAATTTTCATGTTAAATGTTAGACACGAGGCAAACATTTCTGCCCCCCACATTTCTCCACAATATGTATTTTCCTTTGTTTTTATTGATTTTTCCTTGTCGCTCTGAAGTTTTGCATGTGAAAAGCTGCTTAACATTATGACGAACATTATTGGGGGAAATAAATTCGAATGGCCAAAAGTTTGTACTAACTACAATAATTATTGATGACAGCTGGCTTGAATTTAGCATGGATTTCATTTTAATTGTTGCTCCATTAAATTGCTTTAATTGACTGAATATTCGTTTTAAATTGAATATCACGAATTGGCTTAATTGGGTCCTGCAGGTGAGTGCATTTAATTTGCCTTTTGCATATTTGTCGCATATTTTACTACTGTAAACATATATATATTTAATTCGCAGTTGAACTCATGTGTTAAGTTTAAATCCCTTGACGGCACTTCGGAGCGTATGAGTAATTTAATCCCAAGTTTATATACTTAAGCAAATGCATAAATTATCACAAATTAAAAGAGTTAATACACGCTGCTCGAGAGCATTTGAATAGCTGGATGTGATGTGGTGGGATGTTCCGAGTTACATTTTCTTTTTAATTTCACTAAAAAAGCATTGCATACTTTCGGGTAACGAGTAAAATCAAAGGATATTCAACAATGAATGAATAATATACCTTATTTATCTAAAAACTTAACAACACAATTAACTGACACTCATTCTGCATTTATTCTGTACATTTACAACTATTTTTTGTTTTTTTGTTTTAAGTTTAATTAAACAAAACTGAGTCGAAAGTTTGACTCGCGTTTGGTTTTTTCGTTTGTTGCATGTCGCATGTTGCATGTTTTGTGCAACTTTTCGCGTTGCTCTGAATTTTAATTGCAGTTTGCAGCAAAAAAAAACTTTGTCTTTGACTTTTAAAGCTAAAGTTAAATTTGTGACTGGCGGAAAAGAATTTTTCTACTCTCGAATAGACCTTAAATGAAAAATGAGAATCAATTTAACAGCAACAACAAAATATGCGCATCAAAGTAAATTCCAAACATTTTCTCCATGTTTTATAAGAAGATACGAATAGCTGGCAAAATAGAAAGAAAATTTAAAATATGTCAGAGTAGTTTTGAACGTAAAGTTTCCCATCAAAAGAGAACTCGACTGAAATGTACCCTGTAGGTACATTTACGGAATAATGTTTTAACGGAATTCTGAGTCCTGTCAGCTCACATTAATTTCGGGCGAATATTTGACTTTAGTAATTAAGCCTTAAATCACAAAAGTTAACAAAGGTGGCGACTCAAATAGGTAACCAAGTTGGCAATTGCCTCTTCCAAGCGGAAGTCGAAAATTGGCCAAAACAAAGTTGGAGAGGAGAAGAAATGCGTAGGAGCGTTGAAATAATGAGCTAACTAAGGCAAATACTTGTAGTGCTTTGGCAGAGAACGCGTGGGGCTCATTAGGCTGATGTCTTCGTCCGTTGCCGCAAAATGCCGATAAGGATTACGTAATGCAATCAACAGAGGACAGGAGAGGGGAGAGGAGGAAGAAGGGGAATAGACGAGGGTGGGGGACAAAAGTGTTTAAAAATTAAATTAGCAACAGCCCCTAGAACAGACTTGTTCTTTGGTTCTTTGCCACGTTCTCTAGCTCAATTTCAGTTTAATTAACTGCAAATTTTGCACTAGAGAGCAAACAATTTGGCAAACAATGTGGGCGAAATAAAAGGAGGAGAGAGGTAAGAAGAGGGCGCGGGGTAGGTCAAATTATTCAACAATTGACAAACGAATTGCAAATCGCTTAAAACTACACTTTTGGCAAGTTGACAAATTTGAATGTTGTCTGCGATTTCAATCAAAAATAAATAAATATATCAATTGGGATAAATCTGTAAAACTGATTGCCATCTAATTTTGTGTTTATTTTATAAATAATTGGGTACTTATTGCGATGAACTCACGACAATTGAAGTGTTTCCAGTTGAAAACTTACCTGCAAAGAGAAAGAGTTGAGATTTCAATTAGTTGAGTAAAATATGAAAGAATCTCAGATATGATAGCTGCTAAAGACAGCTTAATATAAAACTAATCTATGACTTGAGACTGGCATATTTAACGTTTGCTTAGAAAAGTGCACTAAATACATTTTTAAAAGCTTTATTTAAGTTATTTCCGGTGCTTTAGAGAGAGTGGAAAAAACAAAAGTGGGCAAACAAGTTTTAGTTTTATAAAAGATGAAGAAGAATGCAAGTAAAATGGGACTCTGCAGTTGATAGAGTAGCAGACAACTGCCAATCAAATGCAAGCATACACATACAACACACCCACACACACACACGCACATAGATACACATTATATATCCACATGACCTGGAAAGCGATGCGCGTGGGAGACGCAACAAAAGGGCACTTCAGCACTTGCAGACTGAGAATCGCAGAAGAGTCATAGAGAATGACGAAGATACGGGACAAAGCGGGCAAAAAGAGAGATGGGGAAAGTGTATATGGACAGACAGACAGACGGATAGACTTTTAACGTGGGTTTGACTAACGGCCAGCCTGGCTCTGGGGAGTCATTGAGCGACAGTGGAGCTAAGCGTTTTAATACATTTTTAATAAGGACGCGTAACGCGTGATCCACGTCAAAGCTTCACCTCAGGCAATTGCCTGCACTCCCTGCACTCCCTGCACTCTCTTCACTCTCTCACCCTACACTAAATCCCCCAACTACTGGGGAATTCCCCTTTTGCGTTACCCGAGGGATTGCCAGCAACTAAAAGTTTAACGAGCAAAGTGTTAAAAATAACGTTGTGTTTTTTACGGCAGTAAAACTTTAGCAAACGCAGTTTAGAAATGCAAAAAGTTTATTATTTCCATGATGTGTGGATAAGTATGCTAGGCAACATCAAAGGTAACCCAGAGAAGTTCTTTAAGAAGTTATACAGGGGACGTTCTTAATCTTTTCTTTCTTTTTGAAATAAATTTTTTTTTTTTGAGAATTTTTTTCAAATTTGAAAGAGAAGAATGTACAATTTTTTCCTATAAAATTTATTACACCTAAAGAAAATGAAGGATACAAATTTATCACTGCTTTAACTTTATGCTCTCTTGACTTTAACAAAAACATAAATTATTTTATAAATTTAAAAGTAAGGGCTAGTTCAAAAATCTTAAACATCTGAAATAATTTCACTAGCACTTTCTATTAGAGTTATCGTAAGCAATCTTCTTTTTTCTAACGTTGTCCAAATTTAACCTCGTTTTTTACAACGAACATAAGGATTTAATTCTTTAATCAATTCTTGCCCAATTATGTATTATTTCCCTCCTTCTTTTCACCCTTTCAAGTGGCGTGCAACTGCGTCACAACTGCATAAAATGGCCGACGCAAAGAGAAAGTTCTTTAACTGCTGTTGACAGTCGCCGTTGACGTTGTCGTTGACGTTGACGTCGGCGTCGCAATTGTCCTGTGGCAATCGTGCTTTGACGTCGCCTTTCCATCATTGGCAGCATCATGGCTGTGGCTGCAAGCAGTATATTTTCCTTTATCCACCTCAACCCCTTTAGCGTCCTTACCACAGCGTGTGTCCAACATTTTGTGTTGCCTACTTTTAAGCGTCACACTTGGCCTGCTTTACAAAGCTTTGTGCGTCATTGCGTGTAGTTATTTACTGAGCATGTGTGTGTGAGTGTGTGTGTGTGTTGTAGTTGTGGTTGTCATTAAAATGCAATTAAAATGCAATTCATGTCGGCAGCGATTGCAAGTCAAAGAGAGCAGTTCGAGTAGTTCTCATGTTAAGCCTACTATCTGTTCCTTACCAATTCTCCTCCTCTGTCTTTATCTGTATCTCACATTTTTCATGATTCTTCTCATTTCTTGCTCTCTTGGTAGTCTCACAAAACTGCATTGCATAAGCCCGCAATTACTGCATTTAGATATACGAGCTTATTCCTTGTGGCTGAACTTTCAACTAAGTTTCTCGTATGTATGTGTGTGTGTGTGTGTGTGTGTGTGTGTGTGAGAATGTAGTTGTGTTCACGTTATCACCGCTTGACTTTCACTTCTGGCAGCAAATTTATGTTGGTTTCCAACTTTTATTCATTCAAACTAATTTCATTTCATTTTGCATTTTGCTTGCTTTCTTTTTCTTAATTAAAATTTATCTTCATATAAATTACGGTCTTTTCTCATCTACATGTTAACAAAGTATTACAACTAAGTGGCAGCGCTGTGAGTATAACTACTAAACACGACCCTTTAATTTGTATAGTTGCGTCTAAGAAAACAAAATCGATTTAAGTTAAAGTGCATTCTGACGTTTACACGAAGTAGATAAAACGAATTTCTGATGAAAAATGGACATTCTATCTTTTTAGAGCGGAAATGCTTGAACATATTCAGAGTAAACACTTTGAGGCGGGTCAATGGAGTCCGAGTCGTTGTCCAAGTTCATTAGCTTGGTCGGTGGACATTGATTGATGTGGATAAGGTTATCATCCGCCCACAGGATATCTTTTGAAATCATTTCGTTGCCCCCCTTCTGCTGTTTACTGACCTTAAAAGTCACCCACACGCTGTTGACTAAAAGCTTTTAAATTTAACTACTAATGGAACTACTAAGGAACAAAGAACCAAAACTTGAACTTGCTTTTTTGGAAAAATAAACTTTTTTAAGACAAAGAAATGCACAACACACTGAAGAATAAATTCTTAAAATAAAATATAAAGCAATTTACAGAATAAATTATTATGATACTACTAAAAAAACAATATTCATTTCTAAAAAAATAAAATGATTTATTCCTTTATTTAACTTTCAGTCGCAATATCTTGTTTTAATACATTCATTATAGATATGTATTAATAGGAAAAAGTAGGAAAACAAGCTTACAGCTTTAGAATCCCGAAATAATCTTTTATATAAAATTATAAATAAAACTATATAGAATATGTTGTTAGTAGACAAGTTTTTTTTTGGGGTATAAGTTAAGTTCATGGCCAAATGCCGTGTGCAAAACAACAAAAAGCCGGCGACAATTGATTGACAAGTTGGCCAAGTGGTTCACAGAGACGGGAAGGCAGGGAATCGGAGGTGAAGGGAGGAGGGAGAAGGGAGAAGGAAAAAGAAAGAAGAGAGAAGGTGCGTGGCCAACAGCACGCGTCAAGCCAGAAATCGTTGTCGTTGAGCTTTTGCTTTTGCTTTTCCTTCTACTTATAAATAAGTTAATTAAAAATTGCGCGCGACAACCAAAGAAAACACACAGAAACCGCAGCGATGGCAACGTTGATCACAGATGATGACAACAACAACAACAACGACATCAACAAAAAGAAAACACCTTGAAAATTTTAAATGTAATTAAATAAAAACGATACTCGGTGACAAGCAGGGAAGATAAAGCTATTTAGTATACACTAAATATATGTACATACATATATCAACGGATAAGTGACTTGACAGAGAAACAGTAGCTGCCACGCCTGCTGCTCCTCCCACTCCTAGTCCTAAAGATAATTCTCAGACAACTTGGCAAAAACTGACGAAGATGAATATTCTCTCTGTAACGGCAAAGAAATTTGTATTTCTTTCAGTTCTCCCAGGGAATTCAACCAAGATAAATAATGTAACCCAAAAAAGATATATATTTTAAAATAGAAAAACTGTAGCGAGTGTTGCTCTTAAAGTTAGTCTCTTGTTAGACTTATTTTAGTTAATATTTATATGATTTTGTTACTTTAAAAGCACACCTCGATGCATGCGTCACTCGCACAGTGGTTTAAGTAAAGAAAATCCAAAAATATTTAATTTTTATGTAATTCAGCAAATATTCCCCAAATATCCCCAAAAAAAATCCCATAAAAATGAGTTTAAATCTGTTTAAATCTTATATATTGTATTTAATCAATTTTGTCTACAGTTTTCAGCACTTCAACCCACTGTGGCCACAGATGATTTGTGTCTGGTTGCGGACAGTTTGATGAGGAGCCAACACGACGGGACTTTGCCATTTATGTGGTATTCGGGACTTGGGACTCGGGAGTCGGGACACAAAAACCGAACACTTGCGGCTTAATTGATGGACATTTGTTGTTTTTGGCGGCGACATTAATGACAATTGCAATTGTTCAGGCGCGAAACGAACCGCAAACCACTTTATTAGCGACGCAGACTCAACAATAATGCTTTTGATGATGCTCATGAGCGGGATGAAGATGATGATGATGATCATGCCAATGCCAATGCCAATGCGGTTGATGATGATGTTGTTGTTAGTGTTTTCGTTTCGTTTCGCCTTGGTTATGCTTAATGAATTTCGACATTTTTGTTGACATTGTCAATTAATGTGAGATTAACTTGTGCTCCCGCATTCGCGAATTTCGTTCTTGTTGCGTGTTCATAAATCACGCATACGCCCAGTTGAACGAACTCACTGCCAATTAGCCTCAGGGGCGCTTTTTTCAACGTTGAAATTCACACATATGTACTATATGTATGTTTCCGTTTCCGGTGCTGCCAAATCTAGCGTGCCAAATGATGTGTCACCTGTCAAAAAACAAAAAAAAGGAAATCCTTCGGCTCGTGAGTGAACAATAAAAAGTACATTGGCATCTGGCCCAAATTGTGACGAGATTGGGGAGAGAAGTTAACTAAAAAAAATTGGTAGATCTTCTTTACTAAATTTTGGTTTATAGAGATTTCCACCCACTTTCGAGCTGCCTCCTGTGAGAATTGAACTCACGACCGCTGGTTTACAAGACCAGCGCTCTGCCACTGAGCTAAGAAGGCGCTTGGCGAGGCAGCTGTGTTGCTTTGGGCACATTTCGAAGAACGCAGCGAACGCAGAGTCTGAAAGAGAATCTTCAATTCAATTACGAATGCAATTAGCTAAATGGCTGCGTCATGTTGTTGTGATAAGCGAGGGGAGTTGAAGCAGCTGAAGCAGTTGAAGCAGTTGAAACGAGGGCGACACAGTGTCTGCAAGCTTATCAAAACTTTTGCTGGTGTCGTTTCTGTTGCTGTCGTTGTGTTTCAGTTGCTGTCGTTGCTGTCGCTGTTGTAGTTGCCCATGTTGACGGTTGACAAGCAGCGCAAAAAGGCTTATAAAACTTCTGGCAGGATCTTTGCGTTTACCTTGACTTGACAACGTTGTCCTTCAAATTGTGCACCAATCAGGAAACTTATTCCCAGTCGGAAAACGTAATTCACTTGAGGTAATTTTCATACCCATTTCCAAACGAATAATATTTATTACTATACAGCCCTGGTCAAAAGTTCAAGGCATTTTAAATTCTATGTGTATAGTTTCTACTCTAATTATAAACTGCTATATTCATCTATAATATTTGAATATTTAATACATTTAAAATAACTAAACAGCTTTTCGTCTAAACTTTTTTCCTAGGCTACTTAATTAGTTATAAATATGCTAGAATTTCAAGTTCTCAGATTGCTGCGCATATTCAATGTTCAATAAATAATTAAAATTGACATAATTTGCGGATGTTTTTCGGATGATGGTAAGCGGAAACTTTAATGTTGGCCATTAATTAAATATTTCCGGATATTGCAACAATGCGGTTAACCGTAAAACATTTAAATTAAATGCCAAATAAATAAATTGAAGTCATGGTAAATATAACACTTCTTCTTTTGTTGTTATTGTTATTGCCTGTGAGGCAAATCATTTTTCATGGTCGATATAAAATGTACTCATTAAATATGTCAATAATTTATAATATTCGTAATGTAAATGGACAATTATAAATGGTATGTGGGAGTTACATTATATCTCTCATATTTTGGCATTTGTTTTGTGTGCATTCAAGGACTTACTATAAATATTTGAAGAAATATACCGAATGATTTGTATCTCAATTTGATTTAGAATTTATTATATCAAAAATATCATAACTTTGCGAATTTGTTTTTAGTACAATAAGAAGAATCTACAAAGAAGAAACTATTAATAATAATAAAAGTTACAACTGATGCTAAAGAATTCGCCAGAAATGACTACATAATTTCCTAAACAAATTAAATGTGTAATTTAATAAGCGCTCTGCCAACTTACACAGACAAGCGGACATATGTTAGTTAACCGTAAACAAGTTGGCAGCCAACGAGATGCAATAATTTAATTTTCAATGCCCGAGCATTTAGCACAGGAGCTAACTACAGTTATAGTAATGGTTACGGTTACAGTTAGTTAGATGCAGCAGGAGCAGAGGGGGCGGGGCGGGGCGGGGCGGGGCGAGGCAATCATGCCACATAATTGGACTCCGGAGAGAAGCGGCGATGCGTGCTGTCGGGTTGGCAGCCCAAGTGGCAGCCTTCTGGCTTGGAGCATGCTGCAAACTGGCTGCTTAATTTGCTGCACTTCAATGGGCCACCGAGCATGGAGATTAAAGTAGGAGTTGGGAAGGAAGAAGGGTGTAGATCGGAGAGGGGACGGGGGGAGCCAGAGAATGTGTTTCTTCGAGCGGATTGCGACAAGTTGGAAAGGGGCGCAGGCAGCAAAAAGTGCTGAAGCGAATGGCAGCCATTTTGTAATTTGTAATAACCACATTCCCATGGTATTACAACGTGAACTATGCCAGGTAGTCGACTAGCAGAAACCCTGTAAACAAATGTAAGCCTACAACACATTTGCGCTCAACTCAAAGCAAGAAATATCAACATACCCTCCCACAACTTTGTACACGGGGTATTCAAAAGCCATAAAATTCAGAAAAAGCCAGAAAGAACGAGAATCGGCGGCAATTCCTAGAAGCACTCGAACTGCTGCACAAATTGACTTGTGTCCAGGATACGGGTGAGGGCCAGGTCGGTAAAAGGTCCAAACAAAGCGACAATGGCAAAAAGCTGTCAGGTAACAGACCCCAAACGTGGTGAAACTCTATTGTGAATGGCTGTATGTATGATTTAACGAGAGTGCTTCTGAATACCCTGTAGCTTTAACTTATTTATGACTGGGGGAGTTTGCTTGAAGATTAAATATAAGTATTCATAATGAATTGACAACCTAAAGGTGGTTGAGGATTGAATATTAGATTGAATATTAGATGAAGTTCAACATAATTTTAACTACAAAATCGTCTTTCCTTAAAATACTCTCTATAATTTTCCAATATAACAACAACTAAGATTGAAGCAAATAGAAAACTCCAAATAGCCCCCAACCGGTCAGCTGTCCCATTTGATATGTCAGTTTCAAGGCTGACAAGGGTTAAAGCGATTGTCTGTCAATGACGTCAAAGGATCTACTTGAATAGATAGCATTCAAATGATGTTTCCCCAAAAAAAAACAAGATAAAGAGTCGTAAATAAATGAGAGGGAAGTTTAATTAGCAGAGTGAAAATATTTTGAAATGTTCGAAAGTAGTACAAAATGATTCAAATGATTCAAATTTGTGAGGCGGCAGCTGGCAATGCTCATAGATAGAGAAATACGCATTCATACAAATATTTCATTGTGCTTTATTGTTGTTTATAATGTGTACATAAATAAATAAGTAGCTATAAGCTGCTTGATAGCTCCTGCTCCAATTGGCACACACCTGGCGGGTAACCGACACAGCTCTTTTGTATGACTGACAGCACAGTTATTTGATACAATAATAATAATAGAGAGCTGCCGCCTCCGAGCCATAGCAATTCCCAGAATTCTCCAAACATCACTTGAACTTGAGGAACAGAACAGTCAGCTAACAATGAGACTTGTAAATGGTAGACGCCTTAATGAGCTAATTGGTTGGTGTAGCAAATTAACCAAATTAAACTGAAGCGCTACGGTAACTGGCGCTTTAGGCACCAGCGTAAGCGGAAAGAATTTGGAACTATGTGGCAAATAGGATATTCACATATCTTACCATTAAACTAATTGTACTCTTAACGAAATTATTTACATTCTTTTGGATAAATCTGTCACTAGCGTAAGCAGTGACTACCTAAAGGTTTTGGAGCTAGTAAATCTCTTCAAAGTTATTTTAATATTTGAGCAGTAAATTAACCATTTACTGTATGTCTAACGAGTTATTTTCTTATTTTTCAAGATGAATTTGTCACCAGCGTAAGCAGAAAAAATTTAGAACTGTGTGGCAAATAGGATATTCACATATCTTACCATTAAACTAATTGTACTCCTAACGAAATAATTTACATTCTTTTGGATAAATCTGTCACTAGCGTAAGCAGTGACTACCTAAAGGTTTTAGAGCTAGTAAATCTCTTCAAAGTTATTTTAATATTTGAGCAGTAAATAAACCATTTACTGTATGTCTAACGAGTTATTTTCTTATTTTTCAAGATGAATTTGTCACCAGCGTAAGCAGAAAAAATTTAGAACTGTGTGGCAAATAGGATATTCACATATCTTACCATTAAACTAATTGTACTCCTAACGAAATAATTTACATTCTTTTAGATAAATCTGTCACTAGCGTAAGCAGAAGAGTCTACCTAATGGTTTTGGAACTAGAAAATCGCCTTAAAGTTAAGATTAATATTTGAGGAGCATTAAATTTACTGTATATCTAACGAGTTATTTTCTTTTTTTACAAGATGTATTTGTCACCAGCGTAAGCAGAAAAAGTCAATATGCTGAACTTATTTATAACCGCGTGAAATTCATAAATTTTATAAATTTCACTATTCGCGTAAATGTATGTTTTTGTAATATAGCGACTTACCAATATTAACAATGCCATGATTGGTTAGTTCCCAGCATGACTGTAAGCGTAATATGCTCAAACTGTGACTTTGCTTTGGCGAAAAGTATCCGAGGGCAGCATCTGTGACATGGTAAGCCTGTTGGAAACGACAAAAGCGACAAATTCAATTAAGTATGAGTTCATGTTCCATGTTCGCTTCCTCCTCTTCTCCACCTTCCATCCATTGGGGGATACTTGCCTGCAGTGAGAACTCGTATAAGGATGGCAGCAGCTGTGCCACAGCTCCGACAGCCTCGTCCGCGATGTTGATGCAGTCCGCCAGTGACAAGGACACGATCCGAGGGGTCAAACAGGCCCACAGTCCGGCCTCGGTGACCTCATTGCAGCCGGCCAGCTCAAGTTCAAATAAGCTCTGCAATTGTCATTTTATTTACGAAATTATTTCTTTGTTGTATCTTTTATCTTTATTGCCACCAACTTGGCTTTTTAATTAAAAAATAAAGAATAAGGCGGGAATTGTTATAACAAAGCATATAGTGTTTATTGTTTATTGTATTTTATTAATTAACTTATCATGTTTTAATATTAAATTCTGGAATACTATTATTAAATATTCACAAGTAATCGTAGGTAAGGTAAACCATTTAAAAATGTATTAGTCAAAAGTGTTTATGAATTATTTCAAGTATTTCTAAGTATCTGCTTTTAAGGATTCCTAAAGATTTTTACACAATTTAATGGCACACACTTTATAGCCACTTTATGGCAGCAGCGTATGAAAATCTAAAGTTTTTTGGCAACTGACTCAACTTTGACCTTTGCAGAAGCAAAACAGCCAAAATGAAAGGCAAATAAAACATTTGACAATACTCGTAAGTCGACCCACATTGCGTGCCAGACAATATGTCGGGGGTATTTGATCTGACTGGTCACAATTTTGTACCTACAATGTAAAACATATTGTTGTTGTTGTTGTTGTTGTTGATGTTTTGGCCAAAGTTTTACTTCGTTTCGTGGCGACACTCAAGAACTTTGGCTCATAAACGCCGAGCGCAAAAAAAAAACACGTCAAATCAAAGTACAATAGCAATAAAGTAGAAAAGTCAACGGGAAATGGGAAAGCGTTCAGTGGAAATAGGGAAAAAGGAAATTATGTTTATACATATATGCGAATAGAGACTGGCGACATACATAAAAAAGTACGAATGACTAAAACTTTTATCGCCAACTACATCAACAATTACACCAAACCAAATAAAGCAACTTGTGGTAAATTATCAGAGTTTGAATATCGGAAAATGAACCAACTTTAGGAAAAGTTGTAAGTTAAAATCCATAAAATGTCCACATATTATTCTCTAGTTATAAAAACTACAAATATCAAAAGATTTCATCATGGATACACAACTAACCTTAACTAAATCAGTTTTTAGAACTGCAAAACTTATATCTCAAAAAATAATTTTAGGATTAAAAATAATATGAAGTTCTATTTATTTGCATAAACTTTTAATGGAGTCTTAAAAAAAAGCTTGTTAATACTTCTCTTAGAACAAATGTTCAATTATCTTATCTGTATGGTTTTTATACAAAATTATTTCAATTACAGAGATATGTTATTAGATTATTTCGTATTAGAAGTTTCGATATGTAAATGGACTGGTCTCTAATTAGATTCCAGCTAATTGTGACGCTAAATGACTTTATTGTTAATGGTACAATGGTTTCGTAGTAGTTATTTTCGTATTTTGTTTGCTTTTATGGCCAACACAGCGAAGAAAAAGTTTTGTTATTCGCCTGGCCAACTGGTTGGCAACACACACGCGTATCCAGGGTAACTTTTTTCCACATGTCAGCAACAAAATCAATAACCAAAAGCCAAACAACAATGAGCCAAGCGTACAATCAATTCATTTTTGTTTGTTTTTCTTGTTTTCATTGCTGTTTCCTTTGCATAAATTTATCCAATATTATTTAATTAGTCTTTTATCTTACTGTTAAAAACATTTAATTTTTGGATTGAGCAAATTTAACGTTTAAAGCTTACTTAATTTCAGCTCAGATTCCAAAGTTAATTAGCCATACTTTTGCATACTTTCATAATTTGTTGGCCAAACGTGCGACTGGCAGGAAATGCTTAAGAATATCCGGCAAAGGCAAAGTCCCAGCCGTCTTTGTGGGTCAGCAGGGTTCAACACCAACAGCAACACCAGCAACAACACCAACACTTAAGGGTCAACTTTAGAGCCAGCAATGCGGAAGTTACGTATACGCCGCGTGTGCGCTGAAGGCAATTGCGGGCATATGGCCCATTAAATATGAACGCGTCGCATTTCCGTCGCATTTGCAAGCATTTTCACAAATCATAGACGCTTGTTAATGCAGAAAACTATTGGATAGTCCGCAGGGACAAAAAGGGTCACAGCTGCACAATGCACAATATGCCCATTCCCCAAGGTCAAAATTTCTATATTGTTGGGAGCACTCAGTCGACTGTCGACTGTTCCAGCTGCTTCACGCATGCCATTCTTGTTGACATTTCCAGCGACAACAATTTGCAATCAAACCATTTGTCAGGCACAGACACACACACACAAACACACACACACACACACGCATATACACTCAACAAACTGGGCTCATGAACATGACATGCATTCACATTGAATTAATTCCGACA
The DNA here is from genome assembly GCA_037043435.1 of Drosophila suboccidentalis. Lineage (NCBI taxonomy): Eukaryota > Metazoa > Arthropoda > Insecta > Diptera > Drosophilidae > Drosophila > Drosophila suboccidentalis. The sequence continues at coordinate 125,454 of JBAMBK010002328.1, forward strand.
TTGCAGATTGACACGCAGCCAACTGACTACTGACTAAGAGACTGACACAACCGCAAACACTCTGAGCTATATACTCAGAGATAGAGCGAGAAAGAGAGCGAAAGACAGAGGGAGAGTGAGGAAATCATGTTCTACATTATCCACTTCACTCGGCGTGTGTGTCTGTGTGTTTGGACAGCTGCTGTCTCCTGCTGAACTCCTAGTAGATTAGCCTGCTTGATTGCACTGGATTGGCCCATGGAAATGAATAGTTTAGTCCCTCATTTCTCCAAACTTGGCATTGACAACACACACACACACACACACACAGCTAAGTGCAGTAATTAACCCAACTGAGTTGATTTTAATCTAAAATGCTTTAAACTTTTATCAGAACTGGCAGTTTTTTAAAGTACTTCAAAATGAATTCAAAGAAAACTAAAAACGAATCTAAAAAATTAAGATAACCATTGAGAATAAAGATTGAATAAAAGTAGCATATTCAACGTTAATTCTGACAACTGATTGACAAAGATTCAAATCAAAAATTAAAACTCATTCGCTTGGCCACGCATCTTATAAAAGATTCACCATGCGAAACGACACTCATTAGAATCATGCTCACATGAATATGAATATTTGATGAGTATTCGCATTCGCATTCAGCACAAATTAGCTAAACAAATTATTTCACTAAATTAAATGAAATTTATGGGGATGCTTTGATGTGATTTGCGCTTGAAATTGATCGCATCAATTCGTTATGAGATTGCAGAGTAAAAGTGTAGAAACGAGCACACGACTTGCCTGCAACTGAACCTCCTCCTCTTCATCTTCCCCCTTTTACAAGTTCTAAAATATATAATATTTGGGATACTCTGGGGGCATTTGATGACACACTTTTCCGTTTAACACGTTTCATTTCGTTTGTCTGTCGTGTGGCTTTTAAATATAAAATGCAAATAGTTTTTCACTTGCCAGCCAGGAATTTCGGTTAGTTTATTTTAAAATTACGTATACGCCGTGTGTCGTGTCCGCCCGCCCACGGTCATGGGAAGCTGTTGCCATATGATAAATATATAAGATTCTAGTTAATACATCTTCCCAACAAGAACAAATCTTCTAAAAGCCTTATACGTATTTTCTAGGGTATTACTTTGGAATTCTTTAGTATTGTTCATTAAATTATAACTTATGGAAACTTTGAAAAGCTATAAATGGAACCCTAACATATAACCGAAGCCCAAGAGATGATTTTAATCATAAAGAACAAAGTAGTTTCTGTATATAAAGATTTATTAATCTTTATGCAAACTCACCTGCAAGTGATCGAGTAACGTTTCCAATCCTCGATCGCTGATCGAGGAGCAGCGCAGACTAAGCGAATGCACATGCTTGGAGGCCAGTGGAAAGGAGTGCACCACATCGAGGGCATCCTCGTCGGAGGCACCCACAAGGCCCAGGGCGTGGAAGCCGCGTCGGATGAGCGAATTGTAGAGCTTGCCACGATCACAGGCGGGCATCTGTCGGAGTTCGCGACACTGCAGCGTGGGCAACAGGCCGGACCAGTAGCGTGGACTGCGGTACAGTATGTCCCGCCACTTGATGCACACCTGGGCGAGCACGCGTCGCTCGTACGGCGAGAAGTATTGAAAGAATCGATTCAGAAAACGATCGTCGAGCAGCAGGGCATCGATACTTTGAATGTGTGGCGGGTGCTTGTGGAGAATCAAGGCGGATTGGGTAACAGCCGCCGCCAGCTGGGTTGCCTGTGCCGAGCCGGGAGCAGCTACCACGCCATACGGATGATGCAGGTGCGGATTGGGCAGCTGTTTGCGCAACTGCAACGGAGTCCCGCCTGCGCTCACCTTTTGTGCCGCCACCATGCCCATGGTACTAAAGGTGGGCGAACCTGGCGCCGGTATCATGATGTTCATCTGCTTGGCAATCGATTTGACTGTCGGCGTGGGTGGTGCACCCAGCGGCGTCATGCCACCAGGTGGTGCAGGCACGACTCCCGCCATGACCATATGATGATTGGAATTGATCAACGTGGAACCGGCCATGGCCTGTAGCTGTTGTTGCTGTTGTTGCTGTTGTTGTTGCTGCTGCTGCTGTTGTTGTTGTTGCAACAGATGCGCGGGCAGAACATTGGAACTGACTGGCGGTGGTGCAACGGACATGGAAATGAGCGTGGCGCCTGGAGAAACAGCTGCATTTTGATTGCCAGCTCGCGTTGGTTTATCCGGCGTTTGTGGCGTCACAACGCCAGAGTTTGAGCTGCTGTTCAAGTTGGAATTCGAATTCGAGTTCGAATTGGAGTTGGAATTGGTGTTGGAGTTGGAATTGGAATTGGAGTTGCTGCTGCTGCCGCCGCAGAGTGCGTTTGTGACACGCTCCATTACTGAGGTCTTGCCACTGGATGAGCTCGCACTGGACGTCGAATTGGAGGAGGAGTTGTTGTCATTGCTGTTGTTGCTGCTGCTGTTGTTGCCACTGCTGCCATGATGATGCTTCGAGCGTAGTCCTAATCCGTTGATGCGTTTCGATAATTCGGCGGAGGCACGCTCGACCACGCCCTGCGCCGAGATCGATGACATTGTATTCTGAAACAGATGCACTTTGCCTCTCTCCTTCTCCCTCTCCCTCTCTAGCTCGCTTGCTCGCTCGCTCACACACACGCACGCACGCAGACACAATGTTAGCGCTCTCTCTCTCTCTCTCTCTATATCTGTCTCCGTCTCTCTGATTTACATAACGTGCAGTTGCTGCATGTTGCGAGCTTTTGACCTTGTTACGCCTCTTCTTCTTCTCCTTCGTCCTCTTCTTTGTGCTCTTTCTTGCGTTCACCTGCAATGCAAAAAGAAACGTTATTCAGTTTACCGTTAAGCTGCGTTTTTTTACAACTCCCTCTCTCGCTCTCTCTCTCTCTCTGTCTCGCTCACACTAACGAAACACGAATTTATGTGGAACATTTCATTACTCATATTGTTGCACGCCATTCCTCAGTTCCTCAATTCCTTCATTCTACCTTTGCTCATCTCCTATTCATCATTCCCCGTTCGCCGTTTGCGATTTGTTGTGGCTACGAAAACTTCAGGCGATAAAAGCGAACAATGTAAAAACAACAACTGCAAAAAAGATTGAGACAGGGAGAGAGAGAGAGAGAACAACAACTATGCCAAGGTAATGAATGTAACAACAAATAAATGTTCCTTGTTGCTGTTGTTGTTATTGCATTAAAGGCCATTTCGGTTCTCTGAACTACTATAAAGAGACCAAAGTTTGCTGGAGGCAATTTAAGGTATAAACACTTGATAATAATTTGATTGATAGTTATGCTATAAATTACAAGTACTTGCAGTTAAAATCCTTTTTCAAATGAAAATTTATATATTTTCATTAAAATTGTACAGCAGCAAAAATACGACAAAATATTTTGCAATTTTTCATTCTTGATATTGATAGAATATTCCTGCAAAAGTAACTAACGAGTATTTTTTTAAGGAACCAGGTTTTGTATTTAATGTTTAGTTTCTAAATGCCAACGTATTCTACATACAGTGAACCACTAATGTCTTCATACACCATAAATTGGTCAAATTTGGGTACAATAAAGATGTTTTGATGCGAGTTTTTTATATTAATCTTTTATTCACTTAAACTCCGTTAGACGGATACCAAAATTTCTTTAGCCCATTAAGTACCCATGGAAAATATTGAACTTTTTCAACTTTTTTCCTCGATTCCTGGAAAAAAATGTTTCAAAAATATTTTTACTAGTATTTTTTATGGTTTTTTGAAAGTTGCTTAAAATTACTATTTTAACCCCTTTTTCCTCTTTTTCATACAAAAAGTGGCTTTTTAACAACTTTCAAAAAATTATAAAAAATACTAGCAAAAATTTTTTTTGCAGTTACTCTTAGAATTGTTTCAAGAATTTTTTTGCATCAAAATATGTTTTTGAAAAAATCAAGGAAAAAAGTTGAAAAATTTACTTTATTTAAATTCAAAATTTTCCATGGGTACTTAATGGGTTAAAGAAATTTTGGTATCAGTCGAACGGAGTTTAAGTGAATAAAAGATTAATATAAAAGACCCGCATCAAAACATCTTTATTGTACCCAAATTTGACCAATTTATGGTGTATGAAGACATTAGTGGCACACTGTATACTATTTATACTAGATACCATAATTATGAAATTGAAATAACATTTTTCTAAGAAATAAGGAAATGCAAAAGGAATTTGGTGTAAACCAGAAGAAGAGTTTTTAAGAGGAGGAAAATGTTTCTACAGAATTAGTTTCAGAACACATTATTTCTGCCGAATCCTTATTTCTCTGAGAAATTTAAGTATTTTAATTTTAATTTGCAACATATTAAGTGGAATTGCAGTTTAAAAAAACTCTAATTGAGTTCAACATTGAAGTCATGGCCGACAATTCAATTAGCTAAATGGCAATGCATTTTCAACCATAGTGGACACAAAAACAGAAGGAAAAATGCTTAAATGCTTAAATGGACAATATATTTTGTTGCAAGGCTATTGGTAACATTCCTGGCCAATGATTTAATGTGTCTGAAAAGTTTTTCCACTTTACACAGCTGGCAAGTGTCATTAATAACCAAATATCAAAGCTATTGAGGCTATACTAAGTATTGAAAATCTGCTAGCAGTCTAAGCCAAGTTATGAGGGATGAAAGAAGAAGAAGGCTAAAAGAAAACACATGAAATCATAAGCATGTCAAGTATCTGTGTGTGTGTGTGTGTGCAGTAATTTAAGAACTTAACCTGCTTCCAATCTCGAGACAAATGAGGTTATTAAAAAGCTCTGACTGGGGCGAGAAAGGGAAGAGGAAGGCAACAGCAAAATGCTCATCAGGTCGAACAAAGGATCCTGGTCATGAAAGACAATTTAATTGCCATAAATGGGGCCCCTTTTTATGCTTCACATACTTCTCCGTCATGTGGCATGTGCCACCTCCTTTTGGACTGAAGGTGAACGATGTGTCGTTTATCGTGTTGCAGCCTCATCGTCACTCTTCACTCGACGGGAGCGGAAAGATCTTAGCGTTTTGCTTTCTCGTTGCCATTCCGCTTGTGAGCAACACAATGGGGCAAGAGCACAAAACAAAAACAAAGTCAGCTTCACAGCGGGAAAGGTGAACCCTTGAGGACCAGAAGGGGAGCCTTTGAGGCGATATTGTCTGTGATTTCCTCATCGTTGAATTGCCTCCGTAGGTGTGCGTGTGTGTGTGGTGTGTGTGTGTGTGCTCAATTTCCGCTTCTTTAGCTGTCTGCAGTTTGTCCCTCAAATTCTTGACCTATCGAACATACTTCGTGGGCAAGGTTAACTATTGTTCAAAGCCCAACTTGAAGCGCTTTCAGAGATTTCTTACGTCAAAGTCAAATAAGAAGTTTGCTTTGCATAAGTCACACTTTTCTTTTATACTCGTATTTTATTATTTTGCCTTTGCTACAAAGTTACATAAATCCCGCTGACTTTGTAACAAAGTTGATTTCAAAGTCCCAGAAGCTTCGTCTTATGTATTTACTTGACAAATATTCAAATGCTCTTCAAATTTGCCAGCTTTCAGTAAGAAATTTCAACTGAGTTCTAACTTCTAAGTTACAGAAAATTCTCTAAAGTTATTCTACTTTTATTTTTTTTGAAAATGTATTTTTTTGTTCCGTTTTATTTATACTTTATTTCTTGAGATGTCAAAGCTTCTTTTCGTTAAGAACATGAATTTATTATGTATTGAATTGTTTTCTCATAAAAAAAAAACTTATAAAGGCGAAAGTTATTTGAAAAATGATAGCACTTGGTCAACAGCAGACAAAGCAGTTGTGAAACTTTTTAAAGAGGCATGCAACAAAAATCGACCAATAAAAAAGTTGTGTGTGGAAATTTCCAAAAAACCAGCTGCATACTGAATCTGAATGTGAATCTAAATGTCATCCCCCCACACATACACACATTCACACATATACACATACATAAATGCGTGAGTGTATTAGTGTATGCGTGTGTACTCGTCCGTACTTATTTCATTTTTATGCGAGCCTCCATTTTGTGAGCATTTTCCGCCGCTTTGCTGTGCGTCTATTTCTGGAGTTGGTTTGAGTCAAGTCGAGTTTTTTTGTTTTTGCTCTTGATTTTCTGCTTTTGTTGCTGTTTCGCGTGCTTCGTGCCTTCTGCTTATTGGATTTTACTCCATTCTCTGCTACTTCGCCGCGCAACGGTAACTACCTAACTAAAGCACGCTTTAAGTCGCCCCACAGCTCTCTACTCCACTCAGCGCTCTGTGTCAGGACCTGCTCCACATCCAAGTCCCATGCTTGTTACCCGCACCCACCCCTCAACTCCCCCCTCCCTCGTCCACTGCCCATTTGCTTGGATTTGTATGCGTGCTGCGACAGCTTTATATATCGATTTTTGTCCCGTTGTTTTTCATACCCATTTGCGCTTTGATCTAAGCGATGAAAACAAAATAAATCTCCCGGATAGGACGACCATAAAGCGACTGTCAATCTATTGTTTCTTTTTTAATATCATCGCAACTTTCGCAGAACTGTAAGTTGTACATCAAAGTGGAAGCTTCCACTAAATTCACTCATTAAAAAATTCATAGTATAACATTTAGCATAAATTTTGAAGGTGCTTAAAAGAAAAAGGTATTTATAAACATTATTTAACAAAAAATTAACAAGTATTAAAATCAAGAAAAATATTTTGTTTCTGTATTATGGTTCTGTAATATAAGCATTCCTATTTTACCTAAATTAAATTTTTGGGAGAGAAAAATATTACAATAAATTAACAAATTGAACTTCTGTGTCTCAATAATAACAGATTCTTGAAATTTCACTATAGTTAAGATTATAGATTACCTAAATTCGTTTACTACAGAGACCTATAAAAAATGTCAAGTAAGGAATCGAATTAACTAGATATTCTCAAGCTATCAATAGGCTGATTCATGATTCAACACATGGCAGCTGTGCGTCAGTGTCTACGTAACTGGGTCAAACTGCAACTGTGACCCGATTCCTAGTACACAGGACTGTATATAAGCAATCATACATACATATGTACATCTGTATATCTGTCGTAACTAAGAGTTTAAGTAAGACTTTGATAAAGCCTTATGCGATTGTGCTGCCAAATCAATATGGAAATCAGTTGGATATTGCAACCAGGTGTGCGTTCTACTCGTAAAGCGAAAATTGAGCCAACAGCACCGAACAGTTACCTACAGTATGTAGGTAAAGCAATGGGTAGCGCCAGAATGTCTAAAGTCCTTTATTATTATGGGTAGATGTCGCTGCTATGACATCACAACCTCAAGCTCAAGCGGAGCGGGCAAACGGGCGAACGGTCGGATGGTCGGCCACCCACCCCTCTAGGAATTGGGGGATGAGACGGTGAGCGCCCGGCTTTTGCTCGGGGGTTGCAAGTGCTGATAGAACTCGAAGCTGGAGTAGATTGTGTAAATGGTCTAGAATGGTGCAGAATGGAGACGAGCGAAAAGCAGACAAAAGCAAAATCAAACAAATCACGTGCAATCCAAATGTTGAAACAGTTCAAACGTAAAATTTTGGCAACGTGAAACGCCAGAGACTTTTGTAAATATTTCAAGACTTATTCACACACCTTGTTATTATGTTAAAAAATATATATCTTTTTTTTTTAAATATATATACAAATATATATTTATTTATTTTTTTGGAATTTTCTTTGCTTGTCGCACGCAATAAAAATCAATTTTTACAAACGTCGCGACGTGTTTTTTCTTGTTTTGTTTTTAATGGTTTCTTTGGCTTTATTTTTGTGCTTTTCCTTTCGAACACTGCACGCCGTAGAGACTAACAAAATATAATTTATTTTATCGTTAACCGTGTAGAAGTTTCTATTATTTATTTAATTTTATTCACGTAAAAACTGCACACAGCTACAAAATGCGTGGGGAAACCGCAAAAACACTCACAAAAACTATTTGCACGCATTTGTTTGTGTTTATTTGTGTGTAGAAAATGCTGAGCGCCGTGAAAATAGATTAAACGATTAAAAGGAAAATTGGCCAACCGAGCGTAAGCGCGCACGACTCATAACTGCAGGCCGATGCGGCCAGCGAAAGTGGCGAAAGTGGAAAAGCTCCCACAAAGAATTTGAGAGAGAATCGGACTGAGCGCTGAAAAGGAGCGTGCGCTCTCACCTTGCCTCTCACGCAAAAGCTCAACACATGGAAGGGTTCAAAAAGTTTAAAGGGGAGCGAATGTAAATGGAACATTGGCTATTCCTCTTAGCTACGCCACTGCTTGTTGACATTGTTTTTGTTGCGCGATACAAGAGGATGCGCACTGCAGTTGTTGTCGCTGATTTGTAAAGTAAACAAGGGAAAATACACCCCCAACTCGGCTCTCTTTATTTTGTGACAGAGCGCACTGAAGAGAGAAAGCTCTGTGTTAGTCTAACTCAATCAAAATTATTATTTAATTAAATATTTTCAATCTCAAAACACTCTCTTTTGTTCCTTTTTGTGTTATTTAATGTAATTTTTTAATATGTAATATTTTGAAGATATGTATTTAAATGATGCTTCTACTTTTCTACTTTGATCTTAGCTTATTTGTTTTAGCCTAGAGCTCTTCAGATGCTCGTTAGGTTGTTACCCTTTTAGCAGTTAAATTTTCTTACCTACGCTCGCTCACCTTTCCGTTTTTGGCTTTGTCCTGCAACGGTACTTCAAACGGGTTCAAATGCATGCAAATAATCCAACAAGTTCTTTTCTTGCGGCGTCTTTGTGTATTCTGGCAATGTGCTTAATATTTCATGCTCTGCTGTCTCCTCCGCTCGCTTATTTTGTTTTTTAATACTAACTCCGTCGTGTGCTTCTGTGCATTCTTCCATAATCCGCCGTATTCTGGCCTGGGATGCAGGTGCCCCTGCAGACAGCTTTTATGTTTATTTAGCGGTAAATATATTTTCGTCGCTTTTATTGAGTTTGTTGGGCAGACAAAACGAATGTCAAGACTGTCAACAAAGCTATTTTGCACATATGAATTCACGTTTAAATTTAAAAAAACGTGCTCTTTAGAACTTAAATTGGGTTGAACATTCTAGATGAATTATCCTATCTCTCATGATGCTTTTTAATTACTATAATTTCGATACATTAATTCAACATATAATATATATTTCAAATTAAATATTGTTAATTTAACAATTTAAAATTCACATTTGAATTGCGCGCCAGACACGCTTTTCAACTGACGCTTTACTGCACTGTTTTCGATAAGCCGATGTGCTTATCGATAATTAACATCGCTCAATCAGATGAATTGCCTGTAACGCGGTGTTCGCAAGAAGAAGAATTTCTGGCAAGACGCAAGAAGTAAATAAATACGATTAATATATTCGAAACTGATAGAACAAAATGTCCTCGACATCGGCGGCTGCATCAAATGCAGCTGCGCCAGCCAAAGAAGTGCGCTATGTGACCGAGGTGCCCAGCAGTCTCAAGCAATTGGCCCGCCTGGTGGTGCGCGGATTCTATTCACAGGAGGACGCACTTATTATTGACATGTTGGTGCGGAATCCGTGCATGAAGGAGGACGACATCGGGGAGCTGCTGCGCTTTGAGAAGAAGCAGCTACGCGCCCGGATCACGACACTTCGTACCGACAAGTTTATACAGATACGCCTGAAAATGGAAACGGGGCCGGATGGAAAAGCGCAGAAAGTCAACTATTACTTCATCAACTACAAGACATTTGTCAACGTGGTCAAGTACAAGCTGGACCTGATGCGCAAGCGCATGGAGACGGAGGAGCGCGATGCAACCAGTCGAGCGAGTTTCAAGTGCTCCACGTGCTCCAAGACATTCACAGATCTCGAGGCAGATCAGCTCTTTGACATGGCAACACTGGAGTTCCGATGCACGTACTGTGGCAGCTCCGTGGAGGAGGACAGTGCAGCGATGCCAAAGAAGGACTCACGTCTAATGCTCGCACACTTTAACGAACAACTGCAGCCGCTCTATGATCTGCTCCGCGAGGTGGAGGGCATTAAGCTGGCGCCAGAGGTGCTGGAACCCGAGCCTGTGGATATTGACACGATACGTGGCATTACCAAGCCGAATGCTCTGCGACCGGACAGCATGCAATGGTCCGGGGAGGCGACGCGCAACCAAGGCTTTGCCGTGGAGGAGACACGCGTCGATGTCACCATTGGCGGGGATGATAGCGGCGAGGCGGTGGTTGAACGCAAATCGCGACCCATTTGGATGACGGAAAGCACTGTGATAACCGATGCGGATGCCAGCGATGCCAGCAACTCACTGAGTGAGGCGGCACAGCCGTCGACCACATCCACATCCGGGCATCGCAGTAAAAAGGAGAACGAGGATATCATGTCGGTGCTGCTGCAGCACGAGAAGCAGCCGGGACAGAAGGAGGCTCATCTGAAAGGCCTGCGCAAGGGATCGTCCAATGCCAACTCCAGTGATTCCAGCGACGATGAGAATGACATTGACAACACCAAGATACGTGAGTTTTCCCAGTTATTTTGTTATCAATGTGACTCCTAATAATATTGTATATGATTTTAGCGAATGTCAACTTCGACAATTATATCAACTCGGAGTCGGAGGAGGAGGATGACGATGTGCCTACCGTGCTAGTGGCTGGACGTCCACATCCGTTGGATCAGCTGGACGATAAGCTGATTGCCCAAATGACGCCGCAGGAGAAGGAGAACTATATACACGTCTATCAGCAGCACTATAGCCATATATATGACTGATTCCTCTCCAAGTAGAGCTTAAGTATATAGTCTCAATGTTAGTTTAAGTTGCTTATTAAATTGGCACACCAGTAACATAATTCTTAATATTCTCTTTAAGTATTTTTAAGCTCAGAACATACAATATCATATTGGCGCCAAAACTCGTGTTTACTTGTGGACCTAACGAAGATCAGCTGATGAGTGCTAACATAATTGAGAACAAGAGCACATAGGTTACTAACATACTTACGTTAACTGTTAACGCAAATTTGCGCCAACAGTGGCGCATTTTGTGCTTACATATCAGTGTTGCCAATTTGTCCTTTTTGCGGACAGATTTGTCCGTTTTGGAACTGCGCCTTCCGGAAAAATTTTAAAACGTCCCCTATCCAGGAAAAAAGTCTTCTTTATTTTGATTTATCCTTTCATTCATACTTTTTTAATTGTTAAGTTGCTTATACAAATTATTAATTACAACTATGTGGCATCGATTTCATATTGTTTTCCGATATCCATAAGCCTTTCACAAAGTCATGCAGCAGCTAGTGCTGTCAATTTGTCCTTTTTGTGGACACATTTTGCCCTTTTTAAAACAGCGATTTCTGGACATATTTTTGAACGTCCCCTATCCGGAAAAATAATTTTTTTTTAAATTTTTTTTTTTTTTTTATAAATTGTATTTTATTGCAGCTTATTGTCTTAAGACTCTATAGCGCATTTATAGCTTATTAACCTTAACAATGATTTTTAATACAATATGATTTTCAAAGGTGTAAGTCGTTTCGGGAATCTAAGGGGTGTAATCTTTTGAGTCTTCGCCTGTTTGTGTTTGTGGCTAAGCTTGCTGCAAGTTGGTTTGGGTGTGCAGAAAGTCTATCCGCATACCTTGAGCTGTGTCGACCAATTAGTTCAGCAATGGTTGGGATGTTGAGGTCCTTATGCAGGACTTCGTTTCTGACAAACCATTCAGCTCCAGTCCATCTTCTCAGGGCCTTGTTTTGCAAAATTTATTTTACTTTATTCTTTATTCTCTGTCCGTTTTCTGTCTATGTTTTTGGGCTATCGGCCTTTTTTTGTGTAGAGGCGTTGGCAACACTGTTACATATCTATGTTGACGCAAATATGAGTCTTGCAGTGCCGGCTGTTAACGTTACAGTCACGCAAAGTTGATTGTAAGTGCTGGCTCAGTTCTAATTAGAATGCTAGGGCTTGATGACCAGCTGTTTTTGGCCAGTTTTCCTTTTATATTTATGCATTCGTAGTTGAGGCATGGTCGGTAGTAGTGTTGGTGCTAGTGCTTGTGTTGTGGGCGTTTATTTGACACCTTCGCCTAATTGTGCTCTACAGATAAGCGGCCAATGTAAACAGTATTAAAGATATGCCTGTATGCTAATGTGTATGTGTGTCAGCGCATCATTGCCGCATGCTTCCATAAGACTCCAGCCACCAACAAGATTATATTATATTTAAGGTATATAAATGCCTTATATTTCGCATTCGCAGCATGGAAAATGCCATAGTTACGAATAAACGTGAAACGCTGTCAACTGCACATTCATTTGGCATACAAGAAACGTGATCGCGTTTAGCAAAACAAGTGCATATGGATGTGTGTGTGTGTGTTTGCTTGAAATTAAAGATAATAGCTTCTCGTGCTGTTAATTTGTGCTTACTGTGACTATTTTACCCGAATGAATAAACCAATTGGAGAACCAAGTGGAGAAAACTCAATCAAATAGAACTGTCAGTCGATCAATTGGAATTTGGCGAAACTGAAATTAAAACTCTCTGATTAGACTTTGTCGATTTTAACCAAAGCAAAGCAAATCAGTCAAAATGAAGGCCAAAATCGATAAGGAATTGGTGCCCATGAAGGCACATTACTTTCTCTTCAATGCCGGTAAGTAACCCATATAATTAGCTTTACATAGTTAGAAGTGCCCACTAATCACTTACACTATCTGATAAGATTCCCAATACACGCACTTTTCATATATTAGAAATGAACATTTGTTGAACATGATCCATGATAAGAAAACACTGATAAGGCATTAGTAGTGACATGCAAATAGATACATAAATACGCTTGATAAGCATTCAATTCAATCAATTTGATGCCAATCGCTTAGGCTCAAGTTCCAATATAAACACTGTGCGACAAAAGTATCCTTAAATAAAAATGTAACTGACAAAGAGAAACCAATTTAGTCTGAAAAGTATCGATAACTTATCGACATGAGTAGCAAAAAGTTTGGCGCGAAAAAACAAATACAAAAAATGTTTGTTCATCATTTTAGAATACTTCAACGTTGTCAGTAATACCTGAGCACGTTAGGTCAGGTCCAAAGTGGACATGTCAATTAACTAAGCCGACAGACAGACAGAAAGACAGTCAGTCCCCACGGTGCTTTAGCCCCTTCGTGACCCTCAATGTCAGGTGCTGTCAGCAATTAAAATAACATTCTTGCTTTTAAATTAATTAAAACGTAACGTAGCAACGACTAGCTTTAAATCTATATTATACTCTCAATGATGATATATGATTCCAATTGTTGATTTCGGGATTTACCACAAATACTCGAATACTCTTAATAATTATACACGTTGCTTATCAGGCACAGACACCCACATTTAATATTTGGACAAGTCGTGCTAATCGCTGGCCAGTTGGCTTTGATACCCTGTACAATGCACACGTGGGGTATACCATATTAGAAGACTATTCATCCTTAATTTAATTTAACTTAATTATTATCTTACATCCTATTCTATATTATATTATTAATATTTATTTTTAATTTGTACATTGATTTATTTATTGGAATTATATTTTATTTTATGTGTCTGTCATAAATAGTTTTAGTATCTCCCTAAAAACTCTTTTCTCACCTTTATCTTACATTTCGAATTGACTAATTATGCTTTTATTCGAATAGTCTTAAAGAGTACAGGGTATTCTCTAGTCAGGTGCACTTGGCATTGCATTTAGTTAGCTTAGCACATCAACATCACGTACTTATCAACGCCCACACATCCAACTAATCTACATATTTTGTTTTCCTTTATTCGCACTACTCTAAATGGGGCAGGTACCGCACCCGTTGTACCCTTTATGCCACAGCTGGCGCTACAGTTGGGGTATTCCTCGGTTGTCGTGGGCACCATGTACATGATATTGCCCATTATTGGCCTGGTGGCAAAGCCACTCTTTGGTTACATTGCAGATCGGTGAGTTATATGAATATTCGAATATTTAAATTTAAATGCGTGCTATAAACTTTAAAATAAAATTACAAAAATATCTTTGAAAACTATAATTGATATATGTTTGTAGTCTTAGCTGTATTTCGATATCTTAATATTTAGATATAGCAATTAGCACACGCATAAACCTTAAAAGATTTCTTAATTCAGCCAATGAATTCCTTTAAAGTAATTTTCCATTCTGGCAATATTTACAAGCCTAAATCTGATGTTGACTCCACAGCTATCATCGCCATCGATTCCTCTTTCTGGGCGGACAACTGCTCACGGCCGTGGCCTTCTTCATGATAATGTTTGTGCCCGCCGCGGAGCCGGAGACGCAGTTCCATTGTCACGCCGGCGTGTCCAACATACGCTACTGCTCCAAGTATGCGCCGGACACGGAAAGGGATCTGGAGACGCACTTTGGCAATCGGACATTGAGTTGCCAAATGCACTGCCAGATGGTGCCGTCCATGTGGGACATTGTGTGCCAGGACTGGTTGCAGAACAAGACGGACAATTGCCAGACGAACAGCAGCAAGCCGTGGATCGATTTTGTCACTTACATCAGCACAAGGGACATCGTTGAGGAGCCAATGGTCCACGGGGACGGCAAGTGTCTCAATTTTCTGATACCGCATGATCTCGGCACAGTGGACTCTCGCAACGTGACTCTGTATTGTCCCAAGGAGAAGGATGTGTTCCGACCCAAATGCAAGATGAGCTGCAACGACAAGTATTTCGAGGAAATGTTGCCAGCCACTGAGGCGATCAGCACGGGGAGTGCGATGAGGAAGCCGGAGTTCTGGTTCTTCTTTGGCATGCTCATCATCAGCTGGGCGGGCATGGCCGTTGTCGTGAGCATTGGCGATGCCATCTGCTTTGGCATTCTCGGCGACCGTCATCATCTGTATGGGAAGCAAAGATTGTGCGGCTCCTTGGGCTGGGGACTCTTTGCCCTGCTCGCTGGCTTCCTGGTGGATGCCATGTCCGAGGACGGTTCCACCGTCAAGAACTATACCATTGTCTTCTGGATGACACTCGTCATTCTCGGCTTCGATATGCTGGCCTCCACCAAGCTTAAGGTGAGTTTGCTTCACTTACAATTGGGGATTGGATATGAGTTAAAAAAATATCAAACCAGAAAAGTGATCTGGATATTTTGGAAATTTTTATTTAAAAATCACAGAGTGGCTTTAATTTTAAATTCTTATTAAAAATTGTTTGGCATTTTTTGATATTTCTCAAATATTTTTCTTAAGTTTAATTATGATTTTGAAATGAATCCTCTCCTGCTTTCTCTCTGTCTCTGCAGCATGTCCAGACGCACATGTCGTCCAACATTTTGAAGGATGTGGGTCAAATGTTTCTATCGATGCGCTGCGTTGTCTTCTTCCTGTGGTGCGTTGCCATTGGCCTCGGCACGGCTCTCATTTGGAACTTTCTCTTCATCTATCTGGAGGATTTGGCCAAGCCCTATGATGGGGGCCAGCACATCAAGACACTGGAAGGTCTTGTGATGGGCATACAATGTTTTGGCGGCGAGTTGCCGCTGTTCTTTCTGTCCGGATGGATACTGAAGCGTATGGGACATGTGAATGCCATGAGTCTGGTGCTCTTTGGATTTGGGGTACGCTTCATTCTGTACTCGATGCTGCAGAATCCCTGGTATATACTGCCCATTGAGCTGCTGAATGGCGTCA
Source organism: Drosophila suboccidentalis (assembly GCA_037043435.1). NCBI lineage: Eukaryota > Metazoa > Arthropoda > Insecta > Diptera > Drosophilidae > Drosophila > Drosophila suboccidentalis. The sequence continues at coordinate 141,175 of JBAMBK010002328.1, forward strand.
CCTTTGGCCTCTTCTATGCCACAATGGCATCTTATGCCAGCATTGTGGCGCCTCCTGGCACTGAGGCCACAATGCAGGTAGAATCTATAGAATCCGCTTAAAATTTGTACAATTCCTTAACTTGTGATCCTTTGCAGAGTCTTGTGGGCGCTATCTTTGAGGGCGTTGGCGTCTCCATGGGCAGCCAAATTGCGGGTCAACTCTTTGCCGCGGTCAGTGCTCGAACGACCTTTGAGATCTTTGGCATTGGTGCTTTTATTATCTTCATCATCCACGTGTGCGTCCAAATGTATCTGCAGCGCAATGTCCCAGATGAAAATGGTAAGGGTAGGTCCTCTAAAGACTCTGATCCCGCTTCCGCCTCAGCTTCCGCTTCCGCGTCTCCCTCCGCGACGGAGCCAAACACAGTCAATGATATTGGTCAGCCAAATAGCAGTAAGAACCAAGATGACTTTAGGGACGTCGACTTGAGCTGATTAACGAAGTTAGACCGATCTTTCCCCAAGAACTTTTGCAGTTACAGTTTAAGATACCTCTATGAATTTTATCCCCCACAAATGGACTTGATTACTTAATTCCAGCAATTATTTACTCAAATCGAAAACAAAATAAATATGAATTTATTTTACTTAACCCGAAGATATAGCCAGAGTCTGACTTAGGATATTATAAAACAGACAGCTAAGAAAGTGAGATATTATTTGAATATATATATTTTATTTAGAGTTTTCCATTGAAGAAAATCTGCATTAGATAATATATTTAGATAGGCATAAGTGATTTATAGTCTATAAAAAATGTAAGCTGTGCTCAAATTCAAAGTTAAATAGAAGCTCAAAGAGATTCCAATTAAAAGCAAACTTTAAAGTATAATAACAATATGAAAAAATGTTCATAATCTGAAAGTTCCTCAGTTCTTTAGTCGATAACGATAAAAATAAACCAAATGTGAGCTGTACTTGATAGTACAAAGAATATATTTGAAACTTCGAAAAGAAGATAATTAATTAAAAAACATATTCAAATAGGAGTCCTACAATTTGACAGTTTTATAACCGTTAAACAACTTGAATTTATCGATATTTTTAAATTAGTTAGGATAAACCTCTCAACGAATTTCGAGAGTTGACCCAGAAGTAACACAAATAACTTTAATAGCCAAATAAAGAAATGCTATAATAAACGAATTTAGCCATAGATATAATATTATATTATCAAAAGAATGAATATACACAGTTATATATATTTTATTTAATATGCATAGTACAAATCATTTTGTATACGACCTTATGTTTACTCTTTTATTAAAAATTCTGTAAAAAAGAAAACAAAAATAAATTGGTTTATGCACTTTCACTACCTTTCGATACTTACTGTAAGAGTTAATAATAAATTATAATACTGAAAACTGGTTACTAATGAATGTTCCAAATACTTTTAGGCACTGTCAAATATTTTGCACCGACAGATGCAATGCACATGCTGAATGAACAGGAATATACAAGTATTGCAAGTAGTGTTAGCTAAGCTGCTCTTCTGTGATCCGTAAACTTCAAACCGTAATCCGTAACTCCCGGAAACAACAACAACAAACACAACAGAAAGTTTTACGTCGTCGTCGCCTTCTTCTTCCAACTGCTGCTGCATGTTTTGAGATTAAATTCAATCTTTCAATGTATTTATAATGATTGTATCTAATTGTACTCTAATTTTAGCAATCGTAGCAACAAATTACACACCAATACACCTACACACATACACACTCACGTCATGCATGCAAATTCTAAGCGAACACAACAACTTAACTTAGTTTAAAGTTTAAACGTTGCTTATCGTTGCTTTTATTGGATTTATAACATATACACATACACTTATCACGATAAGCAACGGCATAAACTTAGTATATATGATATTTGGCATGTTTTTAACTTTATTGTAAACCTTGAGAATGTAATTATCACTGTATTAGCGCTGTGAATGTTTTTTCTTTACACAATTATATATTAAAAAAACATAATTATTAAATAGTCAACTGTAGCTTATGTTGTTAAACTGTCTTCTCTGGCATGTGGCTTCATTTTAACGTTTAATTCTCCAAGAAAATCTCAAAAGTATTTAAAAATTTAACAGAAATATATATGTATAACGAGCAACAACAAAAATCACTTGTTTAATAAATTGTTTTAACGTAGTTATAGTACAAAATCTGTAATATGTTATGTTTATTTAACTTAGATATAGTTTCTTTGTTCCCGTTACCAAAGGAAAAATCCAAAATGTTTTCGTAAATTATCGTATAAATGAAGTGCTTAGAGCTAAGGCCAATCAGCTAATGGCTAATGGCTCCCAATGAGCGATTCCTCCTGCTGTTGCTTCTCAAGTTTGCGCTGATAGTCGCGCTGCTTGCAGGTCGCGACATTTGCCGCTCGTTTCTGTAATCAAAAATACGATATAGATATACACTTAATTATTATAGTTAAGCAATTGCATGTGCTCTGTAATCATTGTTAATTACTATAATTTTGTTTTTATAACACATACTATATACATATACTTTTTATGGCTTTATACCACAATAATAAAGTTACGTTAATGGGTTTTTACTTTGTTGCTCACCTTCAAAACTTTCGTACGCTGGTAAATATTCTGCATTTCCTTTTTAATTCGCGTCAGTTTCTCTTTATATCGCCGCACATCGTTCATCTATGTTTTTGTAGATTGTAAAGCAAACGTATTTCATTATAATCATAAATCTATTTTACCCTCAGCGATAAGATGACAAGTTATTATTTCCCCCAATTTAAATACCCAGACATGGTTATATATTGATAAAAGCAGTGTAATTTACGAGGGCTGTTTGAAAAGTTGAACTTCCATAACTTGAACTTCAATAACTCGAATTTTCTCTAAACTAAATAATCTTAAGAAAAGAATTCCATAAATCAAGGTATATAGTTCGAACTTTTTCTTTGGATATTAGTGATTCGACTTATGGAAGTTCGACTGTATCAAAATTTTGTAAGAATTGAAAATAAAAAAATAGAATAACATTTAAAGATCTCATATAAAAAGGAAGCGTAAAATAGAATCTTTAACTAAGAAGAAAAAATTTAGCGAATAAATATTTGGAAATTTAAAAAAACTCACAAAAGCTGGGAAAAATCTTTTTAGAAATATTTTCAAATTAAAGTCGGAGAACGGCCAGAAAGATTTTATTTTTGTCAGTTTCTTTTTAAGAATATTTCTGAAACGTAACCAAAATATTAAACTATAGTAAAAATGGGTACAAAGACCGAAATCCAAAAATTTTTATTAAAAATCGCGTGATTCTTTTCTCCAAATTTAAGTTTCCAACCTTAATTCTCATTGCGAAAACTTTTTTTTTAACTTTTAGGAATTGTGAATAATAATCAGTAATGCCTCCCAATTACATACCATTTCATTCAGTTTTGCCACCTCACTGCAATCCAGTTTATATTTCTCTTTGGACAAATCTATGTAGATTTTGTTTTGCTTGCCGCTGCAGTAATATATGTGGATATGTATTATATAATACGAAATGCATGCAAGAACAACACTACTCACATCAATTCCTTGAGCTGCCCTCGGGCGCGCGCCAACGGGGGTTCGGCAATTTGAAGTATTCCATAGGACAACTGTAAAGCAGCCAGGCTGCATTCATTTTCACCAGCAACAGTTTGCCTACTGTTGCTGTTATTTGTTTGCTCGGCACCTGGAACGGCGTCGCTAGCTGCTTGATCAGCATCAAGTTGATTGATTACGCTATACCAATTTACAAACATATTTATTTATTTATCTATCGTTTAAGATTCTATTTACAAATTAATTACCTGTTTAAGTTGCTGCTTCTCAACATTCCGAAAATGAAAACAAAACAAAACAAAGAAAGCCACTGCCAGCTGGTGATAAGCAGTGCTGTAAAAGTCCCCAAAGCAATCGATGCACAACTTATCGATAACAAGCTATGCCAATCGCTTTGCTAACAGCTGATTGAACAATAAGACAATTTGTTTATGTGTGGAAATACGTGCAATTTAATTGTTTACTAAACTTTAAAATGCGTTGTGCTGTAAGTAACTGTGGCAACAACAATCGCAACAGCAATAAAAACAAATGGCGCTATTTTCACTTCCCCAAAGACAAACAGCAGCTGCAAAAATGGATTGAGTTTTGTGAGCGAGACATAACAAATACGGCAACAGGTAATAAATGCTTAATATTAATTGTTCAAATTTAATTAATTTCTAATTCGCTAGCCTGCATCTGCAATGTTCACTTCACTCCGGATGACTTTGAGCGGAATATGCAGTACGAGCTGGGTAAGCCTGTGCAGTAAATGTAGAAACGTTATTATCCATCCAATTACATTTGCAGGCTTCACGCGTAAGAATCCCACTAAATTAAAGCCTGGATCCTGTCCAACAATTCATGGACCACAGGACAATGGAACAGTAGGCAATGCGAGGGGTAAACGTGGCAAAGTCACGACCAAGGACCAACACGTCGAAACGGACTCTTTCCCAAGGAAAACATCGCCCCGGAGAGAATCTACAGACTCCGTTGAATCTCTGCTCGGTGATTGTCTTGATGAATTGGACGACATAGCTGAAGGCTTCAGCAGCTTGGAGCAAAGTAATGAAATAATCGAGTATTCCGTGAGCGAAATGGAAGAGTATTCAATAGCTAATGATGCCTCTCCCGTTGGACAAATGGAGCTGGAAATAATTGATTCGCTCATTCCACAAACAAACACTGAGGAGCATGTGGAGATCATTGATTCAGAGACTGACGACTACGTGAAGCACTTGGAAACTGAAGTGTATGTTAAGAAATTATATAATAGCATTCACAAACACTTATTATTCACATAACTTTTTACAACAGGAGCACTCTAAGGCGCCAGGTCTTTTTTCTGAAGGATGAGCGCAATAAACTAATTGACGAAATTCAAAATCTACGTGCAACTGTTCGCAATGCGCGTGAAAAGGATTCTAATGCTAAGGAGAAGTTAATAAATAGGAAAACAAACGGAATGGTACGCTTACTTTACTTTATTTAATATCCGGCTTTCAGCATAGCTTAAAAATGTTAAGTTCCTTTTCAAAATTAATATTTTATGATAAAAGTGATCATTTCAAATCGCATTTTAAATAGCAAGTGAAAATGTTTATTATTTTGAATTATTGTCTATTTTACTTTTTATAAGTATTTAAAAAGTCCGCGAATCGTTATTACAAAACATGATTTACATTGTATTTAGTTTTCTCTCCATCAAGATTTAATAAACCAAATGGAGTTCAATCATGGAGCAAGCTCAAAAATTAACTAGATTCAAAACTTTAAAGCTTTCACGGTACTTTGCCCAGTTTTTATAGAAATTGGATAACTTTCTTATCAAGGGAAACAAATCGCTGAGACTAGTAACATACTATTTAATAACTTAAAAAAATCGGTGCTTTAATGAAAGAAAAAATAAAAACTGTTTTTTAAATATACCTATGATCGAATGTTTTTAACCTATGTATTCTAAAAATATCTACCCGTAATTGTCTAATTTGTATGTCACTAAATTTTTAATTTTTATTTTGTTACAGGTAACAAAGAACAGAAAAGGACCAACAATTAAAAAGACAGTAATGATATATACTGCAAATATAGATACGATTAAAACATTACGTAAAATTAATAATTCGACTGACTTAACAAAAAATTAATTAAGTAATAAACTGATAAATACAATAATAAATGTTTTAATGTTCATTTTTCAAAATATTCGGTTTTTTATTACTTTTTGGTGAATAAGCGTTAATTTCTTAAGCCAGATGATATGAACTAAACACGCGATAAATCTTTAGCCAACAAATTTTTAAATTCTTAACAAGATGTAGTTTTAGGCATACTTTAAGAATACTTCTTTATTGCAAAAAGTTTCTGGCAAATAATTTTTAATTATATATCCTACATTTTCAAAAAAATTTACGGTAACAAATCTGGAAAAACATTAGAAAAACATTTTGTAGACATGAGAGATATAAAATTCTTAGGAATTCTACCTAAATGAACGCGGTGTATTTCCCTGGAAAAATATACATGCATATATACGATAATATTTACATGTGTTGTTTCTCAATATCTTTCGACTCTGTCCCGATCCCAACTGAACCTTAATGACCAGGCAAAAGAAAGTGCGATAAACGCAGGCTTAAAATTTTCCACAAGGTCAAAGTCATTAGGAGTTTGTAGTATTTCTAGATAACTATGGCGTTTCATGGGTTCTTCGACTACCTGAATGAGTATAAAAGATCAGTGCGTCTGGCAATCGATCTGCACTGCAAGCGCAACTCTCTGAAGAACAACATCGTTGACGATCCGGATGAGGTGTCTCTCTACTATAAGGAGCCGCAGCAGGAGTTCCAGCTGGGGCAACAAAATGTGACGAATCTGGAACCAATGGACTCGACTCGCTTGCAGTGTCAGCAACTTAGACAATTATAGTCAATTGTAAATTTTAGTTAAGGTTTATAAATCAATTGTACATAATCCCTTTAGCCTTAAATAGTCTAAATATTTAGTTTATCAATTGTACATAAACCCCAAACTAGACAAATATCAAATTATTTAGTTAATCAATTGTACAAACTAGGTAAATAACAAAATATTTAGTTAATCAATTGTACATATACCCCAAACTAGCCAATTATCAAAATATTTAGTTAATCAATTGTACAAACTAGGTAAATATCAAAATATTTAGTTAATCAATTGTACATAAACCTCACACTAGACAAATTTTTAGTTAAATTTTTGTATGTATATTTAATATACGTGATATATTTGCAATAAAATAAAATTTACACAACTGCAAACTTAAACAATTCTTATTATTTTATTTTTATAAAATGTGTTTAGATGTTTTTAATGAATACCATCGCTAAGGACAAAATAAGTATATTAAATAAATAGATTCCCTTGAAATTAGGGAACTGTATGAAACAGGCAAAAGTAACTAAGGATACATAAATACTTTTCTTCATATTTGAACATATATTCCTAACATATAAGTTAGTATGTTCGAAATCCGTTTAAGTTTTCTCCTTTAACAATTGTTGCAAGTTGACAAGTTTCTTATATTTGATATTTAAGTAAATTCCATATCATTTCATTTTAGTTATTTTTAAAAGCTTTCTCTTCTAATATCTAATTTATAAATATTTATTTACCAAATTTATTAAAATCGGATATTCCTGAAAGATTATTTTTCTTTTTAAAGTTCCATTCTTAAGTTTTCCGCTCTCACATTGTTGGGGTATATCTTTGATTATTTCTCTTTCAAGCAGGAAAGTGTATTATTAGCTCGTTATCACACAAATGTTTCAACTATTGATAAAACAGTTGTCGGTTTCCAAGGAGTCCAATGAAGTCCTCTTGCTTGCATATCCTAAACAAGTTTTTTTCAAAGAGTTAAATAGAAAATTGCACTGATTTCTACACGGAAATATGGATTATATATTTAAGAAAGAACGTCGCACGTTTGGAGCACGCGTGCATTTCGAGGACAAGGATGATGTGATATTTAGCGAGAACTCCAATCCGGAGCTGGTCAAGAACTACATACTAAAGAATCCCGTGGACCGAGTTACACAATATGCGGGTCAGACTTCGTTGAGTGTGGCCAACACGGAGCGTGCCACATACAAGAGCACGGGGATAACGCATAATGAGGGCGGCTGGCCGAAGGATATCAATATGCATGATCCGGAGCAGACGGTGCGGTATAAGCGTAAGATCGAAAAGGATGAGAATTACATAACCCAGGTGATGAATCTAACAAAGCCAATGGAACACTATATACATCAGAACAATGCCGTCAATATTTATGAGAACTACTTTGAGAATATGGATCCGGCGCCATTGCCGGAACCTTGCAGGTCGCGTACTGTGAATGTTTATCGCGATCCAAATCCAATTAAGGTGCCGGTGAAGCATTTATCCTGGTCACCAGATGGCGGCATTAAAATGGCCGTCAGCCATTGCGACATGAAGTTCCAGGGCGACAAAACTGGACAACGTTGCAATTCGTACATTTGGGAGGTGGAGAATCCGAATGAGCCCTTCCTAACCCTGGAGCCGAAGGTGCCATGCGTGTGCCTCGAGTATAATCAAAAGGATCCGACCAGCCTGGTCAGCGGCATGTACAATGGCCAGGTGGCTGCCTGGGATACGCGACACGGCAAGCATCCGGTGATGATAAGCGAACGTGAGGTCTGCCATCGGGATCCAGTTAATTCGGTGCTGTGGAACAATTCGAAAAGCGGCACCGAGTTCTTCTCCGGCGGCTCCGATGGCCAAGTGCTCTGGTGGGATACGCGCAAGCTCAGCGAACCCCTTGATCGACTGCTCATGGATCCTGTCAAGAGTGATGAACAGGATCTATCACGCTCCTACGGCATCTCGGTCTTGGAATATGAGACTACCATTCCAACGAGATTCATGGCTGGCACTGAGATGGGTATGCTCTTCTCCTGCAACCGCAAAGGCAAAACGCCCACGGAGAAGATACAAATCCGGGTATGAATGTGTCTGAATATGATCCCAGTGGAGTTTCAATTGACATGCTCTTCTTTTTCTTGCATAGATGATGTGCCACTTGGGACCCGTTTATGCCATCACACGCAATCCGGCCTTTGTGAAGAACTTCCTAACCGTGGGCGATTGGTGTGCTCGCATCTGGTCGGAGGATTGCCGAGAGAGTTCCATTATCTGGACTAAGAGCAGCTCCTCCATGCTGACTGATGGCGCCTGGAGCTATACCAAGTATAAGTTGTTTGAATATTCATAAATAACTTGTGTAAAAGTCTATACTTATTTATTGCAGGGTTTCTCAATTCTTCATCACGCGCATGGACGGCGTGCTGGACACGTGGGATCTGCTGCAGCAACAGAATGAGCCAGTGTTGACCGTCAAGGTCTGTGATGAGCCCCTCTACTGTGTCCGCACCAACGAGAACGGGAAGTTCGTTAGCTGTGGCAGCCAACTGGGCGCCACATTTCTTATCGAGGTGTCCGACAACATGGTCATGTCATCGAAGAACGATAAGCCGCTCCTAACTGCGGTTAGCCAATCAACCAAGCAACAGTCACTGCATAAGCACATAATAAACATGTCATGGTCTTTCAGATGTTTGAGCGTGAGAATCGACGTGAAAAGATCTTGGAGGCAAAGTCCAGGGAGAGCAAGCTTAAGATTAAGGCCAATCATGGTCAGGAACAAGCCGATATGACCATGCTGAATGGCAAGGTTAACATGGCACCATTCGCCAGTGCCTGCGAACAGGCAGCCTCGGAATACTTTGCCGCCGTGGAGCAGGAACGTCTACGAAGACTGCCCGGAGGCAAGCGTAGGTGAAAGGATAAACATTTCATATTGCTGGTCATTTTGTCTAAATAATATCTCTCTCTTATTGCAGAGGATGTGGAGGAGGTTGATGTGTCAGAAGCGGAAAGCTCAAAATTATAAACTTGAAATTATTCATTACGTTTATGCACTGTTGAATTATAAAGTTCCTCGTATCAAAGTAAATTATTAACATTTCAAAACACTCGTTTATATTTAACGACGTCTCCACTCGTTTTTCAACACTATTAACAAGTGACCGATAAACGGTGGTGGCGAAGCGATAGACCCAATGTAGGTAATCGATTGCGACTACATCATATATAATTGAATCATCGAAGAGAGCGAGTGCTAAGCTATTTTGCATTTTGTTAAAGTTTATAATAAATGTAAGTCTAACTACTGTTTGTAAACAACAGTAAGTCTTATAAATTGAACAAAGCTAATATTTTGTGGGTGTGTTAAAGCGCACTCCAAGGAGCTGTTCAAACTTGGCGCGTAATATAAGCAACGTTCATGTTGCACGTTGGGCTGCCGTGTGGCCTACGTGACTCAGAAACAGTTATCAATGGCGCAACAACAGCTGCTTCAAAAGTTCACTGACCAATTTTAGTGCAACAGCAACCCCTGAGCCAAGCAGTATTCAAAAAATTCAACTCGATTTCATTCTCGCAGCATTCATTTGACAAGTGATAATAGTTTATAAATCTGTTTCTAACAGTTTACACACGTGTTCCCATTAAATAATCAGCAACAACAGTTTAAAGCAAATACAAATACAAAAACAAAGAGCAAAACGACAACAAAGTGAACGTAGAGGAAATCGCTTTGAAAAGTGCACAGAAAACCTTGGCGGGTTTGTAAAAAAAAAGTGATTCTAAAGTGAAGGTGAGACCTCTGGTGTGATTCATTCAAGTTTTAAGTGTTTCTTTGTTCGTACGCACATCTCCTTCCCTCGGCCTCTTCCGGCCCATTTACGAGTATATTGCCAAAACAGCTTCCAAACGCACTGTGCTTGCACGTTACATTTGCATGTCTGCAGTCAGTCACGTAGGCAAAATTTGGAGGTGCAATGTAAAATTCCCACAAGCATTAACTTAATCATTTGTTTATATAAATACAGTGTGCAAAAATTGGTTTTTGACAAAATATGAAATTCCCTTGTTTTATTTTGGAAAAATTTCTTTCATGGTATTTTATTTTCTTATCAATATTTGTTTTTAAATACTTACAGTATGTCAAAAAATTATTTTGACAAAAATCCCTTTTTTGTTTGGGAAAACCTTTTATTTAGATATATTTTCTTGTTCTTCAATCAAAAAAAAAAACACTTTTTGTTATTACATTAAATGTGCTATTTTATTATTGTATATATGCACTTATTATTTGTCCAAATTTTACTAGACCTGATGTACTTATATACAGATTTGTTTATTTGTTTAGATAATAATCAAGGTCATCTTTGTTATTGTTGCAGATTAGCCAACGGTCATAATGTTGGACATTGTCCAGCCTAACGAACAGCTTGACAGCACCACCAACAACAACAACAGTAGCGATGTGGTGGTCATCCGAGCTAAGCCAAAGAAGGTCTTCAAGCCCAAGGCTCGCATCAATCGCATACCCCAGGAGCTGCTCGACGATCCCCAGCTGCTGCGTGCCATTGAACGGCTGCCGTCGAACTACAATTTTGAGCTGCACAAAACAATCTGGCGCATAAGGGAGACGAAGGCGAAGCGTGTGGCGCTTCAGCTGCCGGAGGGTCTTCTCATGTATGCGATGGTCATTAGCGACATCATTGAGCGTTTCACCAGCGCCGACACCGTCATTATGGGCGATGTCACCTATGGCGCCTGCTGTGTGGATGATTACACGGCACAGGCATTGGGCGCCGAGCTGTTGGTGCACTATGGTCACAGTTGCCTTATACCTGTCGACCAGACATGCGGCATTAAGGTACTCTACATATTTGTGGACATTAAAATCGATCCACTGCATTTCCTGGACTCGGTCAAGCTCAACTTTAAGCCCGATGTGGGTCAAATAGCCCTTGTCAGTACCATACAGTTTGTAACGACCCTGCAGGCAGCTTCCACAGAGCTGAAGGCAGCTGGCTACGACGTGCTTGTGCCGCAGGCAAAACCTCTCAGTCCAGGTGAAATTCTGGGCTGCACTTCGCCACAGCTGCCGGAGACGACGCAAATGATAATCTACCTGGGCGACGGACGTTTCCATATTGAATCCGCCATGATTGCTAATCCTCTGTTAAAGGTAGACAACACATCTGCTCTTGTTTATTGCCTAGACTTAAATCTACTTTTTTTTTGCAGGCCTACAAATACGATCCGTATGAAAAGAAATTTACGGTGGAGCATTACGACCATGGCGCCATGCAGGGACTGCGACATACAGCCGTGCAACAGGCCAAGCAGGCACGCCGCATTGGCATCATATTGGGCACACTGGGCAGACAGGGCAGCTCCCGGGTGCATCGGTTTTTGGAGAAGCGTCTGCACGCCAAGGGCATCGAGACAACCACCATTCTGCTGTCCGAGATCTTTCCACAGAAACTGTCGCTGTTTACGGATATTGATGCCTTCGTGCAGATGGCCTGTCCACGTCTGTCCATTGACTGGGGATCGGCCTTTGAGAAGCCGCTGTTGAATCCCTACGAGCTCTCTGTGGTGCTGGGCGATATCGAGTGGACACCGGACAATGCCTCGCCCCGCAACAACGCATATCCCATGGACTTCTATGCCAGCGGCAGCCTTGGCCCCTGGACGCCAAACTTTAAGCCGCCAGCAGTGGGAGAGTGCGAGAATCGCCCCTCTGCCGACTGCTGTGGTCGCTGCAACCGTGCTGAACTGGAAAAGGACGACACCGGCAAGGCGGCGGCACTGGCAGATCTGCTTGATTTCAAAAAGGGATAATCAACCGTTCCTATTAACTCTCAGGCATAACTTGCTGCTAACTAAGTGATTTAGTTCATGTGCCCGCCCAGCCCAAATGTAATTTACCTACTAATTTAAGTTAGTACAAAGATTGATTTCTAAGCTTAGTAACTTTTATAATTTAGATACAAACATTTGTGTTCATCTCATTTCCACCTGTTTTGCAATTTCTTTACACAACGAGACAAAAACTTTAAGAACAAGATTCATATACTAGTTAAGGGTTTAATTGCATACACAAATGCAATGCAATTGTTTAACAAACATTAAATTATATATGTCATTTTATACGTTGTGTATTTCTTATTATGAATATAGGAATATTTAGCTTAATTCTCTCTGAAAAGAAACAGTCTGGACTCTGGAACTAAAAGAACTTTCCTTTAAATATCAAACAACTTTGATTGCCTCATAAATAGTCAAGAATTTATTTTCAACATAAAAATGTACGTAAAAATACGATCACGTATAAGAACATGCAGTTAGAAGCAGAACTAATTGCATTCTGCGCATAATACATTTATATTTTTGGGTATAAATCAAATCGAAAGACTTTTACTGATCTCTGGACTTGAGAAAGTCCTTAAGCATAACACTTGAATCGTCTACATAAGGAAAACATAGTTGTAATTCGATTTGTTTCATAGAGTTTATCATCGTAGATTACCCGCTTAACATTTAGAGAATCTTAACTTATGTATTTATATATATATATATTATTTGATTAATTTAGGCTTGAATTTGTATGCACCTATAGTTAATATTGGGACTCGTATTTGATTCTGATATAGTACATGCATTTATTTAGTTCTTTTTTCTTTTTGTATTTAAGATTTGTTTGTTTTGTTTATCTTTAGGTAGGTGTATTCGTTTCTAGCTTTGCTTCCTGCAACATCACATGATTTCTGTATCTTTTATTTTGTTTAAGGTTCGATTATGTATTTTTTGTTTTTTTTTTGAGATTGTAAATAGAGTTTTGGTTTGGTAACATTCCGGGCATTCCAGGATAACTTGGTAAATTGGTAATTGGTAACTTATCATCGAATGTAGCACCAAAAGCAGCTGATAATAAAATAACTACACTTAAATGCTAAGAAGATACGTTTAAAATTCATAATTCTTATATGCAACAAATTGGTTTCTTGAACGCTTTCGAAAATAGTAAAATGTTTGCTTTTATTTTTGAATTATTCTTTCGTTTGTTTGTTTTTATTTAATTCTCTTTTGTGGCAGTTCATTTTGCATCTCTGAAATACATTTCGGGACAGATGTTCTGGAATCACAACCAATGTGATGCACAATTCTCGCTTCGTTTCCATCAAATACTCAAACATGTGATAATATGATGCTCAGATCAAGATACGATCCATTGTCAAGGAAAAAGAGACTCGAAAACAAGTTTAGGGTATATTTATAGCGTCTACACAAAGTTGAAAGTCTAGTCAAGCCATTGGCGGATCTGGATCCTAACGATAAACTATTCGAACTCAACTTGGAAGTGAGCTCACTTAAGATTTAAATAAAATAATGTAAGTAGTGTCGTTAAAACTTTATCACTTTGCTTTCTACTCAACCAAATCTCCATCTCATCTCTTGCATTTCTGCTCTCTCTCTGTCTCTTCTCTTTTAAAACTTTAACATACACAATAAAATTCTCATATTTCTCTTCCCCCCATTTTTCGCTCTGTCTAAAAATATGAATATATCTCTTTGCTCTCTCTCCCCCTTAGCCCCTCGCATTGGTCAGTTTTTAGCTCAGTTTCTTGTTGTTTTGGTTTTGGTTTAGTCTGCGGGTCCTTACAATGAGAAGTACTTCAAGAACTGGGCGGGCGGCACGGGCTGGGCAAGAGCCAATTGACCGCCAGCCTCCTCGACGCGTTGCTTGTAGTCGGGACTCTGGTCGACGATGCACGGATGACCGTCGGAGGGCCAGAAGAGGCAGCAGCAGGAGCGGCACAGGGCCAACACCTCGGCGAACTGATAGTCATCGTTGACGCCATAGGTGCGTCGCAGCTGATGATAGATCTGCTTCCAGTCTTTGGTCTCGCCCATCAGCTTGATCTTGTCCAGCTCCAGAATGGTGTTGATCTGTCGCTGATTGAAATGGAAGCGTGTCAACTCGCGCCAAATGCGCTGCTCCGACACCAGCTTGGCCATGGTCTCCCAGGCCTGGGCGGCCGACTCCAGATCCCGATGATCGGCAATGCACAGGATTATCTCGCGCACACATTCCTCGGGCAGCTCGTGCAGCTTGGGCTTTGCCTCCGGATCTGGTTCCCTGATCTCAATCTGACTTGCCACGCGCTGAATGCGCTTAATCCTGGCCACATGCTCCTGCCACAGATAGGTGCTGCCCAGGGGCTTGCCCCAGCACTTTTGGTTCTCCTGGTTCACAATGTGCTCCAGCTTCAAGGCCAATCCCCGCAGCACATTCGGATGCTGCTGACTGTCATTGACTGTGGATTAAGTACAGATTCAATTCAAGTTGTAAGCAGCTTTCCAGCTGGACTACTCACCATGTGAGGCCACCTCCTCGACCATTTGGAGCAGCTGGCGCTGTGCACTGCCCGGCAAGCTGGCTATGCCCTTGTTGGAGACCAGCAGCAGGAACGCACAGATATAATGGAAGCGCTTGCGATCTCTCACCGATCGACGGAAATCGAGACGCTTCACTGCCTCGGTTAACCCATTGAAGCCGGCTATCTCGCGGGTGCAGCGGATTGTGATGTGATAATGCGGTGGCATACTCCCGGACTCCTCTTCCTCCCCCTCGCTGGTGCTTCCAATCTCTGTGCCCTCTGAGCTGTGACTGCAATTGCAACAATATCAACATTTTTAATGGTTATTCCTCAAAATATAGATTTAATTTGATTAGCAAATACTATACAAAATTATAAACATTTTCAATAAATAGAGTTAGTTAATATATCTTTAGATATGGAAAAGTTTTTCGTAATTCATAAGTTCTAATGTAAATAACTTAAAAAATGTAGTAGTATTTAAGGGAATTGGATATAATTCATCAAAGATTTAGTTTGATTAAAGTATCCATTGAGAAAAACTAATTATTTCATACGAAAACTAAACAACTAAACTAAATTTTCCAATAATATTTATAGAATATAGTACATCAATTGATTTCTTAAAATAGCTTTATAATTAAAATAAACTTTAAGCAATCGTAAATGCCCGCTTTCAATCCATTTTACCAGGTATAATTGGCCAAAGTCACACTTCGGAAGTGAATGTAATTGGTTTGTCCAATTGTCTGACCCTCACCACTCCCCCCTCCATTCCCTGGCCAACAATTTTACCAGTTGAACAAGTTTAAAGTGTTTTTTTCTTAAGTTATTTGCTTTATTTTAAAGATTCGTAAGCCGCATTTTAAGAGGCGGAAGCATTTCCAAGTTTTTCCAGCAACTGTTGCTGCTTGTGTGTGAGACCCGTTTATAAGATTAAGCAGTTAACTCAGTTGGTAGCGAGGAGCGAAGAGAGGATTGTCAAAGATTGTCGTGTTTCCTTCAATTACACGTTTTTTACCTATAGGAGTTTCCACAATTACAAGCAAAAAACGACTATTATCAAACCAATAACAATAGTTCGGTATATCCTATACCTATGAATTCGGAGAGCAGGGTATATTAAAACGATAGACGAAATGAATAAGTGCAGGGTATACAGAACTATGATAAGAAATTCATTCCCATGTGCATTTTGAGAATAGTATCTCCTTCTTCAATATTAAGAAATGTCTTTTTTAATAATGGAAAAACATATGAAAAACTTTCAAATTTAAGATACATTTTTTAGTGCAAAGAGCAGGTATTTAAATTTATTCAAATCCAATTCAGAATATCGTAAGAAATGTTTCTTCCCAACTTTTAAGGGACTTACTATACTTTTCTTTAGAAGACAAAACAAATATAATTATTATTTATTTTATTATCCTGAAATTCCGATTGAGAATTTCTTAGGCTTATTCATAATCTCAATAATCTCAATTTAAAGAGCTGTCAGTTAGTTAATTGGGCTGACTAGCTGCAGTCAACTGGTCAATAGGTCGATATGCCTTGACCATATTTCGAATGCGGCTGAAATTGTAGGCCAACCAGGACGAGGACATGTCCTTCGGCGACTGCATTTCAATTTTCAACCAAACTGGGTCAATTTCTCGCTCTGTTTGTGTGCAAATGTGTGTGTGTGTGACAGTTGTATCTGTGAGTTGCAATTTATTCAAAGTTTACTAAAATTGACGTTTAATTGCAGTTCCGTTTAGAAATGTTTACAGCGCTATTTTTTTTTCAATCCTATTTTTTTTGCTTCGCAGGTATTTTTCTTAAAGATTTAAGCATAACAGTATCTGAGCACTTTAAACTTGATTTTGAAACGTGGTTTTTTTTTAAGAAATCATGCTAAAATGAACAAACAATTTTAATTTGTTAAGTTATTAGGTCTAAAATCGGACCAACTTCAAACTTACATAACTAAGCGGAATCTCATTTCTTAATTCAGTCAAGTCAGTTTCTTTTTCCGATTAAATTATTGAGAAATTCTAAACTTAATATTTTATAGTACTTGGAAAATTAACCTGTAAAGTTTTTTGAAATATAAAATGACAGTTTAGGGTTGTCAACCTACCGCACAGCGTAATTCTTTTGAAAATTATTTACAAATTGCGCACTGCGTAGAAGAAAGTGCAAACTCTCAAGGCCCCGCCTCCTGGATAATAGCAGCTGAAACAAAGAAATTGTTATTGCTGCTGTTCAGTCAACAGACTCCAGTTCCAAATTCAAGCCAACAGACCATGGAGTAAGAGAAACATACAGAGAGTGAAGGATAGAGCGAGTGACAGAGAGAGAGAGAGGGAGATTGTTGGGGGGCCGACGACCACGTGATTCATATATAAATCAGTCAACGACGTCATCATCAAGCGTTCGTTTACCTTTCTTTCGGGCAAATTAAACAAAATGCAATGGGATCGCATCGGACAGCTGGGAACTTGGGAATTGGGATCTAAGATGTGTGATCCCGGGGCATTTTCGACTGCAATTCGCTTCTCTATTTTTAAGTGAATGTGCGACCTTTTTCTACATAAATTATTGTGATTCGGCCGAGTGGAATGGCGTGGAGTCAACTCGGGACTCGAGTCGACTGCTAGTCTAATTTTAGAGGAAGTTGGAAGCTATCACATGTCGCTGTCGCTCTCCCAATGATACAATGTATAAATAGACTATATATTTGGGAGTTTTGTTAAATTGGAACCGATTTCAGAGAGCTGGCAAGGTTTGCAAGCTCCATTTGTTTCGGTTCATAGTACCACACCATAGAACAAGTAAGTCAAATTTTATAATGAAAGAAAGAAAAAAAGCTATAAAAAGCGAATGCTATAGATAAATATGATTAATGCGCACATTACACTGCTCAGCAAACTTAAAGAACGAAGAAAATGTTGAGTAATATATACACATAATAAAGCATTATTATTATTGGCTTTTTTTTTATAGAATTCTAAACTTTTATTAATCCAGAACCTCTTTAAAACAATCTATGGAAGATAAAGCTTTTCGAAGTAGTTTTATTGTAATTTAACATTTTATTCGAGTTGCTTTACTTTGTCGCTTAGTGTATAAAATGGATTTGAACGCATTTCCATTGACTGCACCCGAGTTTCGAAAGTGTAAAAAGAAATGAAGAAAATGAGAGTCAATTCAAAAGGCCAACAAATGTTCAGTGGTGAGTGCAGTGAAAGTGGGTCCACATCCACATCCACGTCCGCATCCACGTAATGCACTTTGATTTGCTTTTTATGCAATTTGAATTTTTTTTAGTTGTTTTTTTGTAATTTTTAATTATGATTTTCGTGCAATCGCAATTCGGCAATTGCATTTCTAATTGAGAAACTTAAAATGAGAAAAAAAAAAACGATTTCGTTGAGCCACTTAACACAGTTACGAAATTTCCACCTAAATTTCGAGTGGCATTTCCTAATTACATAGAAATAAAAATAATTTTAATTATGCAATTTACAATTGAGGTTATGCATGAACGACATTTCCTGACAGTTCACATATGTATGTATTTCGGCTGAAATTTGAAACATATAGCGGACTAAAATTTAACTGGACTATGAAAAACAGGCATTTTCTTACTGAATAAATACCATGCAATGATTTAGTTTGAAGTCGTCAGTTGAGCGTCATTAAAAATCGATTTGAGGTGAAAAATCGAGACGGAACCTTGAGCTTTTAGTGCCGTTACAAGCTGCCAAACACACACGCACACAGACGCACTTTCGCCTAAACTTGACCGAGTTGCGACCTGTTTACTTATGTATGTATGGAAGTTTTCAAGGTTATTAGGTTTATGTAAAGCCTCAGCTCGTCCTTTTTATAAGAAGGCTCTCAGAAAATATATCAAATACCTTAACTCACATTTTTTAAATTTAGAGTTTCTTTTTTGAGGGGAAAAAGCGCGTTCGCTTCTATAGCTAATTTTGGAATTTAAATTTCTTGTTGCTTCCGCATTTTCCTGCCATATAAGTAATATCGTACACCGTGACCGCCTGACAAATGCCAAAAATAGTTTCCCTTGTCGCATTCGAAAGATCTTCTTTATGACATTTCAAAACAAATCACTTTAAAATTACTTTTCCGTGTGCCTGGGCTTTTTCTTCCAATTCTGTTTTATGTAAATCTTTAGACGGTTTCAAGTGGATCGACTGCAAGTTTCCTCTCCAGTCCCTTGAGATTTGAACGGGAATTAAGAAAAAGTTGCAAAGGAAAATTATACTAAACAATTTTATTTCTTTTAAATTTCTGTACTCTTTGTTTTAACTGCGTTTTCTTTACCCAAATAACTGGCAATCAATCAAATGGGAGCGTCTACCAACTTCATCAGACTTCATCAAGTGCTGTCACTTTCACACTCATTAAAAGTGAGTCACCCTAATGATTATTGGCATACCTCTTATACTCTCTGGGGAGTTTAAAGTATTACTATATAATACAATTAATTGGTTCAGCAAATCATTTCGAAAATTAAAAAAAAAAAAAACATTTTTGTTAATGCTGGCATAAACTAATTCATGAAGTTTGTATTATACTGAGACGTTTCAACATTTTTCGTTTCGTCATTGTGGTTTGTGTTTGTTTTGTTTGCTTTGATGATGTTTTGTGTAATCATTAGTTTAAAGTTTAAACTCAACAAAAGAAGGTGAAGGGTAGCCCACATTTTGTTATCGAATACATCAATATTGAAGTACTGTTGTATTTTATTCTAATTATACACAATACCAAATGCTAACTAAGTCCGATAAGAGTTTTAGTAGGTCGTTCAATGACCTTGTTATTTTCATTTTCTAAACACGAAGCACTTCCGGTGACCTTGTCCTTCAATCTTTCAAATAGGTTACCGTTATCTTATCGATAAATTGCAAGTTGCGCCAATTTGGACAAAAATGAACTTAGATTGCAAGACAACAGCGTGGATTTTCCGAAACAGTCTACACATCTGTTTAACATTAACATTTTCTTTTGTTTTGTTTGGGCCAATTTCAAGGTGACTGCACTACGCAATAGAGCAATTCAAATCGCTAGTCATCAAATTTGTGTTTTGTCGTCGATCAATTGATTGCTAATCAGAGCTGTGTATTGTCCCGCCATATAAACGATAAACACTATCAACAAAAGCAACAATAATAATAATAAATAATGACAATAAGACTCACCGCTTGCGTTTGCCGCCGCATTCGAGCACCTTTAGGCGCTCCCAGCCCTCCTCGGTTTTGACCCAAGCCTCGCCAGGTGATCGAAAATCTTTCGAAATGAAAGCCATGTGTAGTTTTTTTTATGTATGCAGCTTTTATGATGCGTTACAAGTTACGCTTTATTGCCTACTATGAGTATTATTTTAATTACTTGTATTTTTTTTATTATATTTTATTATGTTATATCCGGACGGCGATTTGTCTGCTGCAAAAGTAAGAAATAATTTTTCTTTTGTGAATTTCAAAATTTTATGCAATTTTTCAAGCATTGCTACAAAAATTTGTTGCGCATTTTCCAATTATTTTTTAGGAAGTCGCACTTTATATACACTCCCCGGACAATGCTCTTATCAGTATTGTGAAAATTAAATTGATATTGTACAGGAAAAACAACAGTCACAAAAAAAAAACAATTACATGTGTCCAATATTTCTATTCCTACGTTTGCTTTTATTAAACTTTCTTGCGAAAGAGTATAAAAATGTTGACAGTTCGTTGAGCTGCGGAATCAAAACAAAATGAAAAGGAACCAAATAAAGGCAAAGCAGCAAAGCCAGAGAGTGCACAGCAGCAACAACAGAGAGAGCGAGAGAGAGCACACAACCAGCTGTTCGTTCAATGTTTTGATGAGTCAAGAGTGGTGGGAGAGGGTTAACTGTTTGGCGCTCATGTGGAGCACGAGTCGTGCGTTGTTTTGTTGTCTCTTCTCGTGTGTCGTGTGCTTGTATGTGTGCGTGCTGTAGGTACACAGCTGATTTCTGCAATTACGCGTTTGTTTTGCTTTTGTAGTTGTTGTTTTTTTTTGTTATACATTTTTTCCAGCTTAGTTTTAAAACACGCAATCAAATTTGTATATTAACATTTGGTACAACTTTACTTTCATTTCCTCAGTTAAGTATTTTCAATTCACTTACATACGTTTGTGTACACCTTACGTACATACATATGTATGTAAATACAAAATATGCATATTTACATTCATTCGCATAGGTAATTGTAATTTTTCAATGCAAAGCGTAATAAATTGTAAATACATATATTATAATTATATACTGTTTTTTGTACGCACTTTGTAAATTGGCTGGTCTAGTTTTTGATTGATTTCCACGCTGCTATTGCTTAGCAGTGGCAGTATTCCAGCTCCCACTCAGTTAAATTATAGCACTCGGCGGAACACAAATAACAATGCTAGCGCACGGCTCTACTAAACTCCACGAACTGCTTCACTCGACGCGTTTTACGTTGCATTCGAGCCCCAAAACGGAAGACACTTTGTTGCTCAACATTGTATGAACTCTACTAATAAAAACTTGTGCAACATGTCGATTCACATAGAAAAGCTTAGCAGCATGAAGCAGTGTTGCCAGGAGTTGAGCGCTCGCATAAGCTAGATTTTGAGTAAAAATAAGCTAAAATAAGCTAAAAATTTAAAATGGCAAGAAAATACAAAACAACATACAAAATCATTAGGTTTTAGCTGAAATTAAATTGGGTAACATATCATAGATTTCATTATTTTCTTCCTCACTTAAATATTTATCTGAATATGACTAACATATTCATGTGATTGAACTATTGTGCCCATTGATGATAAAAGTTTTTTGGACGCCTCATGCTGCCTTTTATCTAAAACTTTTGCTGCTATTGTTGATATGCAATAGCAGCAATATGCTTTTGTTGCGTCAGCTGGCAACTTCCGTAGCCAATCCTTAAATTCACTACTTTCCAGCCAAGCATCGCAGAATAGTTGCTTATACAATATTTTTGGCATTTTTGCAAGCTTCACTTTGATTTCACAATTCAAAATCGGCGATAACACACCAATCATCATATCGATGACACCACCGATTAGATATCTTGTTCTTTGTTACGTGAACTTTATTCTAATGATCGTGAATTTGTGATCATAAGTATCAAGTTCACGTAACAAAGAACAATATCTGATATTTTTATGCCGTGTATTATTTTAAACTTATGAAATATTTCGTTGATGTCACGAAAACATTTATTGCTAGAATATGCTATATGAATTTTAAAATATGCTAGATTTCAGGCTATAAGCTATTTGCAAATTTTATAAGCTTTTTCATTTTCAAAAATGCTAGATCTAGCCTGAAATATGCTAAATTGGCAACACTGGCATGAAGCCTCACGGAAATGAGCTTAGCAACATGTTGCCTTACTATCACAACCACAATCGTCCGACCACCACAATATGTCGACCGTTCTGATACAGAACATGACTTGAGCAAGCAAACCGTTTAATTTTTTGCAGTTAAACCATTCAAATTATAGATTACATACCTTGATGTGATCATTATATTCAATGTTGCTTGGTCGTCCCCCTCGGGTGGAAAATTCGTATTGATGAATTGTAAAACAAAAATTAAAAAATAAGATTTTTTTCAAAAAAGACCTAAAACTGACTGACTATCGACCCTTCTCTATGAACCAGGGCTGTCATACGTTTCAAGATTATCGGGGACTCTTTTTCAGCGAACCAAGGTTGTCACACATTTCAATTGCTAGTTCATGTGAGATTTCATAATTGTTGCCGAAAAAAATTGTTCAACATAAAAAAATATTCTCGTCAAGCGGGTCAACTAAATAATAATGTCGGCATCGGAACAAGCGCCCAAAATCAAGTACGGAGAAACCGCACCAAAGCTCGACAAGGCGCAGCTGCAGTTCATGAAACTGATCGAGGAACAAAACTTGGACCGTGTGCAGAAATTGAAGCGCGTGCGACGCAATAATTTATTAACAGCCGGCGCTCTCGGCCTCTCAGTGGTTGCCATCTACGGCTACTCCATATTCTCGGTGCAGCAAGAGAAGTTCCTCGACGATTTCGAGGAGCCCAAGAAGGTGACCACCAATTAAAGGTGCTCCCAAAGCTCGTTTACTGTTAATCCTCTCTAGTCGTTAAGCGCTTTTTTCATTCAATTTGTACACACAATTCTGAAATCGTTGTAGAACCAAATATCAAGGTAAGTGTTTAACGATTCCTCATGGATCAGTTGGTAATTCTCTTGGCTTTCCAGATGTCCCAGGCAACGGCGCGCATCCTCAACAACGGCGTGCGATTGCCACCGCTGCCCAGCATTCGGGATCTGGTCAAATTATATAAGCTGCAGGCCATGAAGCAGCTCAGCCAGAACTTTCTCATGGACGAACGTCTGACGGACAAGATAGTCAAGTCGGCAGGTCGCATTGATTCCCGTGACATTGTCCTGGAGGTGGGACCTGGCCCCGGTGGAATAACGCGTTCCATATTGCGTCGTCAGCCACAGCGTCTGATGCTTGTCGAGAAGGATGCACGCTTTAAGGAAACGTTACTGCTGCTGCGTGAATGCGCTCGCCCGCTGGACATGCAGGTGGACATCTACCACGAGGACATACTGCGCTTTAACATCGAACAACATGTGCCGGACACCGAGCAACGCATCCATTTGATTGGCAATCTGCCGTTTGCGATCTCGACGCGCCTCCTCATCAATTGGTATGCAGATTTGGCGGCGAGACGCGGCGCCTTCCGGAGAAACGACACCTGCATGACGCTCACCTTTCAGAAGGAGGTAGCTGAACGTATTTGTGCCCAGTTGGGCAGTGAACAACGCTGTCGTCTCTCCATCATGTCACAAATCTGGACAGAGCCAGTGCTCAAGTTCATGATCCCGGGCAAGGCGTTTGTGCCCAAGCCACAAGTAGATGTCGGTGTTGTCAAGGTGATTCCGCTTAAGCAGCCCAAAACACAGCTGCCTTTTTCGCTCGTGGAGCGCGTCATGCGTCACATCTTCAGCATGCGCCAGAAGTACTGTCGTCGTGGATACAGCACGCTGTTGCCGCCGGAAGGTCGCGAGGAGACAACATACAGACTCTTCCAACTGGCTGATGTCCAAGATACACTGCGTCCCTTCGAGCTGTCTGTGGCCGAGTGTCTACGTCTCGCCGACGTCTATGCTGAGCATCTGGTCACGCATCCCGAGGTCGCCACATACGATTACCGTGGTCCAAAACAGACGGCCAATCCCGAGTGCCTGGTCTGAATCAACGACAACGATTTCATGAACTTTGTTTTTCTTTATATTGTAAAAAGTGTATTACATAAGTAGTTCAGTAAATAGAGACTACCAAAAAATTGTAAGGCAACCCTTTTATAGGGGGTCATTGTAAATTGCTTATAAAAATCCTTTGTGTGTGGACGGAATGTTGTTAGACGAGATTCGAGTAATAATTGAACTGTCGTTAATTCTAAGGCACTTGGTACTTTGGAGTTAGTACGGCTCAGTGAAAATGGAATGCGGTTAGAAGCAACAGCAAGATAGCTGAAACGCCGGCCAGGCCGCTGGCACCATTGCAGCGATGATCCAGAAAGCAAAAGCAGAAGGTTGTATCCGAGAAATAGTCACGCTTCACGTCGTGCTCCTTGATCGTGTGATTGACGTAGTGTGCCAGTCGCAAATCATGTGCTGCTGGACGGCAGCCCTCGTATTTGTCAGCGGGTATGTCTGTGCGGAAGCTCAGTGCACTAAGGCAGTCGCGTGTAATGGTCTCCTGGGAGCCACGTCGTTCGGTCACTTTGACGCAGATATCGTTGCTCTCGGGGCATTGTTCGCCAAGGAAGCCAATGCCTCGCCAGTTGAACTTGTCGGCGCAGCCGGGTGTGGCCGAAGTGCAGCGATAACACCAAATGGCAGCACCTATTTCAAGGGAATTCAATTTAAATAATCACTTGTCTAATGGAGTCGCAAATGTTGTTGTTGTTGTTCTTGCTGCTTCTTCTTTTCGTTTGTTTATTTTAATTAATGACTCAGTTACATACCTTCGTGTATGAATGCTGCGATTAACAGCAGGACAGAGAGTGACGCCAGCGCTTGCATTGTTTATAAATATATTTTAAAAACTTAAATAGTTAAATACAAATAATACACAAATTAAATTACAATTTTTCGACAAAAACAACGCCCAAACAAACACGCGTATATCGACCACAGATGTACGATTGTTGATTTATCGACCCAACTTTGGAAAACCAGGGTGGCAGCCGTGTGGGTACAACCAACAGTGTTGGCAAACGTTTGCATATAACGCGCCAGTTTGAAAGTTTGCCAACGTGTAAAATTTAAAAGTAATGTCGTAATTTTTTTGAGTTATTTGGAAAGTAAAAGACTTTCCAGACTTTTGTTTACTGCTATTGACATCTTGGCTTGCAATCAAATTCGTAGTGCTGTGACTCAGCTAAATGTTGCTTGTTTGTTTTTTTTTACATAAGTTATTCATTTGGCATCAATTTTGCGATTTTACAACCTACTTCCGATGCACATATTTTTGGAGTTTCCTACTAGCAGTCATGTGTATTTTTAGAGCTTCGAAATTAATATGCAAATCAGAGCCACAGAAAGGGGGAACAATAAACTTTTGCTCGTATTTGGTGATCGCTTTTGGAGTATTTGTTTTTTATGTGTGGAATGTGCCATGTTTGCCAATTTAAAGGCCAAGATGAATCAGTCGACCAAGTTAAGGCGGCACTTTCTGGCAAAGTCCAAAAAGAGCGACATGCGCGTAAGACCGGTGGATGTTCGTATTGAATCGTCACGCAAAGAAAGATGCTCAAATATGGAAATGACGAAATATTCGAATCTTTTTTTTGGGTACAATGGGCAAAAGCTTGACAAAAAGTAAAGAGAATTGTACATTTAAAAATAAAAAATATATTGTATTATATTTAATAACTTTTATTATTGTATTTTTTTGTTTATAACTAAGATACTAAACAATTTATACAGTTAGTCACATTTGCAAATATCGCATACAGTGTTTTTGAATAAATCAAAATAAATTAATATTTTAAAACTAAAGAAGATATTATGTTCACTCATGAGATATGATAAAAGATCATCAATAGGTTTTACAAGAAATTATGCAAATTGTGTTTTTGTTTTTGTTATTTACAAATTGGAATAATAAATAAATTATGCCTGCTAAAATGAATCATTCACACAAAATAAACAAACAAACAAAACTAACTAATGCACACAAACACACACACTCAGACACACATACTAGAAAACTACGAATACATTTTATGTAAAATCACGTTTCAGGTTGAGGCCTCTCCCTACCTCCCTCCCTCCCCCTATTTGGGCCCCTGTTGGGATGACAAGCGCCTAGACGGAGACGACAAACTCCTTGCCGGTCTTGAAGTCGACGCACTTAAACTGTGGACAGCATTTGGGGAAGCTCCAGTTGAGGTCACTGGGCAGCTCCTCGCAGCCGGGCATCTCGATGTAGGGACAGGTCTCGATATTGATCTGACGCGCCTCAATGTCGCACGTCATGGCGGCACAGATGCCCTTCGGCTTGTATTCCTTGTCGGGGAGCATGAAGCGTCTGGTCAGCTTATCGAAGCATTTGCCTGGATGCGCTGTAAATGCATATAAAGAAGAATGTGAATGTTAATGTGAATGTGAATCAGTTAAAGCGGAAGTTGGTTTTCTGTTGCTTTTGCTTTATTACAGCTGCCAGCAATTTTTCTTTATGTTGATATATATTTATGCACAAGGAAGTTAACTACAACAACGCTATGCAAAACCCACTCAAACTGACTTGAGATACATATATCTAAAAATATACGTAAGTATTTACCTTACTTTCAAAATGATTTGTTTTGTTTTCGTTTTTGTGGCATGACTTGACTAAAAGACTTAAGCCACAAACTTCACAAAAGACTCAAGGCACGAACTTGACAGTCATGCGAAATCAGAATTGGTACCAAGTAAAAATACACTCAGAGCTCTCTTGTGGCATATTTATAAATAAAATCGCCAACTCTCAAGTGGTAATTGCAAACAATTGACTGGCTTTTATTTATAACAATTTGCCGCCGGCTGGAATTTGCCGTAACAGCAGCTGTCGAAGTTTTGATTAATGGTACTACCCATTTGCCATTCAGGTCGCTGGCGGTACAATCTCAAAGATTTTGTACATTTATTTCGATTTATTTATTTTTTTTTTTTTATGTTTTCTTCTTTCTCATTTTTTGCACTTAATTAAGTTGGGGATAAAGAAACTCGCGTGAACTCATCGCCTATTTTTAAGCATTAATTAGTCAGTTTGCTAGTTATTCCTGATAATAGCAAACCCGGTCAGTAGTTGGACGACCTTCAGAAAAACAAATCGAGAAACTATTTTATCAAGATCTTCGACGTTTTTGTAACACAAATCCGCATAGCTATGCAAATTAATACAAAAAAAAAAAACACAGAGACAAAGAAAAAAAATCAGCACATTTCTTATGCTAATTTTTAGCAGATGCGAAAAACCCAAAAACCGAATTTCGTACAAAGAAAAACAACAAATAACTAATTTAGTTGTTGTTGCCAATTTGGTTTTTGCGCGATTCGGAATTTTTTCCTATCTCTCTTTGACGTCAACAAAAACGGCAAAACAAAATATAAATCAAAAATATGTATAAAGACATAAAATGAAAACAAAAAAAATGAATAACTTTCTTACGTAGTGTCTGACGTCGATCGATGCCCAAACAGTTACAATTAAAAGTATAACAACTTCTTAAAAGACAGCAAATCAAAATAAGTACGAGTATAGTAAGCGAATATATAAAGAGAGAGAGAGAGACTATCCTCAACCTGTTCCATAAATCAATCAGAGAAACTGCCAACTGCTTTCAGCTTTATGCGCTTTTTATTGTTGCTAAAGGTCGTTTAAAGCATCTGACCATGTTTATGTGAAGGCTTTGTTTATGACTGAAATTCATTAAAAACTTAATTAAAAAGTTTCCAATTAAGTGACATATCGAGCTACCAGCTAGCCGCATATATTAACATTTTTATTAAATTAATCGAAGCAAAATCAACAATATTTTAAGATCATCATTTGGTTCTCTAATCTACGCACTTCCTTGGCAAAGAACTGTTACATTGAAAGCTTTTAGCTAATTGAGTTTTTGTATTTTTTAAATACTAACCAGTATGAATGAGGGCCGGCTGAGAGTAAACAGCCGATTCAGCAACGCAGGCGAGACAGGCGAGCAACGCGAGAACAACACAAACTTTTTCCGCGGACATTTTGATATTTTTTTTCTATTTATTAATTGTTATCTCAATTATTGTTTTGTATGTGTATTTTAGCACTAGCCGTAAACAGACGTAGATTTTTAGCTTAGGCTTGTCTTTGTAGCTTGAATTTTTGTTGAGCTTTGCACTGGGCACTTATCAGTCAGCAACTGAAGCTCATCGGCCAGCGACGCTCATATTTAAGCGCGCCAGCTCAAGCAACTGTCAGCGGGCTTACGCTCTCACACACTCTCTTTCTTACGCTCTTGCTCTCTGGGTTGCCGCTGCTGCTGCTCCAAAGCACATGTTTTCTTTTTGATTGCGTTGTTTGCCAGCTTCGCTTCTTTGGCCACACATTTTTGCGTCTTGGGTTATTCCGAACTAAACACGCACCATAAATCTTGGGGAGACCTTACAAATATACACATAACTACATATATAATAAGTAGGTATAAGCTTGACTTGTCGGTGAAATGCTTTTTCATTCTCTTCCCTCTTTCTCTTTCTCTCTCTTTCTCTCTCTCTGTTTGGGCGCCTTTATTCTATGGCTCTCCCACGCTTAAGTCACGCTATTGTTCTGCATTATTTTTGCAGTTTTATTTAATTGTTCGATCACTTCAAATGGCAGCGACTTGCCAGCGGGTTTTATCCAAATCCGTTTGGCTCTAGGGGTTGCACGTGGGTGTGTCCAACTGCTTGGAGGCGTCACGTTAATTCAGCCTTCTTTTGCTTTCATTTTATGGCAAGCCAGGCTTAGTCAGCAGAAGTTAGACTTCTATTGCGCTCAATTTTGTATTACATACAAGAACCACAGTAGTTGCTGCCTTCAAGCCATTCCTAGTTGGATGAGAACTTGTAGAATGTCTCTTTCTTTTTTCCCTTAGCCGCCTTGAGAGTGTGTGTTAAATTGCCCTGACAGAGCTTGATGAACCTGCCACGACGACGTGGTACACAGGCAACAAACAGGCTACAAGTGCTTATTATCCCATTCGAGCGACGCCAAGTTGACGCCGCTGGCCGCCAGGGGGCGTAGCGCTTAATGGAAACTAGTCGCCTGCTGCCTGTTTTTGTTTTATTGCATACCAGACTTTAAATACCACTCAGTTACGCCCGGCCTTGCCCGAGCACATTAAGAATAGGGCGAATTATAGTTAGAGTTGTGGAAATTTCAAAGAACAAAGTTATTTTCCGATCAAATCACAAACAGTTTAAAGAAATTAGGTAAAATTGAGTATATTTCGAATCAGTCTTATGCTAAAACTGATTGATGTGGATTTACGTAACCCAATTGAGATGGATTGTTTTGATTAAAGTCTCTCGGTTGTTATTTAGGGGTTCGTTCTCACTTGATTGCGTCTTGGAGCCCCCACCGAATACCCGTTAAACCCGTTTGAAG
Source organism: Drosophila suboccidentalis (assembly GCA_037043435.1). Taxonomy (NCBI): domain Eukaryota; kingdom Metazoa; phylum Arthropoda; class Insecta; order Diptera; family Drosophilidae; genus Drosophila; species Drosophila suboccidentalis. Next base: position 170,777 of record JBAMBK010002328.1, read on the forward strand.
CCTTGATACGCATGTCACACTTGCAGCAAAGTCGAGACAGGCGATTCCAAGCCCGGAGTTCGACAACGATAACAACGGCGACTGTGTGACGTCAATTTGTTGTTTAGCCGTTGTTGTCGTTGTTGTTGCTGCCGGTTGTCAGTTGTCGGTTGTTTTTGTTTGGTTGTGTTTGGCGTTGTTTTTGACATTGCCTTGGCCTGGCGAGACTGAAATCGAATTCATTTAGCGGCGCACGCTGGAATTTATTAATTATGACCGGGTACAACATTTTAGCACAAGACATGGCCAGCGGGCAGGGGTAGGGGTAGGCGGGTGGTGGCCAGGGGGCCCAGGGAAGGCAGCTATGCTAAAAAAATTCCATTCCAAGTCGCCGTTTTAAAGCTGATTTATTGTTTATTCATTTTAATGTTATTGCTCATTTTTGGTCTACGTGCTGGACAGTCAATGTAACTAAAAACAACAACAACGAGACACAGAAAAACACAACAAAATAAAAATATAAAAAAAAAAACAAAACAAAACAAATTGATAAATATTTATGGACTTTAGGTTTTTGTTTTGACGTGACGCATAATTAGTAATAAATTGTGTATTAAGTCGCATACAGTAGCATGTTTTTGATACCTCTCTCCTCTTGCTCCCCCCTTCTCTGCCCCCCTTGACCCATACGTACTTAATGAACAATTAATTACTGATTAATTTGATTGGACGTGTGCCGCATACAGTTGAATTACACATTGTCAGATAAATATGATAAAATGTAACCCTGTGCTATCCGTGGTCACTTAATTACGAGACCGAGACAATTAAAAACAGTTGAAAACAAATTTAGACTGATTTTCAGAAATGGCGTTAATATAAAAACAAAATGAAATAAAATTACATAATGAAAATATATATGTATATTACTAATACCATGGCCATGCTACCCCATAATAAAGGTGGATTTTTGTAAGTTGCAACGAGTAAAGATGTGATCAAAATGAAATGTAATCTGATATTTTCTTCATCTTTTTTATCTAGCTGTAATTGGAATCGGAATTGTAACATGTTATTTTGCTAAATTTTCAACTTTGTTTGGGTATTCCCCGGAATTGTTTGAGTTTTATTGAATGATGGAGAAAGAAATTTCTTTTAAAACCACATCGGAGCAGACTTCATAAATTAATTTAAGTTAAATTTGCATATTTAACACGTTACTTTTTATTTTTTTTATTTTGCTTAGCCAAAAACCCCGAAAAACCAAATCCGCAAAGTAGAAGCACTCCGACTGTCTGACTCTCAGCCAGAGTCTGGCGCCAAAGAAATTGCTAATAATCCATCAAGCGGTTTGAGTGGTTTTGTTTATCACTATCCACGTCTCAGTCAGAGCTTTAGTCTAAGACTAAGAGTATGACTTGGATCCAGCTCCAGTCTCTGCCATGTGCTAATCGCTCGACGGAACGTTGCGTGAAGTTTTTATTACACGTCGCCGACGTCGCTACCGTCCAGACCGGTCCATAGATGAATTTTTTAAATTTATTTCCCGGTCGAAATGTTGCTGCGATTGTCTCTAATTATGCAGGAATTTTAGATGTGGCGTCCGTCTTCGAGTCGCCACAATAAATTCTGCGAACAGTATTTTAATTTTTGTTCTTTAAATATTTATTATTTGACAAACTCATGTCATAAATTTCATTCCAGTTGGCAGATAAAGTATTATCTAGTTCACTTTTGTTTTAGTTTAATTTTCAAAGTATTTATAGAATCTTATTTAATTTTACTAAATTGTATAGTGTATTTACAATATTTTCTAATTTGACAATAATGTCTAAAACAGTGTTAGTTTCAGCTATTAATTGGTTAAATGCCTGAAAAGTTTAAATGAACTGGTTACAATTGATCAACTGCTCCAAGCTTGCAATTTAAACATGGAGGGTATAAGTCAACTAAAGGAACAATTAGCAAGTATCATGGAGATGGGGATAAAGTTAGGATATATAATGAGGTGCAACGATCACTACTTTGCATCCACACATGTCGACGACGTGGTGACCATGTTGGATTCCAGTTTCGATTCCCAACTACCGGATGCTAATCCTGCCGATCTTTTTCAAACAATTTTCACTCAACCGCCGATAAATGACAATTGAAGTCACGATTACGATAGCGATAACACTACGATGTAAAATACCAAATTCCAAATTCAACGACAATTTGATATTTAAAAGGATTAAAATGCGGGTGAACTTCTCTTACATTAAATAATAACTGGTATTATTTGCATAATGTGGCAGAGTTTATTTGTTGTTAATTGATTATGTCCACAGTGGCTAATGGCTTTGAGAGACCTGCGTGTCTCCCACGCGTTGTGTTTTAGAACCTGCACGCTCCACTGTCAAAAATCACTTAGCAGGCGACGAATTGACAATATTAAGGAATGTGCAGTTAAATTAAATTAACTGTAAAATAATAGAAATTAAATTACATTTTATATCCACAAGATGAGGGCAATCAATTCACTTGCCAAATTCTTTTTGTTTTTTTTTTTTTATCGTCTCCGTTGTCATTTCGGGTTAAACCCAAAGAGCATCATTGCTCCCCCGTCGTCGTCTCGCGCCATCGTCAATAAACAATGTCGAACTAGTTCAAAACGCCGGCGACTCTCAGACGCCAGACGTCGCCGCAGCCGACGCAGTGACGCCGTCGACTTTCACGATCCGGTCTGCGGTTGAATTTCAAATGAGTGACGTGGATTAACCAAAATATATGTGTGCATAAATATTTTGTATAAGGCTATACCTCTTAATCTTTAATCTAAAATCTAAGTATGTACAACGACAATTTGCCAAAGCTAAAATTTTAATTAGTCGAATTTGTCAAGTAAACAAAGCCCAATAAACAAGACCAAGGCCAGAGAACCCTGATGAACCTTAGGAATTCCCATTTTTTGTTTTTTTTTTTCAGATTCCATTTTACTTTATTTAAGATTCAACAAAATTTGCATATCAAATTTATCTGCTGCACGACGCAGTTTTTTAGACCAATTTTGTTATGATATTTTGTATAATGATATATCTTAAATATGTATAACAGAGAGTTACTGTGTCTGGGGGCAGACCAACCATGATGAGCAGCTCGTTCGAGTTTAATATGAAAATGTAAATATCGACTTAAAATGAATTAAGTTGTCTATATATCTCCAAATAAAGTTTTATATATAATGCTTTTTGATATATTTATTTACGCATATATATAATTATGGTACACATTAACTTAAGGGTAAATGCAATAAATAAATAAGTTTTTTGTTTTTCTTGTAATGGATATATAATAAAATTTGCATTCTTTCAAAACTTTTGATTCTTTTGTGCACACTGTGGAATTTTTCGATGTTTGTTTGCATAAAGCTAGGGACTTGAAATTCAGCAATGAGCTTAGTTACCCTCATTTAGAATTTTGCAAATTTTTAACGGCTTGGGCTTATTGAAATACTATTTAATTAACAAATTCATAATTGAATTAAAATTCACATTTAAGTTTCGCGCCGCGAGAATCAAATAGAGAAAAGAAAATGAAACCGATAACGAGAGCGGTCGGGTGCATTACAAATGTATCGATAGTATCGAACGGGGAGGCAATCGATGTCATTTCTCTAATGAAATAGTTAAATTTTAAATTAAATATATTTATTTATTATTATTCAATAAAGTACAAATTCAATAAACCAAGAAAATTATAAATTTCCTAAAGTTCAATAAACCAAGAAAATTATAAATTTCCTAAAATTATAAAGTTCATTTACAAACTAGTTTGATGATCCCTTTGCGTGGTGAAAAAAAAAAAAATTAAGTAAGAAATTATAAAAAACAGTAAAAAAATCTACAAATGTGAAACAAAAATTCCTGTGAAAGTTTAAAAACTCTAGCTTCGATTTAAGTTTAGAAAAAAACTATATTTAACAATTTTTCAGAAAGGAGTTAAATGTTGTCATGGCTGCCACCGATTCAAAGGTTGCCACCTGTTCTTTTTCTTTTGCCAATGCAATCAGCTGGTTTTCGGCGAGCACGGCGTTTGTTGCGTGATTTTATAATTTTTGTATTTAACTAATCCACGAGCGGTGTCCACGGAGTTACAAGCACTCAACAGGTGCAATTGCTCCTGGAGCCATGACTGAAGTCAAGGACTGGCGGCCATTTGTTTATGGCGGTTTGGCATCCATAACAGCCGAGTTTGGTAAGCTGTTAGTTAATGAGCGCCAATGATTTGTGATTTGCGGGGCTTATCGCTTACCCAGAATCTGATGTAAACAAACACTTGTCTCATGTGTGTGAATTATTTTACTTTAATGCAGGCACTTTTCCAATCGACACAACAAAGACTCGCCTGCAAGTTCAAGGACAGAAAATTGATCAAACATTTACCCAACTGCGATATCGTGGAATGACGGATGCATTTGTCAAAATCTCCAAGGAGGAGGGACTGAGAGCATTATATTCTGGGTAAGGGCAAGACAACTAATTGACCCCTCTCACAGCAATGTGCTAACCTCAAACAGCTACATACAGACGACGTTGTATTTGCATTTGTATGTATGTATGTATGTAAAATTGTAATGTGTGCATATTATTGTGATAAGGAGGAGCAGCGAGCATACGAATTGGTCTGTAAACTTTGCCCCCGCTTGATAAGCATAGGCAAGAGAGAGAGCAACCCCCTTAGACTTTGTTACCAATATGTTATTGTTGCTCTTGAGATAGCCAAGTAATGCTTGTCTTCTACTTCTTCTTTGCAGAATTTGGCCAGCGGTGTTGCGACAGGCCACCTATGGCACTATCAAATTCGGCACCTACTACACACTCAAGAAGCTGGCCAACGAGCGGGGTCTGCTGACGAATGACGATGGCAGCGAGCGTGTTTGGAGCAACATTATTTGTGCAGCTGGAGCGGGAGCTATCTCATCGGCGATTGCCAATCCCACCGATGTGCTGAAAGTGCGCATGCAGGTGCATGGCAAGGGCACCGATCACATGGGCCTCATTGGCTGCTTCAGGGAGATCTACAAATACGAGGGCGTGCGTGGCCTATGGCGCGGCGTTGGTCCAACAGCGCAACGTGCGGTTGTCATTGCATCCGTTGAGCTGCCAGTCTATGATTTTTGTAAACTGCAGCTGATGAGCGCCTTTGGGGATCATGTGGCGAATCATTTTATGTATGACCGACACATTTATGATTTCAGAACAATTTATGATTTCATCTAATTTTTAAATATTTTACAGTTCGAGCTTTATTGCCAGCCTGGGCAGTGCCGTTGCCTCGACACCCATTGATGTGATTCGGGTGAGTGTCATTTAAACCATCTCCAGATCCTATTCTATTTTGTTTTTTATTTCGCGCAGACGCGTCTGATGAACCAAAGGCATGTGACAATGCTAAACGGTGGCATGGCGACCGCAACGGCATCCGCACAGAAATTCTATAGCGGAAGTCTCGATTGTGCGGTGCAGACCATACGCAACGAAGGTATCCTGGCGCTCTATAAGGGCTTTATACCCACGTGGGTGCGCATGGGCCCCTGGAACATAATATTCTTCATAACGTACGAGCAACTAAAGAAATATTAGCATCCTCTCGTTGGAAACCGAAGGACATCAAGTACAAGGTGTATTCAGCATTTGAAACCAAAAATATCTATTTAGAATACCTAAAAGAGGGTTAATTAAGAATGATAGTTGAAATCTTTGAAATCGAGCCAGGGAGTTGACACTAAAGTGCCTCATGCATGTTGGCTATCAAATAGCAACATTAACTCCTTTACCCAGTGGACAAAAGTGACAACAATTGAAATGATATACATATACACGTTGTTGCGCCTAATTAATAGTATTTGCATTTGACCTAAGGAATCCTAGACAAGTGGAATTGAACCCATGTATTCCTCTAGTCCCTGCGTCCTTATGCAATAACTAGCATTTCTTTTTTCTCATCTTAAACGCATTTTCCTTAAGAACAAAATGTGACAAAAATTAGTTTAATTTAGCTTTGATTTGGCTTATTTTCTTATTACTTTTTATAGAGAGTTTAGTTTGGAATTGTATTACAATGCGCATTTCATTTATTCAAAATACAAAATATGTGCTGTAAATATGTACATTAAGAAATATATAAGAACATGCATGTATCATACCATATATCTTATGTATGTACTTTTAAATAAATATACCTTTGGAAATCTCATTCAGTTAATTTAATTTCTTACAAATAAATACAAATAAATCCAATTGGATAGTATTATTTGTAGGTATACTTAAATACTGATCGAAATACTAAAATTCGCGATAGCCGATTACGCGATTACGGTTTATCGAAAGTTTGAATTAAAGCGGGTAAATTATTTCGCATGCTATCTGTGTACCTTACATTACAAATCAAATTTATTGGCTCTGTTTAATGCAGTTGATAAGTTGTGTATTTTAGATTTGAAAAAAATAGTATGTACTAATTTTATTGACGTAAAGATAGATCGGGTTTATTCTCTTATTCCCTGCAAATCCAAAAAAAACTATTGACAATTAAAAAATTATATCCTGCATTTCTGAGCTCACTTTTCAAACCAAAAAGACTTTGAATGACTAATAATTCGAAATTAAAGCTGTGCTTAAAAGAAATTTGTTTATTGATTCGATTTGAGATAGGAGCATGAATATTTATAAATAAGTACGTACATATGTGTATATAAATGCACGAAATGTGTGTACGAAACGTGAAATCGTTTCAATTGCAATTGCGAGTATCGCTGTATTCCTGAAAACATTTTGTAAAATAAAAAATGGTTGTAAATTTATTGCATTGATTAACACAATCTCGCCAATATGTGGACATATATGAATATAGTATATATGATGCAGTATAGTTTGATACGCGCGTTCTTAGCTTGATAACCAACCGCATTAATCACATTTTTTACTTGATGAATAACCCTTGTTGCTTACAAATAAATATGGGGGCCATACATTATTTCGACTTAAGCTCTGGAAGAGATTGCATCATGGAACTGGAAGTGCAATTATCCCAAGCATTAGCGCACCGCGATGCGATTCGTTTCGAAGAGCTTTTAAAAGACGAAGCCAATGCGAACAAGCCGGATGGCAATGGGATAACGATCTTTGAGAAGGCGCTGGCCACCGCTGGCTGTGGAAAGTTCATCCAACTCTGTCTTCAATACGGATGCAAAGCGAACTATGTAAGGCCGACTAATCTATAAAACAGTCTCAACAAAAATGACAATTTTGAAATTGCAGTTAAATACGAAAGGAAAAGCAGCAATCAACTTTGCATGCGATTCGAGAGACAGTGAAAATATTAAAATACTGCTGCAGCAGGAGGATAATCCATCCATCCAGGTGGATAACAAATTTAATGAGTTGACGCCACTCAATTCGTTGGCCAAAAACTTGAATGCGGAGAATGCCGACGAGGTAAAGGAATGCATGAGACTGCTTCTTCGCAACGGAGCCTCACCGAACATTCTCGATGATAATGATAATAATCCCTTGCGATATGTGTTATACAAACATAATCTGGAATTCAACAAGAAGCTGGAGATTATTGACTTGTTTCTGCAACAACCTAAAATCGACATAGATGATGATCTGCGCCGTGAACTGCTGGAATGGCATCCCCAACTGGTGATCAAGCCGAATTCGAGCTCGAACCTGAATTCGAACTCGATCCCGAGTGAAGTTGATAGCAGTCAAATGCTAGAGGAGTGCATCAAAAGTGGCAGCCATGAAAAATTCGATCAACTGCTGACTGATCAGTTTGATGTCAATAGGAAACCGCAAGGATCTGACAAAACTTATGTGGAGATTGCTAATGCATATGGCAACTGGTATTGTTGTGTTCTATACTAGAAATTAGTTCTTTTTCATTGCGACTTAAATTCATAACCTCAATTCTCAGTTTGATTTCACTATAAACTGGTGTTGCCAACCCAATTAATTTCATAATAACTTACAAAAAAAAAGACTATTCGGTAACATATCGGTATTCATGCATTACATTACAGGTATGCGCTGGAGAAGCTGCTGCAGCACAAGGATCTAAAGTTACACAACAACAACAACAACTTGGAACTGCTCCATCAAATCATCGGCAGATTGGCAGACGAGCAGCCATTGAATAATTACAGGGACTATAGGAAGTGCTTTGAGTTGCTCTTGGCCAGTGGGCGTGTGGACGTGAATGAGAGGGACAAAAGTAATAGGACTCCATTATACTATGCCATAACATTTAACATAGAGTTCTGTGTGAGGGAGCTGCTGCGTCATGGCGCCTATCTGGGTATAAGGAGCCACTTCAACGAGCTGGCCATAGATGACATCGATCCGGGGCTGTTGGAGGAGCATTTCGACGATTGCATTACATCGGAGGGTTCGAGTCGTGCCGATAAGAACTTTAAGATCATTCTTAACTATAAGAACTTAAAGTTGCCCCACAATACTCGCACTAAGAGGCTCAGCGAAATGGAACCCATTTGTGCCATGGCCAAATCGAAGGATCTGCGTCATCTCCTTACACATCCGCTAATAACGACGCTGATATTCCTCAAGTGGCAGAGTATTTCTGCATTATTTTATCTTTACACTGCGGTCTCAGCACTATTCAGCATATTCTTAGTACTAAACATACTGTCGATGTTTTCGCACGATGTTATACCTATAATCGCATCACTCCTTATGTTGCTCTCCTGGCTGAGTATTGGATATATTACAATCGTCGATGTGGTTATTAAGTCTTACCTCACAGGACTCAAGTGTTCAAATATTTTCAGATTTATTTTGAATGCCTCTCTCATTGTATTGTCAGCAATCAGCAACTTAATGAGCAATCCTGAGGAATATTATAGCCGTGTCATCGCAGCGTTTACCATTCTATTGATTGCCGTTAAACTCACCAGACTTATAGGGTCGCTGCCCATATGCTCCCTATCGATGTATGTTCTGATGCTTCGCGAGGTCAGCTATACCTTCCTCAGGAGCTGCATCCCTTATTCCATTCTGGTGACTTGTTTTGGCCTGTCCTTCTACATACTAAACTTTCATAAATTGTCTGAGAAGTCCATTCCGGATGCCATTATGAGGACGATCTCAATGTCGACGGGTGAATTCAATGAAAACGAAATTGGATTCAAGGAAATGTTTTTTGATCGATTGATCTTCGTCATTTTTGTTATTTATATGTCAATCGTGCTCATGAATCTGCTTTCGGCTTTGGCTTTTAGTGACACTCAGGTGGGTATACCCATAGTTTTTTTTTGTTTTAATATCATATATTAATCCTTCATTTATTTCAGGCTATCCGAGCTTCAGCTGAGGTGAATAGCCTCATCAACATTGTCAATTTGTTGAGCTGCTACGAAGAACATCTATCAAAATCATGGGTGAAATTATTCAAAGTTGCAAGCTTACCAGAGACTCTATTCACCTTTCCCAATAAGAAACATACGCATACCGATTTTGGGAATTCTTGCGAGGGGAAGCCTTTAATTAATAACAATGGGACAACAATTGAACTAACAATAAGACAAGATAATCAAAATAATATCAACATCCCAGAGGATCAGTTTATTATGCAACTAAGCAACAAGACAATTCGAAGTTATCTCCGACTGATAGATCGAAAATCAAAAATAACGATTGCCAGAAAACTGGAAAATATAGAACACATATTAAGTACAAGATTGCCAAAATACTAAAAAATAAAGAAAAAATTAAAAAAAAATTTTATTTACATTCGATCGTTTTCTATCTGATATCGACGGCATCGATTAATATCTGTTCAGGTTATCGCACCAAAATCCTTTTCGACTCCTTTCGATGACAATAAATCTTAACGTTTTGTCCATCACTACTCAAAGTAACGGCACTATTGAAAAAATTGAAAATTGAAAAAAATACATATTTCAAATGGATTTTGTGACTGCTATTTCGACGGGCGCTACCGTAAAGGTGAATAGAATGTTTCTAGCATGGCAAATAAATAATTGCAATTGTTTTCAGTATACGACGGAGGAGTATGCGTACAGTTTTATAGAAACAGTCGCACACAATCCACATAATTGGCTGGGCCAAGTGTCACATCATTTTGTTGGGCAATGCTTTCGCGTTCTGGGACTCAACTTTACAGTGAGCGTTGAGGCGTTTGAGAAAACCTATGTTCATCCGTATCGGGATGATAACTTGACCTATATATTTAATGCCGTGCCGTTTGTGCTGAAAGGCGTCGAATTGTTTCTGGACCAGCTGCCGCCTCTGTTGTCCTATTATGGAAGCGAGGCATTAAAGGATGTGCCAAAATCTCGCCTGGGCAAAGAATTCTACGAGCTGACGCAACCTGTGCCCTGTTATTTGCGCGTCATAAACGTCTGGGCGGAAGTGGTACGCAGCATCATTGACATTGGTCAGGACAGTGCGAATGAGTGGTTCTTGTTTGAGCCGCTGGCCCGATTGTCATTCGGCATGCTTCGTGGGCTGGTCAAACTGCTGCCGACTGCCGACTCGGCCGACAATATGCTAAAACAAGCCTGCCTTAAACTTGCCGTTCTGTCACGTTATTGCATATTGTAAGTGCAACATAAAGGATCCTATATATAGGTATACTTATTTATATCTCTTTTTTGATGCACAGCTATGAGGAGACCTTTGACTTTATGATGACGCCCATGCTGGACATATTCGAACAGCACTTTCAGCTCTTTTGCGAAAGATCCGCCCTATCGTTTGTCTACAACGCCTTCAGTTGCGAGGCAAGCTGCCAAATAATATCTACGGGCCTAAGCGTATTGACACATTTCTTTTTAGATGTCTAACAACGCCGGTTATATTCAGCTGTACAAGTTTCTGGAGAAGATGTTGGATAAATTTGGCGATGGACAGCAGCGCGATTCAAATGGAACTCTGTACTTACGTCTGTTTACCAACGAATTGATCACCGACAAATATCTGGCCATTCAGTTTGAAACGCTTAAGCCGTCGAGCAGCAATCCCCTGTTGCTATCAACACTCCAATATCTGCAAGCGCTGCAGCGGTAAGTGTGATATTCATTACTTTAATATATCTTCAGAGAGATCTCTGCTATCGTTTTAGTCACCTGGTGAGCACGGAGGCCTTTCCCAGTCGCTTTCTCGAGCAAATTCTGCTGGTGTTGCTCAACGGATCGTCCACGGCGCCTGTGTCCTCCTTGGCGGCACAGCTCTATGTGACGCTGGCACGACGCCAATACAATGAGCAGGAAATTGTGGTGCATATCATAGAAACATTCTTGAAAACGCAGCACAGCTCACGTAGATGTGCCTCCTATGAGCAGGCAATATCCTTTTTACAAAACTATCTCAAAGATTTGATGCAACATTTTCCGGCACTAAAGAACTTTGACTATTACATGTTCGTACTCAATGCGAGCAATGTACGCGATGAGCTCGTCCTGTTCACTGCCCACAGTGTGTATGCCATGTTTGAACTCTACACAGAGCAGTATTCTCGCCAGGATATGGCCCGCCAGGAGATTCACAAGCTGCTCCACAATTGGCCTCATCTCATTGAACGCACCGCCCAGAAATCGTCGGCCCGGGCTGTACTCTTCTCCGTTTACTTTAACATCGAGTTAAAGGCCATCGCGCGTCACAATGTCGAGGTGTGTTGTTAACTTACTGATATTATTCTCATGGAGACTAACCGATTTCATTGCAGCTATTGTACGAACTGGAAAGATTCTGTTTGAACATCTTTTTGTCCGACCAGACGTTGACTGAATCCGAGTTTTCATCGCTTTTCAGCAGCATTTGCAGGTCCGTTGAGGTGACTGGGAATGAGGATCTACTGGTGATGACCGCCCAGACCTTGCAGGATGAATACTCTGAGATATCCATGCAGTTGTTGTCACACGAAGCGGACAAATCAGAGTCGGGCTCAGAAGAACTAATGCAGTCCTATGCGCACTGCGTGCGGCGTCTCTATGCGTTGCTCAAGGAGAACAAGCTGCGTGGCCATCAAGTGTCCAATATGTACGAGACTCTGGCTAACCAGTTGTTGACACCGCCAAACATCACAAAGTGTCTAGGTAAGGTTCGCTATTCTCGCCCGTTTCTCATTCGACATAACAATAAAGTATCCGCAGCTCTTTATGGGTACGAGAGCTTGGCTTTGATGTTAACACTGCTTCATCGCGAGCGAGATCAGCCGGAGGAGGCAGTGGTGCACGAGGCAAGGATTCTTGAATTGGCTCAACAGCTACATGATATTTGCGTTCGCGATCTGCGCAACGTATCCGACAACTTGCCACAGGTCAAGTCGTTGTTTTGTGCCATTCTCGTGCTCCAGTTGGGACTGCATAATTGCGCGCCTTTGAATACGGCAACATATGATGTGTTGCTAAATCAACTCTCCAATCCAGTGCTGGCCGATAAGGCACGCGCCAACACGCTCTCCTGCAGCCATGTGGAGGAGATGCACCTACTCTTTCGCCAGCTGCACAACAGAGTTCGGATGACATTGCCCAGCAACCGTATATGGAAACTCTTGTTGCAGTTTAAAATGGTAAAATAACAAACAAAAAAAACTGATATATGGTCTGCTTTTAATACTTTTAAATCGTTTGCAGATCACAAAACTTCCAGACTATATAAGTCCAGAGCTGAATCAACTGATTCCCGTCTTAATCAAGCGACACATTGACACCTATGCCCATTGTCTGCCCGTCATCAATCTGCACATATGCAATGAGTCCACATCTAAAAAGCGCGTCGAGGCTGCACTGGCCGCCCATCTGCAGCTGCTCAAGGAGCATGCTAGTGCCAAGGAGGCGTGGCTGCTTAGATTGCACGTCTTCAACGCCTCCCTAGAGATGTTGATCAAGAATCTGTCCGTACGTCACATGGAGACAAGTGCGCAACGTCGTCGCAATCATCTATTGCCACTGGAGCACCTGATGCCGCTGTTGTCCACACTGTGTCTGGAGAAATCCCATTTCATCAATATGTACGTAGTCCCTTCTCATGTATATATTCAACTCTAATTGAAACTTCTTGTCGCCCAGCGCCCGCTTACTCTACAGCCTCAAGACAAACGCCCTTGGTGATCAGGATAAGCAGAAACTGGACAAGTTTTTGACACAAATCAGCGCGCATAAATATCGCTGCGAGGATGAGCATGTCAAGGCACTGAATGCTGACGAGCTGAGTTCCTCCGAGCTAAAGCCTCAACCGCCGGGCCCTTTAACCTTGTGGCAAACTGAAGTGCTTGGCAAAATAACTGACAACAGTTACGAACCATCCGATATTCCTGTTGCGGCGATCGAGGATGCAAATGCAGTATAGACTACAAAATCTCTTGGATAATATGAATTTCAGTCAATCTTTTTAGTTTATTGTGTTAATCATATGTTTGTGGATTTAATACGAATTTATTATTTTATTATTATTATGTTAATCAGTAACATGTATTCTAGCTGATGTTAACCGGAAATTTCCGCATTTTCATAAGTTGAATTTATTATAATGCTAATCAGGTTTACATATGTTTTATACAAGCTAGTGTTAGCCGGCATTTTCCATAAATTCTTATTTTATTTTGCTCAAGGAAATGAATAAAATGTTTCACAAAACAGATATTCCAAATTTAAATATATAGTCTATCAAATCGGTTGACATTTCATCTACAATTTATTCCCGACTCTCTCTCAGTTTTTGGAAGTCATCGTTTGTATTGTGTAATATCACATTTGAAGGAGAATGCCAAATAGTAAGATTTGTTATCCCGATTCCAGTGAGATGAGAAAGAGAATGTCTTCCTACGCAGGAGCTTGCACGGCCACTTCACTGACAATTGAAGAGGAACTGGCGGCGATATGTGATGCGGAGCGATTGGAGCGCAAGTCTCTGGTGGCTTGGCGACGTCCCTGGATGACCCTAAAGTATAGCACCTTGGAGGCGTGTCTACTGTTGGTTAAACTGGGCTTACGTCTGTGGGATCGAAGGCTGTTGGGAGGACTCCTGATATTGGTTATTGTCCATTGTGTGCCGGGTCCCCATGCACCTTACATGCAAATCTACTGGAAGAATCTTGGATTCGCCATTTATTGGTTGGGATTGGGGCTGCTATCTTCAGTGGGGTTTGGCACTGGACTGCATACCTTCCTGTTGTATCTGGGACCACACATTGCCGCCGTTACATTGGCTGCTTACGAGTGTCAGACCTTGGATTTTCCCATACCACCCTATCCGGATCAGAAGATTTGCCCCAAGGAGCCTTACGGGCGGCATGTGCCGACCGTGTGGCAGATCTTGGCGAAGGTGCGCATTGAATCTCTGTTGTGGGGCGTGGGCACGGCTCTAGGCGAGCTGCCGCCCTACTTTATGGCCAGGGCAGCACGGCTGGCCGGCAAGTGTGTGGAGGAGCGGCAGGAAATGGCGGAGCTTCAACGACGCAGCGGAAATCTCAGTCTGTTTGAGAGGGGCAAGGTCCTTGTGGAGCGCGTCGTGTTGCGCATCGGCTTCCTTGGCATCCTCCTGTGTGCCAGTGTGCCGAATCCATTCTTTGACCTGGCCGGCGTTGCCTGTGGCCATTTTCTGGTGTCATTCTGGAAGTTCTTTGTGGCCACACTGATTGGCAAGGCGTTCATCAAGGCCACCATACAGCAGCTGATCGTGGTGGTTGCCTTTAGCGAGGATCTGGTCACTGTTCTGGTCAATTCCCTTGGCCGCACTCCCTGGCTTGGCCCAAAGCTGCAGCTTCCCATCCAGAATCTATTGACGTCCACCAAGCTGCGTATGCATCGCAAAACTAAGGACGAATCCAACGCAGGTCTCGGCCTAGTGGCCCGTGGCTTCCAGCTCTTTGCTCTAATCGTTGTCGTCTACTTCGTGGTGTCTTTACTAAATGCCCTGGCCCAAAAATATTGCCAGCGTCTGCAGGATCAGAAAAGAGAGCAAAATGCTCAGGAAACCGAACTGGAAATTCGGCCAACTGAGAACGAGATGCAACAGATACAAGAAATCAGCGGCTGATTTTATCGACTCTTATATTTTCGTCTTATATTTTTTGCATATTAAGTGGATTGATTTATATAAAATCCTGTACCTCAGACTTATATTTTATTCAGCTCAAAAAGTGGACTCTTATATTTGATTTATATAAATCTTATTTTTCCTTTTATATTTTTTTGGATCAGGTGAAAGAGGTTTTTCATTTGGTCAACTCTTATAATTGATTTATAAAAAGTCTTATATTTTGTATGGATCAAATAGAAGAAGCGAAAAAGGTTTTTAATCAATTTACAGTGGTGTCTGTAGATAATGAGACAACATCATAATTAAGAGCATTCTGGAGCATCTGCGAAATAAAACATGGTGATGAAATTTGTTGTATTCTTTATTTTTCATTATCATTAGTTTTGTTTTGTTTTGTTTTGTATTTGGGCTTTTGTTGTTATTCTCTTTTGTTGTTGTTGTTGTTGCTTAGTATCCATTGTACATTTACATTCAACAGCAATTTAACACAAAGCTAAGCATTGAATTAACGCAACCATTTTAATTATTATAATAATTAAGTATTATTATCTGGGGATCGTAATTGATTGATTTGTTATGACATTTGACATTATAAAATGTTTTCTGTATGAGTTGATGAGTGATGATTAAGGACTTCCAGCAAATTCAAATTCAACTCTTTTAGATACCCGATTCGATTAAAAAAATGCCATACTTACATAAGTACATACATACATATGTATATTCAATGTGTTGGGGGGCTAAAACCCTATGCACACTCATACATACACTTCCTACGCCTACTTCTACAGCTAAATTTCGTCTAACATTTGCACTACGATGATTTTCGAGTACGATTTTCTGGCAGGGTCCCCCCTTCCTCCCTCCCTCCATTCTTAATTGCATTCCTACTCGGATATCTGCCTGTTTTAAGAAGGGATTTTAGTCGAGCTTATCGCTTGGTTCGGCATTACCTTAACATTCCTTAACAAAAATTAAACATTTTGTGAAAAATGCATAAGATATAATAATCAAATACTTATACATTTCTTGTTTCAGTTGGATGATTATGTTTAAGTTACGAGTACAACAATTTTACATTTCATATGCCTTGTCTGATTTCCCCATTTCTTTCGTCAAATTGGTATAATGCAAATTCTCTTTTTCTTTGTTTTTGCAATAAGTATGTAAAATGACATTAGTACTTATTGGGAGCGTTTTATTATAGAGTTTTTAATATCTAAGTACATACATACATATACATACAAATATACGTAAAGTTTTTGCTAATTGCGGCAAAGTCTTTTCAATAGAAAGAGAGATATAGCGAGCGGGAGAGAGAGATATATATAAAAGAACAGATCAAGAAAGAGAAAGTTTACAAATAAATTACAAACATTCTTGGGATTGCCATAGAAAGGTTCTTTCCAATCTTAACTCATTTCTTATAAGCATTTCGAAATCTTTCGGCTCGCACAATTTTTGCTAATTGGATTTCATTGTATTTTCTTAATTTTTTTTTGTATATTTTAGCTACATTCATATACGACACGACCGTTAAGATATATGTATCTTCACTTTTTCCTTTTATTTTTACCTTGCTATATTATATTCCTGTAATGCATAAATAAGTTTCGGCATATGAAACAGTTTTATGTTAATTTATAATTTATTTTCTAATCATTTATAAATAATTGAGATTAATTTGATATTACTTTAAGTATTTGTTGCTTTTGAGTTATTTTCGAGTTCATTTTTTTTGTTTCTTCTAAAATTTGACGCCTAATACAATATTTTTTTTATAAAGTTTATAATTTCGGTTAAAAATTCATTATGCCATAATACCATCTCTCTATAATTTACGATAAATATTTGTATGGATTGGTTTTTATAGTAATTTTTATGCTGTATGCCCAAACTTGATCAAATAAAATAAAGGAGAATAAATAAACTATCCAGAAAAGTAAAAGAGAAATGATAATAAATCATACACAATTTATATAATGGCTTATATATGGTTTATAAGAACTTCTAGTTGTTGTTGGAACATATGTATTAACGTTTATTTTTATTGCAGCTAACTTTTTTTTATTTATCTTTACAAACGCCTAGACATATTGAATATTATAACTTTTATGCTATTTAATTTTTCAATTAAAGGAAACATTGCAATGAACGGAAATTTTCAGTTTTTTTTTTTGTGTATATTTTGTTGTTTATTTTCTCTCTCAGACTTGGTTTTATTAATGAACCAAAATGTATTCAACTGACTTTTGGAAGTTGTTTGAAAGACGCATCGTAAGAAGCGAATTATGTTTATTATTATTAGTCGTATTTATTTAGTATTTAACTTGACTTTTTATTGATACGATTTCTTGTTGTTTTTATTAAAAAAATATTAACGGCGGGAATTACTACAATCGTTTTTGAAGCAGTTTAGTTTTCCTTTAGTTAATACAGTGTAAGTACATATAATCGTATCCTTTCGATTTGTAGCAAAATCTTAGACTTTTAATTCGGTTCTTGATTGTAGAAAAATGTATGCGGACTACGTTTCCAGTAATTTTACTTTCAAAAATGCATTTTGTGTCGTTTTGTGTTGTAGTCAAAAAGAGCAAAAATGTGTGTGTTTCGTATTGTCCTTTAATGTCTCAGAAATTTGTCATTTAGCATTGGTTTGTTGTTCCGTTTTTCATTTTGGAATGGTTCGATGGTACGAGTATCGTGAAAATTGATGATGATCGAGCTTTAGCTCTGTGAATCTTAAGTTATCCAAAGCTATGGACAATGACAATGAAGTGTGAGAAATGTGTTCATTGAAGTTCGCTTAGGGGGTTTTCTTTTTTATTTTGTAACTTTTATTTCAATATTGTCTACTACTTATTTACATCCCTTGTTTATGTTGTTCTTGTGTCCATTATATTATTACTCGCTTTCGGCCTAAACTTCAAATTTCATTAAAAAATCAATTTCAGCTTCATGAATTTAAAATATATAGCTGTTCATTTTATAGTCAATCGTTTATTTATGTATGCTAATAATGACAGTATATCGGTTATTGTTAATCGTTAAACATTTTCATATTGAGCTTTAATACTTTTAGCGGTTCTGTAGCTGTTCCTGCTCCTGTTCCAAAAATCCATTTAAATGCCATCAATTATTTTAGTTTTGTCCGCTTCTGATGCTTAATTAGTTTTGGTTTATTATTTCCCATAAACAAATTGAATACTACGGAAGAAGTGCTAACAATCAAATATATATAATAATAATAATGTAAACTGAACTAATTGCAAGGACTCTTCTTTGTGTTGCTGGAGGCTGTTTATTGTTAGACTTTGACTTTGACCTTTCCCTTGTCCTATAATCTAATATGATTTTATTTTTTGTAGTTTTGTATTGGTTTATTTTGGTATCGTTATCGGTATCGGGTTTAGCTATCTTTTTTTTTAAATTAAATTAGTTTTGTTTTTTATATGTATTTATAAACTATATACAATTGCATTGGATATCCGACAAAATTATGCATTTCGCCCAATGCTTCGAGATTCTTCCTGGGTACGAGTAGATCTCTTAAATATACACCCTGCGCGGTGATGTCCACATTATTTGTTGTTAAATATAGTCATACAGTCCTGTAAAAGAGAAGAAAATTGAGATTAGTGCACATTTCCTCTTTTGTTTTTCTCAAGTTATCATTTTTTAATGATTTAAAATGTGGAACTGATATAAATTAAATTATATTATTATAGGATATCATTTTTGGTGACTTACTTCATTTAATGCTCTGCAAATATCCATAAAATCACTTAATTAAGTGCAGATTATTGTGCTCAAGTCAATTATTTAGTTGGTTGCTTTGTTTGTTGCTTTCGTTCTTTCACCCGGAACCGGAACCAGTTTTGCTTCTTGTTGTTGTTGCTGTTGTTGTTGTTGGTTAAAGAGTAGAGTCGTTCTTAAACGAACCACTCGTCCTTTTGGGCAGCACCGACAGCGGCATTGGCATTCGGATGATTGCCAGCTGCGACGGCGATGTTCGTCTGGCTGAGTCCGGCGGAGTTTTGTGAAAGATCTTGACCTAATTGACGGAATTTGCCAAGCACCAAATGGGACGGACTTTGGTGGCCATCTTCAAGTAATTGTGTGGAATGCGGTGGTACCCGGATGGTCCCGCAGGGTGATGCCAGTTTCCCGAAACTGGCGGCAATTGTGTATGCTCCCTCGTCAGCGTGCCCCCCACGCCCCCGCCCATGCCCATGCCCATGCCCACACCGTGATAGTGCAGGTGCTTCGACGATCCATTCGTCTCCGCATTATGATGCACTGTAAGGATGATAAATTGTACACATTTATTTAGCGTCAACTAGCATAACGTCAAATTAGGATACTTGAAATCCACTAACAATTTAAATAAATAAAATAAATTGTGTATAAATTTTAATTAAAAATAAAAACACAAATATAAGATGAATACGAAACAGCATTTAAAGGAAATTGTTTTAAATTTTAAAATATATAAAATAAAATTAAAATAAATATACAATTTATAATAAACTTAAATTAAAAACTAAAAGGCCAAAAATCAGTAAATAAAATTTTCAAATAAGTATTCAAAAGATTAATAGAATGAGCTTATATATATAATAAACTTATATATATAAAAATAATTATATTTTTTCAATTAAACATAAATTAATTATATTGAATATTCAACTGAAAGGACAAAAAGAAAATAAAGATTTAAACGTATAAAATAAAAAGTTTAAATATAGGATGAACTGGGAGCAGGAGGAAATGAAACTTACTCTGCAGGGCCGTGTTCTGGTTGGCGGCATTCTCATCCTGGCGTCGGCACACACAGATCGCAATGGCCACAATGATGGCGCTGAGCACCAGGAGCACTCCAACGACAATCAACACGAACCAAGTCATGTCCACGCCAAACACTGTGCTGGTGGTTTCATCTGCAAACATAGATTACGCTTGGATATGATATTATATCAGTTTTGAATGGCGATTACTTACTCTGGCACAGATTCTGGACAGATTCGTCGGAGTTGTCGCCACAATGGTTGACGCCATCGCACAACAGATCGGGATTTATGCAGAACTCGCGTGTGGCGCAGGTAAAGTCCTTGCAGGTGTGCTCTGAAAAAAAGTGGAATCCATTTTGACATCAAGTATTCCATCTGTGGATAACATCTCCATTCTCTACTCACTCGGATCCTTCACCGATGTTATGACCAACTTGAAACCGTTCGCATCTGTTCCCCATCCATCGGTCACGTATTTCAGCGTCACGAAATTCGTTCGTGTCAATATCGCGTTCACCGTATTCTTCGTATTCCGACAGGAGATGTCAATCTGAAAATTCAATCAAGCTCATTAAAGCCGTATTCATTCGCTTGCCAATATATACATATTTATGTATTCTCTTTGAAAAGTATTTCTCTTATTTCGTTCTATAAATATAATTTCTTTAAACTGCTCTCTGACCCTAGGCGACTTCATTTTCCCTTTAGACATCATTGTAAATTCGCACAAGTTTAACTACTTATCGATTTTGATTTTTGAAACACTTTTTTGGCATGTTTCCTGCTCATTTTATAGAAGATAACTATTAACTCAATACCTATTTTAAACATTTTATCAATGTATAAGTTTGATTGCTCAATTGAAATGTGGACATTTAAGAAAAACTTACAAATCTTTTCAAGTTTAGTCATTTGTGTGTAATTAAAATTTTAAAATATTTACACGGGATTGTCAATTGTGAAACATTTCTACACCAAATTTTTAGTCATTTTGGCAGAAGTTGCCTGTCAGCTTCACAATTCTCTCAGATAACAATTTAAAATCTAACAAATTTCGCCTTTTGTTGATTACGAATTGCGGAACGTCTTTGTGAATTCTATGTGACAGAGTTGTGGAATATTCCCATCCCTCTTTCCGTGTAATACATTGGCCACGCCCCTTCTGAGTGCCCGTGGAGAACAATTTGAAGAATGGAAGTGTCGAGCTGTAAGCAGCTTGTTGGCAACGTCACAAAGACGAAGTGCAACCCACGTGACGCATCCCCCTGGATGCTCCATCAATGCCATCGTGGCTGCCATCGCCCGCCCACATTTGCCACCTTCTGGGGGCAACATCAGCTGACAGTGGCACGCTGCATTGGTTACCGGAATGCTGCGGTTAACAACGCATATACGGGCCGTACTCCACTCCATCTGTCTACCTGTCTACCTTCTCCCGTCTCCACTCCCAATCCCAGTCTCAGCCCCGTTTTGCAATCCCTTGCGGCAAGTGTCCACATGCCACTGTGCACACCAGCAAAATGCTCAACGACATATCAAAAAGAATTTCAAGTTTTTCCAGTGTGAAATTGTTTTAAAGATTTTCTTTGGGGTCACTTGACTTGTAATTAATAACATCAGTAGAGATTTAAATCATTTTCAAGTAATGCAATTTGTTTATTTTATTGGAAATGACAACATATGTACATTCTACTGATTCATAAATTGTCTGCATTTTAAAAATATATCTGACTTTGAAGCGAAATCCGAAAAATCCCTTAAATTAATTAATGTTGCTAATATGTACTTCAGTTATTTAGCTTCAGTTTTGCAAATTTGGTACCACGGTTCAATTGCCATCTTGCCGCACTTTTCTGTCTTCCCTGCCGATGATGATGATGATGATGATAATGATGGGCACTTGGATAATGATGATGTTGTCTGCTGTGGCACGTGCACGCTCTGTGTATAAATGTGTAATGTGGCAACTGCGACCCAAAACTTGCAACTGGGTTCATCAAAGTCCACACACTCTCTCTCTCTCTCTCTCTCTCTGTCTCTCCTTCTCTCTCTCTGTCTCTCTCCCTTTCCCTGTGCGTGTCATCGTTGAGGCCTTTGCTGCGGTTGCTTTTCTTGACACAACGCTCTGCTTTTTCGCTGCCGCTGCCATTGCTGCTGTTGCTGCCGCTGCTACTGATCCTGATGCTGCAGCATGTGGCAGGAGGCAAGGAGGAAGCCTCAAAGTTGCATAGCTGCCTCTGCAGTTGGCCGGCATCTTCGACGTGCGGCGCTTTGTGGCATATTTTAATTTTGTTGCAGCCCAAAAACGCAAACTTTTCAACTCCCTTCCGTTCTTCAGCTTACCCCTTTGCTTTGTGTATGCCACTCACACACACACACACACACACATACATACACACACGCTGACAGTGTAGCAAAATTGTAATTTAGCATTTTTAAAGGCAGTGACAAGTTCTTTTGTCGCCCAAAAAATATTTACATACCTAGAACTCTCTCTCTCGACTCTCGACCAAAAATGTTATTAGTTTTTTCTGGGGCTTCACTTTGCTGTGGCCGTTGTGGCATGCAAATGAGCCCAAGACTCGAATTAAGTCGCATGGCAAATTCATAAATCTGACTCCGCATTGCTCATACGCCACATAGTACAAAGATACATTAAGAGCTGCATCAAATCCCACTTTCCCACCTTTAGCTCCTTATGTGGCAAGGTGGCAAGAAACCAAGACGTACAAAGCTGCTTAGGTCACTTGCAACCGACTCTCTGACTCTTTGACTTACTAAGTCTGCTGCAAAACAACGCACTCGACAAATATTTAAGCAAAGTCTTTCAAGACATGATTGCACCAGGTAATGAACAAGTTAGTAGCGAGAAGGGGAAGGGGAAGGAGAACGAAGGCATTTTCAAGTGGAGAACCGCAAAGTGAATACACATTTATAATCGGATTTCAGCTAAGCCGAAGTACATTCTTCTAAAGTCATACGTGTTTCTGAGTATAAAAGAAGATTTTATTTTCTTTTAAGAGCAAAAACAAGAAGATACAGTTGAACTTCCATAGCTCGAACTTCTATAACACGAATTTTTGTCTAACTCGAGCTAAATGAGTGGCAGTAAAATTAATAAACTTAAGATAAGAAACTCTATAAGTCAATTATCTCCATAACTCAAACCTTTTCTTTGGATAATGGTGATTCGAGTTAGGGAAGTTCGACTGTATAGTATATTAACAGATCTCAATAAGATTTTAATCTATTACTAATAGATTTCTGGCATAAAAAGCTTTTTCTATTCCAAATTTCATTACGAAAACTTCAAAACTAACCGAGTTCAATAATCAGATACCTATAAGAAATGACAGCTAAAAGATATACTAAAGTAATCAGTTCTTTACATAGGTTTTGTTCTTGTCTTGAAGTTGTACATTTGATATAGCCATCGCTTATAATAAGTCAGTTTCTACATAAAATGTCACTAAGATATCTCCTAAGCTAACCAAGATCTGACAGTCAGGTATTTATCTCTACTAAATTTTGAAGAATGTTTAATAATATTTATTTCTAGCTTAGGCTTTTTTTTCCCCTTACCTAACCTAGTTGGGAGACCCAACCCCCTTGACCTAAACTGTCCATCTTGGAGTAGAATTTTTATAATTGACAGCTTAAGTTGCCATCGATTTTGATATAAACTATGACGCGATAATATTTGATGCGAAGCAATTATGTAAATTAAGTTAAATAAGAAACGAAATGTGTGCAAAATACCCTATAATTTTATAAAAGTTGATAAGATTAATTTGAATAAGTATCTACCATTACAGGATATCATATAGTCGAACTTGTTCGCTTTGGATTCCATAATTTGTTTGAATTTTCCCTGGGCTATAAAAGATTTAGCTTCTGCTTATGCGCTGCATTTCTGGCCACTTGCCTTGGCTTACATTACCACACACACACAACACACACACGCACGCACACACACAGTCACGCCCACATGCGCATAATATAATATAATGCAGTCCCAGGCCGAGTAGGAAAAACAAGGGAGTGGGGTGTAATGAAAAATGAAAATTGTTGCTGATAAAATCGTAGTGCTATCAGCAAACTCAGCCGGCAGTTGGCATGTGGCAGCTGCCAGTTGCCGTCGCAATGCAACCGCTGTGGTGCAACCCAGCAACCCAACCAACCGCCGCCCAACCACCCAACGAAGCAACCCAACCACCCAGACAACCAAACGAACCGCATTCTTGCCTGTTGTCATCATTGCAAATGTTGCAACTGCTAAAATTATGCCTACACTTTGCCTCTCTCTCTATCTCTCTTTCTCTTCTCCCCTTTCTCTTTTTCTCTCCATGTGTGTGTGTGTGGCAAAGCAAAAACCCCCACAGGGATTGAACCCAAAATGTCAGAGGCATCAACGTGCTCTGATTGTGTATGTGGATCATGAGGCTGCGGCACAAATTTCCCCGCAATAACTTTGCCTTTGACAACTTTCCCGCTATGATTGCCCTTAACTTTTGCTATAAATAATACTGTTATTGTTGTGTATTCAGTTATTATATAGACACTGCTCAAAATCAGGTTTCTAAAATCAAGATAATTGTCTTAAAAAAGTTTTTTAATAAAACAACTTTAGGAGAAAAATGCAAACACACACTCTAACAAAGAAAATTTTTTCTGTTTTTATTATTACTAATTCTCATAATTATTAATATTAATACTATTACTAATTTCTTAATAAAACTAAGAATTTTTATTAAAAATAAATGCGTTGAGGAAAAAAACTTTTTATAATCAGTTTACAGATACTTCCTGAAAGGTCTTTGAAATGAAACTTGAATATTGAAATGTAAATTAAAAAACTTTCCTTCATATCTAATTAAATAATTTATTCTAGTTCAAAAGTACTTATGAATATAAAATCCTACATGATTTCTCAAAGTCTTCAGCTGGTTACTGGCATATTTTTTTAAATTAGTAATTAAAATATATAGATTTGCATACCTTAGGCGTCGATACCGCATGGGCTCCATCATAGACAAGTAGATGATCATTGCAGTCCAGTTGGAGCATGTCGAAGCGTAGCATGAAGCGCTGCAGGATCGAGTGCGTCTGAAATGTGATGACACAGTCCAAATTGCGTTCGTTCTGCGACCAAAGTACAGCTCCATCTATTTTGCGATAAAGTTGCTGCAGAAAGTGATTCTTGCACAGCGACTGCATATAGTCTAAAAGAGAGATAACAGAGTATAAGTTAACAGCGTTTTAACATATTTCGTTAAGGAAATCATAAGTAAAGTTTAACAAGAACTATGATATGTTGTACATTTGGCTCTCTTTACAACTTTTAATAATACTTAATAATTTAATAACTTTGTGGCAAAATTCAGCATCTACTCTTCTCGTACAAATATCATCTAGTGCTGTCTCAAGTTCCATCAACTTCCTTTAACTTCCTTCAACTTAATGGCTCTGATTTCAACAGCGACGGGCCGACCGTACGGCAGCTTCTCGTGCGTTGCGCCGGAAAATGTGCACTTAAATTTTAATGGCAAAATGAAAAATTCATTTACGCTTCGTTTCACGTATAACCCGCACATGTTTCCCGTGCATTTTACTCAAGTATAGTTACTCGAAAATGTGGAAAATGTTTTAAATTGGTATTAATTTGCCTTGGGCAAGTAGCCAACGTGAAAAACTAAGAAGAAATTGTAATATGCAGAGCTTGTAAGTATATTGTGAGGCTGTAAGCTTTTTTTTGTAACCTCAATTTAAAGTCAATGCAATGTAGCTAATAAATGCGGCGCAGCTGGCCAGGGTAACTAGTATATAAATTGCATTATTTAAATGTCTGTCAATTAGTTTTAATAAGCAAAACTATAGCGCTTAAGTGCGTAATCCATTAACATGAAATGAACTCCATTACCTAGAGAGAATAACGGGGGGTTGCTAGAGCAGCAGGGGGTGAACTGAAGCGGAGATGATGGCCATTGGCGGTGCATGCAAATGAAGTCAGAAACAGTAGCAAAAGTAGCGACAAAATTGTCACATAAAAACCAAAAGCGTGCCAGGACCAGAAATGGCGATACGAATATTTGAGATTTTAATGAAACACACGCATACACGCGGTGTTTGTGTGTGTGTGTAAGTGGGGGAGTGACGGCGAGGCTTACGTGCGCCTGATTTCAGGCAATTTCCTGCTTAGCAACCGCTTCCGTTTTCGCCGTCGCACTAATTCAATTTCGCTTCAATAAAGCGCACACGAAGGCGACATATCGCGGCGAAGGAGGCGAATCAGGCGAAACGAAGCAAAAGAGCAACTGAAAAGATGTCGTCGCAGCAGGAGAGTTCAAGTAAGAGCGAGAGAGAGGGGAGAGTTACGGAATTTAGTGCAAATTCGTTTTGCGCCTTCAAACACACACACACACACACACACATGCAGTCAGTGAGGCAGCGCGTGAGAGCGGGAGAGCAGTATAGCTTATGTGGCGCTGCCTCCCAGACATAAACGTTGTTGGCGTTACCAACCTCCAAATTGAATTCACAATTGAATTCAATTGCCGAACAGCGACCTCTTGTTTTAGAGGTAGCTAGTTCTAACGAGACACTCCTTCTCTCATTCACAACTTCTCTCCTCTGCTTTTCTCTCGACTTCCGTCCAGGCACAGCAATTTTTGCGTGTTTCATATGTAATTGGCAATTTTGTTATACATTTCGCTTTGATCTTCGGCGCCAGGTGAGCCAGCCATCAGCTAAAGTGGGCGTGCCCGAAATTGTGGGCGGCTGCACAAAATTTAGCCGCCAGCAAATAATTTACGATTTTGGCCCTCAAACCAAATAAAACTTTTCCTTCATTGGCTTTTCCCCTTTTGCTCTCTCCTTTTTTCCCTACCATGTTTAATTTTTACTCCCTACCGAAGATTGATTACAGTTTCAGCTTATGATGTGCCCGGAAGTTTCTGAATAATTTAAAGAAGAAATCTACATGATGCATTAAATTAAGTCTTACCGGCGGGGATGTGGCGTATTTATATAAGGAAACTTAAAACTCTTAGCTTAGGTGTGTTTAATGCAATCTTAATAAAATAAGCTTAATACTCGTTTTTAGTTTATTTAAAATTGTGTCAATCCGTCAGGATATATCTGATCACCCAGGTGAGTTTTATGCAATATAGATAAGTATGTTACATAATACAAATATTCTGAGACTTTGCAGAGAAACAGCGCCAATTATTTGAAAAAAGAACGGATACAAAATAAATGCAAGCTACTGAAACAAACTGCCCACTCAAATTATATACGTTTTTGTTTTTCATATATTAATACAAAAGAAAAGTTCACATATAACATTAACGCAAATTTGGGTTCCGCTTATACCCGCGGCGCGGGTGCCATAAAATTTATTTGTTTTTCACAAATTTAACAAATTTCAACTTTGATAGCCCCTAAGTAAGCATGTAGGAGGCGTGGTACTTTTCTTAAACACTTATTTCATAGGTTTCATAGGTTATTTCATTATTCGATTATCTCATTTAGTTCAAAAGTTACGATTTTTGCAAAGCTAAATGAGCAATGGCCCCACTGTGCGGCGCTTTGTATTGTATTTTACTCAGAGAATTACACATTTTCGGCGTTTCCCATTGTATGCGTATTGTATTTGTATTGGTGCAACGCACAGCTGACATACCAGTGTAACCACTCAACTAATGGTTTTTTTTTTTCGTATTGCATTTGCAACACTGTCGGTCGCCTCTCAGCTGTTCACAGCTTCTCTGTACAAAATTCTTAGAAGTTTTCAAATAATCAGCGCTGAGGCATTTTGCGCATTTTTCGCTCGCAAAAAAACGACTGAAACTGCTGACAGTAGAATCTTTAATTTGACGCTTGTACAAATAATAAAGTTCTTAAGCGGTGAGAAAATTAAAATTAACCGCGAAAATATAACTATCGAAGAACGACGTAAGTAATTTTAAAGTGAAAAAGGAACATACCACTTGCAATTTCTACAATTCCATTTTTGTTTCAATCTAGGATTTAATGAACGGCACAATTTATCAAACTCCGTCTGGTCAACGGTTTTTAATCAGCGAGCAATGTTTAGCCTACACAGAAGACCTGGTGTTGGTGAAGAATGTGTATATTTTTGTGAATATCGCAGAAGAGCTGCAGCAAATGTATTTCGAGTCAAATGAATGCTTTGAAGACTTTGATCTGTATCCCAGTGAAAAAAGAAGACAAACTGGAAATATCGCAGGAAAACTGGAGCAAGAGCAGCTTCAAAAGTATTTCGAGAAGTATGGATGCGTTGAACGCTTGAATCTGTTTCCTAGTGAGAATGGAAAAGGAACTGGCTACGTTATCTTTGCGAATCCTTCTAGTGCCGCCAAAGCGTTGCTGGAAATGAATCACTATGTCGGGGAATGCCGTATAACAGTCCGTCCCAATTATAGCTGGCACCAACCAGATGCCGAGAAAATGCCGGAGAAACCGGAAAATGTGGACCCCAATGAGCCACCCGCTGCCATTATGAAATTGAACGATCATTGCCTCGAGCATATATTCACTCAATTGTCAGTTCCTGATCGCATTCACTTTGCACGCACCTGCTTTCGATTTCGCAACATCTATGAGGGAATGTCGCCAATTCTCGATAAATCCATAAATTTTGGTTTACTTAAGGCATTGACTGCATGGGAAATGAGGGATTTTTTTCAACTTTCCGGACGCAATATTAAGAATATCGAAGGCTCTCTACCACGACGTCGCTGTTTCCGCGTGTGCTTCTATCTTAGCATGCATTGCCGTAATTTGCAGTCAATGAAGATCAATAACAATTTTGCGAACAATTTTAAATTAAACTTATTTCATTTGTTCGCACATCTGAATAGCCTTCAAGATCTGGAATTAATCGGGTGCGGTCTCACTGATGAGCATTTGCAAGCGCTCAAAAATTTGAAGCAAATTAAAAAACTGAATCTTTCCTGCAACGATATGATTACTGGTCAGAATCTGAATTGTTTGCCAAATTCAATTGAGTCGCTGAAACTAAATGTCTGTGGGAGATTGAAGCTGAAATTTGTGATTGAAATGTTACGCAGGCTATCGCTGCTTAAGGAATTGTACCTAACTAATAACATCTCTAGTCCAGATATCCAGGCGATTTTTACCGAAAATTGGTGTAAATCGTTGGAGGTCCTCTTAATTAATTATGACAGTAACGAGCTTGCTGAATATAAGCACATTGCAAGTCTGCCAAGCCTTAAGAAACTAATATTGGGTACAGATTCTCAACCATCTCCAAAGCTAATCACCTGGCTGGTGGAGTATAAGTCCAAGCAGTTGGAACATTTCGAAATAGTAACTGCACGATCTGACTGGATTAAAGACGAGATCCTTCTTGAAATATGTAAACTGACAGCATTGCATACTCTGGTTTTAGTACCCTACAGTGTGATAACCGATCGTGGATTAGGGGCACTATTTAACTTACAAGAGTTGAGAGAAATCAATGTCAAAGGCAATAACAAAGTCACTGACAATGGTGTGCTTCAATTGATAATTGCTTGTCCCAAACTGCAAGTTTTACATCTGGAATCTTGCGAGCAACTCACGGACAAGCTTCTTCATAATATTATTTTGAAACTACAAAGCCATAAGAATCGTCCACTTCCTATTAAGCTATACATGAAGGGCACCAAAGTAAATCAGTTTACACTACTGAATGCGGATGTTGCTGCCAAGAATATAATCGACGTATGTACGAAAGGGTACTACGACGACGACGATGACGATGAAGACGACGACGACGATGAAGACGACGATGACGACGATGAAGACGACGACGACGACGATGAAGACGACGACGACGATGAAGACGACGACGAGTACGACGACAACGACTACGACAACTACGTCGACAGATACTACGACAAAAAACTTTGACTTGCTTTGTAAACATATATAAGTAGCATTGTGTGAGAGTTCACTATCTTAAAATTACAAGAACGCTAAACCATTTAATTTCATTTTTGTCATATTAAAAACAATATTATTATATATAATATGGGCCGCTTTTTCAAAGAACATAAATTTTATTTAGAATACATATGTATATTATAACTATATCAAAAATAAGTAATTCACTTTTTATAGTTTAAGGCCGATCTTTTACTGTATCTACACTGAAAACTACGTTTAATGAAATGCGTCGAATATCATGAATTTGTAAAAGGCACTGAATACAATTCGACTGTAAGATCACATATTTTTGTGTTTTTAATTATATTAACCCATCTTTTTATTAAAGTAATATTAAAATATAAAATTTTTAAAGTTAGTTGGTAATTTTATTTTGAGAAAACTAGTTTAAACAGAGCTAGCGTGCTTATGCGCATACTTTTAGCTGTCACTGTCTGCATCGGCAATCAAACCAGCTGTGCTATGCAAAGCACAGCTGACAAAACAGTGTAACCACTCAACTAATAGGTTTATTTCGTGTCACATTGGCAGCACTGTCGGTCGCGTCAGGAAATTAGGAGTAATTCCGATTAAATATCGATTTCGCCGATGAGCTGTTCACAGCTGATCTGTAAAAAATGCTTATAATTTTTCAAATAATCAGCGCTGAGGCATTTTTAACATTTTTTTACTCGTATATGAAAGAAAGCGACTGAGATTGACAATAGAGTGTTTAATTTGACGCTTGTACAAATTATAATATATTTAAGTGCTGAGAAAATACTTGATTTAAGAAAAACTGCAAAACAAGGCCCAAAGAACGACGTAAGAAAGATTAAAATAAAAAAAGGACAAACCACTTGTAATTGCTACAATTCTATTTTTCATTTTAATCTAGGATTTTAAGAACGGCACAATGTATCGGACTCCGTGTGGCCAACATTATAACATTAACGAGGAATTAGCCTACACAAAAGATGATGTGTTGGTGAAGAATCTGTTTTTTTTTGTGAATATCGCAGAAGAACTGGAGCAGCAGCATCTTCAAAAGTATTTCAAATTAAATGAATGTGTTGAACCCAGTGAAAAAAGAAGAAAAACTGGAAATATCGCAGGAAAACTGGAGCAAGAGCAGCTTCAAAAGTATTTCGAGAAGTATGGATGCGTTGAACGCTTGAATCTGTTTCCTAGTGAGAATGGAAAAGGAACTGGCTACGTTATCTTTGCGAATCCCTCTAGTGCCGCCAAAGCGTTGCTGGAAATGAATCACTATGTCGGGGAATGCCGTATAACAGTCCGTCCCAATTATAGCTGGCACCAACCAGATGCCGAGAAAATGCCGGAGAAACCGGAAAATGTGGACCCCAATGAGCCACCCGCTGCCATTATGAAACTGAACGATCATTGCCTCGAGCTTATATTCACTCAATTGTCAGTTCCTGATCGCATTCACTTTGCACGCACCTGCTTTCGATTTCGCAACATCTATGAGGGAATGTCGCCAATTCTCGATAAGTCGATCAATTTTGAATTATTTGAGGCAATGACTCCGTGGAAAATGCGTGATTTTTTTCAACTTTCCGGACGCAACATAAAGAATATCGAAGGCTCTCTACCACGACGTCGCTGTTACCACGTGTGCTTCTATCTTAGCATGCATTGCAGTAATTTGCAGTCAATGAAAATCAGTAACGATTCTGTGGACAATTTTAAACTCAACATATTTAAATTGTTCGCAAATCTCATTAGCCTTCAAGATCTGGAATTAATCGGGTGTGGTCTCACTGATGAGCATTTGCAAGTGCTCAAAAATTTGAAGCAAATTAAGAAACTGAATCTTTCCTGCAACGATATGATTACTGGTCAGTATATGAATTGTTTGCCAAATTCAATTGAGTCGCTGAAACTAAATGCCTGTAGGTCATTGAAGCTGAATTTTGTGATTGAAATGTTACGCAGGCTATCGCTGCTTAAGGAATTGTACCTAACTAATAACATCTCTAGTCCAGATATCCAGGCGATTTTTACCGAAAATTGGTGTAAATCGTTGGAGGTCCTCTTAATTCGTTATGACAGTAACGAGCTTGCTGAATATAAGCACATTGCAAGTCTGCCAAGCCTTAAGAAACTAATATTGGCTACAGATTCCCAACCATCTCCAAAGCTAATCACCTGGCTGGTGGAGTATAAGTCCAAGCAGTTGGAACATTTCGAAATAGTAACTGCACGATCTGACTGGATTAAAGACGAGATCCTTCTTGAAATATGTAAACTGACAGCATTGCATACTCTGGTTTTAGTACCCTACAGTGTGATAACCGATCGTGGATTAGGGGCACTATTTAACTTACAAGAGTTGAGAGAAATCAATGTCAAAGGCAATAACTTAGTCACTGACAATGGTGTGCTTCAATTGATAATTGCTTGTCCCAAACTGCAAGTGCTACATCTGCAGGATTGCGAGCAACTCACGGACAAGCTTCTTCATAATATTATTTTGAAACTACAAAGCCATCGGAATCATCGCCCACTTCCTATTAAACTTTACATGACCGGCACCAAAGTAAATCAATTGACACTACTGAATGCGGATGTGGCTGCCAAGAACATAATCGATGTAGTCTGTGCGAAACTCGACTACGTCGGGGACGAAAACGATTTCAACGACTATGAGAACGACTTCGACAACTTCGTCGACAGATACTACGAGGAGTACGGCAACTGCTCCGACGACTATTTTTCCGACAACTACGACGAATAACTTTGACTTGCTTTGTAAACATACCTAAGTAACATTGTGCGAGAGTTTACTATCTTAAAATTACAAGATCGCTAAACCATTTTGATTTTATTTTTATTTATCATATTGAAAACAATATTATTATACAAATATAGTATGAGCCCTTTTTTTTTAATGAATATTTAAATAAAATCAAAGAATCAAATGTATATTATAACTACAACAAAAATAAGTAATTTAGTATTTATAGCTTATAAAAATGTACCAGTACCGATCGATTACTATATCTACACTGAAAGCTACGTTTAATGAAACGTGTCGAATACCAAGAATTTGTAAAAGGCACTATAAACAATTTGTAAGATCACTTATTTTTGTGTGTTTTCAATTATATTATCCAAACTTATTATAAGTGTAAAATTGGAATATTAAAATTATATAATATGTTAGTAAATTTATTTGATTTAGAAAAGTAGCATTAACAGAGCTAGCTCGCTTGTGAGCATACTTTTAGCTGTCACTGTCTGCATTGGCAATCAAATGCAGTGCCAAAGGATAAGAGGGCGTCATTCGGAGACAGCTATAAATAGAATTTCTGCGCAATTTGACACAGAGACAAGACATCACAGGATTGAGGATGCCGGAGGATACAGTCGGAGTCGGAGTCAGAGTCTGACAATAGTAAAATATCAATTACGGATGAGAGTAAAGTGCTCAGGCGTACATATTTCCATGTAGCCAAGGCAACAGGAGCGAAATCCTTCAATCATTTCTAGCCGGCTTGCAGTGTTGAGTGCTGAGGGATTGGCGGAGGGCGAAGCCGTGGCTATAGGAGGAGTTGGGTAAACACCTCCTACATAACAGGAGGATTACTCGTATTGCGCAGCTGTGGCACCACTGACATTTGGGGGGATTCGAGAGGAGGATACAAAACACGACAGCAAACAATCCGTTGCCGACTCCTTTGGGAAGTTTTGGGTAAATGGAGTGAGAAGCTCATGTGACAACTGAAGCTCGGATAGAGAGGCATCGCCAGATACATTTTCTATAAATTAAGCCCGAAAACAATTCCATTTACAGCGGATGACTGGAGATGGGGGCGTGGCAAACGCGACATTGCAGTTGTCCTTCCCTTTTCTTTCTTTCACACTCTTTTTATGCACTCAGAAATGCTTTTGGGGAGTAGCTTAGCATTGAATGGCATTTCGAAAATATTGGGATTATACTTAGCGCCTAATGTAGTATAGAGAATAGAGATGAGTTGCCCAACTTTGTGATACCCTGGAAATATCTGTGAATTTCAAATTATCAATAACAGACACCTGAATAAACATTATTTTATTTTTAGAAAAGTTATAAATTTACCATAGCATATCCTGTATTCAACTGAACATACTTTCCAATACTCTACATTTCAAATACCCCCAGCTATGAGACTCCGGTAAGGGTCTAATCCCGTCTACTCCGTTGGTTGGTCACTTGAAATGTCCTCAGTTGAGCCAACTTAATGGTCTACAAATCCAAGGCCAAATTATGGCTCAAAGTCTTGTTTGTGCTAAGCCCCGCCCTCCCCGACCAAGATTTGTTTCATTTTTTGTTGGTTATTTTGGTGTATTAAGTGCTCAGTTTGCAGAAAATAAGTTCCACATGGTGGGAGAATTCGGAGTGGTTCTGCTTTGGTTCGGTTAATGGCCAGATTAGTTAGTCGCAATGTCATTTGTTAGCATGAAAAGCCCTGCTAGGAAAGGATTTAAATTAGCATAATTAATTTCAAGGACCTGCTCCTTACAATGCTTCATGCGCATGTTATTAATCGAGAGTGCCTTTCCAAGGCCACAAGATTTGAGTTGCGATTCAAATGATGTGGCAAATGACTTCAATAAATCAATTTTGAAATGTTTCAGAAATTTCTAAGGATTTAAAAAATATGCAAGAAGGGCAGAGAAGTTATTTGAGAGAAGTTCACTTGGTGTGAGAGATGTAAGATAAAATCTCTCTTAAAAAAGCAAAAAAATGCATAATGATAGAAAGTGAAAAAAAAAAATAAATAAAAAAAAATTAGAAAAAATTTCGAAATATAATTAGACTGAAAGAAGCGACAGAAATAAATAAGCTAATGAGAAGATCTTTAGCTTCTTGAGAGAAGCTTAAAGTAGAAGGAAACCCGTTTTATGCATTTAACAATTCCTTCAGGAATGTTTAGGTCAATGATAAGAAGTTGTGAGAGAAACATCGCGAAGGTTCTAACTAAAAACAAGTTCTTCAGTTTGTCGAAAAAAAACTTAAGAAGAGAAGCCAAGATATGAAGGAAGCTGTGCAAAGAAACATAACGAAAGTACTAAATAAGTCATTAAACATCCTCTCAAAAATGTAAGGATACTTTGCTTTCAGCGCGCTCTTCGCTCGGCAACTAAACGCAGGCCAGGACCAAATTGTGTCATCAAAAGCTGCGGCGAGACTCTCAAAAAGGAGCAAGCACAGGACCGCAGAACCGCAGCACCACAGAAGTAATAACCACAGCTCGCAAAGGATACTCGAACGCAGCAAAAACCGCGAGGATGTCCACAGACGGCTTTTGGGCTGGCCATTTTGGGGTCCTTAATGTTTCCGGCCAAGTGTAGCGTTGAGCTGCCGGAAGTATTTGCTGCTCTTTAATGCGTTTACTCAAACTCAAATGACAATGCTGCATTCAGAGGCCACGCTACCCCCGCCCCCCCACCCTCTTCCCCCTTACTGTTGTCCCACTCTTTTGGCCAAGTCTTCGATACGCCCACATTATCGGTTAGTACTTTAGCTTCTGCTTGTGCAGTGCACACAACACATTGGCGTTGATTCCTCTGGCAACATCTCTGACAGCTGAATTGGCAAAAGGAATTCCAATGCACTTGCACTCCTCCTTCTACTTCTCCTTCTCCTGCTCCTTTTTCTCCGTCTTTTACTCCGTCTTCCTCTCAATTCCTTTCACAACTCCCTGCAAACAAGCAAGAACTTTGTGCAAGTAGTTTGACTAGAGCAAAATTATGTTTACCTTGCCACAACGTTCTGACGTCTAATATCGAGCTTAGCGTCTTCGTTTGGACTTATTTTTACGTCCTTACAAGGATACGATGTTTGTATACGTATGCAGCAGCTCCCTAGCTACCTAGCTGTCCTGATATCCTGATGTCCTGACACGGGCGGACAGCTGCTGTGGGCACCAGCTCCAGCCCCTCCCTCCCCCATTACTCAGCCATTACGAAGCTCCTGTCTATTCCTGGGTAACTTCCATCCATCTGCCTGACACTTGCCCCCAACTGGGTCAAGCCTAGATCTACGCCACTAAAAGCTATGCCCGGATTACTTCAATCTGTCAAATACTGAATGTGCATTTGCTATCTATCCACAACATGCTGATTGTGTGCATTGCAAAGATTCTTACGAGAAGTTCGTAAGATTTACCTACAGCGAAACCTGGAAATTATTAAAAAAAACAAAATAAAATTAATAACTATTTATAATTCTCAAAATCCGCATAATAACCGTTTTATTATAAAAAAATATAATATAATATATATATATAATATAATATAATACTCCGATTAAGGCAAGTTTGAATAGATATTTCATATTTAAAACATTCAACATTTTTAACTAAATAAAAAATGTGACCAGTTGAGTTTTCAATTACATATCTAAGCCGATTTTAAATCCCTTAATAGCCTATCTCTGTTAAGGTGTAAATTTATAGGTACATTTTAAACATTTTAACGAAACCTTAACTTGTGCTCGCCTTGGGAAAGCTAAAGTACTTAAACATTTGGTCCGGAATTTGCGAAATCGCAAATCCCCTTGAGCTGATTCAGGGGAATAAAAAAAAGGAGAAAATCAGCTTGACCGCCGACATTGAAATGCAAATGCAATGTAAATATTTTAAACTAATTTTCAGTGATTATGCAAAACCGCAAATAAATCTGCAGCAATGGCATAAAATTTATAGGAAAAGCTGAAGCCAAAGCCAGAAAACCGCCCAGCTACAAGAGAATAGTTGAGGACCAGGACAATAGCAACAACAATGGCAACTAAGAGAACCACAACAGAACCCAAAGGCAACCAGGCAACTAGGATACCAGGATACCAGGCTACCAGCTGAGTGCGTGACCTCGGGTCAGCAAGGGAATGGGGAGAATTGGCGGGTTGGGTTTCTACAGTTTCAAGCGTGGCGAAACTTTAGACAGGTTGAGCAAGGGGGGGGGGAGGAGAGGAATGAGGCGGTTGTTGGGTTGTTGTTTGGCTATTTCGCTGCAACAAAATAATTTCGCTGGCTCGTTTGTCAAACTAATGGCAGGAATTTGAGCAATTTAAGTAACAAAGGTTAAACAATGAATTTCCTGTACGCCAATATTGAATTTAGCTGACCCAATCCCTACACCCCCACACTCTTCTCTTTCTCTCTCTATCACTCTCTCCCTCTCTTTCTGTTTCCCCTGACGTGCTGTGTGAAGATGTCATCCAGAGTTTCCCCCAACTCTCTTATCCAATCACACTCACACACAGTTGACTAAACCGACCAAGTGTTGAGCTTGGTCTTGGCCCTGTTCCTGGTCCACATCCACATCTACATCCAATACGAATCTGCAGCTGCTGCTGGAGCTCACACGCTCCATTAGCGCGTCCAGAATGTCGCCTCGAGTGGTTGAGTAGCTCGGACTTTTGCTTTAATGAAATATTTGTATATACATATACTACACTTGAATGTATACTCAATTCTAATCTGAAGTAAATGCTTGCGCGTTAGTCCACAGTTCATGGCATTTGCCAATTCTCTGCTCCTCTAAAAGCTGCCCATGACACGCCCACCGCCCTCTGTCCACTGTCCACTGTCGACTGTCCATGGACCAGTGCTGAGTAACACATCGTCAATTTAATTGAGCCTTTGGGGCAATGTTGTGGCAACTGCCACAGTTTAAGCAGAAATCCCAGCACAGAAGCGGATCGTGCTTAATGGAGATGACAGCGTGACACGCCATTGACAGCTCACTTCAGCACAGTGTGGATGTTCTTGAAACATATAGTTCAAATTTAGTTTTTCTTAACTTCAAAATATCTAAGAAATCGACATTGTGCAGTATACAATAGGGATTTTTTTGACCATAGTTAAGCTAGAATCACTCAAAATACTTGTATTTTAAAATACTTTGAAATCGAACTGATATCATATCGATATACAGTTAGGCAAGTAATTATTTTGACCAAAAAAAATTTCACATTTCTTTTATTTTCCACAATATGTAGTTAAATCCAATAGATATTTCTTCTTTTAACCTTTTCTGAAAACAAAAACAAAAACAAGTAAAAAATGTTTAACAAAATGATTCAAACTTAAATATAACAAAATATAATAAACTATATTGCTTAAATAATTATTTGAGCATCTGTAGTTCTTGTTAAAGTTTTGATTTGACATCAAATTCAGTTGGATTTTCGTGTCTCGTTTCTTTAGCTCATCGCTGTTCAGAGGTGTCAACCGCAGCATCAACTAAACTCGGAAGCACGTTTTAAGCTCACTAAGTGCCGCTGCCAACTTGTTTAATAATTCAAAAATTGCAATATATATATATATATATATATATATACTCTCATTTCTGTGTAGAGTTTTCTAAAACTTCAGCAAAAAGCAAGTATTTGGTAAGAGGAAAGCTTAAACGCATCATTAAACTTTTGTCAGTTGGCAGAGTAACGGGTAATTGCAAAGATGTGGCAACCTCCAACGGCAGCCAGTCGAGTGAGAAGCAAACTAATGAAAGGACTGCGTCGGGATGGGTAAAGGACTCGACGGACTAATGGCCATCAAGTTAACCCCCTCAGTCCCTTTCCCATCACGGTCTTTCACTTGATTCCATTGCAATAATCAAGCAAATTGTCGCCTGTCAAAATGTTCAAGTTGCAAAAATGCGAAACTTTTGAGCAAAGTGTCAGGGACATCAACTCCGGACTTCACCATGATCAATTGGGTGTCGGAAGTCGGCAAATTAAATTAAATGAATGAGCATAAAAAATGTAATGAGATCTATTCATAAACAAGTCCATGGAAGACACTTTAGATACACATATTGTGAAATCGATTTCCACAGCTTTTCGTTTGCTTCACTTGTTTGTAGATGCCTTTAATATCCTTCTTTGCTTTTCTCTCGTTTCGTTTCTTTTCGTTATTTAATCTCTGGATTACTCCTTGCGCCTGCCTTAATGCCCGGGAGTGCCATTACAAATGTCACTTGGGCAATTAGTCAGTGCTTCCTTCTCGTGTTTTTTTTTCTTTGTCTTTCTATGATTTGATTCCCAGCTGGTCAGCGGTATCTTTTGCTATCTGTCTATCCAACTTTTTAGCACTTTAAAACACTCTAACAAACTTGGGCACAAAAAGTTTTCGGACAGCTGCTGCAAATTGTTGACAAGCCACTTCGAATTATGTGACAGATTTAAATAACTTCACTTTTCCCAACTAACTGTTAATTCAGTTATGCAAAGGTGGCAGCACCTATTGTTAAGTTGGCTGCTGCTCGCAGGTGCAAGGTGGCAACGCTACCTGTTTCACTTCGAGTCGAATTTGCTTCTATTATGTTTCTTTTATGCTTCCTACAACTGCTTCAAGCGATTATTATATTCAAGCGGATTTATTGATTTAAAACCGTTATTCTTTTCCTTTGTTGTTTTGACAAAAATTCATTGCATGTTATTCAATTAGTGCGCACAATTTCCAGCTCGAAGAATAAAAAAGAAAATAGTCGGAAAGTAAAAGAAAACTGTCCTGTGAGGCTTATCAAGTCTTATGCGAATGCCTTTTGAACTTTTCTTTGTTTTTCCTTAGGAAATTGTTAATTAAACTTGCGCTGCCTTCAGCTGATTTCCGTCTTTTGCTTTCGCTCGTCCCTTTTGCTATGTCTGAAAAAAGCTCTTAAATATTTAACAAATAATTTATCTTTATTCATTTAATAAAGAATTTGTTTTGCGTGCGGCAAAAAGGAAAATAAGGAAGACAGAATAACGAAAAACTAAAACCAAAAGAAAACAAAGCCAAAATTGTTTTTTTTTTCTGTAGTTTTTGTTGGCAAGTTTTGCTAGTTTATTACGCTATTGTTGTATTTGTTGTTGTTGGTGTTTTTTTTATTTTTTTTATTATTGTTGTTTAATTCTTCTAGGCTCTTGTAGTAATATTTTCTGGGAGGGGGCGTGGCAGGCCGGAGATAATATTGCTGCTTTGTTTTGCGAGCGCGCGAATATTTCTTTTATGTCGACGGCTTCTTTTTTGCAACTGGAGCACTCACCACAGCGAGTGAAAGAGAAAGAGAAATAGAAAGAGATGGAAATACAAGGAGTGTAATACAGATACACACAGTTACACGGATATACAGGATATGCACGGAGATAGCCAGGATACACCCACAGCACAGCCGCCAAAACACAAAGCCCATCAGTGCCAACACGAAAAAGGTTTGGGACTCGCATCGTTTTCTTTTCATTCTTTTTCGCTTTTTCTTTTTTGTTCTTTTTTGTTGTTGTTGTTGTTGGTATATAGAATAGAATTTTCTGTGCATTTGATTACAAAAGGGACTCACGCGCCTAAGTGAAAAGCATAAAGGAAATGCTCTACACATTTTCATGAGCTCTTTTCTACTCAATTCTCTGAGATACACAACTCGCAGCAGTCCCTTTATGTGATGTACATGATTCTATAGCTATGCGTTTACATTTATCTTTTATACGATTCTTGATCAATAGTATATTTATTTTTTTTGTTGCTTATCTGGCTATCACTGTCATGTACTTAAATAAACAGTTTAAATTTCAAATAGAGAAAACAATTAATTATAAATTATTGAGAACAATGAGTACAATTAGTGTGGCAAGCAAAATGGTAAATGGTAAATTGATTTTGAATTCAAATTATGATTACGATTTATTATCATCAACACAAATTACTCAATTTTGCAGCCAATTAAAATTGAATTCAAATTCGCAAAATTCACAAAATGTGCGTGAGGCAGAAATAAATTTGAAAATGAAAATATACGGGAAACTCGCATCACATATCAAATATCGATTTCATATAATAGCAGTTTACTGTTTCTCGTTTGACCGGAAATATTGATAAATAACCCGAATCCCCAACCCGCTAATCCTCACCACAATGCTCCATCGCAGCCCCACCAATCACCCTCTGCCACATTCATGGACAATTTGGCCAATTTATTGTTTGGCTTTCACTCGGCGGAGGGGCTGAAAGGAAAGGGGATTCGCCAATGGCAATAGCCCAAAAGTTCGCAACGCATCAATCGTCCATTTGGCATTGGCTTCGATAGACAGAGACAGAGAGAGAGAGAGGAGGATAACACAATCCCCTCGCAGGATCCCTCAAACACTTGGCAAAAATGTTTAGCTATAAATGACATTTGTTATGCCTTGCTTGATTTCATCCGCGCTTCGATTTCACAGCTATGAATTTATCATGCCCCTAAATATACATATAAACATTTATCTGTCCACTCGACTGTGAATCGAGTTAACGACTCTGAACTCTGCTTATTTTCCAGCTCTGCGAATGAATGCATTTCATAGACACTTGACTTTGTACGAGTTGGGAAACAGGTAAGAGAAGTCAATATAGAGTTCACTAAACAAATTACATATATAGTACCACATATGTATAAGTATAAACAGAATTTCTAGGCAAAGATTTAATTTATATAATTTCAGAGTTTATCTTAATATTAATTTTCCTGTAACAAAACTAACATTACTCTACAACATGACTTTATGAATACCAAAAGCAGTATATCGTTACCGTTATATCGCTTTCTATCGATAAATCAGAAAATGGGCAACAAAAGGTTTTGGGTTCATACAAAATATCTGTGGTATGTTGCAAATTCAAAATCCTTTTATTTTGTATGCGAATGGATTGTTATAAAATTAAAATTTATTGCTTCCGCAAAGCTGTCATAATGTTAAGCCCCCCCCTTCTGCCCACTCTGCTCCCCAGGGCTGCAGACTATGTAGTACGTGCGGGGTCCAGAGCAGCTGCCTTTGCCTTTGGGCTCATTCAGTTTTGCCGCAGTGGCAACTGGTACAGCCTCCCTCTCTCTTCCTCTCTTCGCCTCCCCTCTTCAGAGCAGACCCAAATCCATCCATTCATATTTATGCCAAACAAAAAGCAAAAGTTTTATGCCATTTCTTGGTCGTCGACAGTTGTTTTTCTCACAATTTTATTGGCAGTCGGCCATCAGCGGCTCTTGGAATTTGCCCAAAAGGAAATCTTTTCCCCCGCTATCGCCCGCATCTCTCATTCCTCTTCTCAGACTGTCACCCAAACAACGTGACCCATTTTATAAAATTGTGTAATGCTCGTATTATTGCACAAATTCGCACAGAGCAATACAATTGTTTACAGCATCAAAAGAGAGTAGAGAGAGAGAGAAAGAGAGGGGAAACTGGGAAGCTTATTTCGTTAAGCAACTGATTGCTTCTTCAATATTCAACAAAGTGGAAGCAAGAGTAGTGGAAATACAGACAGATAACCGTAAGTTCTACTGAAAAAAGCAAACAGAAAGAAAGAGAGGGCCAAAGACAATCCCGTTGACATTATGCATCAACTCAAACCCTAAAAACGTTTACGAATGTGACATAAAGAAGAATTAAAATGCTGTTTCAGGAGTTAGCTAGAGTGCCGGCAAAAAACCAGGAGTGAGCTGAATTTAGTGAAAGAGACACCGAAAATATCCATTAACTCATACCGTAAGACGTTTACGAATGTGACACTAAGAATAAATTAAAAAGTGAGACTAAAAAGTAAGCTTGTCAGAGAGAGAGAGAGAGAGAGGTAGAGAAAAAGCGAATGTACAAGTAGCAAAAAGTTAATTATAATACGATGATGTGGTAAACATTCAACAAATTGAATAAGTCCTAAATTGTAACATTCCGTTGGAGTCAAGAGGG
Organism: Drosophila suboccidentalis; assembly: GCA_037043435.1. NCBI lineage: Eukaryota > Metazoa > Arthropoda > Insecta > Diptera > Drosophilidae > Drosophila > Drosophila suboccidentalis. The sequence continues at coordinate 213,274 of JBAMBK010002328.1, forward strand.
GAGGAAGAGGAGTTTTGGGTGGCAAAACTCAAGCATCGAGGCAGCTTGTGCTTCAGATAATTTGAAGTGAACACACAAAGTAATTATGAAAACCACTTGCAAATACGAAAGACAGGCAGACAGAGAGACAAGCACACACACACACCGCACACACACACACACACGCACACACACAGACACATTGAGTACATATTTACACATGTAAGTGAATGTTTGGTCCTGGAACCAACAAGTTTAGCTCGAGTCGCAGCTCATGCGAGTCATTACAAGTTACGCTAATCAAGTTGAACGTGCGCATCAAAAGTCGAGCACGGGCAACAGGACCGGAAAGCTGGCAGACCGCTATAGGTGGAGGAGGAGGAAGCGGAGCAGGAGTAGGGGTTGGCGTAGGAGGATGAGCGCTGAGTGTTTTAGACAGGAAATGACAATTCAAATTAAAGACAACGGTCCAAAAAATGCACGAATGTGGCAACTAACGCCAAAGGATGGGGCATAAATGAAGTGAAAATTGAATTGCCAGAATGGGAAGAGAAGGAGTTGGAAGTGGGAGGTGGCAGAGGTCCTGAGCCTACGTAACGTTCGCATTGCCACTTAACATGAAATTAATTATGAAACTTTTGTGCAAAATTTTGTTGAACGAGTTGAGAGAAGTCTTCAATGTTGCGGCAGCGAGGCCAGCTTAAACCTTTGGCCGCGCCCCTTTTGGAGGCAGCAGCAGCAGAAAACAAAAAAATAAGTAAGAAGAGGAAAAGTTTCAACGCGCCTGGCAATGGGCCTGGGGAAAATTAAGTACACGCCACGTGGGCCACAAAAGTCTGCTGAGGACAGTCAACAAGGAGTAGCGTGTGTGTGTGTGTGTTTATGTGACCACAGCAAGCATTGCCTTTGGTTTTGCGCTACCTCCCTCCACCCGGAAATGAGCAAGTAAAAAGCCAACAACAGCAACAACAACAAGGAATTGCAAACAGGCAGCAGAGCAAATCCGAGACGTCACCCAAACTGCGTTTAGAGGGAAGAACAGGAGAAGGAGCTTTAGTGGCAAGAGAGGGGGCAGCGAGGGATGCTGCAATTAGAGGCGCAGCAGCAATCCGCCGCAGTCGACGGTCGACAGTCGGCAGTCGGCAGCCGGAAACAGGCCCAAAAAAGTATGCAACAACTTTTTCAGCAGATGAAACTTTCGCAGTCGCTATCGCGCTGCCGCAGTCGACGACACGGCTCTGTTTGCCGGCTTGTAAGTTGTTTTACTACAACATTTTTTAATTATGATTTAATGTTAAAATACGGAAATAATTTGTGGCCACACAACTTGCGACGAGACGCGTCGCAACGCTTCAGCAATTTCATTTAATTTCCCAGCAATTGCCGTGCCCCTTACACTTCCCCTTACCCTAACTCTGGAATCGCTCCGCCATTCCCCACAATTTTAAGCAGCTGAAATCCTATGTGTATCAGTGTAGCACAGCCTGAAGGTGTGTTAAATGATTGAAGCTTATGCAAACGGTTCATTTTGAATTTTGTGAGAGAGTGTACAAACTATCTACAGACGTGATTCGCAATAACAAACATACAGTGAACTCAGTGAAGTTAAAGTTAAGTGTAAAATAATAGTTATTCATTTTATTTGCAGATTCTAAATGCTGCAAGCTAACGCTTGCAATTTATTAGGTTAATTTCTAAGTAGTTTAAATTTTAAGTAGTTTCTCGCTGGTAATAAAAGTTAATAAAATGTGAAACTTATTGGCAATAATATTAGTTAAAGCTGCTGTTAAATAAGGACTCAGGTTCGATTCCTTATCTAAGCTGTGTATATATAATGTTATGTGTTTAACTTCATTTCGTTTTGTTATTGCTGCTTTGATTAAAATGTTTTGGCCAAAGTCAATGCCAAGAGAAATGTATTTCACGCACACAACCAAACAAACACACACACACACACACACACACACACACACACACACACACACACACTTAAGCACGCTTTCAGACACAGATAAGCTGTTTAGTATGCAAGTTGCCTTCTCATCGTAAAATTGTATTTATATGTTGTTTATTCTTCGCATAAACAATATGTAAGACAATGTGAACAAATTACCACAGAAAAAGCATCACAACAACAACAAAATCAACAACAACAACAACAACACACACGCACATATGATACGCGTGTGTATATTTTATAGTTCCAGCATTTTTGTTTTTGTGCGCTTTTTTAACAACATTTTCATGCACTTTTATTACATTTGCTCGTTGCTCGATGATGAACATTTTATTGTCGTGCCAAGAAAAAAGCAGAGAAAAATCTCAAATACTCGTACAACAATAAAAAAAAGAAACACTGAAAGGAAAAGGGAAAATTGTGTGCAAATATTTTGATATGCTGGACCACAAAACAGAAGTTAAAGCACATAAAAAGCATCACAAAATGTGACAAAATGTAGCACATATCAGATGAGAGTTAAAATTCCTAACTTGTCGTCATCACATTTCGCTTATTGCATTTCTGTTCTTGGCTAAGAGAAAAATGTAAATTTAAATAAATATGTGTATAACTATCTCTTGATAGATATTTTAAGGAAAAAGACAATGAAAACAATTCCTTCGCATTCTTTTCCCATACGATTTTAGATTCATCTTCCAAAGTTTTTGTGACCTTAATTCCATTTTGTTTATTATTACTTTAGCATATTTCTAAATATTGATCACTTTATTGCTCAATTGGCTTTCGATAACTGTTTAACTACCCTCCATGGTCACTTTTTTTTATCTATTATCTCTTTTTATCTATTAATACAATACAATTGCATCTGTCTCTGTTTCTTTTCGATGTTCCATTTCAAATGATTGTTAAATATAAAATAATTACCCAATGGAATTTAGATAATTTATCAATTTATTTGGAAATGAATCATTTTATTAAAGTGTCAAAAGCGCATTAAATTTCTCAATTGAATTAGTGACAAAACTTTTCATTTTTCTCCTGCCAAAATTCTTGTTGTCGAAGTGATAAAAGGGACAAATTGTTTTTGGAAATTCAAGTGGACAGCGAACAAGGGTAAAAGTTGAACAAAACTTTGATTTTAAGCCAACATAAATATATACAGATATGTTTATAGATAGTTATATGGATAGATAGGTAGTTGGGAATACTTACAGTGTTTGCTCTTCTCGGCGGCCACTTGACGCTGCGGCGTTTGGGCCACAATGACAAAGAGCATGAGGAGCATTAGAAGCCATCTGGGAATGCCCGTTGTTGGGCTGCTTGGGGTTTGGATTTGGATTTGGGCCCTGGTCTGGGCCTGGGTCTGGGTCAGTGTACGTAGCCGGATACGTGCACATCGTTCGTGTGGGGTTAAGCTTAGGTCAACAGCAGCATCGTCGTCCACTGGCGGCCCCGGGCCACATGATGTTGGCATCAGCAGCATTTTGTTCGCTCAATTTTCGCGATTTTCACAATTCTCACTGCTGCAGCTGGCCAAAGAATGGTTTGTTTTTGCTTTTGTTGTTCTTGCAAACAGTTTTCATTTTGTTTGTTTCGTATTTCTGCTGGCAAATGTCATTCTTTTGCAATTAAAAGCATTCATTTATGACTTTCTCTCTTTCGGCGCGGTCCACACGGCGTATGCGCAATGTTTTTAACGTTCATTCGACATTTTGCCCCGTTGCCGTATTAATTGTCAGTTTCTGCACTTGTCATCAAGTCTGCAAAAAAAAGGATAGGAAAAAACAATGAAAGAAAGCTCAGCAATTAGAAAAGCGAAGGGGGAAACAATAGCCTAAAAGCAAATCGATATTTAAGTTATTTTTTCGGTTAGAAAATCAAAAGAAAATCGAGATGTACTTAGTTACTATTGACCGCTTCAGCAATAAAGTAAAGGATAGTTATCAAAGTTAAGTTATAGTTGATAATTTCGTCGTTTATATTTCATTTTCCTGCAATATGATGCAATTGATATACATCTGATATCAAGCATAAATTCGCATTTCTATTTCCATTTCAGAGCACTGACAAATGAAGCGATTGCACACTATCTCCATCTCCATCTCCATCTCCATCTCCATCTCTATCTCTATTTTTTCTTCTTTCGTTCCTTTCTCTTTCGCTATGGCAATGCGCAGCGATTCATAAGTATCACATAAATGCAGAAATCGATGCATAAATTTAGTCAGATGGCAGAGAGAAGCATTGGCGCAATAGTCAATTGAGGAGCGTGCAACGGGGGCGAATGCGCATTTAAAAGTGCATTGCAAACGTGATATTACGTATACGCAGCGTGGCACAGTTTATCATTGAAATACAGTCGCTACTCATGTGTGTGTGTGTTTGAAATAATAATGAGGCTCAACTGCATGAGTGGGTAATAAGAAACTGGCGTTGATTTTAAAGAGTCGCCCGACGCAGCTGTTGCCGTCAAATGATTTCTTAAGTAAAAAGTGCGGAACGATAAAGAGGGCAGGAGGTGCGGAGGGAGTTGCGTCTGGTATACAGTGGCCAACTGCAGGCCGAGCACCACGGGACAGCGGCTGCGCCTTTGTGCCATCAAAAGTTTATCACATTAGAAATCAACGGCAGGCGCCGTGTAGACGCAAGCTCCTCCTACACACTCTGCTGCTTCCAACCACCCTCCCTCCCTCCCGCTCTCTCCTCCCTCCCCTTCTCCAGTCTCTACGCTACACTCATTCTATTCTTGTGCCACATAAAAGGCAAAATAATAATGAGAAGCCAGCAACAGAATCAGGAACAGAAGCAAAAGAAGAAAAAGAAAAATTTATCACACATATTTTGTTGTGCTTTATTTGCTTGCAGCAGTTATCCTGCCACTCCCCTCTCCTTTGACCGCTCCTCTAGCTTCTCATTCTGTTGCTGGACCATTCAGGACTCGGACTTTGTATGTGTCACATACACGCGCTCGGCACTGTTTGTTATCCTTCGAGCGTTCCAATTTCGCCTTTAATTAAATTTGATTATAGTTTTCCTCATGTTCCCGCTATACCGTTTCGACTTTCCGCCAAGTTGACTGCCAACATTTTGGCCTCGGGTCCTATTTTTGATGCCAATTTTATTTGCCTTACATTCTTGTTTCTGAGATTTTAAATTGGAACAGCGGCCAAGACTGAACCAAGTTTATGATTACATCAGCTCAACGTATAATTTCCCTTAGATTTTGAGTTCTTTACTTATGTTTATATGGGATGATGACATTTTGTTTGTTAGCTTTTTTTGCTTATTTGCTTAACTTATTCGGAAACTCGAACTCTTGAAAGCTAAGAAAAATAATCTAAATTCTTTAATACTTTAATACTAATTTAGGAACTTATTACACAACTAACTAAGTGCCCTACCAATAATCGTTAACCAAATGCATTAGAGAGCTAACAAATTCTATTAAAAAACGAATTAAAAATGTTCACATATACAAAAATATATTAAGTGTTGTAATTGTAAAGTTTGTTGTGTTGTTGTTCCTGTTATTGCCTTGGCAACCAGTTGGCTTGGCCCCAACGTGATTAACTGGCAATTGGTAATGGAATTCAAACAAAATTCTTTATTATCGGAATAGTTTTGTTTGACTTTTTGTTAAAATACAGAATGCAAGGGCAAGTAATTCAAAAAAGAAGTTTATTTTACAGAAATTGATAAAGTAATAAATATAGAATTTTAAATATCTGTGAAGCTCGCAAAAAATACCAACAGAGTACAGTTAACAAAGTTGAAAAAAGCTTTAAAAAGCGAATACAATGTAACTAACAACGAGAACCATGAAATGGGTTAGTAACGAGCGGAATTGTGGTTGGGAGTTAGGAGATGGTTGCCCCTAAAAGAGCGTAAAATGTAATTGTTGTTGCTGTTGTTGTTGTTCTGGGTGAACGCAGGAGGTCGAGGGAAGCCGCATAAATTACAAACACCGGCAAGCATATCAACAAAAATGAAAAAAGGAAACGAAAAAAAAGCCCAAAAGCAACAAACGCGTCTAAAGCCGCTTTAGACAGGCGAAACAAACAAACAACACAACTAACAACAACAACTGTGACAACTGTGTGTGTGAGTGCGTAAAATACAATGGAGGCAAAAAGGGAAAATAACTATGTAGACCGGCATACAATTAATGGCCCTGTGGGGTTTCATCGGCCAATCGCTTTGGAGTTTCATTCCTGACGCTTATTTGGGCCCTCTCACATAGATGACGTTACCATCTATCTTTGTATAATGGGGCTTTGTTATTGTTTAAATTTAGCTGACATTATTCCGTTAGTATTATTTATGATGCACTATCAAAGGAGACAATATAAAGTGGAATCATAAAAGCAAAATCTAATTGAAATCGGAGACAACAGAAAGGCAAATCAATACATTCCTTTTATCCGGTAAAGTATTCGATATAAGCACGATAGCTCTCGACAAATATGGTGTATATGTATTAACATATTCAGAGATCATATTGTATACTGTATATATTCATATAAGATGTATAGTTTCTATTTATAAAACGAAATCAACGTTAATGAGTCTACAGATAGTCCTCAAATATGCGACAATTTCAGTTTGATTATTAATAAAGATAATCGGGGGTGACATAGAAATCGCTTTCGCTTGAATTTCACTTAAATTTCATACAAATTCCAGTGAACTTCAAGCGAAAGCGATTTCTGTGGCACCCATGAATATTTTAAGACAACACTCTTACCAAATAAATATAATATAAATGTTAAATGCCTGTTGAATAGTTTGTTATACCCCACACGTCTTGTCTACAGGGTATAGCTCACATTGCAGCGAGTAAATATTCACAAATTTCCATTAACAACAGTACATTAAATCCACAAAAAAAAAGAAGAGCAAAAAGCATGGAGCATAAATACAATCACACTCATACACACACACACACACTCATACACACACACACACACAGGCATACCTATATTAACTGCTGGTCTGCTATAAACAAAAGGAATTACTTTATATGTAACGGCAAAGTGTTTTTATGTGTGTTGGCAACACTTCATCCAACTTCCCCTCCTGCAAATGCAAAAAAAAAAAAGAAAAATCCCACTCCCAATGTCTCTGTCTCAATTTGCACCCCAAGCCCCCTTCCAGCATATTCCCGTACGCTTTCTTCCATTCGTCTCGCTTGTCTGCCAGTCTGTCTGGCCGCCCTTCTTCTTGGCCATGTCCATTTGTCTGCTGAATGTTGACTACCAACAGCAACAGCAACAATAGCGAAACTGTTGGCGCCACCTACAAACACACAGATACTCACACCCACACACCTACACACACACACACACTTGCCTGTTGTGCGTTCGTATTTCATTGCCGTATGAGTAATTTTTCAGGCGAGTCGTCGAAAAGCCGCATTGTTTTGGCCAGCACACCATCACACTCACTCACACACACATTCAGACAGTCATACAGTCACTTGCATGTGCATTTTAAAGCAATTTTAACTGGTTTCCTCTTTATCCTTCTTCTTCCCTCCGTTTTTTTCGCTCTCTTTTGTGCTCTGTTCAGGTGCCGACGTCTGGCAACGCTTCTCGCGTTACTTTACATCATTTCTCATTTGACGTCATCGCTACCTTAAATAGCAGACAGCGAGCGGGAGCGGGGGGCGGGGGTTGTGACGGGTCATCAACATGCAAACGCCTTCAACACAACTACGAGTATATAGAATTAATGTAGAACAATTGCCCAGCTCTTAAATATTGATAGATTATTCTTAGTATGGTAAAAATTGATATTTCTCGATATTCGATTCTTTTCTCTCCAGATAAAATAGATGTGCTTGTAATGTCTTCCCTGGAGATCCTTATGCCGAACAGAAAATATATTTTTAGTGACATTTTTGTCGATAAACTTACATTTTTACTTTTCTTAAGGAGAATTTTGTTAATTCCCACATGGGAAACACTTTCAGCTGGGATTTTCATAAATGTTCAAAATCCTCCTATATTGAGTTTATTTAATTCTATACTCCTATTTAGAGTCGTGCTAGTCATGTTTTTTCAATCGGGAGTTCTACAACTAAAACCTACGTAAAGTAAAGTGTCAAACCAAATGTGCAAGCAATAAATAAACAATTCTTAGCTGTATCAAGTTATTTTTAAAAAAGGTTTTATACCTTGTTCTCTCTAATTAGATCTAACATATTAACGTCTATTCTTTTAATAAAGAAGATTTTAGTTTGACATGGGGTAAAATTAAATAACCCTTTAAGCCATCGTATATGTATAGGATACAGAGTAAACACTTGTTACATCAGAACTAGGCAATCCTTGCCTCTATGAGGAGAACTGAATAAATTTTCATTGTTGTGAAAAACCAAGAAAATTGGATAAATAAAAAAGGCCAATAAAAAAGTGAAGACAACATGCCGGAGGTCATTCAGCTAGCTGGCGTGCTGTCCGGTCACAGTGGTTGGGTCACTCAGCTGGCTCCGCATCCCCACGATCCGGATCTCTTGGTCTCGTCGTCACGCGACAAGACCATCATCGTCTGGCGTCTCACGCGAGAGGGCTTAAATAACTATGGATACATGCTGAAGAGGAACTACGGACACTCGCACTTCATCAGCGATGTGGTGCTGTCATCCGACGGCAACTTTGCGCTGTCCGGCTCGTGGGATCGCACCATCCGTCTGTGGGATCTTACAGCGAGTGCTACGACACATCGTTTCGAGGGACACACCAAGGATGTGTTGTCGGTGGCATTCTCGCCGGATAATCGTCAGATAGTGTCGGGCTCAAGGGATCGCACCATTAAGTTGTGGAACACACTGGCGGACTGCAAGTACACCATTACCGATGACTGTCACAGCGATTGGGTATCGTGTGTCCGTTTCTCGCCCAAGCATAGCAATCCCTTGATCGTCTCCTGTGGCTGGGATCGCACTGTCAAGGTCTGGGATCTGACACACTGTAAGTTGCGTAACAATCATCATGGTCACACCGGTTATCTAACCACGGTGGCCGTCTCGCCGGACGGTTCACTATGTACCTCGGGTGGCAAGGACGCCAAGGTGCTGTTCTGGGATCTGAGTGATGGACGCAATCTTTATCCCCTTGACCATCACGATGTGGTCAACGCCATGTCCTTCTCGCCCAGTCGCTATTGGCTCTGTGTTGCCTGCGGCTCATCCATTGCCGTCTGGGATCTGGCCTCAAAGAAGGCCGTCTTTGACCTCTGGCTGGAGGATGTGCCGGCAACAGCCAAGGGGGATCTTCCACAGTGTCTGTCGCTGGCCTGGTCCATAGATGGCCAGACTCTTTTTGCCGGCTACTCGGACAACAAGGTGCGCGCTTGGCAGGTACTAACTGGTCAATAAAATTAAACTTGTACTCCCTTAAAACTATTCAGAGGCCATAACTAAATATTTAGCTGATTTGTTTATTCTATGTTAACTGTAACTGGACACGTAACAAATATAACACAAAATTGGGAAGAGTTTAAAAGTGGAACAAAACTGTAGATCCATCAATTAAAAGCGATTTAGTCAGAGAAATTTAATTTAATCATTCTCTGATTCGATGACAATATTTGAGTACTAATCCTAGAAACATCTCATTCCAAGCTCATTTCCTGGAGCGCCAAAAAACTGTCAAATCATGAGTTTCAGATGTGATTGGGCGATAGGAGACGTCGTTGACAAAATGGGTAGACAAAGTGACAACTGGGTCAATCGCAAGACGAAAAAACTAAGATACGAACTGCAGGATGATAGAAATCACCAACAAAATATATACAGAATTCGATGTATTTGATTTGGATATGTACCGATTAATAGCAAGAACATAGCATATTGAAAGCATGCTAGAATGGGGAATTGACAGAGTGTCGACAAATCCACAACAACAGACCGCAAACGCAATCACAATCACATTTATTTATTTATTTTTATTATGCTTAGCAGTTGGCAGTTTTCTCATTTGTGCCAGGCGCAGCAGAAAAAGCTGACAGGCGACAGCAGAATCAAGTGTATTCCTGGCAGACATATTAAGGGGAAGATGGGGGGTGAAGAGATTCATTGAAAGGGGTCGAGGTCACTCTGATGATTAATACGATTGCCAGGCTGAGCTTACGCATTGAACAAGAAGAGGGATAACTAAGTTAACGCGGATCAACTGTGCTTTCCTTGCACCTGCCACACACTGACACACACACACACACTCGCATCTTTCACTCTGTGTGAGTGTGTGTGAAAATATACATAAAAACGCAACAGAATAATATTCCGTTACACACATCCTGACCCTGGCTACGAAAATTCCACATACTCCCCATATATACTCATAAGTATGTATGTAATATAATTGCAAGTACATACGTGACTTATGTACAACGGCTTGGCACTACTTTCACAGTGTACATACATAACATCCTCACACACACACACACAGAAACAGCTATGTGAAGGACTTTTAAAATCGACCACTAACTACGCCTAAGCACAGTGTGTGCGCAAGTGAGATGGCTATATTAACAGCGCCTTTGAGCATTGCTCTCAGCACTCTCCGAGTTAGAGAGAGTGACTGTGAGAGTGGGTGGTAGGAGAATAACGAGGGGGTGGCTGGCGAGTCATCGGCTCTGTTCGTTTGCAGCTTACTATACTCGCAGGCGTAAAAATGTGTAAAACTTAGCTCTCTGATGAATGAGATTAACCGTTACACACACACACATACAAAGAACGCGTGATGCCGCTGTACTGAAGGCAAGTCACCCCCTGGCACACGCGCACATAGCACACCGAAGGCTACAACAAAGGCAAAAGCAGCAAGAACAACAACAACAACCACCACAACCGACAAAGCACTTGCTGCTGCTACTGTGCTGTGGTGGTGATGATGGGGGGTTTTACTCGCTACTTTTTTGCTTTGCTTATGCCTGATAGCTATTTTTTTATGCTCCTTTTTTGTTTTACATTAATTATTGCTGGCTTTTGTTGTTATTTCCGGGTTATTGTCGCTAGCAAAAGTTCTTCATCTCTTGGTGTGCTTTCGTACTACATTTAATTTCAGAGGACTTAAATTGAGCTTTGCGCCTCCTAGTTGACGCCCGTCGCAATCTGCAGACGAGTTAATAATACTCACACAAGTCTATTAAGTATCGACTCACTTCACTTGCGTTGAGTTATTGTTAATTTCTGCATTAATTCTGTCAATGTTGTGTTTTGCACTCTTATAAATTTATTTAAATTGCATTTTACATTTTCACATCTCACAGGACTCACAGGACTCAAATAGACACACCACAGAGTCTTGAAATACTCTGTAACCGTTTCGTTCTGAACGTTTCAACGTTTGCACTGCGACTGCGACTTCTACTCGTTGAGTGAGCCGTCCACATTAAGCCCGCCAAGTTGGCAGCCCACTGTTAACGTTTATCGATTGAATGTTGTCTGAGCTGCTGTTGTGCGAGCGAGACAGCACTACTGCTTTGGGTGTGTTGGGTGGCGATGGCAACTCGTCAATTTGTGTTGTTTTTTTTTATGCTTACATGTACATGTATATTAATTACTGTTAAATTTCGGAAAAGCACCGCGCGCTTATGAATTTTTTACATACTTATTATAAACTCACAGTGCATTTTTGGTTATGATTTGCTTAAACAAACTTTATCTTAGCTTCCGTTACATTTTGTAATAGCTAAACAATACTTTTAACTGCATTTTGAGAGAAGCCGGCGTTTTCGCTGCTAATTCTGCGCGAAAATCGATTGTGATAGCATCGATGACTGAAACTTTCGATATATATCGACGGTTCCATTCAAAAATTAGAAACTAATTTAAGCATTTAAAAAGTGGCAACTAAACTAAATTGGCTCTGCATTAAGCAAATTAAAATTTTTCCAAAAGAATTTAAGGTAAAAAGATTGAGTTAAACATAAATTTATTAGATGTTACATTTAAGTGATGTAAAACTGTTAATCAAGTTTAAAATCGAAATGTAAAATAATAAAAAAAAAATAATAATATACTCGCACACTTTGGCGCCTAATACTCTTACCCAATACAGCCCAACATTGTCATATTGATATGAGTTAAATATAAAGTGTAGAAAGAAGCATCCTTGTACTTTGTAATGCCCTTCACTTTATGTCATTGACGAGGGCTGCTCTTCCGGGGTGTCTTTTGATAAAGCGTCGACGTTTCCTTATCACCATGCCATGTGTAACTCGAAACGTTGAGTGTCTTATGTCTGTGCCGACTCTGGCTCTCATCAAAATCGATTTCATGCTGTCCCCCAGTTGTTAGCGGCATGTCCTGCAATTTGCCGCCGTACGTCAAGAACTAAATTATCAAAGTCAAAAAATGCCCTATCTTTAAAAAGAGGGATATAATATTTATAGTAATCAGATAATTTATTCCCTGTAAAAGACTATCGAGCAGGACAAAACTCAGTCGAAATACACTGGATAACATTATATTTATAAAATAGTTTAGTTACTTAAAACAAAACACCATTACCAAATCTATAATATATTGTTTAGATTATGCTAAGATACGCCACTTGTCTTACTATGTATATTTAGTATTCCCCTTCACCATATTGTACAGATAATTGAGATATATCATTGTTATATTACTATCGCCTCTCTCTTAGTTATTACACTCCACCATTTGCTTTTGGTCGCAAGCTTCCCTCTTGGGGTCAAACCAGTTTCCAGGTGAACAGAAATGGGTTACTGGAGTTCCCTTCAGGCAGACGTAGTACTTATTGCACATCCTTGAGTCGCGTATGGTAGATCCTTCCGCTTTATTGCTGCAATCGATGTCACCTGACACGGCAGCTGGCTGAGTTGGCAATTCTTCGGAGCTATCAATGGAACACTCCACTTGACTGGGGAAATTGCAGAATTTTATCTTTGTGTCTATATAAAGACCTTTGGGACATTGTCGTGGTATAGCTCGGCCATTGGCGCATACATAGAATTTGACACAGGACCTCGGATCCCTAATGTAATCGCCATTTGCTACGGAACTACAATCTGGAATAAATTTGGAGAATTCTTCCGACTTAGCTGAATTATCTTTGCTAACAGTTTGGGAGGTCGTTAATTCCTTAGGCACATAGCTATAACTCTTAGCATTCGAACAGTCCACCAAGCTGGGGAAGTTGCAAACTCTCTTCTTGATATCAAAATAAAGAGTTCCAGGACACTTTCGGGGTATGGCACGACCATTTGCACATACGTAGAATTTGCCGCAAGACTTTGAATCCCTTAGGAATGAGCCGTTTGGTAAGCCCGTACAATCTGAAGTTTCCTCACCATTAGGAGGTACAATCAAGGACTTATCTTCACCTTCGAGAATCGCAGATAACGATGAGTTCTTAGACACATCTGTTTTAGTAGTTACTATTTCAGAATCTTTGGAGAGGCCTTTGGCTTGTTCATAGGAAGAAATTGGTGACGTTGATAGCAATTTCGAGTTGGCAGCGGAATTAGAGCTTGGCTTTTCTATTTGTGAGATACTATTCTGAGCGTCTTTATGTAGTGCTGAAGTCTTATCAGAGTTGTTGATTTCCTTGTCATCAATCGCACATTTTACGAGACTGGGGAAGTTGCAGACCTTTTTCTTGATATCGAAATACAAATCTCGCGGGCAGCTACGTGAAATAGCGCGTCCATTGGCACAAATATAGAATCTGTTGCAGGACTTTGGATCTCGCAGATAGGCGCCGTTTTGTAGAGAGCTGCATTCTGAAATTTCTTCTTCCATTTCTGCAGGATCTTCCGAAAGACCCTCTATTCCAGGTCTTTGTTTTACGCTGCTGGGGAAATTATTACGATCCTTGGTTGCTGATAAGCTTGGGTCAGACTCGATCCAATAATCTTCCTTTGTATTCCCTGTAGAGCTAATGATGTTGAGTTTTGACGTCGGTTCTATTGAAGATGAGCTCGTAGTTGGTTCTTCGTGGATGATCTCTTTCGTATTTAGCGTAAAACTTTGTTCCTGATTCTCAAAACAATTTACAAGATGGGCAAAATTGCAAACTTTCTTTTTGATGTCAAAGTAGAGATTCTTAGGGCACTTTCGGGAGATTGCTCGACCATTTGCACACACATAAAACTTGTTGCATGATGTGGAATCCCTTAAGTGGACGCCATTTGCCAAATGTCCACAGTATTCACTTGCCTCTGAAATTGAAGCTGATGACGATAGTTTAAGCGGAATATGAACATCTCCGATCATTAACTTTTTCCTTATAGAGTTCTTTGAATTACCATTGACTTGTTCTGCATAGGATCCAATTTGAGCTAGTAACTGTTCCTTGGAGTTCAAATTGAATTGATTAACACCAAACTGTAAGTTTTCTAATGGATCATCTGTAGTTAACGACGAAGAAGCATCAGAGCTTGAGCTGGAGTTTTCTGACGGTTCCGTAACTGCTGAAGTGGAAGAAGAAGCCTCAGAACTTAAGCCGGAGCTTTCAGTTGAACTCTCTATTGGCTCCGTTACTTCTGAACTCGAGGAAAATATCTCAGAGCTTGTGCTGAAGCTTTCAGTTGAACTCTCCCATGGTTCTGTAACTGCTGAAGTGAACGGAAAGTCTTCTGGACTCAAGCTGGAGATTCCGTAATCAGGGATACTATTCAATAATGATTGAAGGGAAAAACTTTGTTCCTGATCCTCGAAACAATTTACAAGTTGCGCAAAATTGCAAACTTTCTTTTTGATGTCAAAGTAGAGATTCTTAGGGCACTTTCGGGAGATTGCTCGTCCATTTGCACACACATAAAACTTGTTGCAGGATGTTGAATCCCTTAAGTGGGCACCATTTGGCAAAATTTTGCAATATTCACTTGCCTCTGAAATTGAAGCAGACGACGATACCTTAAGAGGAATTTGAACATCTGCGATCATTGGTTTTTTCCTTATTGAGTTCTTTGAACTGCTATCGAGTTTTCCTGCATAGGATCCAATTTGAACAAGAAGTCGTTCCTTAAAGTTCAAGTGGAAGTGATTACCACCAAACTGTGAGGTTTCTGATGGTTCCGATGAACCTGAAGAAAAGTCTTCAAAGCTGGAGCTGAGGTCTTCAGGGAAACTCTCCCAAGATTCCGTAACCGTTGAAGCCAAAGAAGAATCCTCAAAACTTGAGCTAGATCCTCCATAATCAGGAACTCTATTCAACAATGATTTCAGGGAAAAACTTTGTTCCTGATCCTCGAAACAATTTACAAGTTTGGCGAAATTGCAAACTTTCTTTTTGATATCAAAGTAGAGATTTCTAGGGCATTTTCGGGATATTGCTCGTCCATTTGCACATACATAAAACTTGCTGCACGTCTTTGAATCCCTTAAGTGGGCGCCATTTGGCAAAATTCTGCAATATTCACTTGCCTCCGAAATTGAAGCAGATGACGACACTTTAAGAGGAATTTGAGCATCCCCGTTCATTGGTTTTTCTCCAATTGAGTTCTCTGAGTTACCTTTAGTTTTTTCAGCATAGAATCCAATTTGAAGAAGAAGTTTTTCCTTTGAGTTCAAGTTGTAAAAATTTACGCCAAATAGTGAGATTTCAGTTGAGAATGAAGTATCTGAGCTTGAGCTGGAGCTTTCAGTTGAACTCTCTGTTGATTCCGTTACTTCAGAGGTCGACGAAGAATCCTCAGAGCTTGAGCTGGAGCTTTCAGTTGAACTCTCTGTTGATTCCGTTACTTCAGAGGTCGACGAAGAATCTTCAGAGCTTGAACTGGAGCTTTCAGTTGAACTCTCTGTTGATTCCGTTACTTCAGAGGTCGACGAAGAATCCTCGGAGCTCGAGCTGGAGCTTTCAGTTGAACTCTCTGTTGATTCCGTTACTTCAGAGGTCGACGAAGAATCTTCAGAGCTTGAACTGGAGCTTTCAGTTGAACTCTCTGTTGATTCCGTTACTTCAGAGGTCGACGAAGAATCTTCAGAGCTTGAACTGGAGCTTTCAGTTGAACTCTCTGTTGATTCCGTTACTTCAGAGGTCGACGAAGAATCCTCAGAACTTGAACTGGAGCTTTCAGTTGAACTCTCTGTTGATTCCGTTACTTCAGAGGTCGACGAAGAATCCTCGGAGCTCGAGCTGGAGCTTTCAGTTGAACTCTCTGTTGATTCCGTTACTTCAGAGGTCGACGAAGAATCCTCTGAGCTTGAGCTGGAGCTTTCAGTTGAACTCTCTGTTGATTCCGTTACTTCAGAGGTCGACGAAGAATCCTCAGAGCTCGAGCTGGAGCTTTCAGTTGAACTCTCTGTTGATTCCGTTACTTCAGAGGTCGACGAAGAATCCTCAGAGCTCGAGCTGGAGCTTTCAGTTGAACTCTCTGTTGATTCCGTTACTTCAGAGGTCGACGAAGAATCCTCAGAGCTCGAGCTGGAGCTTTCAGTTGAACTCTCTGTTGATTCCGTTACTTCAGAGGTCGACGAAGAATCCTCGGAGCTTGAGCTGGAGCTTTCAGTTGAACTCTCTGTTGATTCCGTTACTTCAGAGGTCGACGAAGAATCCTCAGAGCTCGAGCTGGAGCTTTCAGTTGAACTCTCTGTTGATTCCGTTACTTCAGAGGTCGACGAAGAATCCTCGGAGCTCGAGCTGGAGCTTTCAGTTGAACTCTCTGTTGATTCCGTTACTTCAGAGGTCGACGAAGAATCCTCAGAGCTCGAGCTGGAGCTTTCAGTTGAACTCTCTGTTGATTCCGTTACTTCAGAGGTCGACGAAGAATCCTCAGAGCTTGAGCTGGAGCTTTCAGTTGAACTCTCTGTTGATTCCGTTACTTCAGAGGTCGACGAAGAATCCTCGGAGCTCGAGCTGGAGCTTTCAGTTGAAGTCTCTGATGTTTGTGTAACTTCAGAAGTAGATGATGAAGATTGTGAGCTGGAACTATCGGTAGAACTCTGCGTTGGTTCAGTAACTGCTGAAGTAGAGGATAATTCATCGGTAGATCCTGTAGTTGATGGAGTCGAAGTTTGTCCAGGTGTAAATGTGGGTGACACATCCTTACTGGTAGTAGTGGTAGATGCTGGCGTCGAGGTTAGTGGGGGACTTGGTGTTGGCCATGGAAAGGGTGGCTTGGGAGGCTTGTTCCAAAAAGAGCCAAAGATATTGAAAATAATTGGCCTATCCATGGTTATATTCTGATTGATGTTGAACTCATTTCGTACACCGCTGGCATCTCGTTGGGCAAGAGTGTTTGTTTGATTATCTTTGGAGCAGATTTGAGCTTGTAGATTGAAGTGAAATCCTTCTTGACAGTTGCTTTTGATCTTTCCAAGCAAGCCCAGGCAAAGATAGTATGCACGAGGATCGGCTGGATCGGCTGCTTTATATCCAAAATTCTGTCCAGTGCATACATCCAAGGCAAATGCCTGCGGAACAGTCAAGAGACCAATCCACAGGAAGTTCACTAAGGAAATCCATTTAATGTTAGTTTTACTCCGCATCGATTTGTCACTTTCACAATTTGACTTACCCAATTGCATTTTAAATTTTGTATCCGGTAAAATGCGACGTGCAACGACGCAACATTTCCTTTTATACCTTTTGAAACAATCAGCTGAAAGCATTTCCATATTCCCCTCTTCAATTGTTGAGAAATTGCTTACAACTATCTGCTAACAACATAATTATTTTAAACAAATTATATCACCATTGTTTTCTAATGTATTTGCACTTCTTCAGAATGTAAGTACTTGTAGAACGGAATTCGTGTAAGACACATGTTCAGATTCGGGTGCTTGTCATCTGCATGT
The DNA here is from genome assembly GCA_037043435.1 of Drosophila suboccidentalis. Taxonomy (NCBI): domain Eukaryota; kingdom Metazoa; phylum Arthropoda; class Insecta; order Diptera; family Drosophilidae; genus Drosophila; species Drosophila suboccidentalis. The sequence goes on from JBAMBK010002328.1 coordinate 230,982, forward strand.
CATCAGCTATCTCTCTCCCTCATTTTATGATCTAACCCTCTCTCTTACTCTTTCTGTCAGACCCTAAGCTGCAGACAGAAAGATCATTTTTAAGTTTAATTTAAAATATGTATACGCTAAGTTTTAGAATATTATCAAATAGAAATGCCCTTCTAAACTTGGGTGATTGATAATTAAGGGGGTATTGCTGGTTGGCAACAATTTTTTTCGATTTTTTTTTTTTGCATATTTTTATAACTTGGATATTTAAGAATATCGTCCTAAAAGCGTTCTTTGAAATTCAAAATACTTTAGGAGATATGGCCTTTTTTGTGAAGCAATTTTAATGTTAATGCATGTTAAGTCAAAACTTTAAACGCGTTTATCTCGAAACCACTTTTTTCGAAGCTGCGGCACGGATTGCGCCCGTAGTTCTGAACCGATTTTGATGAAACAAAATGCAATCGACGCAGAATTGTCACCATTGTGGCCCCTACTTCAATCATAATTTTAAAAGTTTATGTACTATTTTTTATTTACACTAAACTACAAAAAAAATGGCCTAAAACCGATTTTTCATTTTCAATGGCCGCCATTTTGTAAAAAAAAAATCGCAAAATTATGATTGAGGTAGGGGCCCGAATCACATCTGTACTGAATCTAACGACGTTTACTTTTTCCATTTCTGATGATCTGAAGTGGAGTTATCCGTGCCGCAGACAGCATACCTTTTTTTTCGACGTCCAACTTTGAAGGCCGACAACTTTTTGAACAGCCCTCGTACAAATTCAATACCTTCTTAATACAATAAAAAAAAAACAGAATTTAAATAACTATTTCCGTTTTCAAATAAGATTTTTTTAAAAAAGGTCCAAAAACAGCCTTCCAACCAGCAATACACCCTTAAGAAAGATCTTTTTAGAGTGGATCTCAAAATTTTCCTAAAAATGCTGTTGCTAATTGTCTAAATTCTAATTAAATTTGGAAATGATGAAATTTTAAAATGCTAATCGAATATAATAAAGTGATTACATAATTTTTATTCTTTTCCACACATTACTCATCAATTTGTTAGATCTTGTGGTAATCACCTCCTAGGCTAAATAATCTATTGTCAAGTGCTGCTTATCAGTAAACATCTTGCTTTGTGGTTCTGTTTGCTTTGATAGTGTAATTGCCTTGACGTAACTTTCCTTCACCTCCTCCTCCCACCACTCCAATGGCTCGTCTTTGGTCTAGCTAGTTGGCTGGCGAGTACCGAGGTCCGATTAGTTGATGAGATAAGGGAACCGAGGGCTCTACTTATCGTAAGTATTCTTGCAATGATTACTAAAACCGTCAGAGCACTTGTTGTTGTTCCTATTTTTTCTATGCTATTTTTAGAATTGGTAGAAAAAGAGCTTTCGGAGTGGAAAGCACAGAGCTGTGGTATCTATAGGCCTTTTAGTTCGGGTTCTTATCGTAACTTGTGTGGCTTCGAATGTACCTGGTTGAGGAAAACGAATTCAATGTTGGATTTTGTTGCCTCTGGTATTCGAGCCAATAAGTTCGGCCACCGATTCGCATTTTATCTTTTGCATTTTTTTTATTATTATTTTTGATTTTTCTTTTATTTTTTTTTTTTTTTTTGGTTTTTTTTATTATTTGTGCTGCAAATTTTTTTTGGCAAATCAACAGGTCACCTGCACCTATTGAAGAAACATTAAGAACCTTGTAGCTGATACACCTGATAGCACTTTTCGTGGCTGATAGCAAACTTTAGACTCTAAATATGGGAGTCATTATCAAAAAAATCAAATTTAATACTTATGATCGCCTATTACCATGTCTAAACGAAGTTATCTGAGAAATTTACGCCAACTAATCCAATAATATTCGAAATTTAAATAACTGCATGAATAAGCGGATTTTTTTTTTTTTAATTGTTAGCTGTTATTAAAACTAAATCATTTTTGTTTCTTTAAGGAACTTTCTTTGATTGATAGATGATCAGAAATCGTTAAATTCGATAATAGAGGAATATATAATTTTCTTCATAATCTTTTATTAAATTTATCAAGTATTTATAAGAGCCATTAACTGTTAGACTTAATTTGGGAATCCATTTACAACATTATCTTCTTCAAGAAGCTGAAACTTAGAGCTTGGCGATCCAAATTAATCTTAAGTTGTACAAATATTATATAATCAAACCAGAGGTTATCCGAATTAATCTTAAGTTGTACAAATATTTTTTTATCAAGCCAGAAGTTTTTTTTTAGTTTTTAGAGCAATTGATTAACCAAATTTTTTTTGTTTTTTTTCATAATTCATTAATCATGTAACCCCACAGTTTTTCATGTGTACACATACATATAATTTATATTTTTTTTGCAATTTTTTATAGCCTAAATAATGCAATTGTCAAAGTGCATTTTCTTGTAATTTTCAAAATAAAACCAAGCAGATATTGAACAATGGAGCTGAGAAATGGTTAAAATTTGCATATGACAATGGTTGGTGCAATGGATTAGAGTGGTCTCGAAACTACACAACGCTGTAAAGTGCGCTTGGGTCATCCGTTAGCTAACGAGACCATTCCAAACACGATAACGATCGTGGAATTTTGCACATATCAAGCTGAAAGCTACCTCCTGACAGATCCATTACAAAACCCCCCCGGGAGAGAGGAGCTTCCATTGCAACGAGGTAATCAGTGCTTATCTATTGCCGGCGTGATAAGGCGATTGACTTGGGAAAGTGGGCGCGTCCGGTTCCAGATTAAAGACGCAATCATGTCACAAATAAAATCAGTTTCTTATTTATTTGAATGAAATTTATATTTATATTTATGTGGGGCTTGTCCTTAGTTTAGTTTAAGGCATCGTGTTCCAACGACTTGACCTGTTCACGCTGCAGCCGATTGCCATAGGTGCGCGAGACGAGATTCCAGGTGTCCAGGAAGCGATCCATGCACTGCGATATGCAACGCTGCTCGGAACCGTCCAGAGCCTTGCCCGGCTTGCTGATGCACTTCTTGAAACACTTCTCGGTCATCTTGGATAGCATCTCCTGGGCATTGGCCAATGCGATCTGTTGCTTCACCTGACTCATCAGCTCACCCTTCTCCAAATTAGCATGAGCCATCTCACTTAATGGTTATTTAACTTGCAATTTCCCAAAATCAATTTCAATTTAACTCTCACAGTTTTCTACAGTTTCTTTTTTCTCATTCAAAATCAAAAGCCTACACACTTTTGTACTGTTTGACGCACTGAAAATATTATGTTACTCCTATTTTTATTCCAATAAGGTATAAGGTTGCTAAAAATCGATAACAGACATATATACTTATATATATAAGGATTATAAAGAATCTGTCGACTTTTTTAATAAATATGAAATAGAAAACCAGAAAATATTATGATATTGATATCCCTTCATAGTGTCCCTTAAAAAAAAAACCAGATTAATGTAAGACACTTGCATAATTACATTTATTTTTGTTAGCATAAATACAATTTGTTTATTACACATTTTTAAAATTCTATAAAGTTTGCTACATTTTGACTTTAAAAAAGAATATTTTTAGTTTTGTTGCATACAAATTAGTTTGCTATTAGCGTATTACATTTCTTTAAAAGATCATTTGCTCAGTTTGTTTAGAAAAATATACTATAAAAAGATCGTTTTTTTTTGGTTTTTTAATTAATTAATCTAATATTTCTTAAATTTTGCAGAGTGTAGGACAAAAAGTCAGATTGTATATAAAAATAAGAAATGTTTAGTTTTATTATTTTTTAACGGCATTAGGCGCGATCCAGTGAATACACTATTGATCAGATAATCAGATATATAATATAATATTTAATATTCTTTGGAACGCATTTATTTAAGAATCGTTCGATCAAGTTGCCGCACAGAAGTTGCTTTGGCAGTAAGCGATGTCAGGATTGGCTCCACAGATCTTTATCCTTCAGTTGCTAAGGATAGCGAAGAGCCCTTTATAGTTCATAAGCAAATTGAACGTGTGCGTTTTGATTTAAATTTATGTATAGATCCGAAAATTGGTCACTGATATTTGATACTTGCCCGATTCTAACTCAATTAGAATCAATACAAAAATATGACCGACTTTTAATACTGTATTAAACTTACACCAGGCCCAGGACAATGAACGATTTGGGATGAATGTTAAGCTAGAATTGGGTTTATACGAAATGTGCACACTACACGGCATCCTAAGGACTGACCTGAATAATTAGCTTTCTTCGTCTATATACTTTTGATCAGCATGTATCACTAATGTATATTTGGTTGATTTATGTACATTATACAAACATTTTCGCTGATCCTTCAGTTACACATTTGGTTATGAATGTATGTATGGGGATGTGTGTGTGTGTGCGTGTGTAAGAGACTGTGTGTATTATGTACAAGTGATAGGTACAATTCTATCGGATGTCAGCTTAATTCTTAATATAAGTAAGTATATGTATAAGTAAATTATATATAATTTAAATTGTATATGGTATATGGAATGTACAATCACTTTGAGTATGTAAGTATTATTGCGTTGAAAAGACAGGCACAGTATGTGTATGTGTATGTATGCGTGTGTGTTGTTTGTGTGTTAGCCAGATTGTCAGTTAAACGGAGGTTGCAACATTCATTCAATTCCTAGGCACGGAACCCAAGCGATGCCAATCGACCAGCTCCTGTCGCAAGTCGTGCTTGGAGAGGTCCAATTCAAAGCCGCCAAGCAGCTCGTTCTCCTGCAATGTGTCGTGTGACCAGACCGTCACCTGCAACCTGCGCTGTTGCACCACATCCAGCGGCATGCGGTACTCCAGCTGTAAATGCAAATTTTGGTTAGCATATTGTCAATCGTTTACTTATCATCCATCATCTTACCGTCTCCATGAAGCTGGGCACACAGGTTTTGCGTACGACTTTGGTCTTGCGTTTGGTGACTTTGCTTGGATCCGGTTTCAGGTAGCACTTCACATACGTGTTCGGCTCCTGTCCACCCTGCAGCATTGGCAGTCCTTTGGCGTGGTGTATCTGCAACCCGATGAAAGAGAACTCACATTAGTTAGGTTAACCAATTGGGGGATCGGATTAACTCACCATCACAGTAAGCACGCCGCGTTGATATTGCAGCGATAGTCGTATCTGGCCAATTTCATTGGGATTATCCCGCGATGGCTGACGCTTCACCTCTGCAACATGTAACAAGTTATATTAATCATCTGCTCTGCAAGTAATTCTATGCTACTTACCCCTGATCTTGGGCATCTCCAGTTTGGCCTCCTGCTGATCGCGCAGCAGCGGATGGAAGAATGTGTAGACCAGATCCGAATGGGCTATTTCCTCTGCCGCATCAAAGAGGGATTTCAGGAAACGTTGTATCAAAGGTAAACGCTTCTCAGCCACAGACTTGATATTGGAGCGACCCACATGCACACCAGCTGGAAGACTGAAATAAAAATGAAAATAGAATAAGTATTAAAAATAATAAATATCATTATTAAATTATTCAATCTTTCCGCACCCTTTGCTGAGGTAACCGAATTTACAAAAGGAGTGGTCACCCATATTGGATGATATAACCTGGCTTTGTGCATTAAGTATATATGATTATATGATATCATTATATCGTTATCTACCTCGAGAATATAAATATTCCATTTTTTCTTTTTGTGCAATTCTTATATTATTTTTAATTTGTATTATTACTTTATTTTCTTTATCTGTTATCAAATATTCATATACAAAATCTATGAGTTGAATTTTATCTCTAAAATGATATGAATCTAATAATCATCTTAAAAGCATAATTAAAATGGAAATCACTGTAAAATCAAAAACCTTCAAAGTTTAGATTGGGGAAATGAACAATGAGTTGTAGGAAAAGTGGCCAAAACAGACAGCAGATAAATGATATATGAGCATTGACGATTGCTTATCAGTTGACCGCCGAGTGGGACTGTCTGACTGAAACAGGTAACACAGCTAATGGCTGATAAATCAGCAAAAAAAAAGTGAGACAACAACAACAACAAAAAGTGGTTTGTGCTGAAGGCCGCAAAGCAAAGACAAAGAGCAGCAGTGGGTGAAAGAAGAGCGGGCCAACAAAAATGCCAGAATCGAGAGTCGAGTCGGGCAGAGTAGAGAGTCGAGCATGGGGAGAAGCGTCGTGATATCGCTTCGATAAGCGTCGCTGCTGACGTCGACCGCTCGCTCCAATCAGTTAACGAGCGAACTGCAAAGCGGACGGCAGAAAGCAAAACGCTGAGAACGCGGGAGCTGCTGACGAGAGTCAGTCGAGTCGAGTCGAGTCAAGTCGAGAGCCCAAGAGCTGCGGCATTGGCGTTCGATTAACGACGACGTGGAGAAGTCAACTGAAAACCAAAAATACCTATATAACGAAAAACAAAAAACCTTTATTAAAATCAGGTGTATGACTGCGAAATGCTGGCCAAAAGCATTTAATAGCCATGGCACAGCTAACGTATGTGGGCCAAGGTAAGTGCCTTGTCTCGCTCCTCCCTTTCTCCCGCCAAAACTGTGATTCACTTCCTGTTCCAGGTCCAGCTGCGACCCTTGGTCCACTGCTTGCCACGGCCATGTTACTCGTGAGTCTCGTCCTGGCACTGCTCGGCATCAAGTTCTGGGGATTCCGGCGACGTCTAACCTTTGATCGCGCACCTGCGACGCAGCAGCCGCAACAACAACGATCGCAGTCGCAGCAGACGCCACGTTATGCTGCCTACGAATCACAGGTAAGCAAATCTCAACAATAACAACAAATGACAAAAACAAAAAGGGAAAACTCGCTGCAAGCGCCATTTATAACAATGGTTAATAAGCTATCGCGATACCTTTTGATACACCACGACAACAACAACAACAGCAATGCGACTCATTTATGATAAGCCAGACAGCAGGTGTAGTTGTGTGTGTGTGGGTGTGTGGGTGTTTCTAGTGCTGACAATAAACATGCGATGTCAGTGGGAAAGTCGTGCTTAACATCAACAGATCAGATGATCAACCGTTATCGATACACAGCTTCCTTAGGCGCGCTTAACATTAAATATCGATTCCGTAATATTGGTTGTAGTTTGAATTACAATTGTTGTTCTATTTACAACTGTTAGTTACAGTAAAGTAGCTTTTCCTCACACTTTATAGAAACAAACAAAAGTCCATCTCTAAATAGATATCGCTTTGAGTGTATTTGTGCCTGTGGTCATGTGTTCGTGTGTAACGCTTTAACACTTATGACGCATACGATAGTTGTTACTGTTGTTGTTGTTTTTGTTGTTATCGTTGCTGTTGTTGCTGGCTCAACAGCTGAGACCACAGCTGTTTTAATCGTTACAGCGAATTATGGAAGCAAAACAAATTGCGGGGGACGTAGAATGCACCTCCATGTCTGTCCATTAAGAAACAAGTTTCGAAAACAAACTAACCGAATAAATTTGCAGGTTAACGGCACCGACAACGCTGTACATGGAGTATTTCGACAGCGCAATACGGAAGAATTCGAAAGTACCAGACCCACAAACTCGGCAGGTAAAGCTAACGATCGTTTATACGATATTTTTATGTGATACGAGTTAACACTCGAAAGTGAATGGAATTGCAAGCTGTTTGCTGGCCGCATTTGGTGGGCAAATCAATAAGCAAATATATATGATGCAATGTTCTGACCAAGATCAAAAGATTCTTGAAAGGAAGTTTACAATTTTTTAAATAGATTTTTGAATAATACTAACGTTTTCAAGAAGATAAGAAATAAGAAAACATATTGTATATAATAATTTGTTTTTCATATCTACCTTCCTTCTACGTTCCTAGAAGAGCTGTAGACAATTTTCGCTCCATACGACAGTAAAACAACTATTTATTATTTGCAGGAAGTAAATACTTTGCAGGAAGCGTACCAAATCTATCACTGTCCTCACTTGCCCCCCGGGAGCACAAGGAGGTGGCCAGCATTCCGGAGCTGGCTGGAACAGATCCCTATCGGAGTGGACCAGAGCCACAAGCAGCGCGACGCAGACGCCGTGAAGTGCATAGTGCCAACTATGAATATTATGCAACGCCACCTACACGACAACCACCTGCACCGCCAGGAGCAACAGATGCAGCTGCGGCACCAGCACCACCACCACCTGCACCACTGGCAGCTGCTGAGCCTAAGGCTTTGGAGCAACTGGATATACCCAACTTTGATCACTTTGCTGAGAAATACGAGCTGATCAGTGCCAAGCCGGCTGGATGCGGAGAGCCAAGAGAATCACAGCTAATCCACAAGGGGAACGGACGATATGTCAAGTATGAGCAGGTCGATGATGTCCCGGAACTGCTGACCCCCGATGATGATCAGGCAGGCGCAGCCATTTCAGTGGCTGCCATGGTGCATCAGATACCAAAGGAGTCACAGCAGGATCTACTGCAGAAGCCCCAGGAGGAGTCCCAACTGGAACCATTGACAATCCACAGCATTCAATTACCCAATGATCAGTTGCTTCCGCTGGAGCACACAGACTCCGCTTTCGTTGTGGAGATCATTGCGGGCACTCCCGATTCAATGGAGCAAACGGAGCCGGTGATTGCCCCGAAATTGTTTGATGATCTGGAGCTGACAACGCATCAGGTGGATCCTGAATTTGAGCTTCAGCGTTCCTCCAACGAAATGAACGAGGCGGACATTCTGGACATTCAGCCAGACTTCTCAGGGCTGCAGCTGATGGAGACAGAGGCAGAGTCAGGGCCCAGTAGTCCGCCAGGATTCGGCAAGAGCATTGATGAGGATTGGGAGAACTTTGAGAATCTAGATCATGTGACGGACTTGCCGGAACCTAATTGGTCAGTACATCCCGCTATGCTGGAGTCGCCATTGCAGGAGGAAAGTGAAACCAACTTGGAGCTGGAAAATGTGGTACAGCAGGAGACGCTCTTCCAGCAACTGGAGCTGATGGAGCCGGCAGCTGACGTTTCACAATCGGAACCACCTCCTTATGAAGCACGACTGCCTCTGCCTCCACCTCCCATTCTACCCGACTACGAGTCCCTGATGCAGCAGGACAAGTCGAAAACTCTTCGCAATCTACCCAAATACGCGGATGTCGTGGGTCAGGATCGGGCCAACGGTACGAGGTACGTGAGCAGCATAGAAGATCTCTTTGGGGAACTGCAGGTGAATGGAGAGGCTCCAACAGACAATTCAACCCACGTAAGCAATTTCGAGGAGCTCTGCGAGGAACTGGACATCGTTCCATCGCCAGTGCCAGCACGTCGAGCACCACAGCCAGCCCCACGTGTCTCCAAGCCGGCCACACTCAGTGCCCGAGGTGATGCGCCGCCTTTGACCTGCTACGAGCCCGAGGAACTGCCCAATTCCAGTTCAAGTGAAGAGGAAACAGTTGATCCGGCACCACAACCACAACCACAGCCTGCCAAGCGACAGCGTCACGTGCGCTTCGATGTGGAGAACCTGCAGTACTATCAATCGGCCGAAGTGCCCAGCTCAAACGAATCCGAGATGGACTTTCAATCCGCCGAACTGCCAACCGATGAGGAAGTCAATGTGCCCAGACTGTTTGGCACGCAGGTCTCGCAGGAAGAGAGCGATGATGATGATGATGAAGCATTTGGACGTGCCATACGACAGCATCGTACCATGACAGAGGCACTGCGTCCAGTTGTTCAACTGGAGCGTAACAGTGATAGAGGCACTGAGGCTTAGGATTACCCCAATTAGCAAGGATGCTGCTCTTCATTTCCTTAGCAAAGACAGTATTTAACTTGTACATAATGCTATAAATATATCCTAATATATATACTATAGTCATATATACCAATATAAAGTAGAAGATTGCCATATAATGTTGACTATGTGTAAATAAATGTATAATAAATATGTATAAACAAATTTCAAGAGTAAATGCGCTTAATCTTGGTTAAACACGCGTCATAGATACACCCAAAAGAAAAAGTTAGTAATACTGTTAACCATATGCTAAAGATCTGTTAAGGAGAACAGTGAGAACAGAATAGGAACAGTTCTGTATGCTAAAATGGCATAATTGGCTGCAACGGTTACACTTTTAACTTAACAGATTCACGTATTAGAATCGTTAGAGCAAATATGTAAATAAATTCATAATAGATTGCCTAATTAAAATACTAGTCTAAGATCGACTTACCTGTGCAGCTTGACCAGAGGAAAGTGTATGCATAACTTCTGATGGAACTCTGTGAACTCGCGATAGGAACGAAACAGATGTGTAGGATCTCGCTGTCCGTGACGCGTTACTTGCAGTATGTACATGTAGTACTTTTCCATGCTGTAATGCTTCTGGAATCTCACTACTTTAACGATTTTCAGGCGACCATCCTGCTGCATGCTGTAAACATATTGAAGCAAACATTTAAAATCTTTTCCGTTGTAAAATGAAAAGGAAACTCACGTATATTTGCGGGGCACAAAGGATAACAGTTCGCCAGTGCCTTCGTCATTATTGAAACGCATTTGCGCCAAATTGTGCAAAAAGAAATTGAACTGAGTGAACCAACTCTTAAGCGAGGATTGTATCATCTTGGCGAATGTGGCTGCCGCTTCAGGATTCGACTGAGAAGGCAAGAGGGCACGACGCACATAGGTGACGGCATTGGAGTTCACGCCAGGCATACCCGCTGTGGCCATGTGTGCCAGAGTATGAAGCAGCAGATCCGCATTCTTCCGCACAATGTTGAAGGCACGACAGCAAAGATCAACAAAATAATGAAAATCGGTTGAGGGTTTATCGCCGCCATTTATCACATAAGCCATATCGGAGGTAAGCACAAATGGAGTGCGGTCTCTGCAAAAATAAGGTAACGTTAATAAAAGAATTTACATAAATGTAAAGGAAAGTGAGCTGTTAACATGATCACATGTCAAGTAACAGTTGCAACAACCAGTTTGTAGACCTGTTAAGTAAAAGGTGCTATGTTAACCCAGTTATCAGCAACAGCGCTATGCCAAGCTAACAGCTACGTCAATTAGCAGCCTCTATGCTAAATAACAGTTGATATGCAAATCAACCCACACAACTCACCTCTTGAAGTTGCCAAACATCTGTGCATCCCCAAGAAATTTCCCAAAATCAATGTGAAACAAATGTCCAGAGGTCTTGAGCATAATGTTGTCGTTGTGCCGATCACAGATGCCCAACACATAGGTGGCGACGCTGTAGCCTGCGCAGGAGAGTGTAAAATTGCGAACAGCACTTTGATATTCCAATGGACTTGGATTCTGTTTGCCCAACCACTCGGCAATGGGTCGATCCTTAAAAGAACCAGTCAGTCCGCATTCCACTTGGATTTTTCGTAGAGTTTCCGCCTCGGAGACAAGCTCGATCATGCCGCTTTTGTAGCCCGTGGGCACACAATTGAAGGTAACCATTTTGAGATCCAGACGCTCCGCCAGCCACATTTTGTTCATGATGCGTATCAGTTGAATGGTGAGCATGTCCTGCTGCAGATCATCGCCACACTGTAAGGAAACAGTTAATTGTGATTAGAGTCCTAATTGATGGAGCTATCTAAGGGAACTTACCTTAAATATCGCTGGAAGTGGCTCTGCATCGGGACCCACGAACGTAATCTTGAGAGGCAATGTGTTGGAGTTGAAGTAGCTGCAGTTGCGCACATTGACGCCGGTCACCTCCAGCTCCGGGCCGAGGGGCAGACAAGTGGGCTCCTCGAGCAGATCCTGATGCACCTGATCCATGCCCGCAACTAGACTCTTTTGTCGCATCGATTCTTTGGCTTCCTTGACTGATTCCGCTATCTTAGCCAGATTCTGACACATGCGATGCTGGTACATGAACCGCTTGAGCAGCTTCTCGCCACAGATGGCCATCAGGGCACGCAGCATCATCTTGTTGCGGCGATAGTAGCGTGCCTGTGTGATCTGCGACTCATCGCACTCCTGATCCACCAACGAGGCTCCAATCGAGTTGAGCGGATCATCCGGCAGACTGTGGACAAGCAGCCAATACATATGGTGCGCAAACCGAGGTGACTCCAGGCACTTGGACAGCAGAAAACGCGCCAGGGCGGAGGCCTCATAGGTGTCATGCTTAAGCGATTGCACAAGTTGGGGCAAAAAGTCAACTAGCTGATCATTGGGCATATGCGAGATCCATTCCACAGCCTTCTCCCGCACCTTGGCGTCCGGATAGCGTGGAAGCAGCAGCTCCAGTGCCTGCAGAGGCGATAGGGGTGTCCACGAATGCAGCAGCGAGTGCAAATCAATCAGATTGGCGTAATCCCAGCTGTGAGCCGCATGCAGAACCTTGGGCAAGGCATTGGGATAGTTTTGCAGATATAGACGCTTCTCCCAGAACACTTCACGTCGCTCCGTGGCACCCGAATAGCCCAGCTCTGCAGTATCCAGCAACTCCTCCTGCAGGTTGGCATCCAGCGAGGCAAAGTCATAGCTGTATGAATAAATTTACAAGGAGTAAGTGCATCGATTGTGCTAAATAGTGATTAATAACTTACTGCGGTGCCCGCTTGGGCGCCTCCTGATGCTCAGGGAATTCAATGCGGCCACCATAGGGCGGCACTTCAATGCTCAACACGGGACAAAAATCAGGAGCCGGATGACAACCACGCGCTGGCGCCGGTCCCAGCATTTTGTCTGTGGTCGGTGGCCACACGGAGAGCAGATAAGGGCCACAGATCATGGTGCGCTTAAAGTCAAACAGTTGGATGGAACACCATCCCAGCTCGGTGGTCACCTGGCGCCTCTCGCCATTTGGCTCCGTGTTGGGTTCATTCTCGCTGGCCGCCTGCTTGCCATACAGCACAAATGTGAGACGTGCCTCCCGAGGCAGCGTGCAAATGGGATGCTGCTCGAAGGTCAACCACGCGCTAAAGTTCAAACGGGGAAAGAGGCCGCCGCTGGTGTCATTGGAGCAGCTAAGCACATGGGGCTTGGACAGCAGACGCGTGCCATAGACGAGCTGCACGCAGAGAGAGTAATCCTCGTATTTCCAGTTGGGCGGCGGCCTGTGCAGGCAATTGATGCTCACAACAATGGGCTTGGAGACACAAGAGATGGGTATGGGCGCTGTCAGGAAGAGATTCATTAGGGACTATCCATATTGTACATTTAAATTCTCTTACTTGTGGAATAGTCCGGCGTCTTCACCGAGAAGGCAACACGGAATACATTGGCATAGAGTTCAACAAGCTCCTGGACAGCGTCACGCAGCCGATTGCACTTCAGCTTGATCTGCTCCAGCATGGAGCGTGGTCGCAGCGTCACCTGCGCATATTCACCATAGTCGCTGACGATTTCCGGATTATTAGCGCCCGCCAGAGGTGCATACTTGGACTGCGCCTCCTCGCAGACACGCTTCAGCTCGGCAATGCAACGGGCTATCTCCAGCGTATCGATGGAACCGAGGAGCGCACAAATGGCTTTCACAGCCTGGACGACACCCGAGCAACTGACCACGCTGCTTCGACCCGTTGGAGCCCCGTCGACAGCTGATTCCAGTTTATCAATCTCCATTTCGAGCGTCTCGATGAGTATCATCATGTTGTCGTAGGTGACAATGGGCACCACCTCATTCGGCAGCACCTGCTCCGGCAGCAGATTCGTATCGTGGTCATCATCCTGTGCCGTGCGTGCAATGGCCTGCATATTGGCCGCACTGCTCACACACAGCCCCAAGTGCACATCCTTCTCCAGCTGAAAACTGTTGTGCACACACTCCAACTGACTCAGCTTCGATGTGGGCGCCAGCCATTCCAGCAGACCAATGGGCTGTCCAAGAGAATCAATAGATTAAGCAATTAGCATTTTAAGTTGCAGTTGTATACAAATTATTGCAGACTTTTAGGAGTTTGCGTTTCTTAAAGACTTAAAACAGCCATAACTTCCCTTCTTTATATTCGAACTTGATGCGATTAGGTATGAATATTGATATTGATTAGAGGGAACGCTCAATACTAGAAAGAGCATTAAGAGATTAATATAAGTCCGTATGCCAAGCTTTGTATATCTAGCTCTTTAAGTTTCTGCCATTTGTTTGTTTACACAGACGAACGGACGAACATGACCAGACTTCTGGTACACTTATGGTAATGAAATTGACTACACACCTTGACTGCAAATTCTGTGACGGTGGCCTTCACTTGACCCTCTAGCGAGGCCAATGCCTGAGCCACCACCTGGGCCACCACGGAGTCGACTGCGGGAATAGACTCGAGATTAATACAAGTTATAGTTGGAGTAATGAATATATCCACTTACTGTCGCAGGTGAAAGTCACAGGTTGGCCGTAGCCCTTGATTTGCTCGCCAGCCAGGGAACTGGACAGGGCATGTGAATGCAGGATATTCACAGCCGGATGAACAATAATCTTGATGCTGGTGTCCATCATGTAATGATAGTTGAACTCGGCGGCGATGATGTGACCCACATTTGTGGCCTCATCATCATGGAGGTAGCTGCTACGCAGCTGTCGCACCATGTGATAAAACTCCAAGAGTTCGGAATCATCCGTCCGTTGTTCGCTGATCAGCTCGTAGAGGCGTGTGCAGGTTTTCCGGCGATCCAGCACCACGTGAGCGGGTATGCTGTTCGTGTAGCTGTCCGTGAAGGGAGATGCCTGCTGATGTGGCTTCGATGTGGACGCCACGATGGCGCCCGTCTCATACAGCTGCTGATTCCGCGGCGGCAGCGGAGGAGGCGGCGACACAGAGCCAGAAGTGTAGTCACCAATTGCTGCTGCTGATGCGTCTCCAACTGCACCTGCTCCCGATCCTGATCCTGATGCTGCTGCTGCTGCTGCTCCTGCTTGTGGTGTGGGCGATGCTGAGTGGGAATGCGTGGGTTGATTCAGGTAATCCGTTCGCCAGCCAATGGAACTGACACTGACGCTGCCACTGCCACTGTTTGTGGCATTCTTGTCCCACCTGTTGACCGCCTCGTACATGGGATCCGAGTACTGTGTGCCATTGTCGCCGCTGTACAGAAAATCAAACGGATCGTACTCCGCATAGTACGAGGTGCAATCGGAGGCGCCGTCGTTGCCTGCAAGTAGTAACGAGTGCATCATTCAATCAGCGAATTAATCACAACCAAGTAAAACGAATCAACCGAACAACGATTCACATATCAAACAGTTATGCAAATGCCACACGATCGAGTGGATCGCGAATTGAGGGGATTCAAGCGTGTAGCCACAAAATGACGACGTCACCCAGTGGACTCTGCGAGAGAGTCAGAGAGAGAGAGAGAGAGAGAGAGAGTATAAATCATGCTGAGAATAAATCGCAAATCTATGCTAACAAATCCATTTTGTCGCGCAGACGTCTCTCCCTTCCTTCTCCTCTGTCTTTTCCAACTTATAGCCAATTGCGACACCTACACAATACTATATATACTAATATATATACATAACTCTGAGATTGTATATTTCATTTATGTGACCTTTCCTTAACATGTGCTCAGCATCTGTTTAAACTAATATTTTAATACTCTTTCTTTGCCATAGTATTTATTTAATATATTTATTTAATTTATCTAAGTAACTGTTCCGAAAATTGCTAAGATTCGAAAACTGCGAAATATCTCTATCCACCATTGATACATATTTCATTCATCCGATTCTTAACATGTGCACAATCTATCTTTAGAATTCCCTATCTATCCATAAATCTAATTTATCCGTAATATAAAATATAGAAAACATAGATATCTCTGAAAGAGTTGATGGTCAGAGTTAAGTTAAAACTCGACGAATACAGAAATGAAGCAGACAGCAAACAAAAGTCCAATATATACATACATATGTTAATGTTTCTACAATTACAAATATATAAAGATCAGAGATCTCGTCAACTAAAACAAGAACTACTGATGATGAGTTTAGTATAGTTACAACATCGAGGATGACAAAATGTTTAATAAAACAACATAAAATTGGTATTGTTTATTCTCAGACATAATTTATTAAATTGGTCTCAACGTTATACAAGTTTGCATTTAACATATGTATGTATATATATTAAAAATATTTATATATGTGTATGTGTATGTTTTTTATGAATGAATCGGCAAATCACAATTTGGTTCATTGTAATACTCTCAAAATAATAATACAAATTCAATTTGATTTAGCATTGATAAAAAAATCAAATGAAACTGGACAAAGTTGTCAAATTCGTTTAGAAATTCAAAAAAAACAAAATCAAATAATAATATTGTTAAATTTTTGTGATGATTTGTGGGCCATCGGTTGTTCAAAACTCTTTACTCTCTGGCACTTTATATATAATACATATCTAGATTTTGCTCTGCTGCAGTCGTGGAAGGCACAGAATTGAATATTTCGTTTATATTTTTGTATGTGATGTGTGTGTGTGTGTTGTGTGTGTGTGTGGTGCAAGTAGGTGGTTCTATTAACATATGCATGGCATGTATCTTTGTTTTTGCATTTGTATCCACACCAAAAACCCTGAGCCCATTTTGCCGTTAGCTCGTGACGTATTTATATCCGTCACCTGAAATCTCTTATTCATTATATTTTTGTTTTTGTTGGTGGTGTTTTGTTGTTGTGGGTGGTGTGTTAAGTGGTTGCAGTTTTGGTAGTAGTAGTAGTACTTTAGTATGGATAGAAGTGGTAGAAATATTCATAAAAATGTTTTACTTTCGCGACACTGCAAGATAGAGAAACAGAAAGTTTAACAGTTTAACATGTTTTCTATTTCATATTTTCTTTTTTGTTGTCAGCTACAAACTCTAATATAAATAAACAACAACAGCTGCAACAGCTTCAAACAGTAACAACTATAAATTCAATTTAATTTGTGATGAAAATTGATGAGAACTCAAAACGGAATAAGCTAAAAATCCTGATTGAAAAAATGAAACATTTAAATTGATTACACTTATATTACAATATCTGACAGTTATAACTGAAATTAATATTAATATCACAAGCAACAATTACAAGTTGAACTTAACTAAAATGTAAAAAGCGGAGAAGTCAATCGAAATAACATTGAGTAACATAAATATAGCCAAATAAAAATATATACATTGACTACTACTCTAATCTCTAAACATTTATGGTATAAATCGATTAGTGTATTAGAATTTTGTTTTCCTAAAGATAGTTTCCCTATAGATGCTGGTTTAGACAATATACTTATCAATTTTATTATTCTGTCATCTATACATAACTTGTAATTTTAACAATATATCATTTGCTCTATCCATGGGGTGACGTGACAAGCTCTCGATTTGAATAAGTCTATTAAAATATATTATGTATGACCCATAGCTTACCAGAATTCTCATTGAGCAGGGGATCAAATGCCTCCAAGACACTCACACGGGAACTGCAAAAGAAAAGTGTCAATTAGATGGGATACTCTTTAAGATTGGCGAACAGATAATGCATACTAATCGTCCTGATTTAGATCGATCAAATCGTTGCCAGTGCGCGGAGGCGGCTGCTGCTGCTGGTGCTGGGGTCCCACAGAGGGGACGCTGCCAACGGGGGGCGTGCCACGTCGCACATTGAAGCCGGGAGCAACACTTGGAGCTGGCGTTGCCGCAGCGGAATGTGAAACTTGGTGACTCAATGGACTGCTTCTGTTGGACACGGCTGCTGATGATGTTGCTAGTCCTGATGCCGCTGATCCTGTTACTGGCGTACTGTGCGGTCGGGCGAAGTCCACGTGCGTGGTGCCACCATTATTTGGTGCATAGCCAGCGAAGCCATAGCCAAAGCCATGCGACGGATACTGAGGTGGCATATAGGCAGCTGAGCCGGGAACAACTGGAGCTGAGAACGTTGGATAGTACACAAATCCTGCTGGCTGCACTGGTGCCACTGGCTGGAGTGCCAGTTGATTGGGCATGCTGTAGAGACGCTGCAACTCCTCCTGGTTGAGTGGACGTTGCTGTGCTTGCTGTGGTGCAGCCTGGTACGGCACCAGCTGCATGCCCACTCCACCGGCCACATTACCATACGTTGCTGGTGCTGGATACTGGACGGGAACTGACGTGGCAGCGGCCACTGGACCCACTGGCACCAATGCCGATTGCGGATTATGTGTCTGCATTCGTTGCAGATCCTCAATCAATCGCTCAAAGGTGCTGCCACTTTCCTGTGTCGGCTGCTTACCGCCAGTGGGACTGGCAAAGCATATCAGATCACTCTCTCCGTTGCCATTCCCATTACCATTGCCAGTCTGTGCCGGCGGCGTTCGTGAACGTTCCACGCCGCCGAACGATGTCGGCACCTGATGCACCTCCGAGTGGCGACGCTGCGTCACATTGAAGCTTCTTTGTTGTTGGTGGTGTTGATGTTGTTGCTGCTGTTGGGCGTAGTAATCGGCAGTGCCGCCTTGATACGAGCTCGTCCCATATTTCTTGTGTCGCCTGTAATCATCGAGCGCCTGCTGCTCCAAGCTCAGCGCCGTCGCCTTGGCCAAATCCTCCTGGAACTGCCTGTCGTAGTCGACCTGTGCCTGATTCGACATTATCCACTCAGAGTCTTCGTCCACGACCAACTGCAAGGCAACACCAAAAGTAATAAGTATTTCTGTTTGTAAATTAAAATTACTCGTATTTGTTTTCTGTTCGACTCAAACCGAACAATGCCGTGTGATATTTTTCGTTGCTTCCCTTATCAGTGCGATAACAGAAACCCACGATAAAAGCGATTACGCTTTGTAAACCAATTTCGTGTATGGCTCCAAGAATATGCTATGGACAATAACATGATATATACATATATTTTTTGGGGGGATCAGAGTACTAGACCAAGGCCAGACGTGATTCAACAGCAGTTAAAGGGCAAGCGAAATAACAGAACTAAGTTCTATCTATTCAACTAACTACGGGAAACTTTGGAGTTTTCTTATCAGCATGTGAAAACAATAGAAAGTATTATTCATACTTTATCTGTGGATCTATAATACACAATGGGTGTTCCCATGGCGAAATTAGTATTGTCACCGATGGCAATACCTTTGATAGACCATAACGTGAAGATGTTCTCAAGGGCCTCTTGATAATTTTTGAATAGAACTTTGAAATTTGAAGTATTGAAGTCTTTAACCCAGGTTTATTGTCAAAAGATGTCATTACGAAATGTTTGTTATTTGAAATGTTTTTTTTACAGAAACAATCGGGGTATTCCTATCACTTTGTACACTGACAAAACATTATATTCTTTACTCATACCATCTAATTGACATGATGATTTTCACAAACTCATTCGATGTTTGCTGTTTAAATTTTAAATTAATAATATTTAAATTTTACATCCACAATTTTATTACCTTCCCTTACCTGTTGATCAGCCTGCGTATGAGCCGACACTGAGAGAAATGCGCTACTAACTTACATATTTATTTTGCCATTGATAAGAACTTCAGTTGTTAAAACAAGCAACTGTTTGCCTTAGATACCTATTTAAAACAGACTTAAAAAGCAGAGTCCCAATACTTTGTTAAGAAATAAAATTAAAATACTCATAATATAACTCTTATGTTATAATAATAAAAGTAAAAATATCATAAATTTGATTTTACACAAATCTGCCAAGCCATTAAAAGCTAATCTAGCAATTGCGGATATACAATATGATATACATATGTATGCCCTGTTAATCCAAATAATTGCACAAAAGCATGTCTTTATATATGTGTTTATGAGTTTGTTAAGTTTTTACTACATTGAAATATTCGATAAGGCAATTGTTGCTGTTGTTGCTGTAAATCTGTGTGTAGCGAATGAAAATAAACAAATGCGAAACTTTCTCACGTTTGCCTTAAGAGAAACAGCTGTTCAGCATGAATGCTTACCACACACACACATACACACGTACATAAACACACCTACGTAAGCACACAACACAGATGTAAAAACCGGTGCGATATATACGTACAATATATAAACCTATGAAATTGAGGACATAGCAAATATAAAAACAAAGACCGGCAATCGGAAAGTATTAGGCGAGGAGGCAAAGGTTGAGGCAATCAATAAAACGTAGTTAAATACTAACAAGCAATAAATGATGCAGAGAGGAGCAGCAAGTTCGTCGAGTTCAAATTTGCATACATAATGTACATACATAAACACAAAGGTGTGTGCACATACACACACGTATATAGAGTAGTATGTGTTGGCACAAACGATATGTATGTAGAAAAAAAGAACAGCAAAAACGCTAATGATAAAAGTGCTTTGGATACTTTTATATAATGATAATGGAACTAGTCGTTGAATTAATGAGCATACAAATATGTATTTATGTGCACAATTGTAGATACATGAATACATAAAGCGTAGGCTATATACATACATACATATTTATGTATTTGCTATGTATTTGCATATGTATGCAATTTCACCTTTTGCCAACTTACTTGTTTTGTTTTTGTTTTTCTTGAACTTGCTCAATGCTGGCGTCGAGTGTTGTTGCCTTAAATTTCATATGCTTTATATTTATTACGTTTTCATTGAATTTCTCGTCTCTTCCGCGGCTTTGGAGCTTCCTCCACTTACACACACACATGCATATACATATATACAAACAGATATAACACTAACACTTAGACACGGAGACTTGCACAAAAAACGATACTGGAAAACACATTTAACACGTAGGCGTAATACGCAAAATACTGTTTAATACATTTTATTTACAATCGTTTCTTAATAAATGATACCTAAATGTTTCTAAATTGCTACCGTCACTGCGACACACACACGAATAATAACAAACGCCACGGAAAAATGAGCAAAACGGAATGCAACAAGCAGACAATGCAAATAAACTGAGAATTATATGCACACACTGGCACTCAACAGCGGTAATTATCGATTATACCGCTTGTCAGCAATCGATATCAAATAGCAGTTTTAAATTTGAAATTAAAATTTGTATTTTATTAGTTATTACTTAGTTTAAATTAAGGTTTGCTAAGACTAAATCTTCAATATCCAATGTATTTCCAGTATGCAATGCCAACTTCTTGGAATCATCATCAAGTCCAACTGTTGTCCAATAATCCAAATCCGCACTTCCCGACAGATTGTACATTCTACGATATGAGGCATCGATGTTTTCATCGAGCATACGATCCACAATATCGCCAGCGGGCAATACCCGTGGACCCGCAGTCCCGCTAGCAGCCTGCTGCTGCAGTGCATCCGTAGTAAGATTGCCTTTGCTATGAGCAGCCATGCGTTGAGAAAACTCCACATTCTCTACGCCCATTTTGCAGAGGGCGCACTTGCTCTGGCCAATCTGTTCCTTCATCTTGTGCAGGGCGATACGATCCTGGGCAAGAAGCATTCGCTCCTGCGACATTTGGGCCTCCTTCTCGCTCAGCTCGTGGGCACGCTTGCCCAGCAGCTGCAGCTTGGCGTGCAGCAGTTGCTCAGCCTCACGGGCTTTGTGCTCGGCCATGTGGGAACGGTTGATGGCCAGCCGGTAAGCACTGGATGCCTGCTCCACCTCGTCCACCTTGACATTGAGAGCATTCTCTTTGTCCAGGAGCGCACGCTTACGTTGCTCCAATTCACGCTGTTGCTTGTGGCAATGATCTCGCTGCTCATCCGCCCGTTTAATGGCATCCCGTGCCACCTGAAGCTGTGCCTCCAGCTCCAATCGCTCCTTGCCCGTATCGCCCTGCTCATGGAGCTTGTGTTGCATCTCCAGCTTCTGTTTCTCAACCAGGAGACGGTTACGCTCCTGCTGTACATCTAACTGGAGGCGGTCCATCTCAGCAAGTTGCATTGTTTTCAGTTCCTCGATTCGTTTCTCGTCGCGCTCCATCTGATCGCGATGGAAGATCTTCTCCTGCTCGAATGCCTTCTTCTCCGCCTCCAGGCTGGCCATGCGTTGACGGAGCTGCCAATTGTCCTCAGCCGAGTCCTTGGATAGCCGACCCAGCTGCAGCTCGAGCGTGCTAACGAGTTCCATCAGACGTCGCTTCTCCTGGTCAGCGTTCTCCTCGTCCATCTTCAGACGTCGCTCGGAGTCCGCCAGACGACGCTCACGCGCCTCCAGCTGCTGTTCCCGCTCCTTGGTCGTGTTCATTCCCTCTCGCAGCTCCTGCAGATCACTGGAAGCCATCCGCAGCGTTTCCAAGTAGCTGCCATGATCCCGCACAGCGGCCTGCTCCAGCATCTTGGCTTGCCGTATACGTTCCATGTCCGCTTCATGAGAGCTGCGCAGCATGCGCAGGTCATCCTCGTGGTCCTGCTTCAGTGTCGATATCTGCAGATCGTAATCCCCCTTCAATTTCTCCAGCTTGCTCGTATAATACTCCCTCAGCTCGGAGTTCTCCAGCCTCAGACGCTCTTCCACCGCCGCCAAATGATGCTCCAATACCTTGAGCTGTTTTCTAATGAACAAGAAGAAATCAATCAGGATCAGCTTGGAATTGTCATGGATTCTGGATAGAAATGACACTATGAGCCACGTCTTACTTGTAGGAGTTCTCAATCATTTCAATTTCCTGTTCGTAGTTGACCTTCATGTTGGCCACCAGCTCCTCCAGTCGCAGCTTCTCGAGCAAGTTGCGCTTGACATCCGTCTCCAGCTGGAGCAGCTGTTCCCTGCTCTCATCTCTAGCTGGTTCCGGGATCCTTTCCATGTCCACGGCAGCCACGGTTGCTGGGGCTACCGAGGAACCTGTTCCGGCTGCATTTGCGGAGACGGGCTGCGTCATCATCAGCTGCAGATGCATATTGATGCGTTCCTGCTGCGCCTTAATGTGCTCCTCCATCTGCAGTTGACGCTGCAGTTGCTGATGCAGTAATGCCTGAAATTTCTGATCCTGCGAGTCCTGTTTGCGCTGCATTTCCACCAAAGCTCGTTCCTGGCTCTTCATTTGGGCAGCAATGACCAGCTGCGTCTCCTGCTGCTGCAGAGCACTGAAGTTGTGACTGCTCTCCATGTTCATGCTGTTCAGCATCAGAATCTGTTGCGCTCTGTTGTCTGTCACCGGCCTCATCCGCGCCTGCTGCGGCTCCAGCTCAGTCTCATCCGAGTCCGGCAATTGGAGTATATCGGTGGCAATCTTGGTGCTTCCTGTGCCGGTCTCCTTAGCCGGTACATGTGTGCGTGGAGTGGCAGGACGCTCTCGCTCCCGCTCCTGCTCCGGCTCCGTGTCCGGCTCCGCTTCGACCGCTGCGGATGTTTCCACGCCCAATCCCAGCCAGTCGGCTGTGCCACGCTTCTTGGACACGGGCGTTGACATGCCCGAAACGGTTGCGTTCGTCTCCTTGTCTCTGCCAAAGAGACCCAAGGGATCCGCATTAAGATTGGTCGATTGCGCAGAGGCGGAACTTCTCCTTCCAGCACCTGCAGAGGTTTTGGGCCGTGCCTGAAATGCCAGGAATGTAATATTGGGTGGACGTTGGTTTTTAAGATCCCCATCCTTACCTGGGAGTGCAGATTCGAGGTGTCCGTGGTGGTGTCCGTCGACTGACGGGACATTGAAGGCTTCGCAGTCGCAGGTCGGTTGTTGACAATGTCGTCGAAGATGTTTCTCTTTGGCTCCGCTGCCACGAGCAAGTCGTCCAAAAGGTTCCTTCTCGCCCCACTTCCGCTCTTCGGACGCTTCGGATCAAATCCCAGATCATCATCATCGGCATCGTCCATGGACAATGATGGCTTCTGTTTGACAATGCGCGGTGTGCTGGTGGTACTTGGCTTGGCTCCTAGCTTCCCATTCCCAGGTGCAGAAGGACTCTGTACGTCCGCTTCGGTTTCCTCTTTGATGCCAAACAAATCCTCCAGTTTTCCTTTGGCTCGGTTGGATTTGGGCAACTTTTTTGAGCTGCCGCCGTCGAAGAAGTTGTCATTGTCCAAACTATTATCACTCAGTAGATCAGCTAGGGGATCGTCACTAAAGTTCATAATAAATTATGCAAACTTAATTCTAAAGTGTTGAAATAAAAGGAGTGAAAAAGCAAAAACAAATTGTTGAAAGCAAACGTTGCTTAGTAACGAATTTTGGTATTATTTGACACATTTAGCTGGTCCACAGTGTGTACACACTGGTGAGGGCTGAGAACAAAATGCAACAGGTGGCGCAGGGCTGCTGCAATTAACAGCAAATATGCAATCGATACTTCGTAAAATAACTGGTTTCGATATATAAAACAAACAGGGCTGTATGCGTGTGTGTGTGTGTGTGAACGATTTGCCGTCGACGCCAAAATTTGGCAGTTTAATTTTTAATTTGCTTAACACTAGATTTACCAAGAAATTTGCATACCTATTTATACCAGAGCCAGTCAATTTGACTGGTTAAGAAAAGTCCTATTATTTTATATTAAAATTCTTAATCCTTTAAATGAATTGATGAGAAATAAAAAAATATAAATAAAAACATAAAAATGCATCAATTGTGTTTTAGTTTTAATCAAAATAATCATGTTTATTACATGGTTTACAGTACCAGTCATTTTGACTGTATATAAAAAGAATTGAACTCAATGAATAAATGATGTCTCATAACGGTTTTCAACAAAATTCCTGATATAAAATTTTTGTTTGTAATAGGGGAATTCCCGAAAAATATGCTGTCACACTAATTGATTATTACAGGGATGTGTAAACAAACTTACAAACAGTGATGTTTCAAACAAGGGAACGTCCTAAAAGGGCAAAATATAAAGCATTTGCATATCAAACATATACCCAGTCAAAATGACTGGTTACGGTATAAGTGCCAAAAACAAAAAAAATCTTTTTTCCTATGAACACAAAATGAAATTTACTTATCAAATTGTATGTATTTAGTGGTTATTTAAAAAGTCATAACATAATATCGAAAAAAAATAAAAACACTTAGTCAATATTTATGAAATAAAAAGTAAAACCAGTCATTTTGACTGGTGTGGTAGATCTAGTGTTAATAATGAGTAATATTTACATCCAAGAGCCGCCAACGTCGGGCAAAGTGTTGCTGAAAACGACTGTTGGCGACATTGATATTGAACTGTGGGCGCGGGAGTGCCCAAAAGCCTGCCGCAACTTTATTCAACTCTGCCTGGAAAATTACTACAACGGGACAACTTTCCACCGGCTGGTCAAGGGATTCATTGTGCAGGGCGGGGATCCAAACGGAGATGGCACTGGCGGCGAATCCATATACGGTCAGCCGTTTAAGGATGAATTCCACTCACGACTGCGATACTCGCGTCGTGGTTTGGTCGGGATGGCGAATTCTGGCAAAGATGACAACGCATCGCAATTCTTCTTCACGTTCGGCCCGACACCCGAGTTGGAGAACAAGAACACGCTGTTTGGCAAAGTGACGGGCGACACGGTATTCAACATGCTCAAGCTGGAGGAGGGCGACGTTGATCACCAGGAGCGTCCCATGTACACGCATCGCATCATCTCCACGGAGGTGCTGAGCAATCCCTATACCGATATTGTTCCTCGAGTGCTGTCCAAAGCAACCTCAAAGTCCAAGAAAACCAAAAAGGAGAAACAAGGCGTCAAGTGAGTGTGTGCAAACCTATTACAATTAATGTTAATTTGGACACGTCAAATTCCCTTTAGAAACTTTGGATTACTCTCATTTGGCGAGGAAGCCGAGGGCGATGAGCAGGAAACGACAATATTTGTCAAACAAAATGCTGGCAAAGCGAAATCCTTGCACGATGCTACGGATGATCCCAAGTTGAGCAAGGAACCAATTAAAGTGCCCAAGACAGAGCGTGCCCAGAGCGAGGAGCGTTTATCCGAGGACTGCGAGGAAGACGTCGGCAAATCAAGAAAGGCCAACTACTCGGATATCATCAAAAGTAAACTCGCCAAGTCAAAGCCAGTAAAAGTCGAGGTTAAAAGTGAATCGGAGGACGATGACGAGGATGTTCTAATGACCCGCGATCAGGAGGAAAGCCTCAAAAAATCTAAGGAAAAGTAAGTTTCTTATATTCACTATTAAAAGTATATTAATCATTTGCTTTTTCCAGAAACAAAATACGCGAGGAAATTGAGTCCCTTAAACGACAATATCAAATGGACAAAGTTGCCAAGGATAAACAATTGTCCAAGGATGCGGATAAAACTTCAAAGAGTGCGGATATAAAGGGAGCAAGGGAAAATCATTATATTAACGATTTTATTGAAGCTAAGGAGAAGTACACGGCCAAGACAAAGAATAAACTCAAGGGACAAGTTAGAGAGAGCTTCACATTAGAATTGTTATCCAAGTTCAAGTCGAAATTGGACAATCTCAAATACAAATCGAGCACTGAGAATGCCGATGCAGAGCCCAGTGACTTGGACGATAGCGTTGTGGAGAAAGAAATCAAAGGAGACGATTGGCTGGCGCACACTTTGAATTTTAATAGCAATGCTCCCGTGTTAGCCAAAGACGCCTCTACCAAGGGAGATGATTGGTACGATGTCTACGATCCCCGCAATCCGCTCAATAAACGCAAACGCGGTGCAACAAGTCAAAGTAGTTCATCCAGTAAGAACAAATCTTCAAGACGATAGTGTTGAATAAAGTAGTAAATGTTTGTAAAAAATGCACATAAATTCGTTTTTTACCTGGGAATTAAATGCAGCGCGAAATTCCAATTTACTTATTATTTTCGATTACCTTCTACCTTTTTGTCACTTTTGGTATTTTTCGATAAGTTGCCTAAGCCGATGTCTATCGATGGTATTAAAACAAGAGCCCAAGATGAATTTATATATAGGTGATGTATTCGTTTGACGTGCTCTCTTTTTCGGGGCAAACGTCACAGTAGGCGGTTGTATTAAATTCTCCGAAAAATGCTCCGTGTGTGCAAAATACAAATTAAGCTCGAACTCGAGTCGTTTTGTTTGTGTTCCCAGAGATATTAAGAGAGGCAAATGTTGATAAATGCAACAGGAACAATAAGACAAACATGCCATTGCTTTTTATTTCGATTTTATATATGGCACAGCGGACAAAACGAAAATGAGTGAAGAGTATAGAAAACCAAACAAAACAATTTTTTTTATATATATTTATCTCTGTCGTCTCTCTCACATCAGCCTCTCTCTAACAGATTCGCCCCGAGAGAGAGCGAATACATCACCTAATATATAAATTCATATTGCACGAGCCTTGTCACTTGGTATTTTTCGATAAGATTTCCCCTATCGATAGCTTTAAAATTGAATCCAGTCCATCACTCAAAATAGCAGCTGAACAATAAAAAAAAAACTTACTTCAAGGTGAAGAAGTAATTTTAGCTTAAAATACAGGTAATTGTTGCAAAAAATTAGCTTCAATTTGTGCAGAAAATAGTTGTCCAGAATGACGTCATTCAGACACAAGTGAAAAACAAGTGAGCGCTACATTTTGCACAAAGACTTTGCGTCACCGTAAAATTATTGATTTTATTTGACATTTGTTTTCGTTGTCACAGCTACTCGAAAAACTTGGAGTGAGCGCGGGGGTTGGACT
The DNA here is from genome assembly GCA_037043435.1 of Drosophila suboccidentalis. Taxonomy (NCBI): domain Eukaryota; kingdom Metazoa; phylum Arthropoda; class Insecta; order Diptera; family Drosophilidae; genus Drosophila; species Drosophila suboccidentalis. The sequence continues at coordinate 258,453 of JBAMBK010002328.1, forward strand.
AGGGGGGTTGACAAAGGCCAGGCTGCTTTAGTCATCAACATCTCCGAAAAAAAGAGCTGCAGAATGAGTGCAAAGAGCAGACGCCCTGGAACGGCGAATAGTCAAGCACCGAATGAATGTGTTCAGGTTGTGGTCCGATGTCGTCCATTGAGCAATCGGGAGCGCACCGAGGGATCCCCCGAGGTGGTGAATGTCTATCCGAATCGCGGTGTTGTGGAGCTGCAGAATCTGGTGGATGCCAATAAGGAGCAGCGCAAGGTGTTCACCTATGATGCGGCCTACGATGCGACGGCAACGCAGACAACGCTATACCATGAGGTGGTTTTCCCGCTGGTCAGTTCCGTGCTGGAGGGCTTCAATGGCTGCATTTTTGCCTATGGCCAAACGGGCACGGGCAAAACGTTCACGATGGAGGGAGTACGGGGCCACGATGATTTGATGGGCATCATTCCGCGAACCTTTGAGCAAATTTGGCTTCACATCAATCGTACGGAGAACTTTCAGTTTCTCGTGGATGTATCCTATTTGGAGATTTATATGGAGGAGCTGCGGGATCTGCTGAAGCCCAATTCCAAGCACCTGGAGGTGCGGGAACGCGGCTCCGGTGTCTATGTGCCCAATCTGCATGCGATCAACTGCAAAAGTGTCGACGACATGGCCAATGTCATGAGGCTGGGCAACAAGAATCGCACCGTCGGGTTCACCAACATGAATGAGCACAGCTCACGGTAAGTTTCAGGTCAGATTTACCTTATTCCCAGTCCATCTGTCTATAGCTTGAATTCTTTTAGCTCTCATGCCATATTCATGATCAAGATTGAGATGTGCGACACGGAGACAAACACGATCAAGGTGGGCAAGCTGAATCTCATCGATTTGGCGGGCAGTGAGCGGCAATCAAAGACGGGCGCTTCGGCGGAGCGTCTCAAGGAGGCCAGCAAGATCAATTTGGCATTATCCTCGCTGGGCAATGTCATATCAGCTCTGGCCGAGAACTCGCCTCATGTTCCATATCGCGATTCGAAGCTGACTCGCCTGCTGCAGGATTCACTGGGCGGCAACTCGAAGACCATTATGATAGCCAACATTGGACCCTCCAACTACAACTACAACGAGACATTGACGACGCTGAGGTATGCGCAGCGGGCCAAGAACATACAGAATCAGCCAGTGAAGAACGAGGATCCACAGGATGCCAAACTTAAGGAATATCAGGAAGAGATCGAGCGTCTCAAGCGCCTCATTGCTCCACAGCAGCAGCAGAAACTCGCAGCGGCGGCAAAGAAGCGCGTCAAGAAACCCAAACGAGAGTCTGTGCGTCGTGAGCTGACGGACAGCGTCACGCAGGAGCTGCAGCAGCCGACGGAGGAGGACAGAGAAAGTGAGGAAGAACTCTCGGAGCCCGAGTCGGACAAGGAGAACGAGGCGGAGGTGGCCAAGTCCAGTGAGCAATTGGAGCGGGAGCGTGTGGAGAACGCTAAGCTTGCGGCTAAATTGGCCGAGTTGGAGGGTCAATTGGTGCGTGGAGGCAAGAATCTCCTCGACACATACAGCGAGCGTCAAATTGAGCTGGAGAAGAAGCTGGTGGAGATTGCAGAGCGTAAGAAGCGTGAAATTGAAATACAACAGCAGCTGGAACTGCAGGAGGAGACGACACTGGAGATTCGCGAGCGCAACGTGTCGCTGGAGCAGGAGGTGGAGCTGAAGAAGCGCAAGCTATCCAAATGCTATGCCAAGTATCTGGCCTTGCAGCAGGAGCTCAACGATTGCAAGCACGATCATAATCAGGATTTGCGCGAACTGGAGATGGCACAGAACGAGTTGGTCAAGGAGCTGAAGCGACAGCTGCTCATCATTGACAACTTTGTGCCCATCGAGGTGAAGCAGCGTCTCTACACGCAGGCCAAGTACGACGAGGAGCAGGAGGAATGGAAGTTCGCCTCATTGCCGCCGCCAATGATCTCCAGCGATGGCAAGTTTAGCAGCAAACGGCCTGTCTCGCATCCAAACCGACGCCGACCCACCTCCGAGTACGCCATCCAGGAGGCCAAGTCAAATGGACCCGGCGCAGTGCGCTTCAAGAGCGAGAACATTGTCAGCTACGACCTGGACATGCCGTGTCGCACCACCCAGGAGTATCGCACGCCCAAGGTGTCTGCCTCGTTGCAGGCGGTGCTGGCACAGGCTATGCAACCCGGCGATGACATCGACATCGTGGACACGCACACCAATTCGTTGCGTCATCGTCTCGAGAATATTATCAATGGCAATGCCAGTGCCAATGCTAGTGCCGCTCCAGCTCCAACAGCAACAACAACAGCAACAGGCATCGGTGGCGCCTCCAATGTGCGTCATGTTAAATCCACACGAAGCGGCCTTCCCAGCGCTGGCTCCGCTCTAGATTCCAATCGACGACCGCCAACTGGACGCATGCCGGTCAAGAAACCAGCTTCCGCCTATCCGAAGGCGCGTGGCCTGGTCAACAAGTAGTCCAACTGGGACACAACAGACACACACTCACAATAGACACACACACAAACTAACCAAAGTTCTCATAGTCACAGTCACAATGTAAAAAATCGAATATTTTTGTTCTAGTTGCGCATCCTATGCAAATCTTCTCCCTAGCCCAAATCTTCGCACATTTCGCGCTTTCTAAAAGTATTTAACAATTATTGTATTAATCTTTTTTTTCTCATATTTTTTTATTTTATTTGTTATTATTATTGTAATTATAGTTTAAACTTTTTGTTATTGTTTTTTGGTGCGTTGCAGTTGCATTTTGTCCCACTGTGGCCAGTCACTTCATTTAATGTGCAATTTAAGCTTAAGTTTAATGTTATTATTACTTTATTATTATGATTATTATTATTATGCTTAGTACAAGCAGCTTAGTTAATCAGATCAGACCAAATAAAGCAACTCAAAACAAATGTCTACAGTTACAGTGCTGTCTCGCAAATTAGAAACACTTGCTTTAAGAATTCACAATAAATTCTCTATGAACAACTTTTTATATTCCATAAAAAGGAATGTCAAAATAATGAAAACATTTTAAAAATAATAATAAACTCAGTTAAATTTTTAGTTTCTAATTTTCTGTGCAATTCGAAATGGTGAGAGTTCTAATTTGTCAGCCTTTACTGTAAATTGAAATTTATTTATCGACCACAAGAGACGTTCAATAAGATTTCCATCTATTGTTGGGTGGAAATTTTTGAAGACTGCAGAATTAATAATTCCTTAAATTTCGGATAGTGTCAAAGCTATTAGACATTAAAAATTCCCTTAATTAATGCCTTTTCACAACTGTGAAACTAAGTTTTCTAAAATATATATGCTATTTTATGTTCCTTGCGAATTCCACCAATTAATTATACCAATTAATGGTATTAGTCTTCCAGATATTTATTTAAAATGAATTACATTTAGTAAATGCCAACAGATTCCTTGGATTAATTTAAAATGCAGCAGAAGAATACTTGATGCCTCTTTGGTCCCTTTCTCTCTTGAGGGAGAGCTCATTGGATGACTTTGAGGCCGCGACCGACCTCAATGAAGGCCTGGACAGCGCGATCGATTTCCGCCTCCGTGTGGGCAGCAGAGATTTGAACCCGGATACGAGCCTTGCCCTGTGGCACTACGGGATAACTGAAGCCAATGACGTAGATGCCTCGAGCTGTAAAGCATGAAAAGAGTTGCACAACGGGATGCAGATGGAGGTGGATTAGAGAGGAGACTTACTTAGCATTTGGTCGGCAAAAGTGGAGGCTAGACGAGCATCGCCCAACATGACCGGGCAGATGGGATGGTTCTCGCCGGCAATGGTGAATCCGGCCTTCGTCATGGCATCCCGGAAGCGCTGAGTGTTGCTCTGGACACGCTGGCTGAGTTCGCTGGAGCTGAGCAGCATGTCCATTACCTTGAGACCCACGCCCACCACGGCAGGTGGCAAGGTGTTGGAGAAGAGATAGGGACGCGACTTCTGGCGCAGGAACGAGATGAGCTCGGCCGGTCCAGTGGTATAACCGCCAGATGCACCGCCCAGTGCCTTTCCCAGCGTCGAGTTGATAATGTCCACCTCACCCATCACGTTGTCGTACTCCTCGGTGCCACGTCCAGTGGCACCAAAGAAGCCCGTGGCATGGCACTCGTCCACAAAGACCAGGGCGTCATACTTCTTGGCCAGCTCCACGATGCGGGTCAGTGGTGCTATGTTGCCGTCCATGGAGAAGACGCCGTCGGTGGCAATTAGTTTCATTCGGGCATCGCTGGAGCGCAGCTGCTGCTCCAGATCCTTGAGATCGCGATGCTTGTAGCGCTGCTTCTTCGCCTTACAGAGACGGATGCCATCAATGATGGACGCATGATTCAACTCGTCCGAGAAGACGGCATCCTCCGGCGTCAGAATCGCCTCAAAGATGCCCGCATTGGCATCGAAGCACGAGGCATACAATATGGTATCCTCTCTGCCATGGAACTGCGCTATCTTCTGCTCCAGCTGCTTGTGTATATCCTGCGTGCCACAAATGAATCTCACCGAGCTCAAACCGGCGCCATAACGCTCCAACAGCTGCTGACTGTACTTGACAATCTCGGGATTATTCTAAACAATTTTGGAGTGCTATCAATGGATGCGGAAACTAGAAAAGGAAGATTCACTTACCGCCAGACCCAGATAATTGTTGGCACAAAAATTGAGAATCTTCTGATCGCTGCCCTGGACCGTAATCTGTGTGCTCTGCGCGGATGTAATGATGCGTTCCGCCTTGAACGTGCCCGCCTCCTTGATCCCCTCCAGCTGCTGGCCAAGCAACTCCCGCAGCTGCGACTGCGCTGCAGCGCTGTATTGACGCACTTGCCCCACAGCTGTTGTTGGGGTTAAGAACGGTATTTAGTTGCATAACATGCATTAATGATTTATTTATTTAATGTCAACTACAGTCAACAGTTGACCAAAAATACTTTTAAAAATTAAAATTTTATGAAGTAATTTAAAATGATAAAAAAGAAAATAAAAATCAATAAAAATCTGGGATGTTCAAAAGATTATTAAATGATTCAAGATTTGTTGCATGCATTAATATAGAAACTAACTAGACTTGCAAATACCCTGTAACCAAATCAGAGCTGCTGTATATTCATAGAGAAAGAGAGAGAGAGTGTATGTAAGCTTACCGCGCAGTGACAATACTTTCGATAGAACTGGCATCATGCGGCGTATACTTAATATCTGTACGTATACTTTATTTGTAGACAGCAGACACGTCCAGTCAACGCCTCACTCGAAACTGAACGCTGACAACGACGACAAACAGGCCTCCCTGCAAAAATAAAAAATAAAACAAAATAAAAACAATAACAACATTATGGCAACAACAACAACAAGTTGAAGGCGCTGGCAGCGAAACAACTTTGTTGTTGTTTTTCGATTTATAAATACATAGACCACATACATATATGACTACATATAACTATGTACTCTCACTTAAATGGACTGTTATTATTATAAATATTAATTGAATTTGCTTTCATTTTCGTTGTCATAGCTGCCGTTGCCAATTGCTAAATTTCATTTTTCTCTACACTCTGAGAAAAAGTCAACTAAACAATGAGCTACATAAATAAACTTAAAAATACACAAATAGTTTAATTAAATTGTTGTTCCAACAAAATTTTACTGAACAAATCGTAGCAACCAAATTTTTTTTTTAAATTTTTTTAGTGTTTAATGGCATCATTAAATTGATTTCTTTTTATTAAATTCGATTTTTCATTTATTATTTGGTCTCTTATTTATTTTCTCTGCATGTAACTTGTGACGTAGTAAAATCGCTGATCATCATTTGTGTTACCTTGTACATTGTACGAACCATGATGTGTTTTTTTTTCAGTTCTTTTAAATTCTAATGCAATTTCTGTGAAGGTCATTGACAATAAAATTATGCTGCTATGTACTATATAAATTGATCTACATGTGTGTAACACAAGCAAGCAAGTAAATAGATGAATGTAGTGGTATATAGATTATTCCAGATGTGGGAATTTAGAAAACACTTTATTTGAACTTGATTTAGCGCAACTGATAACCCAGATTTATACATTGACAAGCGCATGTTTAATTGTCAATACGTAATCAATAAGTATTAAATATACTATATTTTACTATTCAAATAGATATAAAGAGCCTATTGTAAACTAGGCGAATTGAAGCAAATACTGTTAAGCAAAAGGTGCTGGTGCTCAGGTACAAAATCAAACGCACTGCTTGAATTCTCTTCCTGACCCTGCAAGGGGCTCATGAGATCTCCGCGGATATACTCGCCTTCTCAAGCCCCCGAACTATATTGGTTGCTGATATGAAAATATAAATTAAAACGTTAGCAGCATTAATACTTGTCATTCCTTGCCAAATGGGGGAATGTATTATGCTAAAAATCAGGGACTGCAAATAATGAAAACTTATAATAACATTGAGACACCGAAAAAATACCCATATTCATCTTTCTGGCACATTTATGCATTTTCACCATTATTAAATTTTTCAAGTTTTATGGATTTGCTCACAAAAAAAAAAAGATTAATTTTAAGTTATACTATACTTTACAAAAATAAAGCTTATAGAATAATAAATTTTTCGTGAGATTTATATTTTGCTCAAAATAAAACTCAGAGTTGTAGTTTCGACGAAGCTCTATTTGATGCTCTCCAAAAGAAATTTTCTTTTTTAAATGGAATATTATGGTTTGCCTTGGCTTACTGACTAGGAATACATATAAATTTATTCCTGTATTCCCTAAGATGTAGTCCAAATTACAACTTGAGTTTTATTTTGAGTAAAATATAAAACTCATGAATAATGATTATTTTTAAGTTTTATTTTTTTGCTCAAAAATAATGATTGGTTGAGAAGTAAAGTATAACTTAAAATTAATAAATATTTTGTGAGCAAAATATAATGATTACAGTCCCTGCTTAAAATCCTTTGTTTTCGAGTAAAGTAACGTACATTATTTAGCACAATTATCTTTTATTTTTTCATTGCTTTAAATCTGAATAAAGTGAGTGCTAATAAAATAAATATGCCACTAGTGTATGTTATAGTAGTATATCAATAAATTAAAGATATAAATAATATGCAGTTATAACCTAAGAACAGTGCCAGCCAGCGTCGTATGCCTGGGGCATAAACTTTCGTTCCAAGGCAGCGCTGCCCGCACACGTATAGTATAAACGCGCTGTTTTGGCGCAGTTACACTGTAATGCCGCGGTAAAGGCGAAGCAAAATGCACACTAATGCAATGCAAACTTATGACTGTGTTGGTGCCTGACACTCCATTAGAAAGTTTAAATGCGCCTGCAATTGCTTACAGAATTTACAACTTATAGAGAACTCAACCCATAAAAATGAATGTGTAATTCAAAAGGCCTATTTTTGCGTCCACGGGGTATTTGCTCAATGGTGTAACTAAGTTTCCTTTATCTATATGGATTGGCTTTGCACTAATGATAGCTATAAAGGTGTAATGTTGTTTTGTTTTATCTATATGGATAGGTTAAAACAATAAAATTTCATTCCAGTAGACATACCCTACCCATATAAAAGGCGCAATCTGGTAAGTCCAAATTAGTTTCCCATAGATCTTCTACGGGTTCTTAAGTATTTTAAAATGAAAGCCATAATTGTACTTCTGGTCCTGGTCGGATTCGTTCAGGCAATTAACATTCAAGATGTCCTTAAAGCAGAATTTAAGTCATTCAAAGTTAGGCACAGTAAAATCTACAAGGATATAAGCGAGGAATTGAAACGCCTGCAAATCTTCAAGAACAACAAGGAACTGATTGAAGCACACAATAAACGCTTTGCTGCCGGAGAGGAGACCTACGAAATGGGCGTGAACGAGTTTACGGACATGTCGTCATCGGAATTTGAAAGACTCATGCTTACAAATATGAACACCGATGATTTAGAGAAAGACATCGACAATATTTACAAACCTTCTGCTAGGACTGCTCTTCCAAGTAGTGTAGATTGGCGTAACTCGGGTGCTGTTAACTCAGTTAAGAGTCAGGGACATTGCGGTTCCTGCTGGGCATTCTCTGCAGTCGGTGCACTGGAGAGTCATCATTATCTAAAAAAAAAGCAGACGGTTTCCCTGTCCGAACAAAATTTGGTAGACTGTACCAGAGGCGCTCCTTACAAAACCCGTGGCTGCGGAGGGGGCTGGCCCTATAAAGCCTATAACTATATTAAGGATAATGGAGGCATAGATACTGCTAGTTTCTATCCCTATCAAGCAAAGGACAATAGTTGCCGCTACAATAAGACCTACATTGGCTCCAAAATCTCTGGTTATATTGGAATCCCTAGCGGAAGTGAATCCGCATTGGCTTCGGCCGTCGCCAATATTGGACCCATCTCGGTTTGTATCAATGCTCAATACCTTCACCACTATAAACGAGGTGTCTTGAATGAACCGTCGTGCTCCAAACATGTTACCCACTGTGTGGTAGTCGATGGCTATGGAACTGATGCGATCGGAGGAGACTATTGGCTGACGAGAAACTCATGGGGCCGCAAGTTTGGGGAAAACGGATATATTCGCATGGCCCGGAATCGGGATAATCAATGTTCAATTGCCAGCTACGGGACCTATCCTTTAGTTATTTAAAATTGTAAAAAGAATATTTTATTTATCTGCAAACAAATAATATAATTTCATAACATACAAGCAATTCAAAAGTTGTGATGTTTATGAAAATATTCCAAAAATACTATTTTTTACTTTACTTAGTAAAGCTGAGGCCCATTTTTTCAATGTCTAAATAAGGTATTTGATAACTATTGAAAAGAAAATTTGACGAAAAATGTATAGAAATTAATGTCAAATTTGTTACTATACATTCTGTCAAATAAGTTCCCGGAAATTCTCATTTTAAATGTTCCCTTTGAGAATATTTCTAAAAAAATTTTTTCCCAGTTGGCACAACTGTCAGCCACTATTCTGCTAATTTTTATTGCTATGTGTCATTTAGTTTGGTTACGGCGTCATTAGGAACAAGTCAACCTTTTGTGTGCGTATGTTAAATAAACTTTATATGTACATTGAAAAAACGGCCCTGAATGACAGAGACAATTTCCTACAGACACGACACCTATGTTAAAATACGAGTGATCTATGTAAGCTGTGTTTATTATTACTTAAAAAGTTCTTTTTAATAGAGATTAACTGCGAGATTAGGCATAGTTGTGATTATAATATAATCGAAAACCAGTTCCAACAAAATTGGGCGATTTCTTGGCAACGATCTTCAAGCGGTTGCTGTTCATATTAAAAGTTTCGGGCATTTCATGTCCACAGAAGGTATGGCGAAGACTTTCGCTGTTGTCGGCAGACAATTCGAATATCTTCACATTATCGAGCTGGCAGTTGGTGTCCGGACCCATATCAAAGCCTATGGAGGATACAAAATAAATACCATCGGCCATACAATAAATAATAAGTAGCTTACTTCTGAAGGTGAATTGAAGTGAGTTGCCCGCTGGAACAGAGATGCGCCAGGTGCATTCAGAAAATTCGTGGCTTTCGTAGGATGGATTAGCAAAGTTACCCTCCAGACTTGTCAGTTCTCCACCACAGCCAGTTGGCAGTGTATGGATATTGGAATGATAGTAAATTTTAATATACCGCACTCCAAATGCGGCAATACGTATCGCATTTGAAGTACTCAAAATGGAAACGGACGTGGTTGCAGGTCCATCTGTTGCATTAAGAAGAGTGCGATTGGTTTTCAGATCGGTGATCTATAAAATTATAATTGGATACTTTTAAAACTTGTGTTATCGGGATAGAATCCAGTTTACGTACATTCAAGTAAGACGAAGTATCACCTTGATCAAAATGTACATATTCTAACTCCAATACTACTACGAATCCGAGTGGAACATGGATTTCATTGATGCAATTGCTGTGAACGATTGTATCGAAAGCATAATATTCGATGCTACCGTCTAGAGTCGTAAAGGTCCGATTACAATCTAAAATGTATATACAAAACGAGAGGTAAGTTAAATATAAATGCTGCGAGTTTAGAGTTTTTTCTTCGAGATCATATTTATAATACATATTATCTTCAAGATTACTTACTTTTCTTTATCCTGACTGTCATGTCCAGGGCAAAAGTGGTTTCTGCTCCAGTGCTGTGGAATATTAGATCAAAGTTTGAGTAAATCGGTACGTCCACACTGACATTGTTGAATTGTCCGCAATACGACTTGGAAGTCATCTAAGGGATGTAACATGGAAGTGAGTATTCGTAGAGCTGTCTGGTTAAGTATCTCTTACATATTGCCCCTCGATGAGTAGGTAGTCATTGCATTTTCGAGTTAGCGGGGAAACATCCTGAAGTTGCATCGCATGCATATCGATGGTCACCTGATTATCAGATATGAAGTGCCATTTACAGTGGATATTGCCCTCGTAGTTGCTGGAGATGTTCTTGGAACTCATCCGAATATTGACAGACTTAGAGGGGATAAGAGAAAGGATTATAAAGAATGTTTGGCATACGATTCAAGCTACCCACCTCATTGCTGCTCAGCTTGTACTCCACCCGACCGCAGATTGTAGCCTCCATTTGCAGCATCAACTCGAAGCTGATTGACTGCGAAGGTTTCTTTCCGCTCAGCTTGACAAGCAACTCATTTTCTGAAGCAAAGAGCTTTGTGCCATTTTTCACAATAGCGTGATAGGTGCCCAAACTGGGACTGTCCATATCGAAGCCATCGATCACTTCCAATGAGTTGCAGCTGCTGCAATTGGGCGCGTTCAGCTGCAGTTGCTTCAGCGAAATGGAGAGGCGATAACCCGGCGGTGCACTGGCTCGGAAGTAACAGTGCAGATCCTCTGTGCTGTTGGTGTCATTCATCTGGTAGTGCCGTACCAGGCTCATGCGGCTGTTGCCCTCGCTCAGGGCCAGATGCTCGTTGCAGTTGGGGGTAAAGCTAACTGAGGCCAGAAAACCGCGTCCGGTTTCGCCAGAATATTCAGGTAAATTGGCCACAATTAGCGCCTCATTGCTGTCAACCATTATAGAAGGTGTCGTTAAGTTGCCACAGAGTTTGTTGACCCGCTGCTCCTCACTCTGGCTGCTACCACGATAGATGTTCAGATCGTCGAACAGACATTGGGCGCCCAGTTCGAAGTACTTGAAGCTCAGGAAAATCGCATGTTGTGGTGGTGCCACCACATGCCACACACAGTTAAGACCATGTTTATAGTTGCTACCGGTTTTGTCGAGTAGAGAGCGTAGCATAAACGGGGCACTGTGATTGCCACCACAGCCAATTAGCTGGTACTGCAACTCGAAGGGTCGGCTATGTGAATACGGTCTCATCGTATGGGCCAGACGGATAGATCCATATCCGCTTACCTCAAATGTGGGACAGAGTCTGCTATTAATCAGCTGCTCCTGCTTAGTCGCCCCTTCGACCTGGCGATAGGCCTCGAAGTGGGCGTAACGACAGATAAATTCAGACCATATGATGTTGTCGAGTCCTTTAACTGCGACCAGCAGCTGATGCTTTGTGTCTGTGGTAATCTCATAGTTGCACACCTTTAGCTCCCTGACTCTGACTCGGTTGCTACGACCGCGGATTAGCGATTGCAACTCTGTGGTGGCCTGCAACTTGACATCGCAGCTGGAAGAGACCACAAAAGTGAAGCCATCGCCTGTGACATTGGCATTGGTGCGGAATACAATCCGCATTCGATTGGATTGAACGTGCAACGGCTGCGGCAACTCCCTTCCGCAATGGGTGGCAAGCGGTTGCCAGAGATCCGATTGATAGGAGAGCACCTCAAGCTGATCGTGGCTACAGTTGGGCGCCGTTTCAATAAAGAATCTACCCTGGAACTCCAGCCGCAGTGTCATGGACGGACTGGCCTGGAACTCCCAGCTGAGCTCCATGTTGTTCTTATAGCTCTTCGCATCAATAGTCACTGCCGGCGTGGGAGAAGCCCCTACCTGGACAATGTCGCCATTGCCTGTGAGGGATTCTGGTTTGGTGGCTTGCAACTGAAACTCGCTACTACGCGAATGATACTGGGTTGCATGGTATTTCACATGGTAAGACTGCTTTTTCACAATTGTACTGTTGGTCTGGGTCTCGGTCCCATGACAGAACCTTGCCAGCTCAGAGTATTCAGAAATGACCAGATATTCATTATCGCAGCTATCGCTGAAGCTCGAATTGATGTTGAGATGGTAGCCTTGACTATTATCCAACGTCCATACGCACTCCAGTACGCCAAAGTGCTCTGTCAATTGGGGCAGCTCAATTATCGTACCCTCCATCAGTTTGATGTGTCCTCCGCACGCGAACCGTCGATAAGTGGCCCGGAAGCGCAGCTGGGCGGTCGGATCATTCTGATAGATCAGAATGTTGCCAGACATAGTGGCCAGCGAGAAGGTAACATTGCCAGGCGACATAGCTTCCGTCTTGCCATTCACATCATCCGTGAACCGAACAGAGCCCTTTGGCATCTGCCTTGAGTACTGAGCATTGAAGCTAAGCGTAACGCCTGGTTCAGCCTCGAATTTGATGCGGCAGGAATATCTGGGCAGATTGATGAGTTCCTGGTTAGACAGCATGCCAGATGCCTCTTTCCCGATGTCCGGCGCACAGACCGACGGTTCATTGGAGCTAAATCGTGCCCGGACCGATTTCTGTGCCATGGCAGGCGACAGAACGATATCGACGAGCATATAGTTATCGGTAGACTCAATGATTCCGCTGCCATTGTATGAGTTCACATCAAAATCGGTTATCCTTGACATGTGCATGTCATCATTGTAGGCGGAAAATTGTTTACGCTGTCTAAGGAACGGAAAACTGTAATGGAGGATTATATGAATCTATTGATTCAGACAAATTGTGGTCAACCTTACCGTCGATCTTCAGAGAGCTGCGGAGTCGGAGAAAGTGTTTGCAAGTCAGCCAGGTTAAGGAGCTCGAGGCGGACGCGTTGACCCTTGGGCACTGTAATACGCCAAACACAATTTCTCGTCCATCTCTGCGGGATCAGCGACTTTTGTATTTCCAGTTCTCCAGATGCAGCACTGATTTTCCGATGGCAAATACCAGATGCCGTACTGTAGCTCAGCTTAAATCCACGATAGCTGTTGACATTTGTGGTCGTCGCCACGAATCGTAGGGCAACTTTATTGGATTGGAATGAGGCGGTATAAGGCAGCTGAGTCATGTTGCCATAAACTACCAACATGATGCGACGCTGATCCATCAAATCCAGGAACTCAATGCGATCCAAGTCTTCTGCTTTGGCATTCGCATTATAGGGCAAATGGATGTCGGAGAACTCTACTTCAATGTGTGTGTTCTCATAGGTTTTTATGGAGTACTCGCAGGCAGCTGGCTTGGGGTAGGCTCCCAAGGCCGGATAGTGCTCAGAGGTGATGATGCCGCCAAAGGAAGTGTGCTCGCCGCCGCACTGGCTAAGAGATACATTCAAGGTGAAACCAGCATGGGGCTCATTGAGCTCCGTTTGGTAGTGCACCAGTAGAAGATTTGCCGAGGTGCGTGTGATTTCTGGCCTGCGACATGCCTGGATGAGACGTCGCGCCAGCATTGTGGAGCCATCGTACAGCTCGACGAACTCCTTATCACAATCGTGCATGCTCAAGTCGAATGCATCCACAAAGGTGGCAGCAATGGTCTCCCCCATAGGCGCCACTATTAGCCAGGTGCAGTCCGAGTGCGCATGGGGGTAATCGGGATAGCCGGGAGTGGTGAAGACATAGCTTGGCGACCGATGGGTGAGACGTACCTCGGTATTGCAATCCTTAAACTCGCGGTACGTCAGCGTCCAATTGTTTTGTGGCGGATTAACGAGCAAAATACGAGCCGGCATAAAGTATCTGATGGTAGCATGAGGTCCACTCGTCTGAAAGGAAACTGTTGAGAAATTCACCTGATTACAGAACTTCCCGTGAGGCAACAGCGGAGCTCCGACGTCCAGGCCATCGTAGATGAGACCGTAGTGCGGACAACTGGTGTTGGTGGGATCTCCATTGTACTCAATATCAATATTGATGACTCTGCCAGGTCTCACATCAATGTGCCACTCGCAGAAGCTATCGACCGCCTTTGAGTCTCGCTGGTAATGCGAGCTTGTGATGGTGCCCACAGAGTCGGTCATATTGGAGCCGCAATCCGTGCGTACGATTGCTCTAAAGCCAGTGCCATTCATCGTTATGTCTGTGACAAACTTCAGCTTGAGATTCGGTGTGCCATGCACCCGTTGCACAGGCTGTTTTAACGGATCGGCGCTCCTATTGCAGACTCGCAGCTGCTCGTGCCAATTCGCCAGATTGCTGGAGCTCTGTATGCTTAGATAGTCGAATTGACACTGATCCGCATCCTCCAACTTGGCCTCATACAGATCCACATAGACATGCTGTGTTACATCCGACGTGTTAAATGTCCACTCGCAGTTCAATCTTGACTTATAGCCATGCGGATAGCCAGGAGACTTGACCTCGACTCGTGCGTCCGGGTCAATTATGTATTGCTCATTACACTCCTCGGATAGCGTCACATTTTTAGTTAGCTCCTTCGTTTCTCTTATTTTCCACTCCAGCCGGAATGCATGATAATCGGTATTTACGGTTTCCAAATAGAGCACATTACTGCTCGAGATGAACTGCCAGGGCGAGTTGCCAATGTCGATGGCCAAACCGGTGTCATCGAAGCCATCAAACAGCTGAATTGAATAGAAGACAATTAGAAAAGCTATCAAGTTAGTATCGATCCTAATTAAGAGTGAATAAGATACCACGGTTGCCACAATTGGCGTTTTTGCGCCAAAACTGGCTCTTCTTTGTCCTGTTGGCGCAATGGCACTTATTTTTTCGAATTGGCTCCGTTTTTATTAGTTCAGAATTAGGTTTTTCTATGTTTTGTGATTGTTGTGTGTTGTTTGTTTGTTGAAAAGAAGAACTAAAACGGAATTGAAACGGAAAGCGAGCGAGCCGCGCATTTGTCACTCGCTCCTCCTCCTTGGCGGCCATTAAAACTCACACCAAATAGCTAGCCGTACCGCTCGTTTGAGGTATGTTTATACCGCTCTAAACTGTCCTAAACTGTGCTAGAAACGTTTTCTGCGCCATCTACTTGCTAATTTAGCGCTGTTCTGCGCGCCTGTCACCCGATTTCAATTTCTACCCCATTTCTATGACTTTTTCAAGTCATAGAATTTGCGGCCACCGAAAAACTAACTTTTTCAATTTTGAAGCTAGAATTTTGAAACTTTCACCAGAACTCTTGTTGGACTTTTCTCGAATTTACAATTTTCTTACTTTTTGCACTTTTTCTAACTTTGCCATGCGAAGAGCTAACGGCACCAAACCAACTCTAGATTGAACTTAACTAATTTACAGAATTTTGGATTTTGTTCCTTTTTTCAAATTGTTTTTGTTTAATTTTTAATTGATTTTGGAAAATTGCAAATTTTCATTTCAAATTCGGCGCGCACTAATACTCACACAGACACTAATACTAGCACAAAAGTCACTAACACTTGCAGGAAGAGTGCCACTGTGTTAGTGTTATACGCGTTAACAGTGTTGCAATGTTACTTAACATTCGGCGCTTTTGGCTCATTTTTTGTTTGTTTTTGGCTCAATCAGATATTTTTAAGTGGCAACCGTGTAAGATACCCTTTTATACAATTCACGCGCATTAACATATTAAAACACATAAACGAGCTGAGCTTGTCGTTGCTTTTGAACGAAATCGCGTTAAAAACTTAACGAAACTGAACGATTGTTAGGCTATCATGTTACACCCCTGTTATTAACAGTCTGAAGCTGTTAAGCTGATGCCGTTAAAGAGAAATGTGCTGTTAACTATCGATCCTAATTAAGAGTGAAATAAGATACTCTTTTATACAATTAACACACATTAACATATTAAAACACATAAACGAGCTGAGCTTTTCGTTGCTTTTGAACGAAATCGCAATAAAAACTTAACGAAACTGAACGATTGTTAGGCTATCATGTTACACCTCTGTTATTAACAGTCTGAAGCTGTTAAGCTGATGCCGTTAAAGAGAAATGTTAATAATTTCGCATCTTAAAAAAGTTACAAACTTTGCAATTTAAAATAAAAGTGTATTCAGTGCAACACCGTGACTACAACTCCCAGCTTACCTGCAGTCCTGCGATGTACTCCTTAAAGTCCAGGACGATAACTGAGCCACTTGCGGGGAAGATTCTCCAGCTATAGGGCTGATTATCACCTCGCACCGTCAGCGTTGGGGGCGACTCGATGGTACCATTTGTGCTGTTTGTCAATTCGACATCGTGTACTGTGGCAACTCGAGGATTAGCAACGGAATTCATGGTCTTCCAAAGTAGACTCACCGTAGTTCCAGCGAAGCTTGAAGCCATTGCCGCTGCTGCCGGGCTGGCTGCGGAACTTAATCCAGATATTGGTACTGGAGACAAGCGGCTCAGCGGGCAGGACACTGTCGCAGTAGAGACCCAACAAGGGGCCATGACGGTCGGCACGCACCTCCAGGAAGTCCACATTGCAGAGCTCCGACTTGGCAATGTCCATTGCCTCAAAGTTAAGCTCGATGGCATTGCCGGCCCGAGGTGTGACTAACCAATCGCATTCCACATTCGAGGGATAGGAATCCGGGTAGTTTGGTGAACTGAGTGTGCCGCGGGCAGAGGTAATATTGCCACCACAAGAGTTGTCGATGGTGGTGTACTGTGCGGCAAGGACAATGCCCACTGCCTCAATGCGTGCCCTGTTGGTGGGGATCATCAAATTGGCCGGATGCTCCTGGCACAGGTTGTAGTATGTCACTTCATCCTTTTCATTCAGCACACGCAATCCCGCCGTGCAGTTGCCTGCAGGAGCTGTGCATGCTGGGCATTCCAGTTGATTTATATTTAGGCTGATCTTGCGACCCTCCTCCCCTTGGATCGTCCAATAACAATTTGAATCCATTTGCGAGTTCAAATAACCTTCATCCCAAGTCCGCAATCCGCCGCAAGTCCGCTGATATCGTATGGCAAACTTCCCCCATGATCCCGCCTTGACCTTAAAATGCAATCTTACTCTGTTTTGCAGGGCAACTGAATAGGGGGGATCTTCTCCACATTCCCGATGAAGGTACTTTGTGGCATTTCCGATACTGGAGCCAGAGATATTAAGTTCAGCCTCTTCGCACTTCCCAGTCAAGTTGAACGTCTCGAAGTTCAACTGGATGCCATAGGTGTCGGTCACCTTTGATAGAAGTCAAAATGAGGTAGACCTTAATGGACTTAAAGTTGTTAGGTCTTAGACTCACCTCTATGACCCACACGCACTCCAAGTCCTTGTCGTAGACATCCAGGCCTTGCTGATAGTAGCTGGGAGATGCTATGATCCCGCTGCTGGCGGTGAAGTATCCTCCACATTCAGAATCACTCTGATAATAGGTGGCCTTCAGGTATTTGCGAGCTCGTTGCGAGCTACTTCGAAAGCGGACATTAATTTCGTTGGTTGGCGATATAATGGTTTGGGTGGAGGACTCCACTTGGCAGCTGCGCAGCAGAACCTCGGATGAATTGGATCCGGCCCAAACGACAAGTGAATCCTGACTGCAATCGCGTTGTGTCGTCTCGATATGAAGATCCGTCAAGGTTAGACGGATTCTCTTGCCCTCGGGCACAACAATGTGCCATTGGCAGTCCAGATCCACACTGTACGGAGCGTTGGGTGTCTCAAAGCCGCCTGACTCGTCTTGTAGTTTCTCGCCGCATCCTATGCGTTTGTATTCCGCATGGAATCCTTGGGATTCTACAGTGGAGTCGCTGTTGAATTGCATAACCAGACGATTGCCCACACTGTTAATGATCTCATCCATGATGGCGCACAGTCGTCGCTCGCTAATCAACTGATTATCCCGGTAGTCCCGGATCAGCACATAGTCGAAATCACAGTCGGCATCAATCTGTTCCACGTACATATGCGAGAAGGCCAATTGGATGCGATTACTTCCCTGTCCACCTCTTATATCCCACTCGCAGTTCGTGTTGGGCGGATAGTTCTCCGGAAAGTTGGGCGTTTCGATAGCGCCATGCAGTTGCTCCAAACGCACCCGACAGTTGGTTGAGTAGTCGAGCACAAAGTTAATCCCTTCAGGTGAATCATTGCTGACATCGTAGCGCACCAGCACTTGATTTCCACTGGACAAAATCGTCGTCTCTTCCCCATTATTGCTACAGTTCATCGACAATTTGGGACTTCGTGTTGTTGGTCCATCGTAGAGGCTCAACAGCCCGTTGCACAGATTGTCCCGACTCTGCAGCTGCATTTGGACCGTCGAGCCCAATGATACACTGATCTGCCAGTCACAGGACAACGCACCACGATTACCTGCCATGCTGTGCGGAGAATGGATGGCTCCGACTGGCGACGTCAACTTGCCACCGCATCCACTGGCCGCCATTTGCCAGTTGAGATAGAATCCGCGCTCCTCTAGCATAAAATCCGAATGGAAGTGCACAAAAAGCGCATTCCCATAGGATGGCAATCGCGGTGGTATACGATAGCCACAGTAGCGTCCAATTAGAGGTGATCCCCCATGGTCTCCGTTTCTATATGTTAGACAGAAGAAAGAAAAAGGAATAGATATGGAATGTTTAGAAATATCGGAACAGGAAGAGGAACTGCAGGAAGAGTGAACGTTTTCTGTTCTCCAAAGATAAGAAAATTATTTAAAATATATAAAACTGATAAGTGGTACCTTATACGAATTCCGAAACTTTTTTAAGGAATTTTAAAAAATAAGAAAAAAAAAATCTTGGCTTTTCCTAATTTTTGTTTTCCTAATTTTTGTTTTCCCATTTTTTGTCTTCCTAATTTTGGATTCCTATTAGGAATTTCCTAATAACTGTATTCCTAATTTCGGATTTGTTATTTTTACTCCTAATTTTTCGATTCCTAATTTTAGATTCCTAAAAAAAAAAAAAATAAAATGTGATGTTCTTATAACGACCTATGTATACTCTTATGAAAGCTATATGATACAGTTTTCCCTTATTTTAATTGAAATATATGAAAGAGAAGATTATTTAGGGCACCTAATTTCCAGATAGTCATCGTGGCACGAATCCGATTGGGTTTCAACTGTGAAATTGTGAACGATCAGTTCGATGCGCTCTCCCAACGGAGCCTTTATGATCCAAGTGCAATTCTCTGAAGAGCCATAGGCTTCGGGCCAATTGGGACTTTTTATGGTACCGTAGCGAGCTGTGAAATTGCCACCGCAAACTGTAAATGAATAAAGGTGAGAATGTAGTATTAGGGGTATCTTAGAACTCTTTCAGGTTACGTTACCTTCCTTCGCTGGTTCATACTGAATACGTATAACACTTATTGTGGGTTTTTCGGGTATGATTATCGTAAGAAGATTAGAATCTGTGTATTCATCCATGGTGAGGGTTCTACGTTCACCATCCTGAATGAAGCTTTTGAGTAGCTTTCCCTCTCCATAGGTGCTGTTATCAAATATATATAACTCCCCATGATTACGCATATGATTTCTCATTGAGATCATTAAATGCTTTCTTCCCGGGACCTCAATGATCCACTCGCATGGATAACCGGTGGCAAGTTTATGGAACGACATACTTGAATCTGTCAATACACCTCCACAGCTACTTAGAATGAATTTGAACTCCAAACGAAGACCACGTGCTCGCTGAGGATTGCTGGCGCCATGGAAGATCAGACGTAAAATGTTATTTTTTGAGACCTGCACCAGATTCGTTAGATTCTTCGTAAATCGCTGCTTTTCGCTCACATTCCGGGAGAGATAAACCTACAAGAAAAGCCTTAAGAATTAGCTTAAATCCCTGAGAGAGCTTCACTTACATCTAAATAGTTCAGTTGAGGTCCAGCAGCATTGATTATTGAGTCATCGTCGTCCGATTGAACTGGAGATGGATCTACTCCGCTGAGGGACAGATCGGTAATATTAATATGCACTACTGAGTTCATGGGTCCAACTATATTAAAGGTGCAGTCCATGTTCTCCAAGTAACCATTCGGATAGTTGGGAGTTGTGATAATGCCGCCCTCAGTAGCGCTGAAGTTGGCGCTGCAAACTGAAGGAAAAAATATGGAAATTGATAAAAATCCTTAAGATAAATGGATTAAAATTAATTTGAATCAGTGATTAAAACCGATACGAATATCGGTTTCAGTTACGGTTTCGGTTATGTTCGAAATTAGGTTTTAGGTTATCGGTTACGCAAATTCTTTAAATAAGGTACTAAACGGTTATTTCGGTTTACAGAGTTTCGGTTTTCAGGTTTCGATCAAATGGGAAATTTTTTTATCGTTTACGGTTTCAGTTACGGTTTCAAATTTCAATCGGTTTTTACCGGTTAAAGGGTAAAGGTTAGGGCTTTAATCCCTGATTTAAATACAATCTTAGTTTGAAAAAAAAAGGTAGGGTACAGGGTGTTAATGTGATTATATTTGGAATATCTCTTCCTCAACGCAGTACCTCTCGTATTCACCAAAAATAAATGAGATATAACAAAAAGGGAGTCTATCTGTTTTCCAATCCAATCTAAAAGTTTCTTAAGAGACTATCGGATCAAAGTTGGATCCTTTCATGGGAAAGTTTCTGACAAGAGCACTGCATCCTCTATCCACTCTACTACCGATATATACAGATATTTTAGCTTTCCCTAATGAAATTAATCCGGAGAACTCGACCACCTACCTCGACTGTAGCGTAGCTCAAAGTTGTTAGGCAGATCCAAGCCCACCAATTCATACTCATAGCGCACCAGGACCGCATTGCTCCTGGAAACGAGAGGCCGAAGTTCGCTTTCCTCTGGCTGTCCACAGAAACGCCCAAGCAGTGGCTGATCCTCGCTGCGTCCATCGAAGATCTCCAGTCGCTGTAGACTGCAATCTTTGGTGCCCAAGAGATTAAGTTTCTGGATGCTTAGCTCAATCTGCGTGTCATTTGGCTGCTGTATGAGATACAAACAGACTCTGGCATTCATGTGGCCACTGATGAGTCCACGGGGCTCAGTAAAAATGCCGCCACAGCTGGGATGGCCCGCTATAACCTCGTAATGCAGCTGGAACGAGCTGTCCATGCGGAGGAGATCGGTGTGAAAGTGTATATTCAATTGATTCGATGAGCTGTAGAGAGGTTCCGGCTGTGCCGACTGGCAGGCCAAGTACAACTCTCGATCCGAATCGCGTACCCTCAGATAATCCCCATTGCTGCAGTTCACCGGCGGTGTTGGTGCACTGCTGGCCAGGCCAAGGGTAATCTCGTAGAAGTGCAAAGCCAGACGGGTGCCAAACGGAGCCTCCAAATGCCAACGGCAATCGATGCCAGGTCGCGTCTTGCCCGGATAGCTGGGTGAGCGTAGAACTCCGTTTTGACCCATTTTGAGGGTCAGTTCTTCGCCGCATACCAACGGCTTTGAGGTCCAAGTGAGATTGAAGCCTCTTCCTTGTGTGGCGTTGTTGGAAAGGAACCAAAGGAACATCTGCTCCTGGGTGGTCATCACGGTGCCGTTGGCCAGCGGCAACTTGTGGCCACAGAAACGTCCGATGAGTCGGGCGGTGAGGGAGCTACCATCGTGTATCTGGAGGAAATCCGCAGTGCAATCGTTGCTAGTCTCCAGATCGAACAGGCCAAAGGTCACATTCAAGATCATGCCCCGCCGTGTGGCGATGATGAAGGGACATCGCTCGCTGGGCTGATACTCGACTGGAGTGTCACCTTCGCTGGGCGGGAACTGCAGACTCCCCGTCTCGTTGCGAATGATATTCCCGCAGAAGCTGCGCAGCGTGGAGCAAGTGCTGCCCGAGTAGCCGGCGGCGCAGACGCACATGAACTGGTCTCCGGGTAGCAGGCGACAGGTGCCGCCATTCTGGCAAGGATTCGGATGGCAGGCATCCGACTGATCGCACAGCGCACCCTTATAGCCAGGCTGACAGATGCAACTGGTGCCGCGGCCGCTGAGCACACAGGTTCCATTGTTCAGGCAAGGATGATTATCGCAGGGCTTCCGTTCGGCATCCTCGGTGCAACCATCGGAGCCATAGCCATGTCCAAAGTATCCAGCTGGACAGCTGCACACGACCGTGTCGGAGATGTACTCACAGTTGGCGCGCGGATGACAAATCTGTTCGCCATTGCACGAACTCGACTTGGCCGCCTCGCAGGTGTGTCCATCTCCCGTCCAGCCAACCGGGCAGCGACCACAGCGATAGGATCCCTCCGTGTTGATGCATTTCACCTTTGGTAGCTGACTACAGCCTCCGTTGTTTCCATCGGCGCATTCGTTAATGTCGCGACAGAACTTCCCATCACCTGGAAAGAGAAGCGCAACAATGAAAATAAGCTCGACTGTGGAATACCCGGCATTCAAATCTTCTGAGATCCACGAGCTCTTACAGATAAGAGACGGATGGACAGACGGACGGATGGATATGATTAACTTGGTTAACTTGATTAACTTAAAAGCTTTGAATACCGAGTATTACAAGAAATTGAGCGTGGCACTTTTATAACCTGTATAGCCCGGCGGGCAGGCGCCACAACGGAAACTGCCTGGCAGATTGATGCACTCATTGTGGCAGGGATTGATCTGCGGGGCACACTCGTCGACGTCACGGGTGCAGGGACTGGCACTTGCCGCGCTCACATTGGTATCCGCCCACGTCCAGCCCTGATCGCAGATGCACACGAAGCCCGCCTCATTGCTGGACGTCAGACAGGTGCCGTGGCTGCCGCACAACTCCGCCGACTGATTGGCCAGACACGCGTTGTGATGCAGTCGACAGTGGGCGCCCGAGTAGCCCTTGCGACACACACAGCTGGAAGATTGGATTAGAATGAAGCCGCAGATTGAGGATAGAGTGTGTGCCACCTCGAACTCACCGATAGCTGCCTGGGGTGTTGATGCACTGGGCATCGTTCATGCAGTCACCCAAGTCGGTGTGGGCCAAGTCGAAGCATTCGTTCACATCGTCCTCGCAAGTTGCGCCCTGGAAGAAGATTTCGGGAGTACTTGAATAAGTTAAAGATACAAAGGGTACACGGGTGAAAGGATAAAAGAGATAAGAACGATCAGAATACTGATAATAACATAAATAAAAAATATACAACATATTTCTTATTATACTTGAATTTCCCATTTTGGCAATCTTAGAGATAGGCTTTCATTTGATCTATAGAAGCTGATCTTTCATAGATCAGATCTGCAGAATCTTCTAAAAGATAGAATGATCTAGCACCCTTACTATATGAATTTAAAAAGTATGGTCAACTCAGTTTTCGCACTAAGATAAGAATTGTGACAAAGCCATGAGATACGCCCCACATTTGCTGTGTTCCCGTGCTCGTGGAGAGGGAGACGCCCCCAGCGAGGGTCAGAATACTCACTTGCCAGCCAGCGGGACAGTTGCATTGGAAGGCCTGGTAGGCATCGTCACAGGTGCCGCCATTCTTGCAGGGATTGGAGCTGCACTCATCCATAAGCAGGTTCAATTCCACAGCTAGCAGGGTAGCTCCAACAATCTGGACACGCTGTAAGGTACGACGGAGCACCCGCTGAGTCAATCGACCTCGACGAGTGCCATTGTGCATATTGATTAGCCAACGGGACAGCCGGGAAAGATCACGCTGGACACCGCGAAACTGTTCCTTGAGTGCGTCCAGGGACAGAGGCTCCCTGTCAACTTCTGTTGACTGCGCCGCAGCTACTGCACGTTGACGTCGCTGCAGCAAGGATACGATGTCCACGTCGTTCAGGAGCAGTGTGGCAGCATCACCCATGAGACGGAAAGTTATGTTCTGATCCTTGGCTGCCTCAAAGAACAGAGTTCCATCGTCGTCCCCATATAAAAGCGCCTGGTCAGAAGGATTAGTTCTTGTGGCTTCCGTCGATTGAATACAAAGTAACACACCGCAATAGATTAAAGTTAAAGTCCAGTTTATATTTCTACACATTATACACTAGTTTTCATTATCAACACTACAATAAGGATAGGTTATATAATTAATTAAAACTTAAACTGCCACTTTCCGAGTTATGCTGAGGCGTCGACGATCTCGCGGAGACTGAAACCGCTAAAGTTGTTCGTTTCTATTTTATAAGTGGTGTGTAAGGGGCGGATACGCTGAGCAACGACTATATATCGTTATCAGTTACTCTTATTCCTCTTGTGAATCTCACTGCATCTTGTTCTTAGACAGCTGAAAAGGCAAACAATTGTCACAATTTGCAGAGTATTCAGGATCAGAACAAATTTTCGAGCCATTTTTTTAGGCACATATTTTCCGAATGTCATTCATGAGAATGGTATATTTAAAGAATATACTTACAATATTTGGTTTAAAACTAAACTCTTCAGTACAAGGTATTTTATCTTGTATTTATGATTTTATTGAAATTAATTAATATATTAAAACTGTTTTTAGTAATTGTTTGAATAATTAACAAATGTATCGATTTAATAATACTAATAAAACATGGTTTTGTATTTGTAAATATACTTTTTAAATATCCTTTTTAGTTTAAGTAATATCATCTATTTATTTAACAATAATTATACTTTTTCCACTTTTTACACACTTTTCATTGGAACTAACAAATTTGGACACACTTAATTTTTTTTGTTTTTATTGTTGACAAAAATGTTATTGAACTTTTGATATTGTTTATATGCGCATTTGTTTGTTACCAAAGCGGTCGAAAAATGTGAGGTTCTATGGTGTAATGGTTAGCACTCTGGACTTTGAATCCAGCGATCCGAGTTCAAATCTCGGTAGAACCTGTGTGAAAACGTTTATTTTTATAATTTTTTATTTTTAAAATTATGTTCGAGTTTAATTATAAATGCATTTAATTATTTATTAGTCAATTTATTCTTTTTGGCAAATATAACATTGCTTGTTTCATTATTGTTTGCTGATCGCAAGTGTTTAATGAGAACTGTTGTCGTAAATATGTAGGCTGAATGGAAAAGCGAGATAGCTAGATGCTAGGCATCCTGGACTAGAAAAGGATATACATATGTAAGTATATACCAGAGTTGATAGGCAGCCGCAGAGTTTCCAGCCCGCCACAATTTGTAGGTGAATTCGAAATGAATTCCCCATGGAAAAGAAAGTCTAGCATTTGTTGATAGAGACAAAAAAAACAAAGGCCAGCTAATTGGACGCTGGGGAATTAACTTTATCTGTTCCTGACCTACGACTACAATCGCATATCGGGCTGGTATAATAATTGAAAAGTATCTTAAACAGCTGAAATAAAACAAATTAAATGCTAAAAATATTAAACGAATTTGATCAATGATGCAGCTTGATTTATATCAACATCAAGTAAGTTCAAGTAAACTGTACCGTTTTATTTACATACATACTTAAATAAACAATTTTGTGTCAATGCTTGCTCTTCTTTTTCTTAGTTTTTTCCCTGGACTTATCGCTTTTCTTGGACTTTTTCTTTGACTTGAGCTTTGATTTCTTGGACTTTTTGGAGCTGGTTTTCTTGTGTGACTTCTTGGACTTGGCGCGCTTTGCCTTTGTGCTGCTGCAGTCTGAACTATCCGAGCTGTCCGCATCGCTATCGAGGCTATCGTCGCTATCGCTGCTAAGCTTACGCTCCACCCACTTTTCCGGCTTGCGCTTGGTTGGCGCATGTTGCTGCCACAGCTGCTGCAACTTGGCATCGATGTTGGCCTCGGCCTGCTTGGTATCATCTGAAGGCGTCTGTTTCACCTGGCTGGTTGGCAACCTGGGTCCATAGAGCTCATCGGCGGGCACCTGTGATAAGGCCAGTTCCTTGTCGTTCTTCAGCCGCTCCTCGCGTGACTTGTAGGCAATCTTCAGTTTGTTGCCTTCAATTGGAGCAAATTTAGCTGGAGTTGCAGTCGGAGCTGGCTGAGGCACCTGCTCCTCGGCTGGCTTAAAGAGCGCGGCGAAAATGCCACGCGGCGGGGAATTATTGCGCAGGACATTGGCTGCTGCCGCGGATGCGGAGCTGCTCGGCAGACCCAAGGCAGCCTGCATGGCGGCCAATTTGTCAGCCGCCGGTTGCTGCTCCTGCTCCTTCTCCGCTAAATCAACTGCTGCATCCGTCTCCTCGTCGCTATCATCGAATATGCTCTTGAAGAGATCAGTCTTTTCCGAAATGGGTTTATCGCGTGCCGCATCCACAGCTTGTTCCAGTGGCGTTCTTGGGACAAAGCTAGGTTTGGATGTGGGCATGGATACAGATGATGCTGTTTCGACAACAGCCGCTGGTGTTGTCTCCTCCAGAGACGAAACTGGCTGAACAGGCGGCAATGTCACCAGTTCCTTCTGATGCGGCTGCTTGGACACCTCGTTGTGTTTGGGAATAATGCTGGGTGTTTGGAAATTTGCCTTGGTATTGATTGAAGTTTCCAGATAGTCGAATATGGACATTTTGGATTTTGCTTTTAGCTCCTTCTCGGGATCAGGCAGAGCACCACCAAAGGGTTCGGCAATATTGTAGCGCTTGCACAGCAAGGCGTTGGGCTTCCACATGCTCTTTGTCCGCTCCATCACAATCTTCTTGTGCTCCGCGGGCTGAACTTGCTCCTGCACCTGCTGTGCCTGCACGGTGGCTTCCGAGACGAATCTATCGAGCATAAGACCGGCCAAGGGTCGATAGATTTTCGCTGCCTGGATAAATTCCTTCTTTTCCATTTCACGATCCCACAGTGAGAGCGTCACCGGTTGCAAGTCGGCCAGAAATTGTGTAATCTCTGCGTCATCTTTCAGCTTGGCAGTCAGAAATTGTTCGTAGCGCTTCTGCTTGGCCTCGTCCGCAAGGAATGGCTTAAAGCCACTGGCAGGTGTACTAGAAGCTGCAAAAACAGAACCATTTGTTAGATTGATTGATTTCTAGAGGATTTCTGATAAACATACCCAAGTTCTTGGTCTTGGCAGCAGCCTGTTCTAAGATCGCAGCATTAGATTGCTGCAGTTCTTTGCTGATCTCCACACTCGCCGCCACCGGCTGCTCCTCGCCAGTTGTGGTAATGAGTCCACCCTTCGTAAAGTTGTCACTTTTGGCGCTGATTAGTTCTAGCAAAGATTTGCTACGTTCCTGCGAAGTGCTTACGCTGGTGGCCGTCTTGAAAGGATTCTTTTTCGTCTGTGTTTCGCCCAGCAACTGAGCGCGCTGATCTGGATTAAGATCGTGCCTGCCCAGACCCGCCTTCTTGTGCTCTTCCTTCTCGGCCAGTTTACGGGCCCGTTGCTCATCCAGTGGAGCAAATCGACTGCGGCGCTGAAGCCAGTTACGAGGCTGGAAGTCACGAGGTAAATCGATGGCATATGGCTGAGTGTGGGTTGACCCGCTCTTATCCTCGCTGAAGCCATCGATGACATGTCGCTGCTGGACATGCTGAATCTTCTTTTGCTTCGGCTGCCTGTCGGCCAGTGAGAAATCGTAGCGTGTCATGTCATCCCTGGCGTAGATGTCGTCGTCCTCCTCCTCAAAAGCGCCAACACCAAATGCCTGGCCACGTATGGACAACTGTTTTTGCTTGGCGGCCGTCTCCAGTTGGCCAAATAGATTAATATGCTGCATGGGCGCCGCAGCCGTGCTTCCCTTGGAGAGCACGGGATCACGACTGAGACCCGAGTAGCTCATGCCAAAGCGATTGTCTTTGGGTGTATAGAAAATGGGCTCATAGTCATCGGGTGCAAACGTAATATCCTCATCCTCGTCCAGCTCCTCATCGTCGTCCTCTTCGTCTTCTTTAGTGGCCTTGCTGTTGCTTGGTAATCCCTCAGTGCCATAGTGCTCCAGCAGATACTGTTCCCTTTTGTTGCGTGCCGTTGTCTGTCGCTTCTCCTTGCGGGTTTGTCGAGGACCCACACCCTGGCCAGGCTTCCAGCCCATGCTCTTCAGTATGCGCACGGCGACCTTGTCCCGCACTGGACGCAGCAGTTGCTCCAGGACGGGTACGCCGGGTATTGGTCCATCGACCTCTGGCTGCATTAGCTTTCGCTTGCGCTGGCCCGTACGCTGCTCCTTCTCGCTCTCTTTGGCGAACTCATCGCGTGTGCGTATTCCTTGTGGTGCAATGCCAAATTCACCCAAATCTTCTTTGTCCATAAAATCCTCCGGTCGTTGCTGCACTTTGCTCGCCTTCTCGCCACGAGAACTCTTGAAATTCTGTGGCGTCCAGCCCTCCAGTGATCCAACGGTGTTCCAAAAACCAGCGCTAAA
Organism: Drosophila suboccidentalis; assembly: GCA_037043435.1. NCBI lineage: Eukaryota > Metazoa > Arthropoda > Insecta > Diptera > Drosophilidae > Drosophila > Drosophila suboccidentalis. Next base: position 286,785 of record JBAMBK010002328.1, read on the forward strand.
GCCGCCAGTAAAGGCGCCATGAAAGCGACGCTTACCATTTTCATCCTTAACAATTTGATCCTCAATTGCCAGCGGCTTCTTGGCGGGCACTTCATCTAAACGTTTATACATAAAAGTATTACAAATGAGTTTACTTGCACTTTATGCTGGCTTACCTTTCTCTAGCGGATCCAAAGGTGTACCAAAGCGATGCAGATGCTCCTCTTCATCCATTTTTGTAAATATTAATTAATTAATTAAAAAGTAGCTGCCACTCACTCACTGCGCCAGCAGCTGCACAAAACGTAAACAAACTGGCAGTGCTGCCAATTAATAGAATTAAGCTGATGTAGGTCCATGCTGTGAATGGCATTTACCGATAGCAACTAACAATCGATAGCAACTGTTGGCGCAAATTTCAAATCGACTGTTGTTTTATTTATTTGTTAATTTAGCAATAAAGGTAAATTTATTAAAACACCAAATAAATTATAGATTAGATTAAATAAAGAAGTTCATTTTAAAAAATGTTTGATGCTTCGCGGCAACATACGCATCAGTCCGTTGCTAAGGAAGAAAAACCAAAACAAATAAAAATAAGCATCTCTGAATTAATTCACTGCCAAAAAGAAATATACATATATTCTTGAGCTTGCATTTTAGTAATGGCAACTGCATCGGCATCGCCATCGGGATCGAACTGGCTGCATGTGGACACTGGCGATGAGAATCCGCAACTTCTCTCGACTCTCTCCAGTTGCATGACCCTCAGCGACGTTCAGTGCGATGGTTACGTGCGTCTTTTGACAGCCGACATTTCACTGGAAGACGATGGGGAGCCGTCGGCCAAGTTGAAAGTGTTTCGAGGCCTAAAGCTGAAGCAAGAGCAATCGCTGCCGGGCATACCGACGGCAATTGAAAGCCTCTACATAGACGAAACGGAGCCCAAGACGCCAGGTGAGCAAGTTAAGGTAAATACTGTGATGTTCCATTGTATAACATTCCCCAACTCCCTCCGTCAGTGATTGCTGTAGCCATTGCAGAGTCGGTCCTGTTCTATAGGCATCTGAAGCCCTACTTCAAGTATACCGTGCCCGCCTCAGATGCCGATGAATTGGAATTGGAGGTGTGGCGCAAGCTGCCTGTAATGCAGCCAGAAACCCACGACGGATTGCTGCAGCTGCTCAAGGATGTAGACCACGCCAAATTGTCGCGGAAAACACAGCGACTGCTGCAGTTGCCCGTAGAGGAGCGTGAGGTAAGCGAAATTCACTTGAGTCCATCATATTCATCATGGTTGCCTCCAATCTCCTTGCAGTCCTTCATCAACACCCACAAGGACTCACCGGTGGGTCGTGTGGCAAATATAGTGGCCATGTGCTGTTTGAAACGTGTCTCCAGCAGTGCCAATCCGCCCGCCCATTTGGTGCTGGCAACGGATACGGGCCGCGTCTTTGTTCTGGAGCCTCAGGGCTTCAATTTGGTTTACCAGGCCAGAACATGTAGCTATGAGACAGCTGTGCCGAGCCTGATCTCAGTGCACGGCACCTACGAGACGGACTTCTGCATTGTGGTGGGCACACGCAACGGCGGCGTCTATCTGCTGCGCAAGTCCAACAGCGAGGGCCAGGAGATCCTCAAGATGAGCACCCCGTTGACGGGTCTGCTGCTGCTGCCGGTTGACCAGACAATCGTTGTTACCACCATGGAGCAGCGGTATCTGTGCTACTCCAAGCGTGGCAAGCTGCTCTACCAGGTGCCACTGGAGTCACAGCCCGTCTGCATTCTGCCCCTGATGCTCACACATCTGGGCATCACTCTGGTGGCCGTGGCCCTACAAGGCGGCACCGTTAAGTTCTTTCTCCAGCGCTATCTCGTCGATGAGTTTGTGGTGCCACAAACCGTGGCTGCCATGTTGTACGGCCGCATGGGCATGGAGGATCATGTGCTGACCTTGACCACCCAAGCGGGCGAAATGATTGTCAAAATACTGCGACGCATCACACGCTTCGAGAACGACATCGAAGCTGCGACATTGGCCAGCAAATCCTCGGCGAGCTCGCACAGAATTGTGGATGCCTCCATACTCGACAAGCCCAAGAAGAGCTCCATATTTGTGGAGCAGGCGGCACGCGAGAAGCAACAAGCCAAGGGTGAGACTGAATCTTTGCATTCCATTTATTCGTACTTACTTCTGGGATTTTCCTAATCTCTTTTAACTCTTTTTTCAATTTTTTAAAAATATCTTTTATTTTTCCATTTTAATTTAAAATTAAGTGTAGATAAAAAGATATTTCAATTCAACTTTTATTTTTAATTTGTATGATAAACGTTGAAAAATACCTCTTATTTTTAATTTTTTTTTTTCAAAAATTGCAAATAAGAGTTATTTTTCAACTTTAAAATAAAAACTGATAAATAACTTTTATTTTCAATTCAATTCAATTTAAAAATTAACCACTAAAAACATGACAGGGACATTGAAAAAATGGTACATACGTTATTTTTGGAGGGACTATCCAAGAACAGGATACATTTTTATTTTCAATTTTTATTTTGAAAGTTTTTTTTAACTTTTTTTCAATTTTCATAGTAAAAATATTGAATATTTCAATTAAACTTTTATTTTTAATTTGTATGATAAAAGTTGAAGTTAAAAGTTTCAACTTTAAAATAATAATTGAAAAATAACTTTTATTTTCAATTCCTATTATAAAAATTAAAAATAAAAGTTATTTTTCAACTTTTTTATAAAAATGAAGAAATAACTCTTATTTCATAAATTTTTTCATAAAACTTATAAGAGTTACGTTCCCTGTTTTAAATATTCCTTTTCATTTCTCAGTACCCAATTTTGTATAATTTTTTTCAATTGTTAATTCAGACTTCCCAATTAATGTGTCCACCTGTTGTTTGCAGCAAGCTATGGCAGCTTTCAGGTGGAGCTGTGGCGACTCCGTCACACCGCAGCACGGGCCACAATCGACGCGATCAACTCCTCGGAGAGCACCATATCGGGTGACCTGACGCACGCGCCCGTCAAGCTGTCGGCCGAGGTCTGCGGCAGTGGACCCGCCTTTCGCCTCTACCTCACCGTGCAGAATCTGTCCACGTTCAAGATGGCCTCGAACTTGGCGGTGCTGCTGCACGCGGATCGGCGACACTACACCATCGCACAGTCCCTGGCCAGACTGCCGAGTGTGCTGCCCGGCATTCCGTTGCGTGTGGACTTTGAGATTGTGTCGGTGCTGGATCCGCTGGACAAATTGCCACCGGCCAGCCTCACGCCAGACAATTCCCAGATACGTGTCATGCTCCTGAAGACTGGACAGTCCAAGCCACTTATTGCCGCCGCAGTGGCCATGCCCCAATCGGAGGCGGCGTTCTAGAATGTTATCTGAGTTTTGCGTAAGATTGTTGTGGGTAAGATTCGACATTTATTTCACATATGAATTACATTTTAACTTTTAATTTTGTATAATATATTTCCTAGGCATATTTGGGTGCATATTTCTCGTAGGCCTTGACGTACGCCTCCTTAGCGGCGTCCTTGGACAAACCCTTGCGCGAGCTCCACGCCTCGTACATGGACTTCTTCTTCAGGTCCAGCATGCCAGGCTTATCGATGTTCACATCCCCAACGGTGGCCTGCTTGTAGAGCCCGTAGAACTCCAGGTTCTCCGAGTCGGCGGGCTTCTTTGTAAAGTTCTTAACGAGCTCTGTGGCTTCCTCAAAGTTGACCATGTTGCTCGTCTTGCTGTTGTTATTAGACTGACAGTTTTATCAGTTTTATCTTCTATTTATAGCAGTTATCTACTTGTCAGTCCTAATTTTCAATTAATTAATTTGAATATTCGAGCAGCTGCATCCTAAATTTAGAGTGGGCTATCAGAAAAAAGGTATATTTGGTATACAAAATATTTAATTAATATTTTGGAAAACTACCACAACGGATAGGATCTATGATAACTTGAAATTGTTAATCACTCAACCTTTATCTGAAGGGTGTTTTTTGGATTTGTTTTGAACTATGGCCTCTTATTAATTAAGTAATGAGTAAGTCATCCAGTTTGAGACACCGTCAGAATTGACTTGCTATATTTTAGTATATATATTTGGAGCTAGGAACAGTCATAAAATATTCATGTTAATCTTATCACACAAGTGCATGAGCTGTTTATTCATATCTCTAAAAACTCATACACTTATTATATATATGTATACTGAATGTATGATAGCTATAACTAATTTCTTTTTTGGCAAACTGCAAGTATGAATTTCCCCTAAATCAGATAAGGCCAACACTCATATGAAGTATATTTTTTTTATTTATTTTTGCACTCTCCATCCCCTGTCGTCTGCAGCTCCTAATCGATCATAGCAATCGCATGGAATAATGTATGTGTTTGGAGTGTGCTGTGGTTTATCGGTGGGTAATTGCAGGGGGAATGGGCTGGGCATGGAAACTACAAACAGTCAGAGCCTTCTGTATGATAAGATTAATCAAAAAGCAACGGCTGACTATGTTTGGGCCATTATATATAACCATGGAGTGGGTTGAGGAGCCACAATTTGTATCCGTTCGCCAAACACACAACAAACCACCAAAACATCAACATGCTGACCGTAAGTTTGAATATTAACCCATATTTATAGCCAGGATACGGTAAGAATACAAATAATTCCTTTTTTTGGAACTTTTAACAGTTTGAGGAAATCGTTGAGAAGGCCAAGAACTTCAGCAAGACCGTCACCAAGGAAGATTTCCTGGAATTCTACGGCTACTACAAGCAGGCCACCGTCGGCGATTGCAACATCGATGAGCCCGAGGAGGAGGACAAGAAGGCCCGCTACCTGGCCTGGAAGAGCAAGGCTGGTCTCACCGCCGAGGATGCCAAGAACCATTACATCGAGGTCTACAAGAAGTATGCCGCCAAATACGAGTAATCTGTGCCTCTAGGGAAACCCTGCAGTAGCCAACAATCCTAACCTTGTCACAATAATAATTCTCTATCGCAGTTGCCGTTGTTAAAAAATGTATTTATTGTATTTTTATACTAACGTTTAATAAACCCGTAAGCATTTAAACATATAATTGACTATATCCTTTTATTTAATTGTTTGACTTTTCTAAGTCAGGAGAAAAGATTTAAGTTTAGCAGATTCATATTAATACGTTTTCTTTTTAAATTTGATGATTGGTCGAAAAATTTAAATTTAAATTTATGTAAAATTATGATTACTTTTTATTATTGCTTTTTTCACATTATCCAAATAGAAATAAAGTTTTTAAGACAACTCATTACCTTAATATGACAATCAATATCTTTTTTCTATACATTTTAAGCAAAGAGTTTTTATTTTCAAAAGTATGCTTATTAAAAGTATTCCAATACTTATTATTGAAATTGTGATTCATAAAGACTATTGAAAACTGAATTTGACGTAAAATGTATCTAAATTTAACATTAATCTAACATTAAATAATAACAGAATAATTAAATATACAATAAGAAAAATTAAAAAAAAAATAAATAAAAAAAACATTAATCGTAATAATAATTACTCCTAAAAGTATGCCACAAAGAATTTCATTCTTTTTTCTCTTCTAACAGATAAGAATGAAATTTCTGTGAAAAAAACGACTTTTAATTTCAAATGTTAGTTAAGCTTCATTTAATTCCTAAAATCCTATTTGTATGGAACTTTAATTTAAATAATTATCAACTTATATTCTCGAATTGCGTTCCTTACTAAAAACTATAATTACGAAGCTAAACTGTATTTTATTCAATTTTCACTATTAGAAATCACATATTTTTATTTTTAACTATAAAGTTCGAAATTTAACACAATCAATAGAAAGTACACGTTAGTCTTGTTGCCATTTGCTGTATAGATTGCAGTTAAATTGTATAAACGTGAGGTAATCAGTAGGTGTGGAGCTGATAAGTGCAATAATCTCTGGATTAATTGCTGCCAGAGAGTTAAATCATTCGCAATCAATATATGTATATATATGTATGTTTGGCTGCATCTGCGATTAAAATGCCGGCTGCCCTTCGCACCCAGAGACCAATGATTGAATCCCAACCCAAGTTGATATCAGTACAAGAAGTAGTACATCCATCAACAGTGCTCAAAGCTGTCTGGGTGTCTGTGTCTGTGAGTAATACAAGAGTACACGTAATGCTCTGGAGCATGGAGCAACAACCATGGTGCGTGAGAACCCGGAGAATATCAGAAAAGCTCGCCGAATCGCGATAGTGGACGCTCCCAGTTCCGCGAGAGCTTTCGACAGAGATTCGCTCGCGGTTGCGATCGTCGAAAAGACTTAAATTGAAAGTCCAAACGAGACTCGGATTCAGACAGTGTCGAGTTCTGTGACCGCCCAGACAGCAAATCCCACGTAAGTGCCGTTCCAAGTCCAGCTAGCAAACGGAATTATCAATCGATTCTACACTCGTTGGATTCAAATATACGTATTGTGTACTGAATATTGTGTGTTCTTTTTTGTACATGTGCGACAAAACAAGAATATCAGAGACTCGTTTAGATAAGAGCCAAGTGTTTTTTTGGTCATGTTATTTGGGCCAACACACTCGATTTGCAATCCGTCGAGTGGGCGTTGTGTATGATGGGCACGTACTACGTGAACCACGCCCAAGGCCATTTCTGGCGGGATGCGCCAAATCTAATTCAATTGAATCGCCACGCCATCTGCTAGATACATTTGTATCTTTTTATACAGCGCATGCGATGCGGCATTATTTTCATAATTAATAAATTTCTATTTTTGTTGTGTTTGCGGCTGCTGGTGAAAGTCGCGCTCGGTGTCGGTGGCACCTCTGTAAGTGGTCCGACCCCAAAAAAGATCGCTGAATAATCGCCTGATGCGTGCCAAAGTTCAACGGGCCAGACAATTTGGCGCTAGATCATTTGTCGTCATCCCCAATTAGTTAAGCTCAGTTTAGTTAGTTTAGTGAACAGGTTTCCGGCATCAAGTTCATTTCTGTTATGTCATTAACAAAGCTCTTAATCTTTCTTACTTACAGATCAAAATCTATACCAAAATGTCCCTCACCGAGGTAAGTGGCTATAAAGTTACCTGTAGATTTATGATAGTGACATACAATATAATGGGCTACTGTTATCAGCGAGCTTGTCAATCGCTAATCGCTGGCACCGACTATAAATTTTAAAATAAAAGTTATAAAACAACAATCAACAAATTAATTCTTGATTTTTGCTAAAAAAAATCTATTTAATATTTATTTTAATAATAAAATTTAGATTTAAAAAATAAAAATCCTGTAATTACTCAACTTATTTTTATTATAAACTATTATTTCAACATTCAATTTTAGTTAAAAAGAAAAAATATAACTCCCTTTTTAATACTCTATAGTAAAACTATAAAATTAAATATATTTTAAAAATAAATTCACAATATTTTTATAAAAGAAATTACAAAGCTCATTCATTTTTATTCAAATTATATGTAGAATTTTCATATTCATCCAGATTATTGTTTTTTGGGGTTCATCTCTTTTTTTTTTGGAACTTCCAGTCAATAACTTAATATAATTCTTTGCTTCTTGTTTGCAGCAATTCAACGCCGCCGCCGAGAAGGTCAAGTCCCTGACCAAGCGTCCCAGCGATGATGAGTTCCTCGAGCTGTACGCGCTCTTCAAGCAGGCCACCGTTGGCGACAATGAGACCAGCAAGCCCGGTCTTCTGGATCTGAAGGGCAAGGCCAAGTGGGAGGCTTGGGGCAAGGTCAAGGGCAAGTCCACCGAGGTGGCCCAGAAGGAATACATCGCCTTCGTCGAGGGTCTGGTTGCCAAATACGCCTAAGCCAAACCAAAGCAAAGTTAAATTGTTGATTCTAAATAACAACCAGTGAGACTAAAACTATTTATATAGTAGACACTATGATCTTTTTAAATGTGTAATAAAAAATTTGTTTGTAAACTTTTCTAAGTGACGACTTTCCTAGCCAAGACTCAATGTCCATTTTAGCAAACTCATTCTGAAACTCTTTTAACCTTTAGCCTGCAATTCACTTTACCTATTAAGTCACCGTATTTTTATTATTTGAGTACGTGGCTATTGACTTGCAATGAGTATTTGCAAGGCAAATACAAACACACTCAACACTGAACCGAGTACCGGTTCCAGGTTACCCACCAAATACAAATACAACACAAAACGAGTACGAATGCGAATGCGAATACGAATGTGAATCCAAACGTGAATCTGATTGCACCTTGTTTGCCGCGTTCTTTGGACGCTCGTCTGTCTATTAGCGCCTAACTGTTAATAGAGCCGTTAAGGCACTTTCAGCCACAGCTGTTCGCTTTGGCAATGACCTTGAGCTTTCAGCTCCAGTTGAATGCATTTATTTTATGTGCCAAAGTTCTGCACATGAGTAAGTGGACTTTTACAGATTTAAAAAGTTAAAAAGCGCGGAAGTAAATATTATTGCATATAGATAAATACATACAATGTATTTAAACAATAGATTATCACTTTGTCGTGTAAATTTCAAAGGTTTCGTAAAGTTTCTAAAACGCTCTTTCCAGATATCCAATTTCCCTCACTTTGTCAAAACTGATATAATTTTGTAGAGAATTATTTAATTTTGGCTTTAACTTGGTCTAAATACATGTATTCAATTTAATTGATTATTTATTAAACTGATTTAATTCAGTACCAATAATGTTTACAAGATTTCCTTAGTTTTCTAAAAGGAACGGTTTTCAAAAATGATTACTTTATTTTTCTTTTAATTTATTATTTTTTTTATAAATCTAATGCCTTTAAAAATTAACAAATATAACGAAACTGCTCATAAAATGCGGTTTGTCAACTCTAAGAAATGCCGTTAAATTCAAAACGTAGCCTTAGCAACATTCGAATTGATGTTAGCAACATGCTGCGACAACATGTTGCGGCTGCACAACAGGTGAGAGCATAAGGCAATCAGGCAAGAAACAACAACAATGCTCGCTGCGCTTTTTGTTTATGAATGAAAAGCGCATAAGCAAAGGGTGATAAATGTGTGTGCACGAGCAAAAACGATCAGCAGCAGCAACAACAAGTTGCCAGCTTGCGATCATGGGCCAAGTGAGAGAGCCAACAGAGTGCTGCCGAGAGAATGAGTGTGCAAAGTAGACAGAGAGTGTGTAGGAGAGAGAGAGCGAGAGCGAGAGAGGGCAAGTCGAACCAGTCAGTCAGTCAGCCAAGACAACAGCAGGCAACAGGCAACTGGCAGCAACAGTTTAGTTTCAATTCAGTCTACGTTTTGGCCTAAACGCGTTTGCTTGGAATTGGCCAGCGCGCATGAGCCGTCAGTTAGTCTGCCACCGCTTTTTACCCTCTCTCTCTCTGCGTGTGTGTGTGTGTTTGTGTGCTTGTGTGAGTGGCCTGTTAACAAAATGTGATTAGCAAAAATACAAAAGAAGAAACGAAGGCAGAGAACGCAACGAATAAAAGACAACGCGAAACTGTGTTAAAAATAACAAATAATACTTAAATATGTATATCCACGAATAACAATACGAATTTGTTCGATTTTTAGTCTTTATTATATATATTTTTGGTTAACGCTTTTTTATTTGCATAAATGCGAATAGAAGCAAAATGTTTAACGCGCTGGCGCTGCAATAAAATAATTAACAACAATAAGTGCAAAAAATAATGTTAAAAGCAATGCTGAATTTTGTGCTTTATCGGCAACGGCAGCGGCAACAGCAACAGCAATAAAATTCATATTGAACTACACCCAAAGCCAACAACAACAACAGCACCGCAACAGCAACGGCGGCTGTGCGGCTGACTTGGCCGACAGCAACAACAACAACAATCGCACCATCACCACCAGCAAGAACAGCAACAACAACAACAACAACAAACAGTTAAAGTCGTCGTCTACCTTTTTCGTGCCTTTTCAAGTGTTTTTCTTTTGTTATCCCCCGCTCAGCAGAGCATAAAGAGCACAAACGAGAGAGGGAGAGAGAGAGATTGCAAGCGAGAGCGCGTCTGGTTTGGAGCTGTGTTCAGACACGACTAGGAATTCGACATCGACCAGTTCCAGTTCCAATTCCAGTTCCATCATCTGACCAGCTGTGTTTGCTGCCCCACAGCCTGCTTGCATACATACATACATATACTTACACATATACATATGCACTTTAGGCTTATGCTCGTCGTATGCAATTTTGGTAAGTCCAAACGTTAACCGTTAATCGTAAGCGACTCAAATTGGATCAATTCTCAATTTAAGCTACCTGCTATAAATATATATATTTTTTTTGATTATTGGCTGTGTTTGAGGATTTCAGATTTCTATGCTTTGCCTGATTTTTGTTTTGCTTTCCTTTTTTTTGATTTGCTTATAATTATTTCGTGTGCGGCTCTTTTCATTAATAAGTTTCACGCGTCGCTCATTTTTCAACAAGTTATCCCCCCTGCCCATCTGCTCCCCTTGGGTGTTCCAACCCTTGCCTTGGTTTAGCTTGTGTCTGTCTCGGATTACCGTGTTGATGTTGTATTTACTTATGTATATGCCGTGTGTATATATGAATGTGTGTGTGCATGTATTTTTGTAGTCACGCCAAATGAGGCAGGGGATAACATAAATTCTCTTTTTATTTTGTACTTTTTTATATTTTTTTTATTTTGCTAATTTCTTCTTATTTGGGTTCTCACGCTGTGCTTTAATATAAATTCGCCAAGCAATTTGTATGGAAGGTAAGCGAGCCGAACTGAGGATCAGTATTTGGATCTAAGCACATGACTGATGATCGAAAGTTGGAAAAGAAAAGCTGTAAAAGAAGAAGTGGCTGTTCCATAAATTAGACGTGAGATATCTGCTAATTATAGAGATTTTTACATTTATAGAGCAGGTTTTGAAACAAAACAAAATATAATCTGTTGCTTCAGATCTATTTAACAAGTACCATAATTATTTACTGTTCGACTTTAATCATAAGTAATGCGAAATACCAAACTAAAAATCCATCAATCATAATTTTATTGTACTGAATTACTGTAAAACTAGAGCTTTCTCATCTGATAAAATTGATTGTAAGCATAATCAAAAGCAATCATTTTCGATAATAGCTTATCTTTGGAATACGCTGATATCATAAGAGAATTGTGCATAGAACTAGTTATCGACAAGATACTAGACCCTTGATTAGTCGATTTTAAAGACAAACACATAAATACTAAAAGATTTGTATATTTTTTGATACATTTCTAGTATGCATTCAGTTTTAAGATACATAACAATAAGGATAACAATTAGTTGATTTCCAATCGGGTTAGCTCGTCAAAAGAATCTATTAGCAACTGCGAGTGCAGTCAAAAGATCCGGCAATAAGAGACTTTGCGCATGCGTAGGGTAGGTAACCAAGCCATAAACCAAAGCCGGGCCAAAAACAAGTTTAGACAGTCAGACAGACAGACACAACACAGTCACAACACTCGCTGTATGTGTGTGTGTGTGTGTGTCTAACTAAAGCTAAGACTTGAACTAATACTTAAACTATGACTAAGTCAGCGTCTGAAGTTGAATTGTGTCTTTGTGCTTGCAACTTGCAACTTGCAACTGATCGGGCTCTCGACACTTGACGCTTGGCTAAGGCCAGGTATTTGCAACAACAACAACAACAATAACAACAACAACTGTTGGCAAATAACTGTGAAAGGAATGCGCAAACAAGAACAAAACACTTGTGACTTGAAATCGGAATAATCGGAATATTTCAATACGTATACGCCCCGTGTGTCGCCCCCATTTGAATCGTTTTGTTATGATAGGTTATGTGAGAGTTGCCCAGAAACAGAGACAGAAACAGCAACAGAATAAGAGACCCGAGATGATCATATATCAATGCCACTTGCCACTTCAATGCACTTGGCCCTGTTAGTATTCTCGTATCTTGGCTTTCTTTCGAGCTCTTGCCATTCTAGAGATATTCATTGAGTCATTTAATTTGCATTTGATTTTTATATTATTGAAACTGGTTGCCAACGCTTTGAACTCTGTCATTTTGGCCAAAAACAAATTAACAAGTCGATGAATCGAACTTAGAATTATTGTCTTAACTTAACTTCACTGAACTGAGCCAACAAAATCCGTTTCCTCTTCGGCTCTCTCTCCCTCTCTGCCATCACTGCTGTATCTCTATATCTATCGGCATCTGTATGTGTGTGTGTGTGTGTGTGTGAGTGAGTTTGTATTTGTATTTGTAACTTGCCGCACCGGTTTCGGTTTATGTTTTAGCCAACGCCATCATCATCATCGCCATCATCATTATCATTATCATCGCCATCGCCTTCATCATCATCATCATCCATTACTTATACGTGTATTTCTATTTCTCTTTTAATTTTCTCTCGCGCGCGCATAGTTGTTGTTGTTGTTGTTGTTGCTGTTGTTGTTGCTGCTGCTGCGACTTGTTGCTGCCTCTTTATTTATTTTTTAACCAGTTTCTTTGCTTTGCTGCAACCTGAGCGCGAATGAGCCATAAATAACAACAACAACCACAGCAACAACAACAACAACAACAACGACTGCTGCTGCTGTCCCGGTTTCCAGGAAGCAAATGTCCGTCCGTCTATCCGTCCGTCCGTCTGTCCCAATTGTCGTTGTCTGCGTCTGCAATTCGCGTGCAAAGCCTCTTTAAGATTATGCAACTTTTGGTTTTTTATATTTTCCTTTTTGATATTTTGTTCAAAATTTAATAAACCACAACGCGTTGGCGTCGCTTCCTTGATGTGGCCACAACCACAAACAGAGACTGACAGCAAAAGAGATAGAGATAGCGATAGAGAGAAAGACAAAGATAGAGACAGTTGCAAGTTGCGCCCACAAAGCAAATTCCATTCAGTCTTAGGCTGGCGACTTAAGTCTTAATCCGCTCACTGTGGAATTCTGCGCATCTAATCAAAATCTAAGTACTTAGTTCCCTTGTTTCCCCTTTTGGCCAAGTGCATTTCTCACACACACACACACAAACATACACACAGTTGGCCAAGAAACATTTGCTTGCATTCACATTCAACTTTAACGTCGACAGGTCTGTGATATCAGAGCAAACAATTGCCATGTGTTTATTTGCACCGAGGCACTTTGGAGTATCCCCCATATTCTCCACTCTCCACTCCCCACCCTCCTTTCCATTCTCTTGAGTATAACTCAGGGAATCCCCAGACGAAAACAGAAACACAACAAATACTAAAAGTGTATTTCATTTACCTTCTGCGAAATTATTGCATTGTGTCAAATCTGTCGAATCAGTTGAATATACAAAACTTAACAAGTGTGTGTGTATATATGTATATATAATTTACAGTTAACCTTGACCAACAGCAACAACAGATCGTCTAAAAGATACTGCCACTAAATACATTTTTTAATTTTTTCGATTAAAATAAATATTTATTTAAAGGTCAGTTACGATAAGAATTTATAGGCAAGTGCAGGTGCTAATATAATATTTATGGTGTTGTCTATATAGTCTTATCAGACAAATGTCTTTATATCCCAGTTTATATTGGCAACAACAGTGAGGACAATTCAACAAGTATTTAGTGGCCAGAAAGTATCTCTATTTATATAGAATGAAAAGCCAGACACGAGTTCAACTCAAGACCCAGACGCTTGACTGATATATAGACTGACAGAGAAAGCGAGAAAGGGAAATAGAGAGAGAGAGGAGAAAGGAAGGGAAAGGAAAGGGCAAGAGACAGACAGACAGATAGGCAGAGAGTAAGTGTAAAAATTATTGCAGCAAATATTTAGTCAAGTGGAGAGTGGAGTGGGGAGTGTGGAGAATGGAGCAGGAGAAGGGCTGCTTAGGCGCTAGTTGTGCCTCTAACAGATACCAGCCCCCTTCTCCTGCCCCTCGCCCATTCAATTGTCAGGGCGATAAGATAAAAAGGCGACGGCGCCAGCAGCCTGGCAAAGCGCCAAAACAACAAATATGGCAATGAAAATGCGTCGCCAATGGGAAGTCAACAGCCCAGTGAGAGAGATTCGAGATTCAAGATTCGAGATGCAGTTGAGTGCTCCTTCCACATGCCCAGCTAATGTCCAAAAAAAAAAACCATTGTCATTGCAGATGCCCCAAGGAGATGATTGACTAAAAAGAGACTCCAACTCACGACGCTGTTCGAGATGCACGAACTGTTTACAAAAGTGCTCGCCAAGCGAGATTTGTCCCGCGCCGGAGATCTGTTCTCGGTCCCCGATGCCGACATTGTCAATGACATCACAGAGGTGGTAAGTGCAATCAATCGATTGGTCAATCAAATAATCTTATGCATATAACAATGTGAGTCCTCAGGTAAAGTAGTTAAATAAAGTTTCAGACAATTTTTCATTAAATATTTTTGAAGAAGAAACAGATAATAAATAGTTTAAAATAAACAATTGATATGAAAAATTTTAATTTAATTTAGTTAATAATAATAATCGAATCCATTTTCCAATTTTAAATTTAGTCTAATAAAAATGCAAGCCAGATTTCAAGTCTTTAGCTTAAAAAGTTTATGCAAAGATAAAAATTGTTTGCCAACAAAAATTAAATTAAATATTTCCATTCAATTCGTAGCTGTCTGAAATCAATCCAATTATCTCCCATGCGGATTACGTGAAGAACAACAATGACCAGAGCGTGGTGGAGATCTGTGTCACCCGAGTGCTCTCCTGCATCCGGGAGACGCGCAGTGCGGAGCGCTATTGTGCCGCCTTGGTGGATCTGCTGAAGACGTGTCTGCTGTGGAATCTTCAGCCGGTGGCTGCCACCAAGGAGGAGCCGCCTCACGCCAAGATTGCCGCCGACATCATTTCTAGCATATTTTTAGTAAGTTGACTTGGTTATTCCTCCCACTCTCTCTAATCTTCGTCTCTTTCAACTCCCTTTTAGAACTACGACAAGAAAGAACTGATGAAAATAGCGCTGCCCATCGCCGTGCAGTTTCTGCCCAAGGGCAACAAGGAGCTGTCCAGGAATCTGGCCAGTTATCTGTCGCTGGCCGCCATTGATTATGCCTATCTCCTGATAGATATTATGGATCCCATCATGGATTCCATCCTGGCCGGCAACTATGGATTGCTTCGTGTGCTCTCCCAGGTCTACGAGGTCTCCCCGGAGACGGTGACGCCGCACGCTCCGTTGCTGATCCCTCTGCTGCCGCAGTGCGATGCCCAGGAGAGGATGGCCGTCTTCCAGCTCTATTTGCTCATCGTGCAGAAGTCGCCGGCGGTGCTGGAATCCTGTGTCGCCCAGCTGTGTGGTTTTCTGCAGGACAGCGACACCTCCAACATCACCATGCAGATCCTGCTCAAGCTGGCCCAGCATGCTCCCCACCTGCTGGTGGATCACTTCGAGCAAGTGCGTCTGGCGGCCAAGACAAATCCGAGTACGATCACGCTGTGTGCCCAGATCCTGACCACGTCGGGCATTGGCAGCAAGGAGACGGCCCAGCAGGCTCTGGACTTTGTGCTGGAGCATCTGCCGGCGCAGGCGCTGCTGCAGCAGGAGGCGACGAGGCTGTGCTCCGCCTACCCGGTCCTCTTCACGGACAAGGTGTTGGCCTGTGTGCGGCAGAAGAATGCGGCATTGAGTTCCCAGCACGATGTGGGCAACAAGATATCTGGAGGCGTCACCATTGTCAGCCTGAACAGCTCCAATCTTCCGATTAAGCCGGCTCCCTCCTCCTCTACATCCACCTCCGCCACGCCCGCCAGCAGCAGCAGCAACATTCTCCAGCCGCCCAGCAATGCCATCAACGCCATGGCCACGCCCACTTCAAATGCTGCGCCCACTCCCATTGCCACCTCGACGCCAGCAGCGCCTCTGGCCGTTGCCACGCCCACGCCGACACCAACGCCTCCGCACACGGGCTACACTCGGCGGGTGAAGCTGGGGGATTCCCGCAGCACGGGACGACTGCATCCGGCGAGCAACACGCACAGAAGCGTGACTCGACTCAATGTGGCCAGCGGATCGGTTGGAGGACTCCACAAGAGCATGACGCGCTTGAGCAACTCACAAATCAATCAACAGCCCGGCGGCAATTCCAATGGCAACGTCGTCGTCCAAACGGGTGCCACGCCCAAGACACCAACAACTCCTAGTAATCCGCCGGTGACTCCGGTGCCGCCACTGAGCAACGATGTCATCATCACGGGACACAACAAACATGGCATTCCCGTGACTTCCGGTGGTGTCACTGTCACCACGTCGCCATCAAAGGTGCGTCCACACTCCCAAGGACCGTCGACGCTGCTCAACTCCAGCACGGTGCTGATGAAGTACAGCACGGATGCACTGAACCAATCCGTGGGCTCCATTTCCATACCGCAATCAGGAAATGGAGGAGCTGCCTCAACGGCAGCTCAGCAATCCCAGAACGCCGTCTCCGTGCATCACGCATCGCCAGCGCTGCCCCAATCCTCCAGCAACGGCAATGCCAAGTCCGTCACGAAGCTGCCCGTCAACGGCAATGTGAGTTAAAGTTATATCCCATCTGGGAAGTTCCAGTGTCAATTAATGCTTCTTCCTCTGCAGAGCGAGGTGATCGTCTCGGGTCCCACGACCACCACCAATGTGGCTCCTCGTCGCAGCGACAACACGAGTCGCACGCTGCTCAACGCCAACAGCGTGATGGATCAGCGCATGAGCACCTTTGAGCCATACCAGATAATGCGCGATCCCGTCCAGCAGTTCTGCGAGAAGAACTTTGTCTCCATCAAGTCGTATATGGATGAGGTGTCACAGCACCTGCCTCCGCCCACAAGGTGCAGCATTGAGGGTAAGTCGCGCTCTCTCTTCATATTCTTACTCTCTGCTCTAACTCTCTCTCCAACACACACACACACACATGCACATGCACATATACATACACATCACACAGTTTCAAATGAATTCGCAGAGCGTCGCAAGAAGGTGGCCAAGTTGCACTTCGCCTGTCAGATACGTGGACCCCATTGTCTGTACTCCAAGACGTGCTTCACGATGCGCACACGCAACCCCAAGACCTGGATTCACATGATCTTCCTAGACTTTCAAGTGCGCCATTTTGTAAGTGTTTTCTCATGGTACCTCAAACGAACTCCGAAGCTGTTTTAAGGAATTTTAAAAAATAGGAAAAAAAACCAAGAATAAAATTTAAGGAATCCAAAATTGGGAAGAAAAAATAAGGAATCATAAAATAGGAATTTCAACTAAGAAAAATATTCAGAGTACAAAAATTAGGAAACAAAAATTGGGAAAAGTGTCCTTGGTTTTCCTATCATTGGTTAAATTCTTTTGATTAGTAATAAATTAAAATACCAAATGAAAGAGCAAGATGAACAAGACATTAAGATTATTCAAATTAACGCTCAAAATATGAAAGGGTAGACAACCGTCTTAAATCGCTACTCAATAAATACATACGACCAACACAAAGATGAAAAAATTGTTGATTTTTTATAAATCGCGAGATTTTTAATAAAATATTTTGGATTCTGTTTTTCCCAATTTTTGCTTTCCCAATTTTTGCTTTCCCAATTTTTGTCATCCTAATTTTGGATTCCTAATTCGATTCCTAATTTGGGATACCTCATTTTATTTTCCGAATTTTTGTATTCTGATTAATATTTTTCGACATTCGTATATAGAATCTTTTCTCTACATCTGATCCTAAGGATAATTTCTCTAATAATTGGCATTCTTTATATTGCTTAGGTCAAGGAGAAATCTGTGCTTAGCACACGTGAGCCGGGCATCAGCAATCTGAAGAATATCTGGCAGATACTCAAGTGCGAGAATCGCAGCTTCACCGAACTGGTCACCAGTCAGTTTCCCCAGGTCAAGGTAAAGTTGTGTGCTCCCAACCTTAAATGAATCTCTTGGCAATTAATTTAATGTCGTTTTAGGACCGCGAGATACTTGTGAATGAGCTGCGTCACTCGGGATTTCTCGATGTGTTTGAAGTGTCCAAGACGAACAAGTCGAATCCGAACTGCAATGAGCTGGAATATCAATGGGGCTGCTTTCTGTGCAATCATCCGGACAAGGCGGTTGGTTTTCTCAATGGCAGCAATCAGCCCATGATCGAGGGTCAGCTTAAGGAGAAGAAGGGCAAGTGGCGGCTCTTTAGGCGCTGGCGCACACGCTACTTTACGCTCTCTGGCGCACATTTGTCCTGCAAGGGATCTGTAAGTAGTTGAAGCCATGGTGAAATTGTTAGCAAGGTGACGAATTTACTCTAAGAGAGTAACAAATTCATTTACTTTAAAAATTTCACCACAGACTCAAACAAGTGGTTGTCACCCTGTTATTAAATTTCACCATGCTTTGAGCAACACCTGCTATCAATGATCTATCGACTTATCGATATTCTCTTATCGATTACAGAGTGGCGGCGAAAGCATCGATGTGAATCAAATACGCTCCGTGAAGGTTTCGCGTGGAGCACGCAACATACCCAAGGCGTTTGAGATTTTCACGGCCGATCAGACACTAATACTCAAGCCCAAGGATGGCAAGAATGCTGAGGAGTGGGTGCAGTGCCTCAGCATTGTGGTTGCCCATTCGCAGGCTCGCGATAATCCCACAGTCAAGACAAATAGTTTGCCCGCTCGCAGCATTGGCAGCAGCAAGCCCTCATTTTAGGCGTGCGCCCCATCCCTGAACCGGCATCGGAACCAGCAACTGAACCTGAACCTACATTGTGAGATTATTTGTAATTGTAAAGACCCACAACACACACAAAAGACAAAAGCGGCGGCCGCGAAATACATACATACATACATTTGCTGTCCATATATATACATATACTTATATATACTATATATATTTATGCATACATATATGCGCCTACTTATAGACTTACCATTTCAAGGGATTTTTCAAAAATTACGCGAAATTGTTTTTTCTACTTTAGTTGATTTTTTACATTTAGTTTATACCTATTTATTTATACGTGTATTATACAAACAACTTGCTATCAAGTCAAAAAAAAAAAAAAAAAACAAATGGTATTTCAATCGTATTTATATGTAATATATATTCAGGTATTCGCGCCCAGTGCTTAAGCTGCATTTGGTTCTGCCCGCAATACAATGATAATACTATTTAAAACGCATTGTCCCGTTTTTAAGAGTTGGATAAAGTTGTGGCAGGAATTTGGGCACTCCCGCGCCCACAGTTCAATATCGATATCACCAACAGTCGTTTTTAACAACACTTTGCCCGACGTTGGCGGCTCTTAGATGTAAATATTACTCATTATTAAGCAAATTAAAAATTAAAATGCCTTTGAAAATTGTTGAATATGGCGTCGGCAAATGATCGCAGGCGGAGACTGTTTCTTCACGTTTCTTCTTGTTTCTTCCTCTCTCTAGAGAACAAGTTTTCGTCCAGCGATAATGCAAAACAAAGCAAACAGCCGCAGTCGCTTTCTGCTCTACTCTAGATCTACTTCAACGGTAACGGTAAAAACAATCATCTGGCAGCCCTGGCTTAGACTGGCAAAAAAAAAAGGTGACAGCCTCTCTCGTGGACCCCCACTTTTCGCACTTTTAAAAGTGCGAAATTTTTTTGGGAGTTTTCTTAATTTTTTTCTAACTTTCTTAATTTTGAAGCTAGACTTTTGAAAATTTTACTCGAACGACCTAATTATTTTTAAAAATTTTTAATTTTCTTGTTTTTTTCAAATTGTTTTTAAATTTTTTTAAATGAATTTTTTTAAAAATTCAAAACGCTTTCAATTGCCGCCTGAAACTATGCAACATATATTAAAGATAACTTAAAATGCCGCACAGGAGTATGCAACATATTCTGAACCGTGTCGCAAAAGCCTTTAAGTTTCAGCTTGAAAGTATGCAATATTAAATATAACAAGTTAAAAATAATTGGCATTTTTAAGGTTTTGACAACAAAATTTGAATTTGAAACTAATTCGAATGGATTTTTAAACTACTAGCAATTAAATATGTTTGTCCTTAGATTCTTAATATATCTACGGAGTAGGCAACACAAACTTATGCCATATAACTAGTTTAAATTAAGGGAGCAGTCTGTCCCGAAACGTTAAGATTTTGATTATAAAATTTGAATAGATTTTTTGGCTGCTAGCAAATAAATGTTTGTCTAATTGTAGCCTTGTTTTTTCGATTAGAATTGGACGCAAACATTTGTAACTAACTACGTTAAGTTAAACAAGTTTTAAGTACTAATAGTTAACTAGATAATTAACAACAATTTGACACCATTCAAGGCCTTGACGTGGGCACATCCGCTTCATTAGCATTGAGATCGCACTGCTCCGTGTTGGTGGAGTTGGGGTTGGAGTTGTCCAAGAGCTGCGTCCAGTTGGCATTCAAACGCACGACTTCCATGTCCTGACGCAGCTGCTGCAACGGTGTATGTTGGTCCAAGCTCTGACAGTCGTCCAGGACACGTGAGACATGCTCCAATTGGTTGGCATAGATGCGCAGACGTTCCACATTATTGTTGTCCGGCTGTGGAGCAGTGTTCACCTAACCGGAAGTTGGATAAGTTAGGGAAGTGGTTGGCAATTGAAAAGACACTCACCGTCAGCTGTGTGATGGATGTCAGATAGCTGCTGACACGGACATCCTGCAGCTGTCCGCCGGAATGCCACATTTTCAACAGATTCAGGATGCCCAGGACATCGCCCTGTTCCTGGATGGGCTCCTGGGTGGGCGACAACAGCTGCATGGGCGGAAACTCTGTGGTGGGCGACAGCTTCTTGTAGCTGCTGCATAAGGTGCTCAGCGTGCAGATGTCCTCATTGAGACGCTGCCAGGATGAGCAGCAAGATCAGAGGCGGAAGCGGAGGCGGTGGCAAGTAGTAGGCGAGGGGAAGGGGCATTATGGTGATTGTGGTGATAGTAGATGGCAATATTAGTCAACGGATTTCATTTCAAACGAAAGAGTGCGCTTTTGTATTTGATTTGTGGCTTTGATTGATCCATTGATGAATTACAAATCGTTGGCATGAGAAACAAAGTACAAGGAAATTATAGATGACAAGATCATGATCAAGATCAGGATAATGGTAAATGGTAATTGTAATGTTGATGATAAACAAAAGTAAACGTATATAAAATAGGCCAAGAGTTCGTTTTATTCTAATCAAATAATACGTGTAATTGTATGACTAAAGATACGATTAACATAAGATAAGATAAGATACAATCGTGTGTGTCTGTGTGTGTCTAAACATATGAAAATATATCTGGCGACTAAACGATAAAGATATATAGAAATGTCTTCGAAGGGTGCGCAACACAACAAAATGTCCAAAGATGAAACTAAAGTCAGTATCTTGAAACGTGGCTAAAACCTTACGTCGATCTCGTTGCGATGTCGCTGCATTTCAGCCTTGGCGCCACTTAAGTCGCTGCCCTTGATCATTAGCTCCTGCGTGGCATCCATGAGCTCATCCTGCAGCTTCAGATTGACATCCTCCAAGTCTTTTAGCTTCTCCAGCATGTCCTCCTTATGCTGTTGTAGTTTGTTTCTGCAGGAAGGGGTTAAAGATGATTAAAGAACCATCCGTAAATCTGTTGAATGATTCACACTCACTTGTCCACGATCAGTTGCTGAATGCAATTGTCGTTGTCCAGCTGCACAAGTCGCAGGACCTTGAGCAGTTTGGTGACCAGGGTGTCCACCTCGATGACCTGGTCGACAACTGCCTGAGCTGTGCTGTACTCCATCAGCGAGGGCAGCTCCGCCAGGGAATCATGGCAGCTGAGCTCCTCCGTGTTGCACTGATCGCGATTGCTAATGGAATCAAAGATTAGATGAGTTTCCTTGTCAGATGGATGTGTCACTCACGTCATGTGCAGCTTGTGTACGTGCAGTTCCATCTGCTGGCGATTGGTGATGGCCTGCGACAATTGCTGCAGTGAATCATCCCCGTTGACCGTCACCTGGTGCTGATGCTGGCTGCACTGGCCGCTGATCAGCTCCGTGGGCAGCTCGATCTGCGAGATCATGCCCGTGCAGGAGGAGACCATGTTGTGGGAGTGCGAGTCCGGCTGCACCACATCCTCCAGCACATTGTCCATCATGAGCAAACAGGGCTGCAATAGTTACAGTTCAAAACTCAACATAGATTCATCTTTTAATGGATTCCTGCACTCACCTCTGTTTCCGAGTCCAGCATTTCAGTCGAATCGGAATCGTCGCCCCCGTTGCCATTGAGATTGGTTGGCTCGTTGCCGTGCAGTGCTCCTGGCACGCCGTGTCCAGCAGCTGATCCTGCGGCTGATCCTTGGCCCGGTCGTTTGCCCGCATGGCGCAGCGAGAGACGCTTGCCCGAGTGGGTCGTGGCCTGGCGTATGGCACCGATGACGGCGGCTATGAAGGATTGATTCCGCTGCGGCGACAACGAGCCGTCGCTGGCGAGGACCAAAGTGTGCAGAGCATCGCCAGGCGAGGCTGGACTCAGCGGCAAGTCCAGGCCATTCGGCTTGAGGCCATTCTGGGCGTGCTCCGACTCGGCAGCCAAAGATTCCGCCTGAAAGCGGATGTCCTGTCGAAAAAACAAAACTTTAGTAAGTCACCCGACACATGGATTAAATCTCAAACTCACCTCTAGATCCTGCTCGGAAATGCTGTAGGAGCACACCAGCTGCTCCACGAGATTGTGCAGTCGGGCATGGAGGCCGGAGAGAGCTGTGGATGCTCCGGCCACCGCCGCATTCTGTTGATGGATCAACTCCCTGGACTTGTTCTCCAATGCGGCGTATTTCGTCTGCAGCAGACGATTCTCCTGGCGCCGCTGCTCGTTGAGGCGCACGAGATGGCGACACTCGTCCCGCAGCACCTTGGCCTCCTCCTCGCGATTGGCCAGCTGCGCCTTGGCCGCCTGATACTCCGTCTCCAGTTCCCGCAGCGCATCGCACTGGGCGGCCTTCTCGTGCTGCAGGAAATCCTGCAGCTCACTCGACTCCTGCTCAATGGCGGCCTTCTCCTGCAGCAGCAGCTGCTGGGTGGCCAGCGAGCGTCGCATCTCCAGCTGCAGGGCCCGGCACAGCGACCGCAGCTGTCCAATCTCCTGCTGCCGCTCGAACAGCTCGTGGCCACTCATCTGGATCTGGGACTCCAGCATGAGCAGGCTGTCGTGACCACTGCCGTCGCCGCTGTCCTCGGACGTGGGCGTGCCCGCACTGGCGCTGACCACGCGGGCCAGCTCCAACATGCCCATGACCCGCTCCGTGTTCAGGTGCAGCTCCTGCTGCATGGCCAGCTTCTCCTCCCGCTCGCGCTGCAGCTTGCCGCTCAGCTGACGCACCTCCTGACGCAGTTGCTCCAGCTCGTGATCCCGCTGGTCCGGCTCCGCTTGCGTGCTCTGATCCAGCTGCTCCACGGCGTCCAGGGCACGGGTCTGCAGCATGCCACCACCCAGCACCTGCTCCAGATCCTCGCTGGTCAGCGCTGTCTGCACCGCTGTCTCATGGTAGATGCGTGTCCTGGGCACTGTCAACTGCTGTTGGGGACGTCGCAGCGAGTTCACCTTGGCGCTGACTGCGGATGAGGATGTGGGTGGTGCCAGGCTCCTGCGACTCGTGGGCATCAGCATCACCGAGGACGTCATCCGGGCGTCCACCACAGCTGCCCGGCTGATGGAATTGCTGCGCGACAATCGCCCCGCGCTCAGATCCTCCACAGACTGTTGCCTGCGACGACGCGGCAAGGTGCCACCTGTGGGAATAACAAGGGATTCGTATCACAGCTGTGTGGGATTAGCGGGAACTCTGGCAAATGACTCACCTGGCGCTGGACTGCCCCGCATGCGATTGGCCATCACATCCGGCGTCACGGACATGCCCCGCCTGGCGGATCCCGCCGATCCCCGGTTCGCCGGCCAGCGTCCGTCGTCGGAGGGCGTGCCAGGGGTGCGTGCTCGACTCAGGGACGGCGTGCGCTGCACTTGGGCGAGCCGCTGCACGGACTGGGCGCGATTCAAGGCGCTGGGCAGCGTGTCTGGCTTCTGTGGGCGTGGCGTTCTCATGGGCGTGGGCGTGGCCGCACTGGTTGGCACCCGGAAGGAGCTGGAGTTGGAGATGCGCGGTCTCTCCCTGCCCGGCGTGGTGGGCGCTCCGTTTCTGGGCAAGCTGGCGGCCCGCTTCAAGTTGGCCACCCGACCACGCAGCTGCTCCTGCGTCTTGACTGGAGATTGGGATTGGGATGGCGGTTGACAAGGCTCCGGCTCGAACATGGCCACCTTTTTCTTGACACTGCCATTGCCATTGGCACTGGCGCCTTGGCGTCTCGGCGGCGTCGTCTTCGTCTGGGAGCACTCGCTGCTCTGTTCGCTGGGCGAGACGCCGCCGCCGCCGATGAGCTGCAGCTCGCAGCTGTCGTAGATCTCCTCGAGCCCGTTGCTGCTGGTGTAGCCACCGCTGGTGCTGCTCAAGCCGCGCTGCAGGGTCACCCGGGACAGGCAACAGCTGCTGGGCACATCCAGGCCACTGTCACTGCCATCGCAGTTGCTCTGTATGGTTGTGGAGCTGCCCACGGTCAAGACGGACTCGCCATCGTTCAACTCCAGGCTTCTGGCCAGGCACGCAACCAGCTGCTCCGCTGCCGTTGCCTCTGCCTCCAATTGTTGCTGTGCATCCTCCATCTCAAAGAGCGTGCCCGACATGGCAGCTCACTGACTAAAGAAAGAGATAGAGAACAGAGAGAGAGAGAGAGAGCATTTAGTGCGAGTGATTCACATTCAGGCGACCCAAATTTGTTGCATGCGCGTATTTTTGGTATTGTGGCATTTCAGTTGCATCCCCTCCACTCCACTCCACTCCCCGTCCCCCTCCCTCTCCCTTCACTTGCGGTTGTCCCCAAAAAAAATAAAGAAGCAATTTTGTGGAAAAGGCTACAGGCAAGTGTGCTCGACTTGGAGAGACCCTGTGCTTAGTTTAGAGCATTGCAGATTATGGTAAGACTTCAAATTTCAGGCAATTTAGGCAATTTAATAGGCCGAAAAAAGTAAAATTGTTTCTTAAATAAACTAGGCGTTTATTAACTGATTTTAATGAACATTTCTTTCACTTGAATTTCACGTAATTTTGTATGAAATTTACGTAATTTTTCAGGTGAAAGAGATTTCTGTAGCACACCTGTATATTATATATCATATGTGCCAAATTTCAATGCTATAGATTGACAATTAAGCCTGCTTTACTTTGCTTTATTTTCGATTTCCTGCGTCTCCTCCTTTTATGATTCATTTAAACGTGCATATCATGTTTGGTACCTCTAGCTCTTTAATCATCCAAGATCTAGATGTTCCTAAAGATGGACAGACACATAAACATGGTCATATAGACTCTATAGTTGTATAGTATATCTGTACTTTATGTTGTCTTGACAAACTGCATAGACCTTTGCTATATTTTAAATACAGTGTCTGAAAAACAAGTTGCACACACGCCAACGACCTTTTGGCAAATGGGGGAATGCCACATGCCACATGTCGCTTGCTGCTTGCTGCATGCCACACAGCCCGTCTCCTGCTCCCTCCTTCGTTCCCATCCCCATCCCCATCCAGAACTCTGGCTGCCTTTTGCGGTCAAGTTGTTCGGCAATTCGTGTGTGTCCACTTGCCACTTGCCACTTGCCACATGATGCATCTGGACAGCTGCCTCTTGTGGGCCTGGCTCCTTGATTGACTTAAACTAGTTCACACCTGACAAGCGCGGCAACTGGGACACGACTGCATAAGTTATGAGCACAACTCGTTCATTGTTCAGTTCGTGCTGTCGTCAAATCTGTGGCCGCCTCTTGTGGCTGCCACATTGACACCACTCTACAGATTCTTCGTCTTTTTATTTTTTGGCACCTTTCACGTTTCTAATTCCAATTGCAATTCGCACTCACAGTCGTATTGTTATAGTTATAGTTATTGTTATAGTTTTTCCAACTGGGGCATCATCATCTGTTGTGGAATATTTACGACTGTTGCATGTGGCATTACAACCTTGCCACCTTCGGTTAAATCTCTGACTCCTCTGACTACTCATCACCTTTGCCATCTTGTCAAGTGCCCCAAATAACTTGGTCATTATTTATTAATTAACCGACAACGTTCCCTGAGACTTTGTTGAACGAAATGAATCATTAAAAAGTGACTAAAATACAATAAACAATGTAAACAAATGAGTTTTTTTAGTTTATTAAATTACAGAAATTGTCAGCCTAAAATTTTTAAATAAACAAAGTTATCTATTTAAAAGAAATGATTTATCTATAGCCATAATTTATATGGTTTACGTATTGAAATAATTGACTGATTAAAAGCAGGGACTGCAAATAAGAGTTATTTATGAATGCTAATTTTAACTAAAAACTAAAATCAATGTGAAGGAAATATGCTACAGTACGAGTAAAATGGTAAGCACCAACATTCCTATTTTAGTCATACATAGTATCACTTTAACTTTTATTCTTGATTTTTAAAATAAAAGTTACGGAATAACTCTTATTTGTAACTTTTAAAATAAAAATAAAAAATAACTCTCATTTATTATTTATATTGAAAAAATCAGAAATAAGTGTTATTAATTAACTTTTATTAAAAAAAATTAATTTTAACGATTATTTTTTACTTTTTAAATAAAAATTAAGAATAATGGTTATTTCTTAACTTTAAAAATAATTGTTAATTTGCAATTTTTATTTTAAAACTTATAAAAGTTACGGTCCCTGATTAAAAGTTATCAATATAATACGGATCATTTTTAAGTTTATTTTTGGTCACCCTAAATATATTTAAGAACGTAAGACAATGTTTGCAAAATTATTAAATATGAAAAATTACTAAAAGTGGCGGATGTAAAAACCAAAAAAAACTCTTATTAAATTACTTGCGAAATTAATTAGAGCCAAAAAGCGTAGGTTGCTTAATTATAGCCAAAAGTTCTTCAACAAACTGTATACAGAAGCGGATGGAGCGGATGTGGAAGACCCTCCTGTTCCTGTTTCAATCCATTTCGAGTTTATTGTCGATTCAACTAAATAAATAACCATATGACAGACTTTAATTATATAGTAAGGGTATTCCCGGGTCGTAGGCAGCTGTCAAACATATACAATTTTTATTGGTAGTGTTATTGTTGTTTTGTTAGTTTCATGGCACGCATCATTAGTGTCTTGTTTGTTATGCGATCTCCCAGAGAGATTTTGGCCAAATTTGGCCCAAAACGATTTCATCATCTGGCGAAAAGCCGAAAGGGAAGACATGGCCATAATGAAGTTGCTCCAGTTTCAGTGTTCAGTTAATTGGAATTTCATTTGAAGCTAATTGCAGCTGTTGGCTTTTTTCTATAGCTGCTTTTTGGGTGTGGATGTAACAATACAACAACAACAATGTTGCGAAAACCAGTTACCAGTTTGGCACGGACCAGATCCTGTCAAACGACCTTGGCTAGAACATGTTAAAGGCTCTATTCTGGTTTTCTCAAAGAGACGTCTTTAAGCTCGTTTGTGCCATGTGGTGTGATGAAGTGCTGCCCAAGAGAGCAGCAGGAGGGGGTTGGGAAGGTCTAATGAAGGGCACTTCAAGACCAAACCAGACCAAGGAGGCAGACGAGGCACAAGAAGAAGAAGAAGCAGACACTCGAGTGTCGCACAAGGCGGCGACTTTTGTGCCCCCAGCGAGGCGTGGCGAGAGAGCAAGCGAAACAATTTCCAAAGCCATGAAGGCAGAGACACAAACACACACACATACACATAGATACAGAAAAGTATCTTGTATCTTATGGATGCAGACAGCGAGTCAACCTACAATCGAACCCTTCTCGGCTGCAACTGCAGTTGAAGCTGCAAATAAAGTTGTCTCTGGCCATGACAATGAAAGATTGAGATGTGAGCAAAGCTTCTTTTTCAGTTTCTTTTGTCTGTTGTCTGTTGTCTGTCTTGCAAACTTGTTTCAATCGACATTATCGAGGTCTGTCCATCACTCGAATGGAGTTGGCAGCAGATGAATAAGACTTTGCATAAGCCGGAACTGAGCTTGAACTCAACAAACAACAACAACAACTGCAACAACAACAACAACATTTCACCCACAAACACTGACTCCAAGAGCAGGTGGAGCAGAGGGGAATCGACCAACGTTACGTCTCATTAACTTCAATCAATGGGGAACGACAATCGGGTTCAACTGTGAACTGAGAACTGAGAATGTTGCAAGGCAACTAATTCGATTAAGGCGCTTCACAGCGCTAAAATAAAGACGGCGACAACATTGCCAAGTTAATTACAACAACAACAACAAAAATAGCAACAACAACTAACGACAACAACTGCAATTAACATGGTAGAAAAGCGCGTAAATGTGCATAAGAAACAAAAAAAAAGAGTTGCAAGTGCTGCGTGTGTCATTAATTCGCAAGTCAAGAACGGTGGAAGAGAGGGGAAAACAGAGCTGCGAGGGGGCAGGGCAGCGAAGTGGCATTGACAGTGAGACACTTGGACAGTTGACAGCTCAAACGCATTGCGGCAAAAGCGATTTGAATGTCTTGTTCCCGCTTCCCGCTTCCTGAACAGTTCAGCGTCCATTTAATGCAAAGCACATTTAACAATTCAGCCAAAGTAAAAAGGTCACTCAACATGGGAAAACGCATTTAAAAATGTTGAAAAAAGCATTTGAATAATCAAGATTACAAATTACTTTTTAAGGAAACAAAATAAAAATATGTCAACTGCACTAAAATAAGAATAAAGACATTAAATAAATTGTCTTTGTCTTTATCGAAAATTCAAAAAGAATTAAGTTATTAAGTAGATTGTCTTTATCGAAAATTAAAAATTGTAAGCCTTAAGTTCTTAATACATATTTTACATATTTAATCAACTCTCTTTGTTTAATTTTTTGAAAAAACATCCATGCCAAAATTAAGAAAAACTTTGACTTCTAAATTAACTTTGTAACTGCTTTAATTTCCAATCGGAATGTCATTCTGATCATAGTTTGATATCTTGTGTTTTGTCAAAAATTCAAAACTTCTTTATAAAATCAGCAAATATTTGTATTTTTAAAATTTAGAAAATCTTTTAGTCAGATTCTACTGCTAGTGATCACTATATTTAAGTTATGTTGGATTTTATTTCTGTTTTCCTTTCAATTTCCTCTTGTGTCTTTTAGAGTCACACATTTTGCTGGCAACTTTGAACTCTGCTCAATTATTTATGCTTCGGGGACATATTCATTTTGAGAGTTGCCCATAAAAGTTATGGTACAGTCGATCTTTTTATAATATTTTGATGCGATTTCATCTCGTTATTGTGTGCCAGAACTAATTCTGTGCCCATATGTTGCAGGCAGGGACTTATCTCTATGAAAGAGGGAAAAACATATGTACATATGTATGTGTGTATGTGTGTGTGTACGTTCACTTGCATAAATTTCTCTCTCTCTCTCTCTCTCTGTCGCAGCTTATTATTGCTGTTGTTGTTGTTGTTGTTCCTGCTGCAGTTGCATTGAAAACAATTTATTTCCATGCCTCGTGTATTTATGGCAATTTATTCTGTGCTGTCTAGTGGAGGGAGCGGGACAGAGGACAGACAGCACTCATCGCCCCCTCGGATAACCCCTTGCCACCTTCCCCCACTCCTCTTGGACCGAAAGGCAGGCAACCAATTTATGTGAATTGTGCTTTATCTTCTTCGTCTTCTCATTCTTCGTTGTTGTTGTTGTTTTTTTGGGGGTAGTTGATTGCAAATGTCGCGACTATTTTAATTGATAACGAAACTCGAATCCGCAATTTGTTGGCAAAATTCTCACGCTACGTAATAATAAGAAAAAAACAGGTGGACAGCGCTGTCTGAAGTGTGCCACACTGTGTGTGTGTGTGTGGGGGCATGCCACGCCTCTGTTCAGGTTTATTGAACACTCCTCAATGCGACTTCCTGTGGCAGCAACAACAACAACATCAGCAACAACAACGACGACCCACGAAACTCAAATGAAGTGAAACATTTTGTGCCGCGAATTACAATCGTGCCCCCAGGCCCGCATTTGACGCAGTGCATCCCCTGCCCCGGCCCCCGCCCCCGCCCCACCCGCTTATCCGCTCCTACGTTTCACAGTTATAATGAGTTGCAGTTGCAAGTTGCGCGACCATTTCCATCTCCCTCTCTCTCTCTCACTCTATCCTCTCTGTCTCTCTCTCCCGCTGAGGACAGCAATTGAAAACTCGGAATGGGGCACAAACGAGGCGCGCTCTTCCGGGTTCTGCTCTCCCTCTCTCTCTCTCGCTCTCTTTCTGTCTCTCTCGCTCTCTCTTTTTGGAGTTCTCATTTTCGTGTTGCACCTGCGAACTCAGTGCGCTTTATGCCCATAGAACGTCAGCCATGATTTCTAATTTCTAGACTCTACACTCTTGATTCGGTTCCTACTCCTCCTCCATTTGCTTTCCCTGACTCCCCCTTAGCTATTTGAATACCGTTAGTAAGGGTATCTTAATTCTGTTAACGTATTTATATAACAACGAAGTTTGAAAGGAAATCGCTTAATAATATTTTTTAAATTACAAATTAACAAACTCTTCACTTGATCGAGACAACTAGCTGAGTATGAAAAACTTTTTCCTTAAATCTTTAAATATCTAAATCAATCTCACAGATTTTGCATCGGTATCAAATTAAAATCCGTCCACTTTATCATAATTATCATAGAAACTCTCGGTCAAAAATCAACCTTAAGTATAAAAAAACTTTGTTGTTTATTTTTCAAAATTTGCTCTACAGTGCCGGACAAAGAAAACCGGACACCATAAAAGAGTGATTTTTGGAGTTTTCTTAAAGTTTTTACTTATAGGGACTGTTTAAATGATACAAAACTTTCCTTAACCCATTAAGTACCGATAGAGATTTTCGAATTTGAAAAAAAGTCTACTTTCAAAACTTTTTTCCTAGGGCTCAAACCAAAAAAGTTGGGATGCAAAACCCTTCTTTAAACAATTTTAATAGTGACTGCAAAAACAAATTTTCAAAAATCTTTTCGCTAGTATTTTTAATAATTTTTTGAAAATGCCAAAAAAAAAACACTTTTTCCTCATTTTTATGCAAAAAGTGTCTTTTTTGCCATTTTCAAAAAATTATTAAAAATACTAGCGAAAAGATTTTTGAAAATTTACCACTCTTTTATGGTGTCCGGTTCTCTTTGTCCGGCTCTGTATATCTATATTTGGCTTATATCGGACTACAATATCAATTGGGAAAGATCAGTCTAAAATGGCACACAGAGCTCAGCAAGTGTATCAAATTGTCGGAGTGCCGCAGTTAATCTTTCTTTCTTGTTAGTTGTTTTCAATTTAGTATAAACAGGGGAGGAGTACTACGGCAGGGGTAGAGGGGCAGAGAGGGGAGGAGGGGTAGAGCTGGCACCGCCCGATGTTTAATGAATCAAAGAGAACGCA
Organism: Drosophila suboccidentalis; assembly: GCA_037043435.1. Lineage (NCBI taxonomy): Eukaryota > Metazoa > Arthropoda > Insecta > Diptera > Drosophilidae > Drosophila > Drosophila suboccidentalis. The sequence continues at coordinate 318,232 of JBAMBK010002328.1, forward strand.
GACGTCGCAGCGAACGGGCCTGGCCAAAATGGAAGGGGGAAGAAGAAGGGATGAGGGGAAAGGGGAAAGGGGGAGCTGCCGCATGGCCAGCTGGGGCTGTCACGAACGCGGGTTTGGCTCTGAGTATTGGGCAATCACAACAACAATTACAACAGCAAAACAACAACAACAAGTAGCAGGAAGAAGCGACCAACTGAATCGCTGCGCTTTTTGAAGTTACTGTCTGGCATTTGTTGTTCCAGTTGTTGTTGTTGTTGTTGTTGTTGTTGTTGCTGCTGTTGTTGTTGTTGCCATAAACTATAAACAATTTTTTCGGCGGCTTCTCAGTCAACAGCGACGGCACGCAAAAGTTTCGTTTTGCATCTGTTGAAAGTCGAAGATTGAGCAACTGAAGCAACCCGAAATGCGAGGCAAAAGAACTTGCGTTGAAGTCGCCTCGCTTTGCCTCGCCTCGAGTCGTGGAACTGTGCCACAGATTACACCAGGCAACACAGCATATGAATCTAAGTCTAAACGCTCTTGACATTTCCCACTGCCACACAATTAAGGAAATTAAATCAACATAATTAGTTTTCAAACATAGAAACGCTTAAGCTAAATATCTTTAAACAATTATGACTTAAAAAGATCCATAGTTAAAGATCTCACTACTGTATCGAGTTTTTAATTTTCCATTAACAAATTTCAGCATGTAGATAAATAAATGTATTTGAATTGTTTTTTGAGCTCGTTGTAGAACAGTAAATATTAAACATATATATGTAGATAAACCGTCAAAAGGTTAAGGCTCTGAGTAAACAATTTACATTTGTAGTGATAAGTCAAGTAAATATTGTATTCTGTTATTATTATCATCTATGTATAGCTCAAAGTTGTACTGAAAATAGACGCATTTAAAATAGTCTAAAAAACATTGATAGTTAATCAATTAATGTTATCATACTGAAGATTAAATATAATCAAATACATTAAGTACAGTTCTTAAATAATTTCATATATTTTTTAATCAGATTATTAAAAAGAAGTTGAAGTCTATTTATAACTTTGTTTTGTGCCTAAACGTGTTGCACAGTGTGTTGTTTACTTAGCTGTTGTTGTTTTAGAACTAAAATAAAATACAGAAATGTGCAAAAAGAAGAAAAGAGAAATAATTGTGTTTGTGTGTGCTTGAATTTCGTTAAGCTGCTGAGGGCGGATCGTACATTGGCCTGGCTCGGATCATATTGGAATGATGACTGGCAGTTGCCTCTGTTGATTTTTTGTTGTATTTTCTTCTAGTTACAACTACAAGTCTAACTGTCTGTCTGTCTATCTGGTTTCATTAACAGCTCATTGCAGCGGCAATTACGCCAAGAGCCGAAATTGTTTGTCATATGGCAGAGAAAGTCTTTGGTCCGCTTCATTTTTCTTTTAATGCATGGCAAGAAAAGCTAAAACTCTTTATGACATAGGCCATAATATAACGATGTACGACGAGACGTACTATTCATAAGCATGCTCATATATATATGTATATATACTAACTATATTATCAAGAGTAACAACAACAGTAATGGGAAGCCCACTTCACGCTTCGAGGCGTTTTTAACTCAACTCTATTTTTTTTTTTTTTTTAATTTTTTGCTGCTGTTTTCAGCGGCATGCGCCACATGACACTCTGGCCAGAGGCGTTGGTGGGCGTGGCCGAGCCACGTCTACAACTGACCATTGACCAGACTTCAAGTCATCATAAAAACAGTAACAAAGCAAAAATAGAAAAGCATTTTTAGAGGCCAGAATCAACGCTCTGAGCCAAAAAAGAAACAGTCAAGGAATGGGAGGGGAGGGGACTGGAGGGATGTGAAGGGGGGAGGTAGGTAGGGAGGGGGGACTGTCGCCATCATGTCTCGCCTGAGAGCCTCGTTCATTGTCAGCTTAAATTGTGCTCTCAAGAACCTCTTTGAAATTCTATGCCACACATCCCTTTGTTCGCCGTAAAGTGATACAAGAACGGGCAACAAAAGAAAAGGGCAGATAACTTGTCCAAGGCTCTCAAAATCGTCCAAATGCTGACCTTGAAATTGGCAATCGAAAATGCAGAGTGAACCACATAAATACAAATCTAATTTATGTACGCAAATATGAATATAAACAAAACAAAACGATGACAAGTTTGTTTCTTTTTTTGCTTTTTCTCCTGGTTTTTTATTGGATTGCTCGCTTGATCGAATGGGGGGCAGTGGGAGGAAGAGAGGTAGGAAACGTGTGGAAGTTAAACTGTAGCGAGTTTTAAAACACTTCGAAACAAGTTTCAATGGCATTTTTATCTCAATTAATTTGCTTGTGATTATTAAACAAGAAGAAAGAGATGAGAGAGAGAGGGAGAAGGAAATGGGGAACAACAGGAATCTGAATTTGAAGTGACAGTATTTGTGTACATATATACAATCGAGGGTAATCATTCATTTAAACATATATACATATATACATATTTATATGGCTTGTTATCGGCCACGATAACGCAGCAGGCAACAATTCTGAATGCAGCCAGAAAATTTAGCAAATGGTTGGCAAAATTTCATATTCTGAGCCAACTGATAAGATTCCGTTAATTACAAATTGAAAATGTGTCAGAGGGAATTACTTAAAAAAATTAACTAATTTTTATCGACAAGTGTTGCACTGCGATATATACACACATATGTAAAAGTTTTTTATATATTCAAAAGAGAATAAAAATAAGTTCAAGGCTTTTTACAAATTTAAGTCCCAAACAACTCTTTAAATCTCCATAAAAATCAACAAAATTCAACTTAGGCAAGCTCAACTGTCTCTCGAAAAGTATGCAACGAAATGATGCCATAAAAAAAGTGTCTGCAATAACTGAAAGTAAATTAAAGTTGCAATTCAAGTATTTTATTACTTAATGAATGGCAGGCTTTTGAAAGTATTTAAATGCCATGCAAGTAATTAAACTTGCAGCAACTCTCTAATCTCTAATCTTGGTTCATTTATTCGTTTACTTGTTAAGTTGATTCGCAGTCACTTGAGATTTTCTCTATCGACTCAAATCACAAACGGCAAACCGATTGATGAAGCTTAATTAACATTTTCCTGAAGTAGCTGCAACTCCAATCAACAGTCCCTGCGAAAATGATGCGGATGCGTAATTAAAACGGTCCGAGCATCCGTTCCTCATCATTAGCTTATGAATATGGTAATAAAATGAAAAAAAGAAACGTTTAATAATCAGGCCAAGCTGATTGATTGACTGATTGACTGACTGACGTCAAATTGCAGCCTTCCTGATTGCTGCCTTTTGTTGCATTTGCTCAGAAATCGATTATCGCTCAAGTCATGCAACACGAAATGAGTTTTGACGCTGCATAATGAAGTGTCGTGCAGGAAGTTGGAATTGTAGTCGGAGTCGGAGTCGGGGTGTCAAACAGTCGCCTGACCTTTCAACTAGCCAAAACCAACTGTAAAAAGTATTAGGAGCGGCCACAACAACAACAACAACACAGAAGACAGTTCGACGCCAGCTAAAAAACCACAAAACAACTAAAAGTTTGCCGCCCACCCATGGATTAAGTTCCAATCCAATCCAATCCCAGTTCCAGTCACTGTCTTGGCCTCCCATCATCATCATCATCATCATCATATTCGATAGCAACTTTCTACCCAAAATAACAACAACAACAAATTAGAGGCAAATTCAACAAACATTGTTACTCACCCACTGAGAGCGCAGTACGAATAACTGTGCCAGCAACGATAAACAGTTGTAGTTGCTGTTATTATTGTTGTTGTTGTTGCTGTTGTTGTGTTGTTCCTTCAGTGGCACTGATGAAAATGTCAGAGGGTCCCCCAAGGCATGCTCGCCTTCTCTTTCACTCCCTCGGCACTCTGCACTCACGGCAGCTCTCGCTTGTTGATTTTGTTTGTACGGGAGTACGGGATGAATTCTATTATTGCTCCCCGTGTGTGTGCAAAATATAAAATGGATGGCAATTTGCGTTGTTCGTGGACGGTCGGATTTACAAACTTGCGAATTTGCTTCAAATTTTGTGCAAATTGAATGCACAAATATCACACACACACACAGATACAATGGGAGAGGTGAGGAGAGCGAAGAGAACTGCCAGGTGAACGGTTTGGGATCAGTTGCGCATTGTTGTTGTTGCTGTTACCTTGTACCTTCGGACAGCAGCTGCAGCAGCAGCTGTAAAGGACTTTTTGTCTACGTTTTTGCCTGCTTAAATTTTGGTAATATGTATGTGTGTGTGTAAAGGTCCTCACACAGATACTTTCTCATACACAACACATACCCACACACATACACACAGAAGACGCACAGAAGACGCGTTTTAAACAGCGCGAAAAATCGATGGCTTAAGCAAAACTTTGTTGTCTTTGGCAATATTCATGAGCAACTAACTGGCAACAGCAGCAGCAGCAAATACAATTTAGATTGGACGGCACATCGATTAATTTGAAAGCGTTGCACTTTTATTTCGGGTTGTTTAAGCAGCAGGCACGAATTCAAAGGCTTCAAGTACAAAACCCGTTCATCCAAAACGCCGCGACAATTTCGAAATGCGCCCACTCGCGCCAACAGCAACGACGAAACTGTTTACAGCATTGCTCTCAGCAACACTGTTAAGAGAGCAGCTAGCAGCCAGTGTTGCCAATTTTTGACAACCTTAGCCAGGGTCTGCTAAAGTATTGTTGCCCCCAGAATCCTTATCGGAATTGACTTCATTCCATAATTTTGTAGTGCTGTCATTATTTTGCCATTTCACGAAGTGAATTTTATATATTGGGTTTTAATCTCCCCTATTTACAAAAAGTCTGAAAAAAGAAGAATTCCCACTGCCCGCTGTTTGCAAATTTGTGTAGCCTTTGAAAAACGCCAGATTTGACGGGAAAAAAACAAATCTGGCACCACTGGCTAGCTGCATGTTAACATAACAGAAGCCGGTTAACAGTGTGGCCGTACATTGCATATGCTGAAATGCCACAAAACTGCTACTACTCGATAATTATAAACAGTGCTACACACAAGTAAATTTATTTGAGATTTACTTTTTTTTTTATAATTTTTAGCCATTTATTAGTGATCGTACGATTTAGTTTCAAACTAGAAGCTACATAAAAAACCCGGGAGAATATCACTCGGAACTCATCAATCATATGAAATGATGCTTGGGGCTATATAATGAATAAGGATTTCAAATAATTGCCGCAAGTTATCGTAGGGGATACTTATAAAGGGATACTTATAAACACGGATGCCACTTAAAAGTAATCTATTGAGCCAAAAACAAACGAAAAATGAGCCAAATTCACTAAAAGAGCGCCGAATGTTAGTAACATTGCAAACACTGTTAACGCGTATAACAACCAGTGGCACTCTTCGACAGCGACAATGCTGCCACTCTTTGCACTCTTCTTTTCTATTAGTGCGTTGTTAGTATTGTGCGCGCTAAATTTGAAATGGAAAAACGTGAAATTTTCTAAAATTAATTTAAAAAGGCTGAGAATTAATTTCAAAAAAACAACAAAATCCAAAATTAGGTAAAATAATTAACTTTATTTAGAATTGGTTTTGGTGGCAAAATTGAGAAAAAACCCCAAAAAAATAGAGAAATAACAGGAAATTTGAGAAACAAGAAATATCAATAATTCGAGAAAAATTCAACAAACTCTCTGACACTAATTTCAAAGCTCTAGCTCAAAAAACAAAAAACTTCACTTTTTCGGCTTTGTGAGAAATTTTACCTGAATTTGCTGGAGAATTTATTCTGGAGTCCCAGGCGCGCAGAACCAGTCAAAACAGTAGCAAGTAGATGCACAGAAAACGTTTTGCGTTTAGCGGGAGCGAGAGAGCGCGCTTTACAGCACACTGGAGTGACGGGTGCGACTAGCTTTTGCTTAATGGCGTGCTTGCCAAGCACAGCTGTTGGGTTTTGTGAAAATAGACTACACAAAACTGCCGCAAGGTGGCGTTATATACTGAACAATTAAATTTGTTTGTTTTGTGACAAAAACGTGCAAAGCAGCAGAAAGAAACATTAATATTTCTCAGAGAACGCAGTAAACAATTGTGGCAACCGTGAGTGAAAGAAATTAAATCCGACTTTGTGTAATAAATGCCAACGAATATAAATGAATTTAAATATTTAATTGGTAGTTACCAAACCAAGGGATACTTATAAACAAATATTTATATTAATAGTACATAGATAATATGCTCATAATGAATTAGCTGGCTGGCTGGTATGTAAACGCTCGATCGATTGATGGATTAATCGATCGACTGATCGATAATCAATAATCGATAATTACTGCAGATATAACCTATGATAATCGTTGGCGCCAAAGGCGCAGTTGCATTTGGGGCATTTACGTTGTCGCGTCTCGTAGCGGGTGCGCAGGCAGTCATAGCAGAAGACATGGAAGCACTTGGATAGAACGGCATCCTTGCGCTTCACCTTGCACGAGGGACACGTGAGCGTCTCTTTGTATTCGCGTATCTCCTCGATCATCACCTCATCGATGGTTGTGCCCGACATTTCCATCTTTTTCATGCGCTCCGCCTTGCGTTTAAACTGTGCCAGCTCCTCCTGCAGCCGCTTGGTCTTGTAGGCCTCCGCTTCCAGGGAACTGGTCTTCTCGGCGACCACCTGTTGGGCCTCCTTCATTTGCGCATGGTACTTTTCCAGATGCAGCTTGAGATCCGCTGCCGATTGCGCCGACTCGATGGCCTTGCGCTTGTGCATCTCCATGGCCTGTTGGCGCAACATCAGTTCCTTCTCCATGGACGCAACGGTGGCCTGCAGGCTGCGCTCCTTCTCCTCAAGCTTACGCAGCACAATGTGCATGGCATCGATCTGTGTTGTCGCCGTGGCCATTTGATCCTCCAGCACCGTCTTCTCCTCGCGCAACAGCTTATGCAATTGATTCGCCTTAATGCGCTCCGACATTAGCTTAAAATTCGCATCGTCCTTTTCACGCAGCTGTTGGATGAGCCTTGAGTTTTGCTCCTGCATGTCCTCGAATGCCTGACCCGTCACCTCCATTTCATTGAGTAGCGCTTCCTCCTCGTGCGAGCCGACAAACGGACGCGTATAGTTGCCACCACCGGGACCACTGGCTGGCGCACCTCCCCACGAGTTCTCCGTGGGCTTATGATTAGCGACTTGCTTCTGCAGCTCGTACTTTTGCTCCTCCAGCTGTTTAATCTTCCGCAGCGCCTCCTCATCTGCCAGTTTCTTGCGCTCCTCCCGCTTGCTCTCCTGCAGCTTCTTCAGCTGTTGTCGCAACTCTTCGATCTCGGAGCGCAGCTTCTTCTCGGTGGCCATCAGCTGCACCTTGTCCCGCTGATCCTTCGAGACGCCTTTGTACATGTCCAGCAATAGTTTCATTTCCTTCTGATCGTTCAGAGCTTTTCTGTGAATGCAATAAGATTAGGAAATGTAAGTGGATTAAATTTATCTTGCCCCAACCTTGCTACCTACTTGAGTTGCGCTTTCAGATCTCGCACCGTTTCGCTTTCGACGGCCTTCACCTCCTTGCCCTTGACGCCATCCTTGGTGTCCTTTTCGGTCTTCACGGCATTTGCGGTTCCAGCTGTTGTTGTCGTCGCATTTGCCGGACCCGGAGAATCTTTCTTCTCTGAGGGGGCTGCATCGTTGGCACAGATCTTCTCCTGCTTGATGCTTGGATCCTTTACATCTTTGCCGCTAGCCTCCTCCTCGAGCTCATCCTCGGCGGATGCCGAGTTCTCCTCCTTGATGGCTGCATTCGTCTCGCCACTTGTGCTGCCCGCATTTGTTTGGCACGTAGCTCCTCCGGAAGAGGCGTTGTTAGCATTCTCCTCCTTGACATTGACTGTGGACTCTTGTTTAATCTCGTCACCCGTCGTGGTCGCTACCGATTGTTGCTGCTGCTTGTTGCCCTCAATCTTGGCTAGCGCATCGTCGAGCTCCTTGCGCAGCTTCACATTGTCCGTGGAGATGTCCTTGTACTTGCGCTTATAGCGCTGCACTTCGCCCTTCAGCTGCCCGTTGTGATTCTGCAGCGAGGTGATCAGATGACGCATCTCCCGGTTGATGGGCGCTGTCTGCTCATTGGCGGCCATGTTCTGTTCAAACTCAATCCGCAACGCTTCGTACTCCTTGCGAATGAGCGCGAGGACATCCTCCATTTGGATCATTTCGCTGCGCACCTTCTTCTGGGCAATGAGCTCCTCGCTCTCCATCACCTCGATCTGACGCAGATGCTGATTCTTGCTGGTCTGCAGCTGATTGCGCGTCTCGTCCAGCATCGTCTTGATCTGCATGGATTCATTGTAGAGCACCGAGAACTGCGACTGCAGACACTTGTACTCGGTCGTCTCCACAATCACCGACTCGGGCAACTGACGGATCTGCAAAACGAATCATGTTTAAAATAAAAAGAGTCGAATCTCAAGCTACTTACATCCATTTTCAGCTTCTCCACTTCTTTGAGCGTCTCGCGATGCGTGGCATGCAATTTGTCCAGCTCCTGCAAACGATTATTGGCCAGCTCGCGATGCTCCTCCAGCTCCTTCTGCAGCTCCTCCAAATGTTGACTATTCACATTGGTTGTGGTGCTGCCTCCGCCGCCAGATCCCACACCTGTGCTGGGCGTCTTGGTGCTGTTGCCGCTTTTGTTGGGATCTCCGTAGATCTGGTGATACGCCTTTAGTTTCTCAATGGCCTCGGCCAGGTGATTCTCCAGCTTGTCGTTGCGACAATGAATCTTCTCCAGATCATACTGCAGCTCATCGATTTGGTTCTTGAGTTCAGCATTCTCCGTCTCTTTGGCGGTGAGTGCATCCTGGTATTCCTTCATTTTCAGCGACATTGTGTGGAATTTCTCGTGCAGTGACGTATTCAGATTCTGCAGGGCGCGATTCTCAGTCATGATCTCAATGTGCGTTTGCTTCAGCGTCTCCTCAAGCGCTTGCACCCCCGCCCCGGCTGCCGCTGCATTCCCCTCAGCTCCGGCGGTGGACTGCTGCTCATCGTCACCAGCAGCACCAGCACCAGTTGCGGATCCCTGGGCTGCAGCGTTGGCCAAACCATCACCTTTCAACACATGCGTTATCTTTTCATTGCGTTGCATTAACCGATCAATAACCTGGACGATCTTGGCCACAGCGCGTTTCGACACCTGGACACGATTGGCGAGCTTCTCGTCCAGCTCCTCCTTGTCCCAGGTGGACAGCTGTGTAAGAAACGAGGTGGTCACCTCGTTTTCATTCTTATTTTCCAGCTCATCGGCGGTCTCGGCATCAAATCGCTGTAACAGCACCCGTATATCCTCGTTTAACTGATTCCAGTACCGATTTACCACATTGAGCACGGCATCATCCTGCGTCTGACGCTTCTCCAGCTGTTCGATTCGATGCCTCAGCTCCGCCTCGCAGCGCATTCGCTGCTCGATTCTCTGGGCGAGTTTCTTGTTTTGAAACTCAAGTACCTTGATATCCATCTCCTCCAGCGTTGACACCGGCCCAATTAGGTGTGGCTCGAACTGGACCTTCTTGATGGGCGGCTGACCAGCGGCCGCCGCGGCAACCAAACAGCTGCTACCGCCGCTGCCGGTGCCGCTGGCATCATCAGCGCTCCGTTTCGACATAATATGTTTCTAAACTGCAACAATAACGATAATGAGAATAACAACAAAGCGCAGCAAACGAATATTTTTATTAATTTTCTATATTATTGATTTTCGAGTTTCGTGGCTGTGGCTGTACTCCATTTATTTTACTCTGTGCGGCTGGCTCGACGGACGCTGCCTACTGGAATAGGGCACACTGAGTGAAAAGCGGCACACTCAAATTTGACAGACGGACAGATTGTTGCTTACCTTAATTTCTGGTTTATACACTTTTAGCTTAACATTAATTAATTAAAAACTCAACAAAGCGGCAGAATTCTAAAGTTTTTTTTCTACTAATTGCCGTCGCGAAGAGTTGCATTATAAACGATAGCACGTGGTGGCATGCCGATAACTCTCGATTTTAAGACTTGTTTGGGGAGTAAACAATTGTTTTATTTTGACAGTGATTATATATTTAAATTAAGAATAAATATGAAACCTGTGTGCCGAGTTTGCATGAGCAGCTCCGTCACTCTCGTGGAGCTTTTCTCCGAGAAATCACAGGCTAAGGAGGAGCCCAGTCTGGTGGAAATGCTAACCGAGTGCGTCAATTGCGAAGTAAAGCGAGATGATCCACTACCAAAAAAGATTTGTGTGTCCTGTGTGATTTCCACTCAAAACGCGTTCAGATTCAAGCGAAAATGCGAGGCGAGTCATCAGCACTTTTGGCGACTGTTTAACGAAGAGCAGAAGCAGCAGCAGAGCGACGATGATACAAACAACGACGAATGGATCACTGACGAATTGGACCGCATAAAGAGTGAAGATGATGAAAGTATCGATACTGATGAGGATAGCCACGATGACCCCTTGGAAATTAGTATTCATGTTCAGCAGGAGGATGATAAATCTGCACAACTTGAATGTAAGGAAAGTGAGAAACGTGAAGGGGAGACGGGTTCGTATCAGAAAACCCTCCTTTGCGCGACATGTGGTAAAGAGTTTCCTGACTTGACTACGCTGACTGAACACATGCTTGCCCACAGCACCGGAGATCGGCAGTTTGTCTGTCCGCATTGCTCGAAATACTTCAATACACGCTCGAATCTGCGGGCGCACATCCGCGTTCACACCGGCGAACGTCCTTATGCGTGTCAGATTTGCTCAAAAACCTTCGGTCTAAGCCATCATCTCAAGGATCACATACTGAGCCACACGGGAGAGCGTCGCTATCCGTGTCCCCATTGCCCGAAAGGCTTTAACAAAAGTACGAATTTGCAAACGCACCTTCTGGTTCATTCAGGCGAACGTCCATATATTTGTACGGAGTGCCCAGCGACATTTAATCATCCCTCGAACCTGGAGAAGCATTCTCGTCTCCATTCCGGCAAGCGTCCACACGAGTGTCCTCAGTGTCCCAAGAGCTTTACGCGCCGGCAACATCTAAATTCTCACATGCTTGTTCATACCGGGGAGCGTCCATTCAATTGTGGGATTTGCCAAAGGGACTTTAAAAGCAGACCTGGTCTTCGGAATCACATCTGCAAGAACTCAGAAGTCGTCGTAAAGAAAGAAAAAAAGAAGAAAATAAAAAATAAAAATAAAAATACTTCTTAATCCGCTTTCACCCAAGAATAAAATTGAATACATTTTTCATAGTGAATATATTTCTATAGACTTTTGTTCAGATTTTAGCAGTAAATTGTTACTTTACGATAGCTCTCAATAGATTATTAAAGTTGACTTACTATTTTTATTAATTTAATAAATAAGTAAAGGACATGTACATAAATATCATAATTTATACTCAAATTACATACTTATAAATTGAATTTAGCGAAAAATAAAAACAAACTTTTAGTTGATTAAAAAATTATGTAACAATAATTTTAATTACATAGTTTCAAAATGATTTAGTAATAGTAAAAATGTTTTAATAACATATTTCTTTCCTCAAGCCCGACATAGGGCATCAAATAGTAACTAAATTTAAAAATGTTTTTTATTTTTAAGAGTTTTAAAATTTAAATAAATAAAATTTTATCGAAAATCTAAAAAATACTGCATTGCGATAGTTTCGATAGTCAGCAGCCAGCATATGGATGAGTTTACAACACAATCGAATACTATTTTATGGAAAAAAAGTAAAAAATTGTGGTTGCCCACAGGCAAAATCACAATTTTCATTGTTAAATTGCGAACTATCATGGGGTCAATGTGCCGAGTGTGCATGAGCAGCTTCGTGACCCTTGTGGAGATATTCAGCAAGCAATCACAGTCAAGCGAAGAGCCCAGTCTGGTGGAAATGCTTACCGAATGCGTCGATTGTGAGGTGAAAGAAGATGATCCATTGCCAAAGCAGATTTGCTTGACGTGCGTAATTGATGCTAAAAATGCATTCAGATTCAAGAGAAAATGCGAGCAGAGTTATAAGACCTTGTGGAAAGTGCTTAACGAAGAGAAGGACGATATCCTAACTCCAGACTTGTGCATTGTGAAAATAGAGGAGCCAGAGATTCCTGACGAAGAGGGAATGCATGACAAGAGCGAGGAGCCCAAAGGAAAGTCAATTACAAGTTTCGGGTCGATAATAAGCATTAAATCGCCCGTTAATTCCGATGATAAGATTGCAGTAAAATGTGAAAACTTGAAAACGCTGCTAAGTGAACCCAAGACGGCATGTCAAATTGTGGATAGGAGCGCCGTCAAATGTCCCCATTGCCCCAAGTTATTTAACCACCGCTTGAGCCTACAAAGACACATCCACGTTCACGGCGGGAATCCTTTCAAGTGTCTCCACTGTTCCGCAACCTTCGCCCAGAGACATCAACTTGAGGAACACACTTCGCAAGTTCACAACGAGCACCGGCCATACAAGTGTTCTAATTGCCTAAAATCCTTTAGCACAAGTACTAATTATCAGCTTCATCTTCGCGTTCATTCGCGTTCGGTTCGTTCATTCAAGTGTCCACACTGTCCGAAAACCTTTGACCGAAATAGCGTTCTCAAGTACCACATCCTTGTGCACACTGGCGAACGTCCTCACAAGTGTCTGCAATGTTCGAAGGGCTTCAAGATAAAACAACATTTGGAGTACCATATGTTTACGCACAAAGGACGCGAATAATTATGTTGCTGTAGTAGACATAGAAGTATTAATTAAAGAAAATATGAAAAAAAATAATTGATTGATTTTTAAAAAAGTTTTGCCGCTGCCGATAGCTTGATAAAATGGTACATATCAAAAAATGTACCAATTTTAGTACAAATGGCTATCGACTTTATGAGCTTATCGAAATGCAAGTAAGCAGTATATCGATACCAATGAAAAGAACGAAAAGACAACTGCGATGCATCGATTATTATGCAACATTTTTCTAATCGGTAGATATTTATCGAAACATCGATCAACAAAATATCGAATTAAACAATCTGAAAAAATCGACTGGGCATGAATCGATAAAACTACGTTCTGATGTTTTTTCTCAATCATCAAAACCAACTAAAATTACAATTTGGCAGCAAATATTTAAAGTTGAACTGAAAGATGGAAACAGTTTGCCGGATTTGCATGGACAGCTCCGTCGCCCTTGTGGACATATTTGAGGAGCGACCCTCGACAGCGGAGAAACCCAGCCTGGCCGACATGCTGAACGAGTGTGCCGGATGCAAAGTGAAGCAGGATGATCCACTGCCAAAGCAGATCTGCGATACCTGTGTATTGGATTGCCTAAATGCATTTCGATTTAAGCGTACCAGCCAGCAGAGTCAGGAGCGTTTCATGGAACTCTTAAATGAAAAAAAGGAAAATGAGAAGCAGCAGCAGAAGGAAACAGAGGAACGTAGTCTGAATGTGGACTGGAAGATAGAGGATCAAAGTGATTCGGCTTCTTCCGAAGAAGAGATTCTTTCTGATGTCAAACCCAAAATACAGCGACCAAAGCAGTCCTCACCAAAGATGATTAATAATTATAATAATAGTGACATGAAAATAAGGTCTGTCACATCGTGGAAAGGCACAGGCAGAGTAATACCGATTACTCCAAATAAATCAAAGCTCACTGGCAAAATTTATTGTTGCAAACTTTGTGGCAAGGAATTCCTGCAGTTGGACAAACTGGCTAAGCACAAAAAAATGCACGACAACGAACTGCGACCATTCAAATGTCCATACTGCCCGTTAATATTTACAAAAAATTACCTGCTAAGAGCTCATCTGCATACCCACCCACAGTGTCGACCATTCAAGTGTTCACATTGCCCCAAGACCTTTAGCCGCCAGCTGCAAGCCGAGGAGCACATGATGGCCCACAAGGGAGTACGTCCGTACCAGTGCGAGAAGTGCAACAAGCCATTCAAGAGCTTGGCCGGATACAGGGGACACGTTTGTCGTGATACCCTCAAATATCCCAACTAATTTGGATCAGTTTTCAGTCCTTGTTTCATATTTTTAAGCTTAATTACAATTAGTTCTTTAATTTAAAAGAAATGTATAAAATTTAATTGAAAACTAAATGTAAAATATACACATTATCTTTTGTCGTAACATAAAACGACTGATTGGTGAATTCACTGGTGATTGGTAATTAAGTTAAGTTAAGAAAAAATAAAAAATATTTCGGATATTATTTATTTACATAGTTCTCACTAAACTGCTTAATTAAAGCAATAAATATTAAGATAAGAAAACAAGTGGAAAAGGGCTATAGTCGAGCTTCCTACTATAGGATACCCGTTACTTATTTAAATAAATTAAAAATATATTTTATTGCATGCTTTTAGGCACTTACATTGCTTAAAAACTTTAATCAGCCATTACCACCTTTCTATTTGTCCGATCTTTTTACGATTTAGTAGGATGATAGGTAATAATAGTCGTTAATTATTTTAAAAATCCTTATAAAAACTTTACATACTTTGCAACGAATACAATATCCTCTTTTACTTACTTTTTAAGTAACGGGTATAAAAAGTTTTCGAATACTCGTCCTTAAATAACCAGAAACTATGAAAGATAGTATATTAATCACTAAGAATGAGGTTTAATCCAAGTACATGTCTTTACATGCTTACAGGCTACTTGTAGTCTATTAACTGCTCCAATCCGAGCCATAAATTGAATTTAGCTCAAGAAAGTTTTGCATGTCGTGCCAGCGAGGCAATCAATAATGTCACAAAGATAACGAAATAGAGAAACGAAAATATAAATAAGAAAAAGATTAGCATAATTCGAACTCGAAGTGAATTGCAATTTATTAAACACGTACATGTCGAAAATTTACTATTGCTGAGCGAGAAATGCACATGTAATTTATCTTTTGTTGGATTAGAATTGATTATGTTGTGTGAATGGGCTTTGGTGTGTGTTTGTGGTGTGTATATATGTATGTGGAGTTCAATAAGTGGTTGAAGGGGACTAGAACGATGTGTATTTGAGAGCCTGGCGCAAGGTCATGCAATCGACCTCGTCAATCTTGCAAGTGTTTGCCTTGATATTGATCTCCTCCTCCTGCATGACCTGGACATGCATCAGATAGCGCATGGATGCCTTGTTCTCATTCAGCTTCTGGTTGAGCTTGCAAACGGATGCTTTCAGCGCCTGCAGCTCATTGTAGAGCGCATCCTGGACCATGTCGCAGGTCAACTCGAGGCCCGGACGATGGGCCCGATTGCTGAGACGCGTCTGGCACAAGGTGATGGCACGCTGCTTATCCGACATCTCCTTCTCCAGTTCGCTCATGTTGCGCTGCACCTGATGGATGTGATCCATGGTGTCCTTGTGCTTGTTCTCCAGACACTGCTTCACATGCTTCGTCTCCGCGATGCGACGATCGAAGGCCTCATTGGTGCGATCCGTCTGATTCTGCATGTCCTCGCACACCTGCTTCAGCAGCAGATCGATATACGCACGCAGCTGGCCGGCGGAGACCAGAGCCTTGGCGTTCGCCTCCAGATTCTCATAGGTCTGCGCCTGCCACTCGGTCAGCGAGAATTGACTTGGAATTGGAATTGGATAAAAAAGTATAATGAAAACTCTTTAGATCTATTACGTATTTCGAGTAATTTGATTAAAATTAACGAAAAAAAGGAAGAAAAAAAATTAAGAACCAAATATAAAAATAAAATAAGCAAAGTTTGAAATAACAATATTTCTTTAAAAAATTCGCGAGTTTAAATAAATAATTTTATATTCGGCTGTTTCTAATATTTTTCCCATGTAAATTCTTTCCTCCCAATTTTAATTTCTCTAATACTCCTAATTTTGAATCGTTTTTGCTTTGTTTTCTAAATTTGTTTCAAAATTTCGGTATTTTTACTCGCGAGTTTTTGATTTCGACTGTTCCCAATATTGGTTCCTTGTAAATATTTCAATTTTAGCTGTCTCCCAACATTTCAAATATTTCATATTGGTTTTCTAATTATTTTTTTGAATATTTTCAAAATAAATGTTTCGTAGCTTTGTTTTCCAAGTTTGTTTTCCAAATTCCACTATTTTTAGTATTTTTTTTTTTTAAATTCTTAAATAAACTCGTTTAAAATGAGATGACCTACCAGTGCTGCTTGGACAAGTCCTGCCCCTTGCCCAGATCATGCTGAAACTCCTTCAGTTTCAGGTTCTTCTCGTCAATGGCCAACGACTTGTCCTTGGCTGCCAAGTCCTGGTCGAGCAAATACATCGCAGCGCGCAGTTTGCGTATCTGCTCCTCGGCCTCCTTGAGGGCGGCATCGGCCAGTCCCTGGCAGCCCTTGATGACCTTCAGCTCGCGTCGCAGCGAACGATCCACCTCATCATCGCAGAGATCGACGCCAATGCGACCCTCGCGCAGGATCAGACACTGCTTGCAAATCGCCAGCGATTTCTCCTTGAGGAACTCAATGGCGCTCAGGACACGATTGCGATACGTGTTCAAGGTCTCATCCTCCAACGTGGCCGTCTTCTTCTGTCGATTCAGTTCGTCGACCAGGAAGCGAATCTCGCTTGTCCTCTCGCGCATATGATGCTCCACCTCCCGCTGCCAGTTCTTGGTGGTGTCCTTCGTCTCGTCCACCACACGACGCGACTCCCTGAAGAGCGAGAAATGATGCAGTGTGCCTGCCACTACAAAACTGTAATACTTACTCGACAATGCGCTCGGCAAGCTTCTCCTGATCACAGGTGATCCTAAACTTGATCTTATTATTGTAATCCCAATCCTCCTCCGAGTATCTGGGCGGGCACTTGGCCACGGGTCCCAAATGCTTTCCGGCCAGCTGGAGGCCCGTTATGCGACGCGTCTTCAAATTCGGCAACATGATGATGATGATGATGCACTGCGTCTCTGACTTTAGCGATGTCTATATGGTATTACAAAATATAAATATATATTTTTTAATGAGATTGCGTAAGTTTCTTTTAAGCAAAAGTTACGTATGCAATTCGATTTTCTTTCAGCTGTCACAAAATCCTTTAAATGGCACACTTAGTATATATATATATGTATATATATTGTAGTAGCACCTGGCGAACTGTTCCGAGTCTGTAACGACTTCAATTGCTACTGAGCCTGCAGCTGGTGAGACTCCAACGTCTCCAACTACTCTTGCTTGTTTTATTTTACTCCTTTTCCCACTGATTTAGTTAAATCGATTCATGCTAAGGAATTTATCCGTTGCCTAGCGGTATTCATTATTATTATGTTGTTTGTATGCTCTGCCCGTGTCCATGTGTGTCCCTCCCCTTCACTCCTGTCCGTCTTCCCTCTGCCTCTCCATTTCCGTCTCTGTCAACTGCCAATTCAATTGGGCCAACTTCCAGTTGGAATTCCGGCGGTGGCAGTCGCGACTCAGTCCTCCTTCCCCTGTTCCCCCCACTCTCTTTCTCGTCCTTGCGGTTTCTTTGCGCCTCACAGTTTAAAAATAGCTTGTGCCTGACTTTCAAGCAGCTCCTTCTCTCCTCCCCCTGATCGATTTATGTATTACGACTAACATACTTTCGCTTTTTACCTTTTTTCTTATTTCTGCAACTTCCCCATTTTATCCGCCATTCATTTATGCTAATCAATGGCGCCACCGGAAAGACGCCATTTATGGTTGACACAGTTTGAGCAGCACTGACCAACTCAACTATTTTTAGTTGTGCCACAAGAACATGCTCAGCTATATTTTGATTAACATAATCGGTTAAAAGTAAATGTAAAAAATCATGCCAAAATGAACAACAATTTTGAACAAGTATAATTCGATTTCCAAGCGGAATGTTATTTAGATCGTAGTTTAGCTTCTAAATTCTGAATTCAAATGTAATTTAGGATCCTTAAGTTTTCCGCAAATTCAAAATCTTAGGTTTTAATATTAAATCAAATCCTTATATCATAATTAACCGAACTAAATTCTGCAAATGAACAACGATAAACTAAGAAACTTAAATGATTTTTCATGAAAATCAATACATGTTTATAACTCGCTGGATAGTCAAAAAAAAAAAAGAAAGAATAATCGAGTTTAAGCATTTCGTCAATAAATACAAAATTTAACACGAAGACCTTACCTTAAAATTTTGAGCCAAAATCAAGCTGAACTTTGTCGAATTTATGCTTTTTGTAAAATTTAGTTTGAATTTATTACGATATACATTTGTTTGTTTGTTGTTATCATAATATACCTATACATATACATATGCTATTATATATGTGTGTGTTTGTGTATGTATGTATGTGTACATATATATAGTTGTATGCACTTATATCTTAATGATAATAAAAATGTACAATTTAATTAACTAGGACCTGTTGATGTTCATTCATTTCAATAGTTTTCATTTCATTTTTTAGTATTTTGTTTAGTGTTTGTTATTTGGATTTCAGTGTGGTCTGCTTTCAGTTTGGCTTCGACATCATTACAATTCTTCCTCTTCTTCTGCTTTATCTTCATCTTTATCTTGCTCTTTACTATGGCCTCGAGTTATCTAAGAAGTGTTCTCCTTTTAATCGTTAGACGTAGTACTCGTACTTTGTAATTAGACTCTCTTAATTAGTTGCTAACATGGCTAACTGGCTCTTGGCTCTTACAAAATAACTGTTATTATAATGCCAGAGTTGCCAATATATTGTATGATCGCGTGTTGATCGCAATTTAATGAATTATTAACAATGAACTTGTTGTTTTAGTTTTTTTTTTCTTTTCTTTCTTTTTTTGTTTTTTGGAGTCAGTCACCCAAACGTTAAATTAGTTTAAATTTCAAGTTGTGTAATTATTATTAGCTGTTCTTCTGTACAAATCGCTAAACTTAATTATTGTAGACTCTAAAATCTAATGCGACGTCACTTTGTCATCTCTGTGTGTATTTGTATCTGTATTTGTATCTGTATCTGTATTGTTGTTGTTGTTTGCTGGGCTTTAAGTTTTGTCTCAATTGTTTAACTTGGCTATCTACGAATACAAACTGTAACTGTAATTGCTTGGTTTTTCTTTTTATTATTTTTTATATATTTTTGCTTATTTATTTCTTATTTAAATTCATTTATTTGCTCTTTGTTTTATTGTTTAATTTGTTGCTAGTTTCTTGTTGTTGTTGTTGTTTCCTTTAGTGTAGGCAGTGTTTCATCATTCTTGGGTGTTGCTCTTGGTATTTCTTTCTTTTGCTTCTTCGTCATCAATTTCCTTTGCTTTTTTTATACATCTTTCTTAAGTTTTAGCACAATATTTTTATATATTTTTTTTTGGTTTTTTGGTTTCCTTTTATTTTGTTGGCTTTTCCAACAAAGAAAATAAGACATTTCTTATTCAATTTGCCGGCGCCACAATGAAAACAGTTTTTCTTTAAATTTTGCTTTTTTTATAATAACGAAATCAAAATTTATGTAAATTATAATTAGCAAAGAATGAAAAATAAAAACAGTAAATCATGCACATAAACAATCAAGTTTTACAATCCAAAAAAAATGTTTATATTTATATATGTAGTTTTCTTGCTTAAATCGCATACAAACATTTTCGTTAGCTAAATATTTGTTGCTCTTGCTCTCATTTTATCATAGTTATATTTGTTGTTGTATTATAATTTAGTTGGTTTTCTTTTCTTTTCTTTTTTTAACAAAAATAATTGCTTTTGAGGTATTTTCTTTTTGTTTATATAAATATGTTTTGTTTTTGTGTTCTTTCATTTAATTTATACACATAACCATTATAAGTATTTAGTCGTTCTCGTTTTCAATAGTTTGTTTATCATTTTGTTTTTGTATTGTAGTTGTCTTGTCTTTTTGTAAACAATTCAAAGCACCTTTTGATTATATTTGACATTGTATTTTGTTTTCTTTTTTTTTCATTTTTCTTTCGTTTTTTTTTTTTAATTTTTATGCGATTTTTTGTTTAATAATTTGCAAATATCAGTAATAAGATGATAAACAAAAAACAACTGAAACAGAATATAATCAAAGTACATACACAAATTAAATTGTTCATTTGTTTTAGTTTAATTTTTAGTTACTTTTTGTGGCAGCATTTAGTTTCTCAGTACACAATAATTATTGGATTTAAAGTATAGCATCATCGGGGTTTAGTATCATATTTTTACAACTTAACTACAATTTAGTAAATTTCTTTTCTTTTTTGTTTGGTTTTTGTTTTCGTTTTATTCATCTTGCCGCTTTTGTTGTAAGAAATGCCTTATTTTGTTTTGTAATTTGTAAAGAATCGAACAACTTTTAAGTAACATAACTAAGAAAATGTTGCGCAGCAACTGAAAGCGAGTTGAGGATAAACAATCTATGAAATACATAAATAAAAATAAATCAAGAGAACTCAATAAATTGGCTATGTTTGCATGTTAACATGTGTCTTGACCAGCTTGGAAACCTTTTTCAACATCGTTTCATTTCATTTATATATTCATTTTTATTACCATTATCATTATCGTTAGCATTAGCATTAGCATTATCATTATTGTGGGGATTGATTTTGCAGTCCTATAACTACGGTCACTATACACAGAGGTTGTTTCTCTTTCTGTTTTGTTTTGCTTCTTTTGTTTTCGTTTTTTAAATGGCTAGACAAGAAATAATGAATTTAAAGCTTGAAACTAAACACAATATTATTTTCATAATCATTACAAATGGTTCAGTTAAATCAATATAACTCAGCAACATAATCATAACTGTTGTCCTTTTAACTATGCATATAGTAAGTATAAATATATATATATTTATGGTTTGTGTGTGTGAGTTTGTGTGTGTGTGTGTGTATATGTATATAAAAAAATCAAAAAGTTGAAAGTGTACATTTGAACTAAATTGTTTAAACCTTTTTGCCTATAAGTATAAAATATAGTTAGTAAGTAGGTAAATATTTTACACGATTCTCGCTTTCTCAGCTAGCTTTTCTCGCTCTCGCTCTCGCATTTCCTCTCGCTCTCTTCATCTGCATCCGCTCTCAATCTCCTGCAATCTACATACATATATAGTTATATTCTATATATAGTAAGCTATAGCTATAGCATATGTTATATATTAGATTATGTTATGTGTATGTCTCTAACTGTAGTATTTATGTATGTATATCCAAACAAAACGTTCTCTCTTCGCTTTCTCTCTTTCTCTCGTTCTCTCGCTCTCTTTTCTTCATAACAAAAACAATCTGCTCTCTTTTGCTTCATTTTCATCTGTTTCCAACTCTGCTGCTGTTGATTCCTCCATTTCGTCAATATAGTAACCTTAGACCATGGGCAGTCCCTGCTGCACATCCATCATCTCGTCCTGCGCCGGCGACGGACGTGGCGCAAATGTTTGCATATGA
The DNA here is from genome assembly GCA_037043435.1 of Drosophila suboccidentalis. Classification (NCBI taxonomy): domain Eukaryota; kingdom Metazoa; phylum Arthropoda; class Insecta; order Diptera; family Drosophilidae; genus Drosophila; species Drosophila suboccidentalis. The sequence continues at coordinate 339,613 of JBAMBK010002328.1, forward strand.
TGCGGATGTGGATGCTGGTGCTGATGTGGGGGCGTGGCACGGGCAAACATCGTTGAGCGCTGCATTACCATGGGCGCATTGGCGCCAACACTCGCGTTCGCCGACGGGAACTGCAATCGAAAGCTGTTGTCCGGATGGTGATGCTGCCGGGGCGTGCGACGTGGTGAACGTGCCGGCATCCGATTGGCCCGATGCATATCCTCCAGTATCGATGGCGCGACATAGGTAAAACCCTGCAAAAGAAATCACAGAGTTAATTATGTGGAAACTTTAAAGTTGGATTCGGAAAAACAATTATAACATAAATTTAGAAATTGGTTTGCAATTTGAAATTCTTTACCCTAACTGGACTCTTGCTTAAAACAAATCAAGATTTTCATAAATTTCGCGCCTTTTCTTTTTATTATGGCCTGATTTAAATCTTTTACAAAAATGAAGTATTTTTTTAACAAGTTTGTTAGCCTTACAAATCAATAAAATAAGGAAAAGCAAGTTTATAGACCTGATGAAAATGAATTTTCCCAACAATTTCCTCCCACTCCCACACATGAAGCTAACCCACTTGGTTGATCGTGTGCGCAATCGAATTTGGAGCAGGTCTCCCCTGGCGCATACTAATTCCCCGCCAGGGATTATGTAAGGCAACCACCGACCAACTGACCCAACTGCCTATGTAACACATTTTGCACAATTTTCTTTCCGACAGCGCAAAAGACACTAATTAAATTTTGACGAAATTCAAAAACCAAAAAAATATATAATATATTGTATATGTATGTATACAAATAATAAACAAAAAAATACAAATGCAATAAAATAATTAAAAAAGCCGCCGGCTGTCGGTGTAAATTCATCCGACACGCCACAAACATCGCACCGATGAGGAGAAGCTGCATAAACGCGTGACGCGTCGAATCGGAATGGAATGAAACTGTACGTGAGCGCAATGCTAATTGGAACCCCAATTTGGGAGCTGATCATATCACATCGTACAATGCACTGCACGGCAGTCGCTTGCTGTTGACCCACTAAACTCAAGTTGCGGGAGAACTGCGAGAAAGTTCATAATAAAGCTTAAGGAGGTTCTAATTGTTGAAAGAACTCTCCGATTAGCAGCAAGTGCTTTAAAGCTTTACTTATTAGAATGATTATCTGATTGCAGTCACTTGCAAACTGTAAGTTTCTTATTACAATATGCATAAAACTGTTGCCAGTCTCCCTTAAATAATTTAAGCTATATTCTAGCACAATGTATGCAAATGTCATACTGAATATATTTATTTATCTATTGTTAATAATCTAATTTATTTATATATCCAATCTTTTTCAAACAGAAAAATAAACATTGGCTGTTATAGATTACAGCACTTAAGGCGCTCCTCTTGCCAATTGGCTAAAACAAACAAAGCTTGACTACTATCTATACACAAATAAAGGCTGGAGAGGGCCGAGACGCACTTGCCGCATTTAATAAACAAATAAAGACAAACACACTAAGCAAAAACAACAACAACAACAGAAGCTCTGTTTTGGCTGCTCATGAGCTGCAATTAGCTGCTCATGGGCCAAAGCCAATAGCAGGCACAACAACAACAACAACAACGATAGTAAGTAAAAACAACAAAACATTAAAACAAACTCTCTTCGTCTTTAGCCACGGCCACTTCTCAGTCACGTTCGTTGGCCAGTCTCAAAGAAACGTTCAAACTGTGCGCACGACGGCAGCAGAGCAAGAGCGAAAGAAGAAGAAGAAGCAGCAGGCGGCGACGATATAAAATCAACTTTCGTGTGGTGTAGAAAATTTCAAGCGGGCTTGTTCCCCATTCCCACCCCCGGCTCGTCATCTGATACCGCTATGCTATTTATAAGGCGCGCAGTCGTGTCACTTTGGAGAAAGGCTTAGCTGGGATTGGCAAAAAACTCAACAACAGCAACAACAATATATGTTTGACATTTAATTTCACTATGCAAACGCATTGACATTGATTCTTGAACGGAGTTGCACAAGCGTTTGCCCTTCAGGGCTATTGAGTTGTTCACACAAAAGATCCATAGTCCAAAATCAAACCAGTTCACGAAAAGCTTGCAGTCAACGGTTTATGAGAGAGGGAGAGCGCGAGAGAGACGCGCAAGCGCACGTGCAGAAAGCAAGAGCGCAGCAGCGACAGCGTCGCGTCGTCGCGTGCTTAATTAGGACAAGAACTGTGTGGCGGCAGCGCAGTGCTGCTGCAGCAGACGCTAACGCCAACGTCAACGCCATCAAACTGCAATGGCTGTCAAACTGTGCGTGCGGAAGTGAAATGGTGTGACAATTAAATTGCATAATTTTCAATAAACCACTAAACAAAAATTCGTAACGAGTTGCTAACAATAAAAGCATGTGCAAGAAATCTGTAATAAAAATTGGCAAACGTTCGAGCTGTGTGAAAACAGCAACAATAACAACAACAACAACATAAGTAAACACCACAAATTTGTGGTCACCAGAGAAATAAAAGCGCAGCTTTGTTCGCTTACTGGGAATGAACAGAGATAATTGCAACAACAGAAAATAAACAGTTACAAAAAATTAGCAAGCAACGTGCGTTTTTTTTTTTCTTGCTATTTGTGTAAAATGTCTAAGCCGTTGAAAATAAATTCACTCTCGTTGCTGCTGCTGATGGCGGCAGCGTTGGCAGCAGCGCTGCCTCAGCAACAACAAGTACAACAGCAGCAGCACCAGCAGCAACTATTGCCAGCAACTGTTGCAACTACAAGCTCGACAACAAAACTAGTAAATGCAACTGACGGCGTTGGCACTTTCATCGATAACAACAACTACAACAACAACAACGAAGCGACCACTGTCTCCATCGAGCAACAACAACAAACATTGCAATATGCACATATAACGGCATTAGATAAAGAAGTTGGTATGCATACGGTATCTATTGGCAATGGACGCAGCTGATCAGCTGTTAAGCGCAAATCGAATACTCTTACTGCGTGCCTAATTATTAATTTGTGATTAAACTTTGTAGATCAGAGTGAATACACATGGTGTAATTTGTTTAATTGCAACGATTATGAATGAAGTTGAGCTAAACTTAGATCGGTCTTTTACGAATATTCTTTTGAACTAGTTGAACTAGATTTTATGGATCAGTAATGAATCAGTGTTGAGCCATTGTATTTTAGGATGACCAAAGGACATTTCTTAAGGCGAACTATTTAAATACTAAATGTTAGGGTGACCAGTCTATTAAAAGAAAAAACAAACCAAGAGTTTGTTTGCATGTTTAACTTTCATATATAATTCAGAGCAACTAAAAATTCGAGTATTACCAACTTTGTAGTGTCTGCAGTTTGTTGATGTTAAGTGAAATTTTCGACATGATTTACTTGGATGACCGACGACGCCTTTGTCGCTCGTGTGACTCCATCAAAGTGCGTATTAATATGGAACGACAGTAGCCAAAAATAAACAAAACCAACAACAAGCGTTTAATTTGCAAATTAGCCGCAGCAGTAACAACAACAATATCAACAACAAATACAAAGTTAACGAATTTTAAGTACTGCAAGGGAAGGGGAAAGGAGGCAACTTTTTGGGTGGCCACTTCAAGTGTGTGAAAGTGAAATTTATTACACCTGAGCTTTAAAAAAACGAACGAATTTAGAGCTAGACGTGGAACAGATGCCGACGACCATTGACTGGTTTTCAGAGTGTAGATGTGTGTGCGTGTGTGTGTGTGTGTTGTTTTGGGGCAGGTTGAGTAATTGCCTTAGCGTCTAAGAGCTAATTAAAATCAACTTAATAATGTTAATCTCTTCTTTTTTTTTCAAACCAAATTCAGTTGAACGTTTGATTAAACAATGGGCGCCGATTGTTTGGCTGGCGCCGGAGGAGAAATTCATGCCGCTGGGCGTGGAGGAGTTTCTGCAGCATGTGCATCCCATGGACAAGGATCGCAGCTTTACGCCCGGCATGCCCTTCAGTGAATACTCCACCAAATCGCATCTGGTGACCAATTCCGAGATGGAGGATCTGCTGCAGAACGAGCAATCCTTCATCTATGGCCGCAATCCCAATGAGGCGCCTGTGCCCATCTATGGCGTGGCCACACTCTGTCCAGCGCCGCCGAAACGTGAGCCAGATGTGGTGCCGTTGCCACCCTTGTCCAGCACACGGGGACCCTACATACCCGTGTCCATTGATCCACTGGAGGAGCGCAATGACACAGTGCGACGTTCGTCGCGATTGTTTCCATTGTTCCAGCGCGTGAAGCGGGAGACGCCCTCAATGCCGGAATATGCACCGCTCAGTGACTATGATCTGGTCATGGGAGAGACACAAATGGGAAGTGCAGCGATGCCAGAGCCGGCGACGGAGATGGAACCAGACATGGACAACGGGCTGCCAGTGAACAATTTCATTGCCAATCTGGCGGACAATGTCAAGTTTAGTGGTGGCCCCGATCTTGACGACAATCTCGAGGATAACAGCATCGGCGAGTCGCCAGCGCATGAAACGCAGGGAATCAAGGGAAATCTGCCCGGTTTCCACGTTACCTACTGGATGTTCTATCCCTACAGTCAGGGCAAGACCATGTGTACACTCAGCTTGGGTCCATTGGGTCGTATACCCTTTCCGGCTGTCTATGGTTATTGTCTGGGCCACCGTCGGGACATTGGCAGCCACGTGGGCGACTGGGAGCACATGAGTCTGTACTTCAACGGCGACGCTGAGCCCCAGGCCATGTATGTATCGGCCCACGATGCGGGCGCCTATTACAGCTACAATCGCCTGACAGGCTCCTTTGAGTTCCGCCGCCAGGAGACACGAAAGGGCATCCTGCAGCGGCCCAACTTCCCCAAGACGGTGACCACCTTCAAGAATCATCCCGTGCTCTTTGCCGCCAAGGGCTCACATGGACTGTGGACTGCGCCGGGAAAGCATCGATTCGTCAAGGTGGCCAGACTCTATGACATCAATGGTTTCGGCACGCCCTGGAACACTTGGAAGGCCGTCGACATAAGCTACAAGAATCTCAGATCCTATGGTGAGTACCTATGAGTTGAGGAAGTTAATTCTATCTAATGCTTATATTGTTATTTCGGAACAGGTCGCTCGCTGGTTCCAGACTGGCTGACCTATCGCGGCAAGTGGGGTAATCCCAAGAGCAAATGCCATCCCTTCCGACGCATCGGTCTCAACTTCTGCGAGTTTACAGACGGACCCACTGGCATTCCTCTGAAGGAGCCGCACTTTGAATGCGGTGCAGACTATCGTTGATTGCTACTTGGATTGCGACACTGTTTAGATTCTTCTCTGTCTAGAATTAAGCGTACATTTAGAAAAGTATTTATTGTGAAATTCCCGCCCGAAGATTACTCCCAAAACAGCATTAAAAATTGAATTAAGAAACCAAGCAGAACTGTTGGACAATACAATGGAAAACAGAATGAGAAAGGCAAGTAGAAACATCAACAAGTTATAATTATAAGCTGCACAGCAATGTCTAACGATTTTTCGGCTTTTTGACTTAAAATTATAATTGCATTCAACCTTAGTAAGAAACCTCAATTCAGTTGTTAATTCCCAGTAGATATCATTAACGATTTCCTCTTATATTCTATCTTTACTCACCTGGAAAATTAAATTGGCACTTTCGCTGAGCGTTGTATCGTCCGGTGAGTCCACAGGAATTTGTCTTGTGAATCTCGTATCAAACTGGGAGACATCATCCTCGCTTCGCTGTTAAAATCAACAGTTTAAAACATGTGAATCAAGTTTATATAGATATATATAAAGAGAGCTTACCAGCAGCGGCTTTATGGGCGGCTCTAAGCGTCGGGCGACAACATCTTCCCAGTTGACATGCTTGAAGAATGGATGTATTTGCACGGCTGCCGCATCCTCGGGTCCGCTGCCTAGACGCAGTGGCTCCTGTCGCTTCATCAGGCGTCGCACCAGATCTCTGGCTTCCGGTGTGAGGTAGGCTGGCAGATTAAGCTTGGCTTTCAATATGGTCTCAATGGTTTTCTTGCGATTCTCGGCGGTGAAGGGCGGCTAAAACAAAGACAGAAGAGATTAGCATATCATAAGTTGGAATCACTTTAATTGGCACTTACCACGCCTGTAAGCATGTCAAACATGAGTGCGCCTAGTGACCACCAGTCAACGGCTTTGCCATGGCCACTTCTGGTGAGGATTTCAGGTGCCCTGCAGATGACAAAAAAGTGTTTCAAGTTATTAACTTGTTGTTTTTCAGTATCAAGGATTTGGATTAGAAAATGCTTGGCGGGCGCGCACGCACATGTACTCAATAGTGCCGCAGAAGGTGTGGGTGACAATACCCTCTTGTATGTGCTCCTTGCACAGACCAAAATCTGTTAGCTTCACATGTCCCTGGGCATCCAGCAATATATTCTCTGGCTTTAGATCGCGATAGATAATGCCAAGTTTATGTAAATGTCCCAATGCCAATATAATTTCACTCAAATAGAAGCTGAAAAGCAAAAGATTAGTCAACAGTTGATTGTGAATACAAGATTGGGTTACCATGTGGTATCCTCCAAAAAGATGCCCTCGCGCTCCAAATGCATAAACAGCTCACCGCCGCTCAGATACTCGAGTATCAGATACAGTTTACCGTCTGTTTGAAAGGCATACACCAGTTCCACAATAAACGGATGCTGAAATTATTTGGATAAATAAATAAATTAGTTATTATTATTATTATTACTTTTGAATTTCTTTAATAAATATGTTAATTTAACTTTGATAATCTCACCTTTACAGCCTCGAGTATGTTGCGTTCAGCTCGCGTGTGCGCCGTGTCCTTTTGATTGGTCACTATCGATGCCTTCTTGAGCACCTTCATGGCAAAATATTTGTTGGCATCACGTCCAGCGGTTTTGCGCACCTGTTAAAAAGATAAATTAGAATATTTTAATGCATTAATTGTTGTTAACTCACCTGAAATACTTTGCCGTAACCACCTTTGCCCAGAACTTTCTTAAGCTCAAAGTCCTTGGGGCCCAATTTGATTTTGCCTGGATTGACATTCTCCTCCGAGAGCTCTATAGACTCCTGGCCCTCATTGCTATTGTGGGAGGTGGGAAGAGGAGATAGAGAATTTAGTTACGTTATTAGTTTAGCAAGTGCTTCAGATTGTCACTGCTTATGGTGTTTGCGTGGGAAATGGACAGCCCACGCGTTCTATAAATAAAACCATTGGCAAACACGCGCCAATTGGCGCCCCCAAACCCTCAATATCATCCCCATTGCATCCACTCCATCATCGTATCGAGTGTTTGCACATTGGCTGGCTGCCTGGCATATTGCCCACTAGACAGGGCCAAACAACAGCTTGTTGGTAGTCAATTGTTAGTTGTAAACACTTCTGTCGTCGACATATATGACAGGAACAAGTAAATAGAAATAAGGTAGCTGCCTTATCAGTTTTGGTAGCTGCGTCAGCGTCAGGTGCCTGTCTGGTGGCAATTGATATGTGCCCAGGCAAAGCCGATTATCATCCTAAACCAGTTAATACTTTTCGGGATTTCCCGCCAACATTTGTTCGCCAGTTTTCCACAGAAAAGAATTGCAATCTCAAAGTTGCTGTTTCATCTTCCGTCAGCGACATAACTTTAGCATTACTCACTCTTGATGTAGATTTATGCTCAATTCCGGTTCTAGATCGACCTGCAAGAGACAGAAGGAGAGAGAGAGAGAGAGAATGAGAATGAGATAATAAACGATATGTAAATGAGTCAGAAAACTTGAGCAATTAGTCAGTAGTTGGTACTAATTGACCGAGAGATACTTGCTATGCAAATTGTAAATACGTAACCTAATAGTTTTTTCTCGAAAGCTTATTTATTAATTATCAATAGGTGACATTTTATTTAATTTAAGCAACTTTGTGAAAGTCTTCCTGGTTTTAAAGAAATTAAGGAATTTGTTTTAATATTTACAAATTAGAATATAGATAGTGTATAAATTTAGCACCACAAACGATCAGAGAGAATTAATCAGGAAATGAGAAATCCCTGATATACTAATCTTGATGAAGAAGACTAATTATTACTTTAATTTCTTAACAAAAAGATTCTGAATTAATAATTAATCTAAGAATCTCAAAGGAAACCTTCGATAAAAGTGCTTAAGAATTTTGGCATAGCTTGTTATTAAACTTGCGATAAATGTTACGACTACCTGAAGCTGTGCAATGTGTCGTAATGTGAAAAATAAATATGCTTAAGATCTGCTCATTTGAGAGAAAGTGCTTTTGGGGCAAGAGAAATCGTTAAAGGCGGCAACGCCGACGCAGAACGATTCACGGTGAAATACCGCTTTTAAAGCCACTTGGCTCTCGGGTTGTTTAGACGAGTCTGTCTATATACAAGTTTATATACAACGATACAGACAACGGCACACTTCTCCACACACACACTCATACACAGAGAAAGAGAGAGAGAGAGAGAGAGAGAGAGATAGAGACACACGCACACCTTCTCTTTAATGACAAACTAAAATTAGAACTCGGAACAATGCCAAATACTCTGCCACTGATGCTAATGCTGCTGCTGCTGCTGCGGCGTTTGATTCTCTGATCTTTGGGGGATTTGGAGACTTGGTCTCGGACTCTACAAAGTTTCTATATATATTGAATTCTATGTGACGCCCGCATAAACTAAAAAGCCCATTTGGCCGAAGGGAAACTGGTTCAGCCTCGTCAAATGACGGCGCCGAATTCCAATTAACAAATCCATCATAATTTCCAGTGTCCACAAATCGAGGGCGGTTGCTCCGTTTGCATTGCGTGAAAAAACCACAAGTATTTATGATAAAAATAAAATCGTATGGAAAACGGAACACTTCGATTGCATTATTTTAAAAGCTACAAAATAAAACAAACAAAGCTGCACGCGCCGATCAACTTGATTCCCAAGTCATTTTAACATTTTCTTCTACTTTTTATTTGTTTCTGTGTTTTCGTCTTATCAGTTTTTCGTTTTCTAGTTTTTTATTAGAAGCTGATAAGAATTTGTGTTCCTTTTTTTGTTAAGTGGGAGTTTAGCTTACAGCAATATGAGAGACGACAAGAGTGTGTGTGTATTGGAAATTAACCCAGCAGCATTTTAAAGCGTGAAAACCATAATGAAAACAACCTTCACTGACCATTCAATGATCAATGATTCACCCAGGATAGAAAGAAGATAAGATAGAAAGTATATTTTGAGTCAGCTATAAGCAATAACTGCTGATTAAGATTGATTATGCGGTCACTTTTAGTGGAGGTTAAATATATTATTCCCTCATTTTGGCACGAAATTACAGATTTCTTATTTCATTAAACGGTTTTATAATTTATTATTGTTTTTGTCGCTCTTTCGCTTACCTAAAAATCATGCTACTGAGATTTTATTGATCAATTATCAGATTTCCAGGGTATCAATTTTAATTGAGGCCAGAGAATGAGAAGTTCGACTGGGTTGTTGCTCTATAGTTGTTGTAATTCAAAAGTTGATACTGTCAGCTGTATGTGTGTGTGTGAGTGTGCATTGTTTGTAATCATAAATATACATAGGTATGTATTTACGTGACGGAGTGAGCAATTGATAATGATTATTTTGAAGGACATTTGTTTAGTTTGATTGCTTAATATCGAAAGACATTATTGGTTAGTATATGTAGCGATAATGATATAGAAATTGTGTTTCATAAGGGGGCAAAACTTAAGCTGTGTGCTGGGTGAAGATGTTAAATAACCTGATGACGCCACACGCTCCCGTGTCTCTGTGATGGACTTTTGCGCAGCAGATAAGCCACCGAATTAAATTCAGCTCCCTAACAGAGCAAATGCGAATATTATTGTGGCCAGCTGCGCCTTTGGAAGGCGCAGACAAAGCGAAGGTAAACAAAGAGGGAAAACTCTTAAATGCTGCATGCGGAGGTGGAGGTGGAGGGGGGAAGTCTCTGCTGTTGCGCAGTTTAAATTTATTGTGCTACTCACATCATCCAATTCGATCCTGTCGTCATCCGAATCTCGTGCTTTGTCATCCTCGTGCAGCTCGAGATCGAAGAGTTCACTGGGATCACTCACGTCCGCCATTTGTCGTTGTGTTTGTTGTCGTCACTCACACTCACACGTACACGCCCTCACACGCACAGGCACACGCTCACGCACACACAAGCGCAAGCACAGGCAAACACTTTGCTTCTTGCCTTCTGCGTTTGCTATGAATTTGTTGCTGCTTTTGCTTCTGCTGCTGAAACAATACGGAAACAGCCCAGCGAGACAACAACGGCGACGAAACGTGAAGAGACACAGAGACGCAGCAGTTTCTTGGCAATGCTGCGATTTGTGATTTAGATTTTTAGTTTTTGCTTTTGGTTTATTCCACCAGGTGCGGGGGCACTTTTCGTGGCCCCGAAGGTTATTTGTTTATTAGTTAATAGAATATGAATGGAATCGGAGGCGCAGCAGCAGCAGCGGAGCGCCAATGCCACAGCCACACAATGCCAATATATACACAATCGCACACACACGACGGAGACGCGACCATGAGACGCATACAGAGGCGCACGCAAGTTGCCACACGACGGGAGCCTACACGCGCGCTCACGTTGAAATCTTCAAATTAAATTAAATGTAATTTAATAATAATTAAAATGCACTTTTTCTTTGTTTGCAACCCAGAACACGAGGTAGTTGACTGACTACAACAAAAAAAACAAGGTGGCAGCCCGAGGTAAGATGACTACAACATCAAAACAAGGTGGCAACCTTGGCAACTGTGGCAGAGATGACAATATTCAACTCCTTCTAGAAATAATTGGTCAAATATGGTATTTTTTAAATTCATTTTTAAGCTGAAATTTTAAAACTTTCACAGGGGTGTTTTTGTCGATTTTTTAAATTTGTTTTTTGAATTTCTTACAAATTTCTTAATTTGTTCATTACGCAAAGGTGACATGCCCCAAATCAATTTTAAAATGAACTTTATTATTTTAAAAATTTTATAATTTTCTTAGTTTATTTAATTTGTACTTAATTAATATTTATTTAAAATTAATTTAATTCCTTTCCCAATGGATCAAATTTTCTATCGATGTTATTCATCCACCACACAACGCATCCACTACTAGCACAAATGTTGCCATATGTCACCAATGGGTGGCAGCAAATGTTGCCATATGTACCATCCAATACCACCTCGTGGTAAGTTGTAGCACTATAGAGAACTCACCATACACAAATGAATGTGTCAGCCAAAATGCTTTGCGGAGCGTCCACTGGGAAGTGTTGCCGATCTGGCAATATTGTTCGAGTGGAATTAGTGGTTGTAGTTAGTGCAGAGGTGGTAAAACATTGAGCGAAACATCGATGTCATCGATGTATGCAAACCAAAACTCATTAGATGATTATTAGATTATTATTTTAGATCATTTATAATGTTGTTGGTTTTTTAATGTTGTGTTTTAATGAATTTACAAATAAAATAAATTACATTTAAATTTCGCGCTGCGCTGCCAATTGCATCGGTATCGAATGTGTCAAACTTGCTTAAAGTTGTATCGCTGCCTTTCGGCGCGCAATATTGAAATTAAATTTACATTATTTAAAAACTTTTTAATCATAAATTTGATAAAACAGCGGTTTGAATTTTTTTAAATCATTAAATTACAAATTTCATTTTTATTAAAAATCATGTGAAGTTTGAAAAATTCTAGCTAAAAAACTAAAATATATTCCAAAAAAGGTTCCATCTTAAGAAATACAAAACAATTTGGAGACACATTTTTTCTGTGGCTAAATGGTTGCCACCGTGTTTTGGGAACCAAGGCTGCCACAGTTTTTTAAAACTGTTGGTGCTGTCGTGTGTTGTTTGTGAGCACGGTTGCCACTTAAAAATATCTGATTGAGCCAAAAACAACCAAAAAATGAGCCAAACTGTCTAAAAAAGGGCCAAAACTTTTTTTTTGCAGTTCATGTTATTTTTGCATTTAATTATATAAAAAATATTTCGTTCACAAACACTTAAATGAATAACAAATATATTCTAAAGTACTTCACATTTTCATCTTAATCTAGTGATTATGTTATTAAATTAAAATAAATATGTACTTCAACCTAAAACTATACAAAATAACTGATTCTGAACTGATGAAAAAAAACAGCCAAATCGCAAAAATAAGTGCCATTGCGCCAACTGGTAAAAAAAGAGCCAGTTTTGGCGCAAAAACGCCAATTGTGGCAACCGTGTTTGTAAGTGTGTTCGTTAATAACCCAATAATTAGCACGCAGCGAAACAAAAGTGAACAAAAAAGAGTTTTTCATCAGAAAGAATCCAGATTCTAAAGAGTAAATAACAATGTGCACCGGTGGTTCTCCTAGCAGCAATGGTTCCCAAGCCGGCGACAGCACCGAGAGCGAGCAACAACCACCAGCAACGCAGCAGCAGCAGGAACAGACACAGAGAAGGGCGATTGATGCATCCACGACAGAAGAGATTTTTGCTGAATATGGCGAAAGCTTGAAGCTATTGACATTGAATTCGCAAGTCGCCGAGCTGCTGACCATCATCCGGGATAAGTAAGTGAATGCCACAAGCTGCCATTGCCTTTATTTTAATATTTTCCTCTTTTTCCTACAGAAACACGTCACGTAGCGATTTTAAATTTTATGCTGACCGGCTAATACGGTTGGTCATCGAGGAATCTCTGAATCAGCTGCCCTACACTGACTGCGACGTGGAGACGCCTACGGGTGCCATTTATAAGGGCCTCAAATATCGATCCGGCAACTGCGGCGTCTCCATTATACGTTCTGGAGAGGCCATGGAGCAAGGATTGCGGGATTGCTGCCGCTCCATACGCATTGGAAAGATATTGGTCGAATCGGATGCCAATACACACGAGGCACGAGTGGTCTATGCACGTTTTCCCGACGACATCGGTAGTCGCCAGGTGCTGCTTATGTATCCCATCATGTCTACCGGGAATACAGTCTTGCAGGCGGTCAATGTGCTGCGGGAGCATGGTGTCCCCGAGAAGTGCATCATACTGTCGAATCTGTTTTGCACACCTGTCGCTGCACGCACCGTGGTCAATGCGTTTCCTAAAATGAAGATTCTCACCTCCGAACTGCATCCGGTGGCGCCCAATCATTTTGGCCAGAAATACTTTGGTACTGACTAGATAGGTAGTCACAACATCAGCAGCAAGCAACTTACAAGACTTGACAACTAAGCTCTGCTTAGGATAGGTAGTGTGTGTTAGTGTTAGATTACTTACCACTCACCCAAAAGAGAAAAAAACCAAATCTCCATTTTGACCAACTAACAGCGATTTTGTTAAAAATTTTGCATGGACTTTTACTAACATATTTTTTTTATTTTGTTTTCTGTCTTTAGATGACCTTTAAATTGCAAGAGGAGCCCAAAAACTACAATGAAATATTCTCTATTTTAATTAGCCTTTTAAAATTTGCTTTATTTTAGTGAAAAAAAAATCGCAAAGATACGTGACTTGTTAAAACTTATATGTAAATACAAACGGAATAAATATTCTATATATAACACTTAAGAGCTCATTTTATAGTTGACCACCGTGTCAACCTTGTGCAATCCGGTCGAGAAGGAGCGCAACTGGACGGCCTGTGCATTCGGTATGAAGACAGCGCCAGTTTCGTCCCACTGTGCTGGTATTTCGGTATTTTGTAGCGTATGAATCATCACATCAAAGGTGCAAATGCAGTCGAGCAGCGGTAAATAGCTGACGGTAGCCGATATCTGTCTCATCACATCCCGAATCTCGTTCTGTATGCGACTCAGCTGCTTTGAGGATGTCAGCTTGGTTGGATCGCCGGTTTCGCCGTCACCAGACTCTGCCTGCATTTTAAAGTCCCAGCACTCGAGTACTTCCTTGGTGTGAGCATTGGTTATGACCATCGAGATTTTGTTAATCATATTCTTGGACAGCCATTCTGCAAGAGGGAAAGTGATCGAAGAAGGAAATCAATCACAATTTCACATGCCTGCAAGTTAAACTAACCTTCAGTTTGTGCCAAAACGTTCTGCAAGAAGGTGGTGATCTTGGGATCTTTCGACATGAGTATGGTCAGGCCATATTGTTGTGTGTTGTCAAAGTTTTCCGCTGGATAAATGCCACGTTGAAACAATATCGAATTGATGCCATACTCTAAATTGCAATAAACAAAGAAAGGAAGACGCCGCCATTATTGCAAGCGCGCGATTAATAAAGCGTCCTCTTTGTTGTTGTGATTACTTACTTAGGTACTCGACGATTATCTGTGCTGAGCCCTTTAGTGTAATGCAATTCTTAGTTGCTTGAGCTGCAGCCATTGTATTTTAATACACTTTCTTTCGATCGTAGTGCGCAAATAAAAGTTTTTATAAATTAAAGCCGCTCGTTTTTGAAGCTCTTTTCAGTGAGGTGGAGAATTATCGATAGTCGGCACCATCGATAGTCAACGATCATCTGGCAACCCTGACTTAAAAAAGGTGGCAGTCCTGGCTAAGGTGGCAACCTCTGGGCCCCACTTTTCTCACTTTCAAAAGTGCGAAGTTTTTTCGCGACATAAAAATTAATTTTTTCAATTTTGAAGCTAGAATTTTGAAAATTTTACCAGAACTTTTGTTGGATTTTTCTCGAATTTTTAAGTTTTTTTCCAGAATTTTTTACTCAACTTCGCAACGCGAAGAGCGAAATGCACCAAACCAATTTTAGATTGAACTTAATTATTTTACAAAATTTTGTATTTTGTTGTTTTTTTCAAATTGTTTTTATTTAATTTTTAATTGATTTTTGAAAATTTCAAATTTTTATTTCAAGTTTCCCGCGCGTGAATAAAACAGAACCAGTAACTTGAACTACCGTCATAAAAAACTATCGACCCATCGATAGTTCTCCACCTCTACTTTTCAGTTCACTAGGGAACTAGTATAAAAAAATACTAAATAATCGGTATGTAACAAACCGCTTTAAAACAAAACAAAACGCTTTAATAATCGGTATGAAAGCGTTTTGTTTCGGCGCCAAATTTATTTTAAAATAAATAGAATAATTTATAAAAATAGATAAATTATCAGTTACTTTATAATAAGAAGAATAATAAACTTTATTTCTGTACCTTTTAGGTGAAATTCTGAGAGCATTAGGAAAAATCCGACTGTTTCAATTGCTCCATAAACAAAATCAATGGCCGTGTTCACCAGAACTAATCAATCAGTAATCATGTATCAGAAATCAAAAAATTTCTGATGGGCTTCTGGTGAACGCTTTGATGAAATTTTAAGGCAAAATCGAAGTTGTCATTTCTTCTTTTGTCAAAGTTTTTAATATTTATTAACAAAATTCAAATCAGTTTGGCGCAAAATACTTAATGCAATGGGAATAAACACAGCGAAAAGCCAGATTTAAAAAAATTGATGATTTGTTTCATTATTCAATAACTAAGCCAATATTGTATGCGCATTTAATATTTTATATAAAAAAGTTTAAAGCACTTTTCCTAACCATATTCCTTAAAAACACGCAGACTCCAACGTTTTTTTGCATTTTTTTTTAAGAAGACCAATTTAGTATTAATAATTTGGTTTCCGTATTAATTTTGTCCTATTTATTTTCAAATCTTGTGTTCTGTTGATTACAATTTGTTATATCGATAACAAAGCAACACAATCAGAGAATTTCAGCGTACTATTTTGGTGATGAATTTTCAGTCATCATAATCACAAAATTTTGAAATCATGATTGCTCATCACTGCCGTTCTCCAGAATAATCATACAAATTTCATCGATATTCTGTTGTCGATTTGTTCTGGTGAACACGGCCAATGGCGTAGGCAAGGGAAATAGTCTGATATTTCCAGCTAATAAGCTTTTGATAAACCTTAATTCAGAAAATTAAAAAAGATACACAGCAAAATAGTTGCAACAAATACATGAATTTTATTAGCAATCTCTGAATTATTTAATATCTAAGCATGAGATCCATTTACGCGCACGTATTCATATTTGAATAATATATAATATAATATATTTATTTCGTACTGCTTCTCATCCTTCGATTGTTATTGCTGCCATAGTCCATTCTGAAGGTTGTGCCTGTTTTGAAAAAATAAACCAAACGAAGATATTTTTAGCCAAGTTAATTTTAGTTACGCTGGAGGTTTCCCCAATCAAAGCTCATAATTACTTTAAACTGCCAACACCGGGCTCGATTATCCAGAGCCTTTGTTGTTGTTTTTATGCTGGGTAAAAGATTTCGGGTATCGATAACGGAAAATGAACAGCAAATTAGGTGTAGAAAAGAAAAACCAAATTAATTTTGTTTTTTTTTAGTTTTTGAATATGTTGTATTTGTAATGCTAAAAATAATTTAAAAGAACGTGGACGCACTTAAAACAGAAAGAAAAATTAAAAGCAATTGTTTTGTAAAATGTGAAGTATCTGCAAAATTTTTAATGAAATTTTTTCTTACGCTTCATTTTGTGTTTTAATTAAAATTAAGCTTTACATGGTATTTTTGGTATAAATCTTTCGATAATTAAATTAAAAATTTGGACTTAACTTAACTAAAAATAATCACTTCGCCTACCAAATAAGTACAAACTGATGTCAACATATACATACATAAGAACTAAATTTGCATTTTACATTTCATTCACTTTAATTACAAATAATAATATTAATCATAGTGATAATAAAAAAAACACATAGAATGGGAAATATAATAGTATTTCGAAATTAAGCAGTTGTAGTATGTTGTATGTATGTTTATGGGTGTAAGTTTATGTACGAGTACTTAGCATAATGTTTAAATTAATATTTCATAAAGTACAAAATAAATTATGGTTAAACTTTTGTATAACTTAATTGAAATGTACACAAAACTTATCGTGAATTATAGCGATTAAATTAGAATAAGTAAGTATAATATATATACATGGTTTATTACAAGTTCTCAGCTACGTAAACTTTTGCTCTATATAGTATACTTTATATATGTATATGTATGTCTATGGTACAACAACAAAAGCGCAACAGTGTCAGTGTCAGTTTTAGGGGTCAATCAGTATCGTTCTTCATTATTATTATTTTTTTTTTATATTTATTTCTTAACTTTTTTTTTTAAATTTATTTCTCGCCACACAAAGTACAATAAATAAATTCAAATTTTAATTCAATTTCATACACAATTTTCTGTCACCGTGCACAAACGCCAAAAAGAACAGGAAATGTCAGTCTGCAGCTGATTAATAATTTTATTTGAATTATCATTATTATTTCGATTATGTTTTTAATTTTTCTTTTTGTAGTTGCAAAAATTTAAAATAGGGCTGAAATTTTGTGTTTGTTTTTGTGTGTGATTTTTTGTTGTTTGTTTTTCGTGTGCAACAAATTGTATAATTTTTTAAACATAATACTAAAAAATTAGATTTGTCGGCGTTGGAGTGCAGGGAGTACTTTTCTTTGCATTTAAAATAAAAATTCTATGCATTAAAATAGTCATTAATTAAGGTATGTATTTGGCCGTAGATTGCAACAAAATATCTGTGAAGAGATTAAATCATAAATAAAAATTAAAATTAATTGGTTTTTCTTTGAGAATTATTTTTGTTTGTTTTTGTTTTTGATAACTAGCTGCCCTAATACCATTTTCAAAAGGGAATTACAAGCAAATAATGCACTTAAAGAAAGGGACGCTCCATAGTTTTTCATGCATGATAATATATGATTTTTGTTTGGTTGATGGGATAAAGCTATTGGTAACTGTATGCCAGCTTAAGTTTTGTTCTCTTTTGCGTTATAAACAAATCAATAAAGAGATAAAAAAAAATAGTAGGAATAAAATAGTGGAACAGAGTTAACCAATTGAGAGAAAAACAGTGAGGAAACGCAAAAGATTAGTCAAAATTATTGAAAATAATAAACAATCACCAGATAAATTAAATAAGGAGCATATGAAATTGTTGTTTGGTGTTTTGGTTTGTCAAAATCTACAGCCAAAGTGTTAATAAATGTTTCAGAGAATAAACAAGAAACTATAATAAAATGTGTGGTATAACTAAATTAATTGCAAGAAATAATTATTGTTATTTTCATGTTGTTACTTCGCATCGAGTTTTTTTAAAATATTTTTTTTCCATTTTTTTTTATGATTTTTTTTTTTAATTATTGCAAACTACAAAAATTATGAATAATTTTTATCGTAAAACAAAACAAAATTTCTGTTTGTGGGTGGTCAGTGCTTTTGTGTGTGGTGACTGTACTTTTTGGCGACAGCTATTGCTGCTAGGGTTGCCATTTGTTGCAAAATGAAAATATCTAACTTAAGAGAGCCTCTGTTTATTGTTATTAATTTTACTGTTATTGTTACTGTTATCCATATGAGTGTAGGCTGTGCCAATTGAATGGTTTGAATGCACATTCGACAAGTTATTCAGTATTTGGTAGGTGTCTGTTATGTATGTGTGTGTATGATTGTTTGTGTGTGTGTGTGTGTTTGTGAGTCTGTCTGAGTCTGTGAGTTGCTTTATAATTTTGTTTTGTTTTTCGTGTAAATGGAAAATCAAATTGTTTTTAACTTTACTTTAAAGAGAATTTCAATTAAAATATAAATTCCTAAGTAATAACTATTTAAAATAAACCTTCTATAGCACCATTTGTTTTTATTCGCATTATTATTTAATAATTTTCATTAAACTTTAATTTTTGTATGTTTAATTATATAGCTTTTAATTAAGAAAAGAACAAACATTTTGTTGTTGTTAGTTTGTTTTAAGACTTTGCTTTGTTGCTTTTTGGAATGTGTTTTCTAATAAAAACTCAAGTTCACGGTATGATGAAGAGGCGGATGATGATGGTAGCACTAGGAGTAGCTAGACGGGGGTACTTCTATATCTTAGAGTTGGTCATATATCGTTTATTACGTGCGATTTCCATGCTTCAGTCGCTGGGCTGCCGGGTATACTGTATTTGTACTTTATGTATATGTATGTGTATATTGTGTGGGTGTGTGTATGTGTACTGTTTTTAGTTATCAACTATATTTGGTTTATTTCAAGTTATTATGTTTTTTATAGACAGATGACCATTCTGATAATTATTATTTGTTAATTTTGATACTCGTAGTTTCTTGTGTACAATTTCAGTTCGATTCTGTTTAGGATTTATATTTCGATAACGATTGCGCGATTATCGCGTTACTCGATCTAAAACAATCGATGCTATAGAAGTGCCTATTTTAGCAGTAAAAACCTCCATAATACTTGTCGCCACATTCGGGATTATTGCTGTACGTACTGTCTGGCACGTTGTATTCGCAACGGACGCCATAGTATCCATCCGGGCAACTGAAAGATTAAAGATAAAGTCCATAAGTGAAAATTGTATTTAATGCGATGCAAACATTTTAAAAAACATCTTTTCCCAAATTAAGTACACACCAACCAACCACATGGAGATGGCCATGAACTGCGTTGCAGTGCGAACACTTAAGTATAAACAGCAGCAAATACAAAAAACACTCCAACATTTAATTAATAATATTTTTTTTCTTTCCTTTTTTTATTTTGCAAACCTCAAGAAGTGAAATCGAATTGGAAGTGAAAATGAAAATGGTTTTTCACAGCCAAAAAGACTGCTTGAAAAAGAAATACCCTAGATGCAGCCTTGAGCTATGAGTCAAAAGGTTTCCTATAAATATCGGAAATTAATTAAATTAGTTAATTAGCTAGTTTTAATATGTTTTTTAATATGTGGCGAAATTGATTAACAAGCTGTTGCAAAAGTTAGCTCAGGTTTGGTATACCCCATTTCAAAATGTACTGTTTACAGGGTATCCGAAGAGTACAATGCGCTTTTTTGGGATTGAATTGAATTGGATTGGATTGGTTTACATATACGAGTCGATATATGCGTCGTGCATACACACAGTACGTGGATATTGTATAAAACGAGGCGCTGAAAGACATTATTCACATTGCACACACACACACACACACTCAGACAAACTCACACTCACAGATGAATCCGAGTCTGAGTGTGTGAGTGTGTGTGTGTATTCGTGGAGTTGAGAATTTCACTCGCTGCTGTAATGCGATGCCAAAATATTACAATTTCTAGTCAGTTTCTCAAGTGCTGCACTCAGAATGGGTTGCTTAGTTTTGGGTTCTGTTTCTGTATCTGTATCTGTATCTGAATTGGGGTTGTCTCTCAACTGACTTTATCAGCTGTCACAGGTTTTATCACAGTGCCACTTGAGTTTGACTTTGACTTTGACTTTGACTTAAGGGATCAACTTGCAGCTGAACAATCCTTTAAGATTCATTTACAGATCGTACTCATACTTACTTGCAATAGAACTGATTGAGATCCATTATCAGCATGCAGGTGCCGTTGTGAAAGCAAATATTCTCCTCCTTACATGGATAGCCCGCACTACGCGAATCCGGTCGCATGGCAACTGCAAGAGATAAATATATACAAAAATAAATGTAAATGAAAATCATAATTCTATATAGTTTACAAGATGTATCTCATGTAGGTGGCATTTCTATGCTTCGATTGTCGCCTTCAAATGTGCCCATAAATTAGAAATGAATTGGAGCGGTTTCTAACACGGCAATTTGACAGGCGCACATCAAAGTTGAGTTGATCATCGTGATGATGTTGATGATCTACTTAGGGACTGTCTATTGAAGGTCTTACCTGGATAGGCATTGATCATGATGCGGCGCTTGTCAATGGTTTTGCTGACTTTATTCTTGGCACGGCACTCGTATTTGCCCGCATCGGAGGAACTGTTAAAGGAGCGCACGATCAGCTCGGCGCGTCTTCTGCGAGAGATTAGATATATAACATATTTTAGAAATAATTATATAAACAATATACTTATGTATGTGTACTTACTTGTGATGCTTGAATTGATAAACATTGCGTTTGCGATTTATCGACTTGTCGTCCTTGAACCAGGTCACCTTTGGCGGCGGTCTGCCCTCCACCTTGCATATGATCCTCAGCTCCCTGCCATTCTCGATCGTTGTGTTCGTCGGCATCGATGTTATCGACGTAATCGATGCGTTCTGTGCTGTAAAACGACAACAAGAAAACAACAACAAACAACCAAACGGGCATTAAAAATTAGTGTGTGAATTTTTCCAAAACATTTTTTCCTACTTGCATCTTAAATTCTAATTAAATTTCAGTTTTTTTTTTTTTTTGGGTAATTCTCATTGTTTATGCGAAATGAAAATCGTTTGTGCCTTTCGGCGCCATAAACAAATTGATCGCACTAGAAATTATTGAAATTCTTTTAGTTTTCCTCTCTATTTCTGTTTTTTTTTTTTTTTTTTATAGGCAGACGCGACGTCTGTTCAAATTGTTCAACTTAATCGTAAGTTGTTTATTGAGTCTGCAGATCGTTAAATTGGAATATGACATGACCTGATTTTCAAGGCCCAACAATAACGACTAATCGTATCTATAGTACAAATTTGGTGATTTTGCAATTTGATTCGAAATCTTTAGAGCAACTGTTGATGGATAAATCTAGAATTTAGGCAATTTTCGATGGATCTTTGTAGAATTTCGATTATTTGCTGGCAAGTAATCTTCATTAAAAATGTTCAATATTTTTATTAACAGGTCTACATTTGGAATAGGTCGATGTTCGTAATTTGATTCAAATTTTTAAAATTATGCCATATATTGTAGTATTTCTAATGATGTTTTCTATTCTACAGATCAACGAGTTTGTTAAACTTATTATGAACTATGTAGTTTTGTATCATAGTTTACCTAATTATAGCTATGTTTAATATTATCATCTATTGTTGAACAAACTTCCTTAACATATATTTCAATGACCTTTTTTAAAACTTAATTTCTGTGGAGCTGTTAACTAAATAATTTAGGATTTATCATGGATCGATTTTTGTTTAACTGTCACGTGGTAACTGTTTTTAGTATCTACCTCGACTGATTTAAATTTAATTGATTTTTAAATTTAATTAATTAACGCATTTGCATTTGAATTGATATTTTGCAATTCAATTTGCGAAAACCAATTACACATTAGCCAATCATTTGCGGGATGTTGCCAAAAAGTCTCCTTCGCAACCAGCGGCTGCTGCTGACTCATAAGTGTCGAGAGAATTTGGCAATGAAACGTTTGTGGTCGATCGCCTCGGGTTTTTGGGCTGCTTTTGCCACGCCCACCGTCGAGAGGGGGGGTTGCTTTAATTAGCTGGCATATCACGTGTCTGGGCCATAATCTTAGACGAAAGACTCGGGAGAGGGTGGTGTGGTGTGGTGTGGTGTGGGCGAGACCAAGACACGGATCGAGGGACGCATCACATGATAATTGACAATTGCGTGTGCTTGGTAATGAATGAATCACTCGAATTTCGAATCATGTGAAACAATTGCTCAACTCTTAAGTACACAGATCTATTTTCAAATCGGTTTTCTATTTTCTATTTTCGACTTGTTATTTTATTTCAACTATTTTCAATTCTTGGGTGGGCGAGTTGCAGTTTGAAAACTTGCATGCGAATTTTCACATGCTCATGATTATGCAATGGGATTACGCACGCGAGTTTTTCCAGTGAATTAAGTCTATAAAATAATATTTGCAAATAATAATAATAGTAATAAATTCGTCTGTCTGGACTATATCTATTTATACAGAAATCTGTATACATATGTATGTATATAATTCAACAGAGAGTCGGCGTATTTTCTGTTTGATTTAATGCTAAGCAAATGATAATTTATGCGACTCTCGCGTGGCCCATCCGAAAGGAAAATGTATGAATTCGAGTGTTCAGCGAATATTTATACTATAAAATTGCTATATATTAAAAGATAATTTATTGTTTATAATTTATGTTTCGGCCACAACGCGACGGCCCATAAAACAGCATTTTAATTGTCCGCGTCACTTTCTCACGCTCCCAAATTGTTTTGCGGTATCTTCAGTTCTCTCCTCCTCTTCGCTCCCAAACTTCACAATAAGAACAGAGGAGGAGGGGAAACAAGAAGAAAAATCAAATGAAACGGCAACTCACAAGTTGCCATGGACAGACAGACAGACACAGAAGGCGATTAAGAATTGAAGGCAGCACGCAAACAAGTTGACAATTGTCATGCCCAAAGCAACAAACGGGGTGACAACCCCGCCCCGCCCCCAACCGCCCCCTCTATCGTGTACATATGTGAATCGGTGGGGATCCGATCCCCAAATTCAACACGCAGTTGCCGGTCGAAGCCTTTTCAAGTTTTTTTTGATTTTCTGCTTTATTTTTGCTTTGATTCACAATGAAATTCGAGGCATAATAATAAGATGAACATTTTATTTGCGTGTGTGCGTTTTTTTATTTACTCTTTTTTTCACATTTTTATTATCTTTTAATGTTTGGCATATCATTTCATTTCGATTCATTGTTATTATGACTTAATTATGCGCTTAAAAAATGATTATGAAAGCGCTTTGGCCATTGGTCTTTTCGGTTGGACTTTGGATTAACAGCTCAAAATAATGTGGGAGAAAAATATATATTGCAATGGAGAAAGAGAAAACAGATTTAGAATTAAGATGCTCTCATCCATCTCTCTCGTAAAATATTATTTTTGTGGATTTATGTATAATAATACAAATGTAACATAAAACATTTGAGAATTACTAGAACAAATTATATAATAAGATTAATTACAATCAGAAAAAATGCCCAATTCTGTTAAAACTCGAATCCTTTAATGAGAATCACATAGAGAAGGAAAAATATATATTGCAATGGAGAAAGAGAAAACAGATTTAGAATTAAGATGCTCTCATCCATCTCTCTCGTAAAATATTATTTTTGTGGATTTATGTATAATAATACAAATGTAACATAAAACATTTGAGAATTACTAGAACAAATTATAAGGTGCGTTTCATATTCATAAGACACTTTGAAATAGCAAATTTGAAAAGTGTCTTATCTTTATGAAACGCCCAAATATTAATTTTTCTTTAATTAATATTGTTTGCATAAACTAACCACCCTAAATTTTACTGAAACTTGTTGGTTTTATTGCTAAGAATATTATATAAAAAAACAACTTCGATAAAAAATGTATTTTCTGAAATATTAACAAAAAATGGGGTGTCTTATGATTATGAAACGCACCTTATAATAAGATTAATTACAAGAATTTGTATGCATTTTTTTTTATAATGTAGCATCAGAAAAATTGGCCAATTCTGTTAAAACTCGAATCCTTTAATGAGAATCACATAGAGGAGCCCCGAGTGCGAATTGAAATTTGATATTCGCTGCGTTATTTTGCCAAACATTTCGTCGGCAGAGCTCATTGGCCCCTACTGAAGATGGGACATAGCACCAATATCTTCCTCTGATTGCTGATGTTGTTCCTGTTGTTGTTGTTGTGTGTGCGTCAACACTACGTCAAAGCCGCAGCTGCTGTCGCGCCGCGCTTCCGGAAAAGTCTGCGACAACTACCAAAAAAAAAAATGGGGTAAAAAAAAGAGGCGGCAAAAGAAAACACGGAGAGGAAACGCTGCCAAAATGGCAGGAAAAGTGTCGTCGCTTTGGCTGCTGCCTGTCGCCGATTTTAGCACAATTTGCTGTGAGGGGGAGTGAGGGAGGAGAGGGGAGGGGGTAGGGTTGGAAGAGCAGGAGAAGCGGCATTAAAATAACTTTTCATATATGTAAGTATGAAATATTATAATTTTCTTCGTTTTTGCAACTCATTTCTGAGCGCTTTTCCTTCGAGCGTGACGCCTCAATGATTCATGCAAATCCATCAAAAACAACAGGGAGAAGAGCGTGAGAGAGCGAGAGAGAGACAGAGAGCAGAGACAACAGCGACAACATGTGGTTATTGCAGTGGAGCGTTGCCAGCGGCGCAAGGGGAGGACAAAGGGGGGAAACGTTACGTTTATTAAGATTTTATTGAATTAATAAGCAAATTGCATGCGACACGCTGCTGGCGCCATCTGTCGTCCAAATTGCATGCAATTTGCATACACATTATTCGATGAAATTACGAGTCAAATAACATAACACAACATTGTGCTCAACGCGATTCCGGTTATAGCCAAATGCTTTTTACTTAACTCAAATTAACAAAATGTGCAGTATGAAATATTATTTTTCATTTTCCTGCTCTTCTTTTATTTTTGAGAGAAAATAAATGAATTGTGAACGTCGCCGTGCGCTGAAAGACATTTTATTTTGGCAGTGTCTCCCTCTCTCTCTATTTCCATATTACTCTCTCTCTCTCTCGTTTGTTTGACCCACATTCGCTGGCGACAGCAAACGGAAGTTTTTCTCGTTGCTTCTCCAACATTTTACGCTGTTTTTCCAAAATGAAATGTAGCCTGATCTTCTGCATATTTCTCTTCATGTTTTTCTCTTCTCTGTTTTCTGTTTTCTGATTTTGTTTTTTGGGTTATTTATGATGTTAAATGCTCGCGCTCGTTATTTATTTTATAATTTTTGATTCATTTTTATTGGCGCCCAGGCGACATTGTGTCATTTCTCGATTGTTTTAAATAGAATTCAGCAAGTGATTTATTGCATTGGCCATAAACTGAACAACTTGAATGTATCACAACATAACATCGCATTATCTTATTTGCCCCGATATCATTTACAGCCGCTGGCAACGGGCGTAGCACGCGCCCCCCATAAACTGGATGAGCTGCAGGAATTACTCAAAACCAAGGGGTAAAAACCGAGGGGTCGTCGAAGAAGGGAAAGGGACGGGAAGAGAGTGAGAGAGAGAGAGAGAGCGAGAGTGAGGGGAAAGTGCGGCCACTTTCAAGCTAATATTTGCATGTGTTTGCTCAGATACAATTTATATGATTCCCAAAGTATCTTCCTCCCTCTCACTGTCTGTCTGTCTGGGTGCATTGAACATTACGCATACGCCAGGTATGGCCCGGGCTAAATGTAAACATTTGACAATGTTAATGACAAATCATTATTGTTATTATTCTTGCGCTGTTTAAACAATAATTATAATAATTGTGCTTTTATTTCGAGGGGTAATTCAGTTTTGGTTCGATGCCCTTTTGGCGATTTAAAGCGACAATTTTAGCAGACGAGCCTTATAAAAGATACAACTGTTTGCGTTAGATTAGATTATGTTTCTGTGTCTGTTTCTGTTATATGCTACCGAAGTTCTGGAAATTTGCAGTTTTTACCACAACAATTAAGCTGAATGAGTAAGGTGCGAGTGAAAGGCTTTAAAGGGGGGAAAGATCATTTATGAAACTAGTTCGATTTGGTTTGCATGGGAAAAAGTCACTGTAATTGTGACTCCTATGAGCGGAATCAAAGCGAATAGCAAAAACAACAACAACAACAACATCAACAGGCAAATTATGTTGTTCTAACCGGAAAGCTGAAAAAGACAGACAGACAGGCAGGCAAATTGAACAAGTTCTCTAGTTGACTGTCTGTCTGTCTGTTTGTCTGTTTGTCTGTCTGCTCGATGAACGTCAGGCCTGGGCACTGGCAGATGAATGGCCGGCACGTGTGGCCAAAATGTTCGCAATAAGAATGCCTTGAAAGCGAACTAATAAAATAGCAAAAACAGCAACAGAAGGGAAACAACAGCGACAACAACAACAACAACAATAACAACGACAACTTAATATATGTATAATGATTGTCGCCCATTGCGATCTGTCGATTTTTCCATGTTTGTTTGGCGCATTTGCTTATTTATTTGCACGTTGCGTATACGCAATGTGATTTTTCCTTTGAAGCATCGCAACCGCACGCGCGACTTTCACGTTGCTGTTGTTGTTGTCTGTTGTTCTTGCTGTTGTTGCTGTCGTCATTTTGGCACTGATTGCTGACAACTTAAGCAACAACATTGCCAAGTATAAACGTTCTTTCAATGTGGCTAAATCAACTGCCATGCGGCTGTTTAAGGCGCATTGTGCAAATCTGCAATAATAACAACAACAATAACAACAACAAGAGCTACAACAACAACAACACTAATCACAGGTAGCTTTAGCTTTAGATCTACATCTAATCTGTAGAGATCTATGTGCTGTGAAAGATAAGCGATAAGTAAAAAAAAAGAGCAACAAATGAAACAACACACGCACGTACTCAATCTCTCTCTCTCTCTCGTCTGTCTCTGTTTTGCTCTGTCTCTTTCTTTTTGTTGAAATTGCTGGCACTTTGCGTTGCGTTTTTCGCTTTGAACTTCGTCTCGTTTTTTACGCTTTCCCCCCAAGTATATACTGTATGTATGCATGTAAGTATGTAGACAGCCCCCCAAACGATCTATGTATGTGTGTATGTATGTATGCATACTCGCACATACATACATATATATTTTTATAACACTGCCTGCCCCGTTTAATTAAGTCAAGTGAGTGAGGATCGCTGCCCCATGCAACACACAGATACGCCACACAGTTGCCTGCCTCTCTAAATGCCAACAAATTCATCGCAGCTGCCTCTGCCACCTCCATCTCCTCTTTCCTCTCTTTCTCCTCTTTCTTCTGCTCTGTCTGCTCCTCTTTTACGATCTGCAGCTCTTGTATTTGTTTTGTTTATTTGATTTGATTTGCTTTCTTTGTTTGCCGCCGCCGACGACGCGACGACGTCGCTCTATTTTTGCTGTGAGTTTGCAAATCTGTTCGCCCAGCTGTTGGCCCAGCTAAAGTCACAGCCACATTCACACCAGGATCCGACCCAGAACCCCCAAAAGCACCTCCCATCTATCTATTTTCACTGTTGCCCTTTGCTTCTTAAAAAAGACCAACATTATAACATCAAATAATTTGAATAATAGTAATGAAAACCAAACCAAACTTATTTTTAACAAATGCAATAATTTTTTAGCTTTTTTGCCATGTGTATTTCAGAGATTTCTTTATTAATATTAAAATTATTCTAATTGTAGAAAAGAAATTCATTCTAAATTACTGATGTTAAATTAAATGGTAACTAGCAGCAACATCATCATCATCAACGTCATCACCATCATCATAAGCAGCACGCTCTATGCGAATTTTTCTAGCGTCTTTTGTCTTATCTTGGCGCATAGTTTCTCACGTTCCTCTGACTAATGCCAAGCAGGCGCTGCAGGTGGCTTATCAATATCGCAGCTGGTTGCGGTTGCTACTGATAAGAGCAAGCTTTGAATCAGCTGCTGCTGCTGCTGCTTCTGCTGCTTCTTTCTTTCTCTATTCTCTGCTGGTCATGAATCATGAATCGCACATCTTAAACTATGCAACAACCAAAAAACTAACAATAATCATGCATAACATTACTTTATCTTATGTCAACAAAAATATTTTGAATTTCTAGATAACTCTACTTAAATAAGCAACAAATAGTTCTAACAATCTGGTAAAAACTAAAAAAATATTTAACTAGGAGACAATTTTATACTTAATTTATTTAATCACTTATCAATTAAAATATGATTTATAAAATATATTTTTAAATGATAAATATAATACAATTTCAACTAAAAATGTCTGAAAAAAATTTTCAAATTTATATTATAAAAGAAATTTAGACTCCAAGTTTAAAGGAATTTAGTAATGGATACTTTTATATATTTCTGGCAATATGGTTTCAAAATTCTATTCAATTGGTTTGAAATATGCCAGTCAAAACTATTCAATACCTGTCAAAAATAATATTCAGAGAGAGAGAGAGCAAATACTTAGTTCTAAATTACTTTCTAATGGTTTTTCAAACAGCTGACAAAGATGGGAAAAATTCTTTAGGAAACCGAATACCCTTTGAAATTTTGCTTTGATTTTTAAGCAATATTTTTGCAAATAATGCATAAAAAGAGTACATAATATTGATATAGCTCAGCAAATATTCAGTAAATATCAACAAACAGTAAATACTAAATATATCAAAATATTATTTACCTAATTAAGTAATTGAGTAAAAGGAAGTTCAGCTTATATTTGCGATACGTTAATAAATTAGTTAGTCAGATAAGTGCGACGTGTGAACACAGCTGAATTCCGGTCAACTTGTTGCATAGTGTTATCAAAGTAATTGAGGCTGTGACGCTGGCGCTGCAGCAAACAAGCAAACAAACAGACAGACAGACGGACGGACGGACAAACGGACAGATGAGCAAAACAAACACAACTGACAAACAGACAAACACGGAAAATTGATTTACCATTTATTGTTGTTTGCTGTAAAAGCATTTTGATAATGATATTTGTAAAAACGGAGACAAATTTTCCGTGACGTGGATTTGAATGTCTGCAAGAGTTGACGATGACGTAGCTTCAACAGTAGCATTTGTTGTTGTTGTCGTTGTTGGTGTTGTTGTTGTTTGGGACCACCTCTTGGCATGTTTTTCACCAAAACTGTCAAAAAGTTATGCAAATATTTGGTGTCATTTTATGGAAATCCACAAAGTTACGCGTACTCGCTCGTACTTCTAAATACTTTAACCAATTCTCGCTCTTGGCCATTTAGCGTTGTCTCTAAGTATCTTTTCTTCTGGCTAGTTGGCTGTTGTTGCTCTTGTTGTTTGCTGTGTGTTGGGGGCGTGTGAATGAAAACAATGCGGCAGCGATAATGCTGATAAGACTCGCAGGCAAATATTGTGCTGTTGTTTGTTCGATTTGCGACGAGGGCTGCACAACAAAGTGAGAAGATGTAGCCCAAAAATAAAAAAAAGATATTAAGAAAGTACGGTAATAAAAGTTGTTGCCAATAAGAGATTTTCACTGAGTGGAATTAAAGAATTAAGAATAAAATAATTTTTTTTCAATTATTTAATTATTTTCGATTTAATTTGTCACAATTTTAGATGCAGTAGTTTTTTGCAGAGATACATTTGTATCTTTTTGTTCACTGATGCTGCAGCCCTGTCAGATAACGGCAGTTAGGAACGTCACCCGCACACAAACCCATTAACATATGATTTTTGAATACATGAATACACTCAAACATACACTCACACACACACACACATGCACTTGTTGCCCTGGCGACAGCGTGTGAAAATGCATTGCAACTTTTTGTTATATTCTTTTTCCTGTTTTCATTTTAATATTTAGATAAATAAATTTATTTAATTATTGCTGAGAGATTCTTCTGCCCAAGGCCATGTGCTTATGTCTCGTTGGGCTTATCTCGTTTTTTATTTTGGCTTGGGTTTTTTAGTTGCTGCTATGAGCTTAGAGATTGCAACTGCGAGTTTCAGATGCAACTGCAACTGCAACTGCAACAATTTCAATGTGTCTGCGACGCGGCGTCTGCTGCTCATCAGCTTTGACTGTCGTTGTGTCATTGTGTCGTTGTGTGGTGGTTGTTGTCGTTGTTATTGTTGTTGTGGCTGGCGCACAAAGCGCCTGATTGCTGATAGCCATCAGCAGCAGCAGCAGCAGCAGCAGGAGAAGAAGGAGCAACATGGACAACGATTGCAATTGTTTGGCAATGACAGAGCGCACCTCCCAGACGGCCGTAAAGCAAACAAGCCATAATTAAGTTGCACTCGAAATCAAAGGCACAGACAGAGGCAGAGTCAAAGTTGCAACTGGTTGCTGTTGCCTCACGTTCAACTCGCTAAGTCGCTCACTAAGTCAGTGAGTCAGTCTGTGTGTGTGTTTGTATTGCATTCACCGATGATCTTAATTCCATTTAAATCGATCAATTTCCACTGACGACATTATTTTATGCATGCCCAGCCCCAGAGCAACCAGCGACAACCACCGCCAACAGCAACAGCAACAACAGCAGCAACAACTCACAGTCCACAGTCCTCAGACAATCGTCGTCTTGGCCGGTTTTGAGTCAGCGCTTTGGTTACGTGGGTGAGCTGCCAACAAGTGGAATGACTAAGCGTCTCTCTCTCTCTCTCTCTCTGAGTCCCAGTCTGGGTCTCGGTCTGCGTCTGGGACTGACAGGCGGTCTTATCGCCCAGTTGTAGATCGGGACGCGCCCTTTTTGCCAGTGCTTGGCTCTAAAAATAGCCACAAGGCTGTTAACTTATAGCCAAGATCATCATCAGCAACAACAACAACATCATCATAATCATTATCATTATCACATTATGAGGCTGGCATAATCAACAGTTTTTAATCTAGAGCAAGTCCATTGGCAAAAGACAAAAGCCAATGCCAAAACCAAACTTAACCCAATTTTCCGCATAAGGAAAATGAGCACATTACAAGAAACAAGTTGAGAAGAAAGAAAAGTCTGTCTTGGCCATGTCTCTTGGCTGATCATCTTGGCCACGTTGTTGTGGGATTTCAGTGCCTGACACTGACATTTGTCAGCCAACCAGAGAAAGAGAGACAGCGAGTGAGAGAAAGAGACACATCCTTTTGGCCAAAAGCCGCTTTGGTAAAAGCAAAAAATAAAATGAATTCTCGCTTTTGTTCTTAATCAGCGTGGGAAAATCAAAGACAGAGTTGCTGCCGATGGAGCCGAGCCGACATTGTGTGTGACCTTCAAGTGGTGCAGTTCACACCCACAGCTGGTTAATAAAACTAAAGAAAAGCACCGCTAGGTGGCGCTGCAACAGCAATGGCAATGGCAATTGCAACTGCAACTGTTGCAGCTGCAGCACCTGGCAACTATAAAATTTGGTGCATGTTCGCTGATTGAACACAAATGATACGGAAGTCGGTCGCTTTTCAGCCAAGTCTCGAGCTTAAGCGCAAGTTAAAGCCAATGAGTAAAATTCTCACGCTTGGCCACTTGGATTACCCGCCAGATTACATGAAACGCGCCTACACAACAGCAACAACAACAGCAACAACAGCAGCAACAGCAACAACAACAGCGACAACAACGAAGGCGCATAAATCAGCTGCTGCTGCTGTTGGCTTGAAGCTAGAGACAGAGACAGAGAGTTGGAGTTGAAGCTGGATAGCAGGAAAAAGCCGCCAGTTGTACGCATGCCAAAAGCGGCTTAAATGTCCAAAGTGGGCAACAACAACAACAACAACAACAGCAACAACAACTGCAACTACTGCTTGTGGAAAATGTGAAAATGTGTAGTGAAAAGTCAGCTGGCCAAGTTCTGCTATGGGAAACTATTCCGGCCAGCGATCTCTGGCAACAAAATTAATCATACGCCCCATTAAACGGATGACGCAACCCAAAAACAAAAAGCAGAAGTGCTTTAGCCATTTATTTTAAATATATTTCTTCTTTCTTTCTTTCTTTTTTTTGCCATGATTCGTGCGCTTTTTCAACAAATTGAAAAGCACTCATCGCAATTCGTCAGACGCTGCTCTTGTCTAGTCTGAACAACCCCAACAGCAACAGAACAACAACAACAAGTAGAACAACAACATACACCAAATGCGTTGACTTCTTGGAAATTGTGCGGCAATGTGCGCAAAAATAAATTTCTTTGACACGCCACATAAAATGCTGGCAACTTCTGCTTGAAAAACTGGAAATTATCGCACTGCTCAGGCAGATGGCCAAAATGCGCAACAACAACAACAGCAACACAAACTTGGCACTTGCATTGCCAAAAACAAAATTGAAAGAAATAAAAAGTCGAAATGAAAAATAAAAAAAGTGGATGGCTATTTTCGCTTTTGCATTTTAATTCACTTGCGCTTATTTATTATTATTTATTTGGTGCTCCCTTAATGCATCCGTTTCGTCTTTTAAGCCCATTTAATGTTTACTCTTCTGCTCTGCTTTGCCTGTTGAAATGTTTATCGGCCAGATACAGACATCTATATGTTGTATGCATCTACTATTGTTTATTGTGAGCGCCTGTCAGACGATTCTTGTTGCTTGGCATTTTTACTGTTGTGATTGTTGTTGTTATCTTGTAATATTTATATCCATATTTTGGACGTGAATCGCGCGTGCAATTGCTGTAACAATACTCGTAAATATTCAGCTCTGTTGTTATCTACTCAACTATTTTTAGCACTACTTGAAATTCTTTGTTGCTTAATCTATTTGTGATATTTTTAGCAGTCTTAATTAGGTAATAATGGGTATTAAATATAATTAAAAAAATTTTAAAAATAAAAAAACAATTGTTATCTATTAACATATTTAAATCATTCATAAATTCAATAAAAATTATAGTTAATTACGTGTAGGAATTCCAATCTTATAATAACAATAATTTAGTCACTATTTGTAGTTATTCTTCAAAACTCATCAAGATTATTATTAATAAAATTATACTTTTTCATAATATGAGAATTTATTCATTAAATTAAATACTTTTATTATATACACGTAATCTTTGAAGATATTTGTGTTCTTTAAAATCTGTTAAAACCTGAGCTAAACATAAACAAAAACTATTGTTTTAACAAATATATCTACTAACTATTCTTTGAATTCTGTTTTTTTCCCAAATTGTTTATTAGTCATTCTTATCTGTTTGTAAACTTTGCCAAAGTTTGTCGTATGTTTAATATTTGATCTGTTATCTCTATGTTGTTCTTGTTGAACAACATCCGAACTTTTTCCGCTATTTTTTTCCTGGAACTCCCTATCCTATAAGGGGAGTGTGCATCATCGTTATTCCCAACTTTTTTGCAGATTTCAATTTTGCTTTTAATTTGACATGCAATCGTTAGGTTTTCCACTGACTTCCATTAGATATCATAGTCATGTGTTCATTAACGATGTGTTGAAAATGTGATTCCCCAAAAATTGAGTAGAATTCAAATTGGTTTAAATTTACAGTTAAGTATGACAGCGAAACGGTTTCGCTTGATTGCACTCCGTTTAGGCCTTCCCGTTTCCACCCCCTGGTTAATGGTTTGGCCATGCCCCATTGCCACACCCACAGTGAAGAACAATGTTGCCAGTGTTGCCATCTGGCTGCCACCAAATTGCACAACAACAACAACAACCAGAGCAGAGTATTTGTTTAAACAACTTGTGGAACAGTTCGTCAATCAACTGACGTCGAAATTTTTGGGAAAATTGCGAAAAATCGCTGCCATCAATAAGAATGTTTGCTGTAGAGTTGCCACTCCCTTCCGCAGACAGGCAAAATAAATAAATAACGTGCCAAACTACAGATTACAACATTTGTGATGTTTATTAATACGAAATTAAGTAGCCAACGTTAACAACAACCACAACCACAACAGGCAACAAACAACAAAAAACCCGCCAAGGTGTTTTTTTCGGGTGGGTGGGCCTTAATAATCAGGAGTCGGCAGAGAGGAGGTGTGTTGGGCAGGGGGACCTCAAGTAGCGCTTTCATCTTTTTGTAATTAGGTGTGCGCAGAGACTGATAGATAGCTCGTTGGATAGATACAGATTGGATTTTGAATACTGTTGTGCATACGTGTTCACACATCCACATACATACATACATAAATACATACATATGTGGGGCAGAGCGTAGTAAAGATGAAAATGAAAACAGCAGCCCGGCAATGTTTACATATTGCAATGCTTCTTGCCACACTTGCATACATACAAACATACATACATACATAAGATTTTCCTATGGAAGCATAACAAGTTGCCGATGCAGTTTGCGCGCCACAAATGCAAACTTATCGATAAGTTTCGTAAATCGATTTTGCACAGCATATTTGAGGGGATCTAAAATTGATCAATGAAAAGGAAACTCACAGACTGTTATGCTCATGTTAACTTGACTCTTCTACTGTTAAACTGAAAACCATTAACAGAAAGCGAACATTATTATATAATTAAAGGATATTTAATGAACAAATTTATGCAGTTACCGGCAATTGTCTGCCAAGTTTATAGAGTATATAAACTTCGTTTCGATTTGCGCTTGGGTCTTTTAAACGCCAGTCGAGCAACAGCTGTCGATACGCACACACACACACACACATGTTAAATTGTTTTTTGGTTATGTTTTTGTTGTTGCTGTTGCTTTTTGTGGTTCAGTTGTTGTTGGATTTCATTGCGGCCGCGCCGGCGGGGGCGTTTATAATTAATTGTAATTGTCGTTGAAAGATTAATTTGGTTGCGCTTCAATGGCGCTTCATTGTCGGCCATTGCGCGTTTTGGGCAAATCAATTTTATATAGTTTTTTTCTTCACTTCTTCTTTTTATATCTCGTTTTGGGTTTTTTTTCTCGGTATTTTCGTTTTTGGTAGCCGCAATACACATAAATGTATATTTTATGCTGCGAAAAGTGCAATCAAGTGGTTAGTTTTGTGCCTGGGTGGGTCTAGCAAGAGGGGCCATGATAGCAGGGGGGAGGAGGGCTAACCTAGGGGCAATCTTCAAAGGGGCAGCGACGGCAACGGCAACGGCGACGACGACGGCGACGGCGGCGTGCGCCGTCTATGTCGGCCCATTGAAATGGAGCATAAAAATTGTGGCTATAAATAAGACCCAGTAGGAACTGTTTAGTTTCTGTGTTTGTGTGTGTGTGTGCAGGGGTAGGGGTAGGGGTAAGGGTAGGGGGTTGTGTCTGCTGCCTGTATTTCTTTTATTTTTCAAATCAAATTCAAAGTTGTTGTTGCTGCCGAACATTTCCGCAGATCAAAGTCACAGCTTGACAATTTCTATGAAAGAAAAAAGAGTCAGACACCAGCTGGCAACTGGCAACTGGCAGCTCTGGATCGCTGCTGCTAATTGCTTTTATATCAATATCAATTCCATAGCCTGATAACAGCTAACAAATTTTGTACTTTTCAACACCTACATAATAATGGCCCGGGGGCATCTTTCGCACAATCTCCAACTGATAATTATCAACAGAAGCAGCAGCAGCAACAGCAGCAGCAACAGCAACAGCAGCAGCAACAATTGTTGCAGCATTTACTGATTGATATGCAAAAAAAGAAGAACAGCACCAACAACATCAGGTGAAATCTCTATTTTATATTCCAAGGTGGCGGCCTCTAGCGTTCGGTTTTTGCGCAATCGTCGGCGCCGACTGAGCGAGCAACGAGTTGCAAGCCCTTTGATCTCTTGCCTGCTTTTTATTTATTTTTTTTTTATTTTGGCCAACAAGCATGGCGCCATATGTTGTTGTTGTTGTTGTTATTACTGATGTTGCTGCAGCTCTAATTAGGCACACTTTATATAGACTAGTTGCTGTCGTTGCTGTTGTTGTTGTTGTCGTTGCTGTTGTTGTAGGGTGTCTTCTCCCTCAGCGTCAACGTCTGTCAGCGTCGTCGCGACGTGGTTGTTGTTTTAAAAATAAATTGCACATAAATTTATGAAACATGAAAGATTTCAAATAAATATTTCGTCATTTTGTCATACGCTCCAAAAAGGGATCTAGATTTAATTTAATTAGTTTTTGAGTTGAAAAATTCTTGCAAATCAACACAATTCATATTGAGTCTCGTCATTTGAATGGAACGTGTTAAATAAATACAGTGAGTACACACACACACAGGCAGTTGCATATAGTGTATAAATTCTGTGGAAAAATGCACAACACTTAAGTGCAATTCGAATGGCGATGCCAAAAATTTCACAGCAAAATATTTAGATAGTCCCAGCAAACAGCAGGAAGCGCCATAAACAACTAACATACACACAACAACTACATACACACACACATGCATATAGACAACTACTTGTACTTATAACAACAACTAATTGCCAATGACATATAAACAATCGCCGGCAACATTTGCAGCAACAAGTTGCTTGAACAGCCGTTTTGGCCAAGTGCAACAGCAACAAAGTTGGCTCGATTGTCTGGCCAGACAGTCTACCACTCTGTGGCAGTGCAAACTGGCAATCATCATCATTAGCCACGGCCATTTTTGGGTAAATAGTGCAACCCTCTTTGCATAATAATGTGGACAAGGTGCGCATTTGGTGAAAAGCGCGCAACATGCAACATTTTTGTGTCTAAATAAAGATGCGATGTCGTTTAACAACAACAGCAGCAACAGCAGCAACAACAACCATAACAATAACAACTTTTGGTAGCAGCAAACAGCCTGTTTGGCTAGCAAACCCGGTAGTTGGTAGTCGATAGATAGTAAGTGTTTACTTGTTCACATAGTTGCCAATCGATTAAGCTAGTTAGTTATCGATTAACAAATCTGCAATAGGTAACAATAGCAATTAATAATAATTCGAATAATAACAAGAATAGTTCTTTATTTAAACTTCCGTATCGATGGAATTTTAATTGTTAAACTTCAAGAATATTAGAAAACTAGAAACTATATATCATATTCAAGGATTTTTTTAAGATGAAAGCAAGCCGAAGTGTTTAAATCAAATCAGATTGATGAACTATATCATAGTTGGATGTATGGCAGACTATTGCCTGAAATACCATTTAAGAGATGTTAATGTTAACCGAAAATAATGATAGAGATTGCCAGTTAGGATCAAAGCAATAGAAATTAAGATAAAAGATACCAGCAATGATTAAATGCATGAATCGGTTTATTTTTATGAATAGACTTGTTTTATACTTTATCGTTAATTGTAATTTCTTTGTCAATCGTTTGTTATCGATTGAATCATTGAATACTACAACGATTACACGCTTTAATACACAAATAAATAAGCTAGTAAATAACTATTTATTTAATGTGAAGACTCATCGATAACGTTTAGTGTTCAACAAATGGCAATTGTGGACCGTTAACTGCCTGGAGGCGCCTAACGGTTTATCGCGGCTATAAGCCCATTACGCATACGCCGCATGGGACAACCGTAAACATACGTCATCGGCGTAAAGTTCGTTACTTGATTTCTGAGAACAACTAAAGTTATCTAAGTAATACACGCCGATAAGAAGTAATGCCAACAAAAGCCTATCACGAGATCATTTGAGCACCCACTTGATGTGTCTCTTTCGCTCTCTCTCTCCCTTTCTCTCTCTCACTCTGTCGCTTGTCACGCTGCCTCATTTGCAGTCACGTCAGAGGCGACAGGCGTCAGACGCCGAGCAATGGCCCCCAGAAATCCGAAATCAGAAAGGCAAACGCAAACTTTGGCGTCACATTTTGGGCCAGAAACTGTCATAGACTGGCGCAGATTTATAATGGGGCGCCTAACAACCAAAACAGCAATACCAACACCAATAGCAACAACAGCAACAACACCAATAGCAACAACAACAACTGGCAACAAGAAAATTACTTGGCCGTCCATGCGGCGGCTTCAAAGTTGTTTCATTTTTGGTTTTTCGCTTTTTCGGTATTTTATTTTATTTCATTTTATTTCATTTATTTTTGGTCTTCTCTTTCTTTTGGTGGCATCATTAAAATGTACAGAGCAGCTCACAATTTTTGAAATTTATTTCATACGCAGCGTGGGAATTGCCCGTCAATTGTATGAAAGGCGCCAAAAGAGTCACAAGCTGTTTAAATTGTTGTTGCTGTTGTTGTTGCTGCTATTTTGCGCATTATAAACGCATTAACTAATGTTGGAATTATAAGACGCCGCCACGCATAAATCAACAATTAAAATTGTTGTTAAAACGAACACTGAAAAAATGTCGATAAATGTCGCATAATACAGAAGAGTAAAAAATATAAATAAATAAAAAATAAGACACTTGAAGAGCAGAAAACATGAGACATAAAACATTGATAAGTGGAACTCGTGAGTTTCAATTTGTTGACAGTTGACAAAATGCCAAGGGAATATTTTTGGCAACAAACAAACAAAGCATCAAATTGAATCCAAACTAGAAACTAACAAAAAAAAATATATGCATAATATTTCAAATAATATTTAAAATTGAGAAACGGAAGGGCAACAAAAAGTGTCGCTAAATTATGTAAATAAATATATTTTCGTATGAGAGTGTCCATACTTTATGTCATAATCAATTTTCAATTGAAATTTTCTTCTCATAAAATTAAGTTTTAAAAACTCATCAAGTTGATATATAATTTCAATATTATTGTCGCTAAACTATATTAATATTTTCAATAATAATAATTAA
Source organism: Drosophila suboccidentalis (assembly GCA_037043435.1). Taxonomy (NCBI): domain Eukaryota; kingdom Metazoa; phylum Arthropoda; class Insecta; order Diptera; family Drosophilidae; genus Drosophila; species Drosophila suboccidentalis. The sequence goes on from JBAMBK010002328.1 coordinate 378,521, forward strand.
GTTTACAAAACAAGCTACGAATATTTAAATTTTTATTTGTAAATATATTCATTTCTAGAAAAATATTTATACTTTAAGTTATATTCACTATAGTAATAAAATAATGCAAAAAATATAAAATTTTATGATGATAAATAGTTACAATAAAGCTGTTAAAGATTCTCCCATTTCATATTTGAGAACGAGTCTTTTGGCTGATAAATTATTATATACATATATATATATTTAAAGACATTGCTCATACGCACCGTTTGCTTTTGTCTCGTATCGTCTCGTCTCGTCATTTGTGGGCTAGTGAGAGCGTAGCGCTTTATGGTCTATGAAACGATCAAAATCTCTACGCTTTGGGCTTAATTGCAATGGCAGAAACCGTAAAACAGTTGGCAAGCGCCGTTAACTCACTTCCCAGACCAAGACACACATTTTATTTTATTTTATTATTTTTTTCTTAGATGTTTTCTATAAGTTTTTTTTATTTTTTTATTTTTTATTTCATGCTGAGGGCACGTGTAAGCGCTGAAGTGCAACCATTTGATTTGACTGCTCATAAAGATTAAAAAGAATGAAAACCGTATACGATACATTATCAAAAAGTTATCAACAACTAGGAGAAGAAGAAGAAGAACAACAACAGCAGCAACAACAACGAGCTGAGCTGCAGGCCAAGTAATGCAAATTGAATTGATGTTGCTGCCGCTGCAATGTTGCTGTTGTCTGTCGCCTGTTGCCGTTGCCCTTGCCACAAAGTAAAGCTGCATGCCTCAAATTATAGCATAAATAGCCGAAGCCGATGCCTGAGCTCGAGTCTGAGTTTGAGTTTGAGCTTGAGACTGAGCCTGAGACCAACAGGTGCCCAAGTGCCAGTTGGCAGTTAAGAGTTGCCAGTTGCCAGTCAGTTGGCAACACGTGCCCAGGGCGATGCTGCCGTGGCTAAATAATTACGTAATAAGTGGTTGGCAGGCTGGCTGGCAGGCAGCAGGTTGGCAGCAAGGAGCACTGCCAACATACAACATTCAACATCCAGCAGCAAACAGGCAACAAGGCAACAAGGCAGCAGCTTCGCCTGTCAGACCAACTATGCCAAGAATTTCATATGAAAGCGCGCGCTGAGTGCCGGCCAAAGCAGAAGTGAAAAGTCTGTTAGCCAGACAGACAGACAGACAGACAGACGGATGGATGGCCGATCAGACAACATTGTGGCCAAGAGAGCGCAAACTTGTTGCCCGCTCAATTTTCCAGCCTGACACGTGTGACTAATATAGAGTTCAAGTTAGTTAACTAATTCTATGGCAGCAGCCAGCATTTTAATATAAATTAAATATGTTCAATGCATTTATAATAAAAAAAGATAACTTTGATAATGAACTGGTAAATTTCTTACAAATTTCTTTACACTATATTCTTGAATTCGCTGAAAGCAATTCAAATATAAATAAACCATTATATAATATTATTGTTTGCTTAGTTGTGATAAGCCTCAAATTGTGAACTAGTTTCCAGTTTTTAATGAACTGGTTCCGTATTAGGCAAATTGCACTAGTCGCAACAATGTTGCTTCTAATACATGGGCAACATGTTGCTAAGGCAGCAATGCTGATGCTGATGTTGCTGCCTTGGCTGCGTTCCAGCAACAAGCACTGACAGCAACAACAACAACAAAAGCAACAACCACAACAACACAATCAATAATCGCATCGATAAAGATCGTTAAGCGAAATGTTTTTATTTCAAACCGATGACGATGACGACAAAGACAACGATGAATGTTTTGCGGCCTCTGCTGGCGTCGACGCAGACGCTGGACAATTGCAACGACTGTCGCATGAGTTATGACGACGTTGTCGTTGTCGTCGTCGTCGTCGTCGTCCAGCTGCGCGTTCGCACGCCACACATGCGCAATGGCAATGCCTCACCTGACTGCACTCGACTTGACTCGTCGTTCAACTGGTTGCCACCACTGGCTGCTACCTTGCCCCACCCCCACCTCCACCTCTCCCCTTTTGGCTGTGCGTTGCGTCTGGCGCGCTGTGCGGTAAATTCGCTTTATGAGCTCCCGACGACGACGACGACGGCGACGACGGCGGCGACTGCGAACTGCTCTATGCTAATTACGTCATGGGGACGACGCTTCGTACCTAATTTTGCATTGTGGGAACCGAAAACTGGAAATCCAAGACACCCAACATACAACACACAACACACAACGCAGCGACTTTATTTTTTTCTGCGCCTTCTTTTTCTGTTTGCTGCCTGCCCCTGCCCCTGCCCCACAGTCTGCATTTTCCAACTGCGGCAATAATAAAAAAAACAACAGCAACACATTGTGCGGCAGCAGCCAAACGAGCAACTGTTGCTGCTGCTGCTGTTGTTGTTGTTGTTGTTATTTAAGCAAATGTGTCGCAGCCAAAGCCAAAGTCGATGCTGACGTCGACTTCGACAGAGACGTCGACTGCGACGTTGCATATAATGACTTTTTGGACTTGGAGTCTGTTTGGCTTTGCGCTTTTTATGCTTATGCTTTATGCGCTCGCCTGGACGGCTGGTCAAGCATGTGGCAAGTAGCAAGTAGCAAGTTGCAAGTAGCAAGTTTACTATTTGTTAGTTGTCGTCCCTCATCTGTGTTGCCTGCTGCAAACAGCAAAAACAGTTGCCATTGCTGTTGCTGCTGTTGTTGCTGTGTGTGGCATGCAGCTTGCTACCTGGCAACTTGTTGTTGTTGTTGCTGCTGCTGTTGCTGGTGGCAAGTGCAAATAATTTTGTGTGTGAAAATACTTTGAAATGGGGCAGCATGTTGCCCAACAATTTATGTATATACACTTGAGACATATTTTTGGCAGCATGTTGCCCAGTTAAATGTATATACTTAGTAACAACATGTTGCCGCGCGTCCTTGAATGTGACAAGCAGCTCAATTATGTCAAGCATTTGTTGTTGTTTTCATTTATAAGCCAAAAATGCGAATTAAAAGCCAACAAAAATTACATTTAGACACATTTAAATACCATTTAAATAGCTTGCGCTGCACAAGGTGAAGCTGTTGCCACTAGCAGCAACAACAGCAGCAGCAACAACAACAGCAGCAAATTTGTTGCTCGCGGCGACGAATAAAATGCCGCACAAAAATGCTGCTAAAAATGCAACTCCAACTTGAAATTGGCATAAGTGTGTGTGCGAGTGTATGCGAGTGTGTGTATACTTTGTGTGTGTGTGTGTGTGTGTGTGTGTGTGCAAACAAAGCATGGGAACCAAAAATACAAACACGCGCTCAACTTGCCCCAATGCTTCTTTTTGGCCAGTGGCAAGCGCCCGTTGACCAGCAGCAATTTTAGCTGATATTCAGACAGTTTTTTTTTATTATATGACTTTTTTTGACTGTTTTTTTTGGCTGTTTTATAGCACACGGTCAGCTTGCCGGCCGGCGAGCGACGAAACTGCAGTTGATTGATTTAATAATATACGTTTTATTTAATTGTTTTTATAAGCGCAAAGTGCAACAGATTTTTGTGGCAGTTGCTGCTGCCCGTGGAATTTCCGCTCAGTGGCCGGAAAAACCCCAGATGCTCACGCCAAGTGACAAAAATTCATCATAAATAGCAAAAGGCAAATACACACAGAGAGAGAAGGCGGAAAAAGGTAAAAGGCGCGCGGGGAATTTCCGGCCAGAGACATGTGGCATGTCCTCATTTACCTGTTGCAGCTAAAGAGAGAAAGATTAGTGCGAGCCAAAGATTTTCCCACGCAGGTAAGCAGTGGAAATGAAATCAGCTGAGCTGCTTTCTTATCAATTGCATTAACAAGTTAAGAACTCAATTCGATTCAAGATGAAGGTGCAGATGCAGATGCAGATGTTGCAAAGATGGCAAATGCGATTATGATCTCGAAATCGGGCTAAAAAAGAAAATATTGCCCGGCAGCAGCAGCAGCAGCAACACAAACAAGAACAAGAATTTGCAAGCCCAGACAATATCAAAGGCGAATATTTCATTTCAAGTTGCCACGACGATGAAGTTGCACGTTGCAAGTTGCAAGGCGACTTGGCTATAATCGAGAAGGTGTTGCCTGAGGCAGATGAGAAATGAGGACCAGGTCTGCACACATTATTAATGTTTGATGCAATTAATGCGTAATTAAGATAGCCAACAATCGGCACAGGACCAAGTCAATGCATTCAAATAGCCAATACTCGAGTATTTCCGCTAACTGGCAACTGGTAACTGGCCACGCCCCCTCTTCCCCTCCCTCCTCCCCACACTCTGTGAGCCAAGTTCAAAGCGACAAAGCCGCCAACGCAAATTGCAGAGTTTAGAGATGGAAATGTGGCCAATAACAAACGGTTAGTTCAGTCCATTAACGTGTATCTGTACCATGGGAAACTGAGCTCACAACAATGATAATGAACAAGCCGAAAATCGAAACGATTTCTCAAATAACTCAAATATCAATCAATTTCAATAAGCGTTCATTAATCTTGGCCGCGTGCGCAACTGTTGAAGCGTTTTTCAGTATTTTTCAGCATTTTCAACAGCAACAACAGAGGGGTAAGAGGAGGGGGGAGGGGAAGAGACGCTTTTTTAGTGGAGCAGAAATGGCCCAGGGCAATGCGTTTATGCGGGCAGAAATTAAACAGCAAGGCAAAACAATTAGTGCCAACAACAACAACAGCACAAGTAACAACAACAACAACAGCAACAACAAACACATTAAGATGAGTGTATACGTGTTGTGTGTGTGTGTGTAAATGTATCTTATCATTTATCTTAGCTGCTGCGGCTATTTATTTGGAATGTGCCGCAAGTGCCGCGAAAATTAACGCAAAATCTTGAGCTGGCTAATTAAGATCGGCTTTTGGCCAACAACAAAGCTTGGTCCGAAGAGCAGAGCATTTTGACTACATGATAAGGTTTGTAACAGAAGAGCAAAGTGTATTAAACAATAAATTTATTTCAATACAGAGCAATGCTCACAAACAGCGAAAAGTGAATATTAGAAAAAGAAAACTATTCTGAGAAAAACTATCAAGCGGATGTTGAATTTATTTATACAATTTTAGATAGATTCACAGATCTGTGTAGTTCTGATACAATTTGTTTTTTATTGGGGCATTTTTTTGTATGCCCAGAAACATGCAAAAAATCCCCGTAGTTTAGTTGAGTTCATCTGAATTGATTTAAAGGCATTCAAAGTGCGGCGCAATGATAAAAAATGTATTTATTATGCTTTAGGGGGGAAGCGCCACCTGTGGGGCGTTCGCTAAAGCTTTGATATCGCCGACACAGATCTGAATCTGAATCTGAATCTTAACGAGACCTTATGAATGCCATGCGTTATATGCATTTGAGAATTCCGATACTCGATAGTCGATAGTTGATGGTTGATGGAATGAAATGGACTGAACTGGGATTATGTCACATCCGCTTGCTGGACGACGAAGGGCGGATGCTGGGCATGAAGTAGAAAGAGGGAGGAGGGAGGAGAGTGTGGAGTGGGCTGAGTGCTGGCCATTAAGCTCGAGTGGGTGCACTTGAGGGAACAGTGGCTGCCATTGATATGTCGACATGTGTGCGGCAATCGAACTGAATGTGGCTCCATTAGCGCCACTCGAGGTGGCATGCAACCCACAACGACAACGACAACGATGATGATGATGCTGACGATGCCTCGTCTCTGATTTCCAAATGCGAATTACAGACAACAGTCAAAGAGGCTGACTGAAAAGAGGAAGAACGGAAGGAAAGGGGGTGGGCCAACAGGGCTAACAAGCATAATAATATTTTTGGCAAGACGGCGATGATGACGAAGGCGACGACATCGACATCTTCCTATTCTCGAAATGCTTTTCAGCTGCCCGTTGCCCGTAGATGTTGTTGTTGCTGCTGCTGTTGTTGTTGCTGCTGGCTGGGCTAGAAATAGCGTAAAACTCATAAACGTCGACTGGCTGTTGGCCGAGGAAGGCGGGGCACTGGGGGGCCAAGTGTTGGCGGCGCTGGCGACTCAAAAGTCAGCAACATGCGATGCCATTTGAAAATTTCATTTCATTTCGTTATAATTTTCTATTTCCCGCATGCCAAACGGCCCCTAGGTACTGCCACCAATGGGGTACCCCTCTTTCCTCCTCTCTCTCTCTCGCCTGGTATCTCTTCCACCCGCCTTGGCTGTAACCCCCTTTTTGTGGCCTCCCCCTTTGAGTTGTTGTATGTTGACTAGTTGTTCATTTGGTTTGCTGCGTCTAGCGCCGGCATTCATACTTAATTACCAAAAACGAGAAAAGTCGAAGAGTTGTCGTTGTTGTCGTTGTTGTTGTTGTTGTTGTTGTTCGTTGAATCTTCTCTGGCGTGACGCGAAAAAAAAAACAACAGCAGCAACAGCAACACAAAATCTTCTGACCAGGTAGCCAGACACCAGGCCAAAAGACGATGATGAATTGTGGGTGCCGTTGAGTAAGTTTGTCTCTCTCTCTCTCTCTCTCTCTCTCTGCAACGTAGGCGTTGACCTAAATAAATTCTTGTTGCTGTCGTCGTTGCTGTTGTCGTTGTTGCTGTTGTCGTTGTCGTTGTTGCTGCTAAATCGTTTTCCGCTTGCTAAACAATTCTACAGCGACAAGTGCAACCAGAGTAGAGAAAGAGGGAGAAAGAGACAAAAAAGAGAGAGAGAGATCTAAGCAGCTTTAAGGGTAAATGGAAACTCACAGTCAAGGTTCGTCAAATGTGACAGCAGCAGTTGCAATGAAATCTATACCCTGTAAATGTATATGTATCGTATATAATAAAACCACAAATTGATTTTCAATGCTGCAATTTATATTATATAATATTCATAGATAAGTTAAAAGACAGGGCCATTTGTGAATTGCACTGATTGAAGGTGTTGCTGCCGATGGGTTGTTGTTGTTGATGATGTTGTTGTTGCTTCGATTGCTTCTGGTATACGCTTGGCGGCATTTCGAGCACTGCCAGTTTGTCTCCGCTTTTAACCAAAACAAACAACCAGCAACAACCAGCAGCAACAACAAAAACAACAATCGAAGCTGCTGCTGCTGCTGCTGCTGGTAACGACGAGCACACAAAAGCAAATGATGTTTTATGAGCAGCTAATTTACTTAACACCTCAACAACAACAACATTTCTAGCAACAACAACAACATCACCAGAATTAAGATAAAGCAGCAAAAAAAAAATATCAACTATAATAGCCCAAGCCAAAAACAATAAGAAAGAAAAAAAAGATCAACATTTATTTTTATTTATTTTTCACATGGCCTTTTTTATATTTGGAGTCACATTTTTTGTTCACTGTTTTTGGTTCTTTTTTTGATTGTTGTGTGAGAATTTGGAGCTGATATTGCGTGGCGTGGGTGCAAATTGGCCGGCAATATATATACATTCGTATTTGGACCAGTTAATTCATGAAAATACCAATTCATTCAAGTTCGAAGGCATTTTAATTAGTTATAAGCGGAGCATAGCTTCGATCGTCACACGCGGCGTATGATTAATTTTTGTATTATATGCGAACCTGCTGATGTTGGCCAAAACCAAACGGAATCAGTTGAAATGTTTATTGGGTTATTTGTGGTTTGCTATTCGGAGATAGACATTGATTGAAACGACATTTTTACGAGAGTTGCTGACGATCTTCAGATCTGAAGCGATTGATTTGCTTTATGGCCAACACAAAAAAAGATAGAGAAATAGAAAAAAACTGAACTAATTGATATGCAAATGTGTCGAGCGAAAAGCGTATGCTGATTAGGCATTTAAATGTGGGTGTATTTTGATATAAATACATATATATTTATGTAGTATTAGTATGCATTTAGTGCATGATTATTTGGACTTTTGTTTTACTGTCTTAAATGGGCAGCTTAAATGGAAGCAGCTGCAAATTTTTGTGCTGCGTTTGCGAACAACAAAAGCCAAAGCTAAATAAATCAATCTCAAAGACGAAAAAGTAAATATCCTGTGTATCCACAACTGCTCTACGTTCCCGCTACTCCCCTTCCCCATTCAGTTGGCACTCAATCTTATTCATTCATTGAGCTAAAGCTGAAGCTGCTGGCGGGAACAATTGCAAGCGCGGAGGCGGCGGCAGTCATAAGTAAATAAACATAAATTGAGAGGCGAGTGGAAGAGAAAGAGTGGGCAAAGAGGGGGAGGGGGATTGGAGGGGAGATTGAGAGATTGAGAGGTAGGCAGCGAGAGAGAGAGAGAGAGAGAACAGCTGATTGCGGCTGATTTCTGCTTTCTGTTAAAAAAAGGGCAATCTCTGTGCTTGCCCCTCACTCTATCTCCCTCTCTCTCTCATTCCCGCTCTTTCTTTCTCGCTCTTTCTCTCTCCGTGTGTGCGACAGGCATGACGGAAGCCAAAGAAGACGCAGTGGCAGCAGCAGCAGCAGCAAAAAATGAATTAAAAATCTAATTGCGATCGCGTTGAAACAAAGCAAAGACGGCAAAAGACAATAAAAAAAAGGAAAAAAAAAACGAAACGAACTGCGACAAGCCAAGGCGGGGGATCCACTAATACACACACACACACACACACACATATATATACATATAGATATACTTATACTTATGGTTAAAGTCGGGATCTGTTGTTGGGCGCACTTAGTCGCGTTACAGACGCAAACGTCATGAACCGCAACGCAACAATAATTACAACAACAACAACAACAACAGCCACAACAACAACAACAACAACTTAGGGCTGGGTACGCCAACCGCAAAGGTCGACTGCAGATGCCAACAATGCGCGACGACGACGACGACGACGAAGGCCAGAAAGAAATGAGTTTTCAAAGTTTTTCCAACTTGGGGAGCAGCACAAAATTAATGCGAATTTAATTAAAATGTGCAACTAGCAACAGCAGCAGCAACATCTACAGCGACAACAACAAATTCTAGAGCTGAGCTTTTCTTGTTGCTGCCCAGCCGCCAAATTGTAGAAGAATCAGCACAAGAAGCTGACAGCAGCAACAACAGCAGCAACAGCAGCAGCAGCAACAACAGCAGCAACATCGCCTGGAACGGAAAATTGCAATCGTCGGCGCATGTGCGACGGCTCCAACATTGTGTGTGTACGTGTGTGTGCGAAAGTGAGTGTGTGTGTGTGTTGCATAAAATTATTTCGGTCTGGTGGATATTAGCAGAGCGTGAAGTTGGCAAATAAGAAATTCAGCATAAAAAAGGTAAATTTTCATTAAACAGCAACAACAACAACAGCGGCTAAGAAAAATTGACTGAAAGAGGCGGAAGACCGTTGAGTGGGCGGAAAAGAGATAGAATGCATCGATAAGATTGTTGCACAAATTCTTGTAAAATTTCAATAAAATGCAACAAATGAAAAAACCTCAAAAGGGATTTATGCTCTGCAGAATATCTGTGTAAATCTTTATGAGCAAATTGTGAACTAAACGATATGAATGAAAAATGTTGAATAAAATGAAAAACATGGATAGTAAAAGATACAAATTTTATCTTTGAAGGCAAACATTTTGTAAAACTATTATTTTTATTCTATAAAGTGGATCTTTTAATGCAGATTTGCCCCATACATTTTCTCGTTGCTCTCAATTTAAATGAGAAGTTAGAAATCTTAAAAAATGAACCTTTTTTTTAAATTGATTGAAATGCAACTATTTTTTTGATTTTTCAATAAAGTATTATACATTAAGTAGATTTCAACTCTTCAAATTGTAATTATTTGAAAGATTATGGTATTCAAATCAAACTCACCATAAGTTTCATTCACAGCCATTTGGACTGATTCCAGCACCGAGTTCGTGACCCGAATGGGCTGTCCGAGGATGGAGAAGTTGCCGGGATTCGTCTGCTGCACGAACATCATGTAGGAGATGTCCGAGGACTGCTCCAGGTCGTTGCCCCGGACCAATCCGCGGGGCAGCAGCCGCTCCCTGTAGATGTCGCACTCGCCGCTGTTGTTGCGCAGCGCGAATTGCAGGCGGACGAGTTGCGGCAGTTGCAGGTCCCGCTGTTGCTTGTACACGTGCAACACCTTCATGGTGGCCGAGAAATTGGTGCGCCTGTCCGCCGTCATCGAGGTGAAGACGCCCATGAAGACGGTGGGCGCCGCGTACGCCAGCTGGGCGGGATCGCGAGCGGAACAATAGCGACCAGCACGTTGCCGGTTCCGATGCTTTCGATTTCGCGGATGCTTGCGACGCTGTTGTTGCTGCTGCTGCTGCTGTTGTCGCTGCTGTTGCCGCTGTCGCTGACGTTGGCGGCGATGCTCGCGTTTATCCTGCTGCTGCTGCTGTCGATGGCCGCCGCCAGCACGATGTTGTCGCTGGCTGTTGCTGTTGTTGGGGTTGCCAAAATCGCGACGATTGCGCGCCGTCTGATCCTGACTCTGGCTCTCTGGCACTTCATAGGACTCAATGAGATAGCGTTGCGTTGCTGATGCTCTGGCTTTGTTGCTATAGTTAAAGGCAGTTGCAGGCTGTTGCTGCCGTGCAGAGCTGCTGAGTTGCTGCTGCTGTTGTTGCTGCTGTTGTTGTTGCAGGGGCAACGCATGACGTCTTGCTTTACTGCTTGACGTCTGGCTGGGATTGCCATGGTATAATAATTTATATATTTGACTATTTATTAGCGTATTTGGAACTTGTTGCTGTGACTGCTGCGTTGTCATCGCAGCAATATGTTGCTGTTGCTGTTGCTGTGCAGCCGCATTGCTGCCGCTGTCGTCGAATACTGTTGCTGGCCTTAACTTAATGTTGCTAGTGCTACTAAGACTATTGCTCGGCCGGCTAAGCAGCCTACTTAATATATTGTTGTTGTTGCTGTTGCTGTTGCTGTCGATGTTGCTGGCAACGCTTTCACTGCTCCCGCTGCCATTGTCCGCCAGCTGTTGCTGTTGTGGTAATGCAATATAATAGCTGCTTTCTTCAGCTTCCCATAAACTCGGTTGCTGTTGTGTATTTGTTGATGTTGCTGCTGCTGCTGCTGGCGCCGTTGCAGCTGCTGTTATCGTCGGCGCACATGTGATCAATAGCAACATGTTGCTGACGTAGATTGCTAGCGATATCAATGGCATTAGTTGCGGTTGCGTTTTTAGACTCCATTTGCGCACATGTTGCGCATACATGGCGTCCTCCAAAGTTGTTGTTGCTGTTGCCCTAGCTTTATTTACAATATCAACAATCGATTGCCGTCTATCGCTTATCGAATGCTCGTTTTGCTCTAACTGCTGTTGCTGTTGTCGCTTTGCTGTTGCTCCAGTTGCTGTTGCTGTTACTGTCGTTGTTGCTATTGCAATTGTTGCTCTCGTTGGTTTTGTTGTCTCTAATCCTGGCAAATGTTGCCGCCGCTGCGTCGTCGCTGTGCTTTGTCGTATTTTCGTTTATCCTGCAAATACTTTCGATAGTTTCGTAGCATTTTGAGAGACAGCAATAGATGGAGAGAGAGAGCGAGAGAGAGCAATTGAGTGGGTGTGCAAGAGCAAAAGAGAGAGAGAGAGTGTGTGTGTGTGTTTGTCAATGTCTGACAATTTCTAGCATAATATTTATAAGCACTTTGAGAACTTTGCTGTCAGTTGCTGTTGCTGTTGTTGCTGTTTCTCTTGCTGTTGTTGCTGCTGTTGATGTTGCTGGTGACTCATTTTGGCCCGATCGTCTGCTTTGGCAATGCAAAAATGTATACGTATATCTTTAAATAAATAAATTGCTGCTTGTATTCGTTTATTATTGTTGTTTATTCGTTCATTCGTTGTTATTGTTATTGTTGTTGCTGTTGCACTTATTTATGTTGCTGTTGCTTAGAATTATTTTATTCGCTGCGTTTCACTTGAGCGCCTTGGAGTCGACGCACTGACGCTCTGGCCACGCCCCCCGAAACCTCTTTGATCGACGTAGACTTAAGGTCGTCGCGTGGCGTTTAGCTTGAAGTTTTTTATTTTATTTATATTTTACTTTACGTTTTTTGTGATTTCAATCACTGTTGTTGTTGTTGTTGCTGCTGCTGCTGCTTGCGCGTTTTTCACGACGTTTTTCACGCGCGCGCGTTTCGTGCGCGATTCGTTGGCACGTTCGGCTGCCGTCGGCTGTTGCCGATTGGTCGCTTCGTTAGCTTCGTGCGTGCGATGCGACGCTTCGCTCGTGTCGCTGTCGTTGTTGCTGTTGTAATTGTAATCCTCGCTGCGCGCGTATCTGTGAGATACACTCTGTTTAGTATTTTTTTAATTCTTTCTGCTTTTTGTAGGCCCTCGATAATGTTAGTGTTTGTCTCGCCGTATACGCGATCTGTCTATATAGTAGACGTAGTCGTAGTTGTTGCCTGATTCACTGTCGAGTGTTTTCTGGCACACACACACATATATATACACGCACACAGATATACTTTGACTGTGTCTCTGATGACGATGATGGTGATGAGATGGTGTTGTTGTTGTTGTTGTTGATATAGCAGACAGAGACTAACACACTAACACTAATACACAGACACTAACACACACAAGCGCATACGCAACCGTAGTACACACACCCGACGAACACAACACACACGTTTTCTAATTTTAGACAAAAGTAATTATAAAAGAAAAAAAAGCAGAGCAGAGTGCGCCGCGTTCAGCTCATACGCATATATATCTTCTACTCTGCCTAGATATATATATTTGTATATATACACACACGCGATATATGTGTCTGTGTATGTGTTGTCGATTATATAGTAGAGGATCGTCGCAGCAAGTACATATGTATGTACGTATGTATGTATATTGCACACGCACACACTAAATCGATCTCGATCGTTTTTTATTTTATATATGCATGTACATATAGGTAGGTATATATATACTTGTGTAGCAGGCGTAGACAGACGATGTCAGTTGTTTTTGCTGGACGGAGAGGAGACGTTGTTCCCTTTTCTTGAATTGCAGTTGCTGTTGTTATTATTATTTTTATTATTATTGTTATTGTTGTGATTTCTGCAAACTTTGCTTTTTATTCACTTCACAAACTTTACCTTATCAATATCCATCAATCAATCACTCAATCAATATCAATCCGAAATCGAAAGTCCTTTCACGTTCTGGCGAAATTCTCTCAACTTTTCAATTGCACTTGCGAATCGAAATCTTTCAAAATTCTGTGCCACAATAAATTGTATCATTCATAAATTAATTTGATTTCGTATCGCGAACCGTATCTTTATCTTATTTCTAATTTTTTTGTATTTATGAAATATTCGTATATTTGTTGTTTTTTTATTTCATGCACCGAGTTGAATTGAAACCAAATCAAATCAAATTCAATTCAATTCGAAATCCACATACACACGCAGCCTCAGTGTCTCGGTAGTCTGCAGTTGGTTTGGCTCAATATTTTTATCAATGCTCCTCGGTTTCAGTTTCGGTTTCGGTCTCTGAAATGTTTTTGTATCTTTCGCCGTTTTTTTTGCCGATTGCCGACACGCGCGTATCTGACCCGTTGCCGTTGAGTGTTTGCCGCGGACTAACACTAGCACGTAACTCGACACGTAACCGCTTACGTTGCGTTGCATGTCGAACCGCCAACGCATCGTAAACAGGCACCGAAACAAAAATATAAGACTTCTAACAGCTATTGTTGCATCAACAAATACAACTACCCTTCTCACTTATTAATTATCAAATTATTTTTATAATTATCTTAATTAAATTAAAGACAAGTTTTAGTATATTGCAAGCTTAACAATTCAATTAATAATATAAAATAATTTATGAAATTAAATCAAATTTAACACAAGCATTTAACATTTACATGTTAAACTCAAAATGGCCATGTTATGCTCAAAACGGCACTGCTACGCTGTTAAACATGTTCGATGTCTCGGTTCGATGTTGCCTGCGGTCGCCTTATACGTCTGAGTATAAGACCACGAACTGCTGCCAAAAATTCAAATGCATTATACAATTTGAATAGAAAGTGCGCGGGTTTGTTATTAAACATTATCAATTTAATGTTTATTATTTTATTTATATTATTAGTTATGATTTTTGAAGTTGAAAATTGAATGGATATTTGATGCAAGTAGATAATTAAATGTATTTTGTTAATAAACACCAATTGGAATACTTCAAGTTAATATAATAAATATTTTATAAGTATTACATATTGTTTAACTCACAAAATTCTTACGTGACTTAGGACTTGAATCTTAAACATTACGTGTCACGTGGCGGGGAGTCGTTTACGTTAAAGAGTTGGAATAACGTAATTGTTGCATTATTTAAGTAGTTAAGTAAAGTATAAAAACTTGTTTCATTTTTGCATTAGCTTCTTACTTTTTTTTTTGAAATTGTTTTAAAAGGATTTAATTTTTATTTTGACAGCTTTGTCTGATGAGGATTCTCAAATATATTATGTAAATTAAATTAGAAAGATGTTCTTATCAACTTACTTAGTAAAGATTAGCTTAAAAAAGTAAAATCACATTTCAATTGTTACTTAAGCACAAACGGAACTTTTTAATTGATTTAGCTCCGACGAACTTTTGGCAAAGACTCTGCAACTGCAATGAAACAAATTTCTGATAACTTCGTAGTATTTATGCGATTCCAAGCGGCAGAAGTATTTGTCCTATCAATTGTTTAGGCTGATAATGATAAGACCGCGATAAACTTGTGCCCAAAGAAACGCAAGACTAAGCTATAAATAATTTTAGACTAATAGTTATTCGAAGATATTGAGTGCACTTCGACTCGGCAAAATGATATGGATCTGGAGGAAGCTGGTCAATCGATAAGATTGGAGATTGGAGGCAACCAGATGATGCATCTTTCCACTTTTGGGTGGCAGCTTCAAAAAAAAAATAAGAAAGCGAGCTGTGGCTTTAATTTGGTCTTATGTAGTTGCTAGATTTGTTATTGTTTTATGGGTAGCCAACGAAAACGAAAACATTTGGCTAACAGAGAGAGAGAGCGAGAGCGAGAGAGAGAGAGAGAGAGAGAGAGATAGATAGGCAAAGCAAGTTGGTAACTTAGCTTTTTCCCATGATTATTTGCTTTATTGTCAAATGTCAAGCCCACAAACAGAAACAGAAACAAAAGGAGACCGTCAGGTGGAAGTCGTGTAAACTTAACGTTTTTTCGTTGTTGTTGTTGTTTTTTACCAGTTACCAGTTACCAGTTGCTGCTAATGCTGTTATTGTTGTTATAATTGTTGCTGTAGTTGTTGTCAAACAAAGCTACCACTTGTTCTACGCAGCGCGCATAACAATAAAAGAAGCAGCACGAAGAGAAGAAAAGAGATGAAAAGGGGGCCAAGAAGGGGGGAAATACATAGATATAAAGCGTAGCACAAAAAGATGTCGTCGCCCCAAACGGCGCTCTGACAAGTGCGACAATTGTAAGAAGACAAACCTGAACCTGAACCTGAACCCAGCTAAAGGGAGAAGGGGGCCGGGCCTGGTCCGTCCAGGGCTAACAAAGTCGGCCAAGAGGCGTTCTAACTTGCCCAAGGTTAGAGCTGGCAAATCAGTCTTAATTATCAGTCGAACATTGATAAGGTTGCTAAATGGTAGACTTATCGCTACAATCGAGTTGATCGATCTATAAATACCTTGTTATTTTATGAATGAAATTTGAATTGGAAATGTAGAGTAGAGTATAGTTCCCATATCTTATCAGCCAGTTAGTGTTGGTGGCGTTGCGGAAACGGATGTGGAGCTTCGGTTGGGGGGCGGGAAATGGAAGTGGAAGTGGAAGTGGCAACAGCACCTGTCGTTTAGGTGTGTGTGCAGTTTAAACAGGTAGAAGTGAACGAATGAATGAATGAATGAATGAGCGAGCGAGCGAATGAGCGAGTGTTTGAAAAGCTGCAAACAACAATCAAAGAGCATTGTTTGCCACGGGGCTGGGAATCAACTCTCAACTCTCTGTGCTCAGTGCTCTGCGGAAGTGCAGGAAATACTCGAACTCGTGGACCTCAACCTCAAAGTGCGCGCATAAACAAGCTGCTCAATCCCGACAGAGACGGAAGAGGGAACAGGAACAGAGACGGGAACAGAACCTGGCAGCGCACCAGAAGGCAGTAGACGGTAGACGGTAGACAGTTGAGTGTAGACAACGACAACGACAGCGACAACAGCTGCCAAGCGCAGCGTCATTGCATCATCAACAAACAAATACACATAAACACACTCACACACACACAGAGACAACAAGAAATTAGAACAACAATAACAACAACAGTCGAACGCACCACTGAAAACCCACAACAATAACAAACATACAAATACAAAACAACAAATTTCCCAAAAAGCAATTTTCAAATGCGTCGACGTCGACGATTCAGCGTTCAGCGATTTTTTTTGGAAAGAACCCAAAGAAAATATGTAATGAAAATTAAATGGCCAAAAGCAAAACAGTCAACAGCCACTGAGTTCCCAGTTCGAGTTTGCTGCGTTCTCTTTATTTGTTTAGCAAGTGGTTAAAAGCCAAAACAATAACAATAACAATAACAAAAACATAATACGAAAACTACGCAAATGATTGTGTAATTTTCTTAAATGACTTTTCACAGACACACCCAAACACACACACACACACAAGTAAAATGACAAATCAAGTACTTAGTTGTGGGTGTGGCTTTTGGAGGAGGCCAAGTTTTGACTTTTCACCACCTGCTTTAAGCTGACGAAGTGAACTTGGTGAGGTTTTCAATGGGAGACTTCCTAAAGGATTCATATGTTATAGAAAATATAATATTTATGTTTACATATATTCAATATATTTCTAAAAATAACAATTATTTATCATACTTTACATTTTTTGGGACTTCATAAATAACATCAAGATTTCAAAATAACCCATATTCTATACACTTTTAAAATACGAATCACAGTATAAGTGCTTTTGAAAAACTGAAATTTGTCTTAACTATAAGCTAGAACCAGAATGAATTTTAATAAGAATCGAAATAAGTTCGAATATTAAATTGAATTTAAAGTCAATGCTTCATAAGCAAAATATGTAAAACAATTTTAATTATTTAAATAAATAAGATTTAGATACTCATATTGAAACAAATATCATTTTTTGATTACAACATAAAGATTATACATTTTTATTATTTATTTATTTTTATTTTTGTTATTTTATAAAATTCATTTAAATAGAAGCTTAGATGGAAATTAACATAAGTTCCTTATAATACAATGATGCAATCTTTTGCTAAAAATACTAATGTTTTTCCTTAACACATTTAAGTCATATCGACCAGATAAGGCTATCACGTTAATGATTGAGTAATGATATCATCAGATCTTAGTCACCAATCCGCACAATTATAAATCCATTGACACGCGCCAGAAACAAACTAACAAACAAACTAACTAACAAACATCCTCTTCATATCAATTGCATTTCTCTAGAACAATTGTTTTGCAGTTCATTCAGTTTTATCAACTGAGTTTTGATAATGAAAGCAAAGTTTAGTTTTTGTGGCACTCACATTTTGCGTGATTGGTCGAGTTACTCAACAAACTACTCTCGCACATAGCTTCTATCTCTCTCTATGTGCAGCTGTCTATCTCTTTCGCTGGATGTAATTACAATGAAAGTAAATGAGATTCAAATTTGTTGCTCTTGCACTTGTTGCTGCATGCACAGTCCGAAGTTGGGACTTGTAACCCAAGACAACTGCAACAACTGTTATAGCCACCCCCCTCTCTGACCTGCCCCGTTGCTACTGCCACTTATTTTGTTGACTGTCTCCGGGTGCCACCCTTGCGATCATCAGCAGCCACAGCCACTAAATTGTGTTAAAACCAAGCTACAGAACGCAGAAACCTCAAGATCAGAGCGAAGAGATAAGAACCGACTCAGTTGGCTTGGACTCTGGCTCGAAGTCTGGGCCTGGTTCTGACTCTGAGTCTGACTCTGAGTCTAAGGCAGGGGCGCGAGAATGGAACGGATCGGAACGAAGCCAACTGAACGTGGTGCAATCTTCCGCATTATGAGTAGCAACAGTCGTTCAAGTTAAGTCAAGTCAAGTCAAGTCGGTGAGGAAATGAAAATGGAAATGGAAATGAAAATGCACTTGGCTTACAGTCCGAGCTGAGAGAGAGTGGGAATAGGAATGGGAATGGGAATGGTAAGGGCAGGGGCAACCATTCAGGTTGTTAGCGGCGACATGTGGCCTGGTCTGTTACTGAGCCGGGGCTCTAATTTCAATTGGGTTTCGTGGTCGTGGAAATTATTCAACAGTGCTAAGTACGCTCTGAGCTCGGAGCTCTGAGACTGACGCTGACTCTGACTCTGACTCTGCCGCTGACTGTGGACTGTGGAAGTCGCTTCGAAAACTACTGGGCACCCACGCGTGACGTGACTCTTTGGTTTTGACTTTCTGCGCCTCTCTACCTCTTACCTGAGCCGCTTCCGTAAAAACTTGCCGCCGCTTGCCCCTTTCCCTTTCCCCGCCTTCTGTGCGGTTGCCTCTCTTCAAGTGCATTGAAGCAAACTGAAGGCTATTTTTCAACTTCAAATGTTTGCTAAATGACTTTTGATGATTTGTGGCGAGCTCAGAGAACTGCCCAGAGAGAACTGAGCTGAACTGAGAGAACTCGGGGGTTGAGCCCTTTGAGCACAAAATAAATTAATGAATGTATTTACTTAATATCACTCGGACTTTGAGTGTTGACTTGCCGTCTAATTGGCCCATCGATGAGGCATACATAATGGAATTAGTTGAAAATAGTTCCCAGAACAACACTTTTGATGAATGGGCAGTCAGAGAGAAAGAGAGAGACTAATATGGCAAGCCAGCAATTTATAGATATTTGAAATTTTCTATTTTAAAGTTTAAAATTATATAAATTACAATTCCAAATTAACAATTAAATTGAATTTTAAATTTAAAATTGACAAAAGTTACAGAAACACCAAAATTTGAATAAGTTGAAAGCTTCTTTAGCTTTTCTTTCTTTCAATTAAAATACTCAGCAATCTCAGTCTGTTTTTTAAATCAGATTAGGATATATTTGAATTCAATTGGATTTACTTAAGTATTGATAAAATGTTTGTTAAGTATTGATGTGATAAAAGAGCACAAGTTTCTTAATACAGTCATAATCACACTATGTTCTATTGTAGTTCTTATCAGAGGTGTTCAATAAAGTACTTCCGTTTTGGCATACCTCATGTGACGTATTAGAATCTATCTATAAGAATCTATCTAATCTGTCTGTAGTCGTATCTCTAAAGTGGCGCTTCCGTCACTGACCCACAGCAAGTGTGAATTGTGACTAATGGATGAACCTTGGTAGAACCGAGAGTCAGTGGACTGGCATATGATGAAGGAATTCCATGCAGACAACTTCCCTAGAGGAGGATGACCCCCATCTAGTTTCAGTTCCACTTTCAGTCTGATAATGAAATGTCTGACGAGTCAAAGTTTTGACATTTTTGGCAAACTTTTTGTTTGGCAAACTGAAGACGACGGACGACGGACGACGCGACGGATGCGGGCGACACGTGCATTGCAGATAATCAGCGTCGTGTCCGTCGTGTCTAGGCCTAAAAATAAACTCCATGTAATTAGCCCCGCCAAGTGTCGGCGTTGTTGGCTTTTACTCTTAATACTTCTTTTTTTGTACTCTACATTTTCTCTGGGGAGCATTGAAATTTTCTTATTTCAAATGTCAAAGCAAAGAATAAAACAACTAACGTAATTATTCATGACTAATGCAATAATTGGGAAAATATAATACACTAGAACAAATTGACATATTTATTTTTTAAATATGTGTATATAATTTAATATTCTAAGAGGTGTTTAATAGAAAACAAAACTATACAAATATTTAAAATTTTAATTATTTTAATATATTTATTTGTTTTTCATTTAATTAATTAATTAATTAATTAATTAATTTATTTATTTATTTTTTTTTTTTATTTATTTATTTATTTATTGTCAGGCTAAAAGCAGCCGACACAACAATTAATTTAAAAAAATAACATTAAAGTTAAAACAAAAAAATATATTTATTTTTAAATTACAAAATAAATTAAAATTAATAACTCTGGGGAATCTGAAATGAAAAAGAAAATTTATGGCCCAACATTTGTTGCTAAGATTGAGGAAAACTTAGAAAAACCCAATCAGTTAATATATTAATATGTATTTCATTCTGTAAACACCTCAGTTAAATTTGAACAAAGAATTTTTTATTTTAAGATTAAACTATCAATCATTTCGTTTCATTCCAACTTAATTCTACCCGAAATTTATAAAATATTTGAAAAGTTTCACATGTATAGAGTATGTGGAATTTGTTATTATATTTGGTATTTATTTTTTTTTAATTTTTTTTGCAAAATTTGTGCCTTTCCAGTCGCTGTGCTGTCTGGAGCAAAAATAGCCAAAAACGCGGCGAGTCGCGACAGGCGATGGATGGGCTATAAATAAGTCGAACGCAGACTGAACTGAACTCAACTGGGAAACCGGGAACTAACTGCATCCGAGTCGAAAGTCTTTAGTTCTACTTCTTCTTAAACTTCAACTTCAACTTCTGCCTATACCTTTGGGCTTAGCATAGATTGTGGCTGGTGAACTGACTCACCAGCTACACAAAGCTGAAATGCTCAACTAATATTTCAATTAGGCAAAACCCCTTAAAGGGAAGAACGGAAGGGGCAGAAAAAAGCAGGCTAAAAGCAATAGCCAAGTTGATGACATGCCCAACGTTAATAAAAAGCGGCAGAAATGTGCCAGTGAACAGGGCGAAATAAATTCCATGGGACCCTAGGTGGTCGAATATTTTAACACTACCGGGCTACAGCTTTCAGTTTTCTGCTTCCAGGTTCCAGCTTCCAAGAGAGATTCAAGATCAGAGACCCGAGACCGAGACCGAGACCAGAGACCAGAGTAGAGTAGACAGTGGCAATCTGTGGCGCTGGCGTCTGCCTTTTAATGTAGAAAACTAGTCGAGGCGCATAATTTACGACAGCGTCTGCCAAGGATCACAGCAAGAGAGCGGAGAGGGAACGGAGGGGGGGAGGGCCAAAGGAGGGGGGGTAAAGGCAGCGGCGTTGACTTGACTTATCAATTTCACGGGAATCCAATCGATTTTTATTTGAGAGCGCGCAGATAAACCGCAAAAATCAAGCAATAAAATCGCTACCCAAGCAAAAGTAAAAACAACAAAAACAACAAAATAAAATCCAAAAGACAGGCAACAATAACAACAACAAAGCACTAAAGTGAGGCAGAGCCACAGTGCAAAATGAAGAGCAGAGACAGACACAGAGACAGAGATGGAGACAGAGATGGAGATGGAGAGACTAAAACTGTGGCACAGAGAGGCAGAAAAGTAAAATACCAAAACGGCAATAAATGGTGTTGATATCCCGCGAAGCGTGTGAAGACGCTAACGATGCCGCCAAAACTTGTTAACCACAAAAATTATTGCATGAGATGAAATAAATTAAGGTGGCGGCGTCGACTGCAGCAGCAGCAGCAGAAACAGCAGCAACAACAACAGCAACAGCAGCAGAAGTTGGAGCAGCAGCAGCAGCTCAAGTCCAGCCTGAAACTATTCACAGTGCTTCCTATTGCTCGCATCCTTGCGCTGATGGCGACGACG
The DNA here is from genome assembly GCA_037043435.1 of Drosophila suboccidentalis. Classification (NCBI taxonomy): domain Eukaryota; kingdom Metazoa; phylum Arthropoda; class Insecta; order Diptera; family Drosophilidae; genus Drosophila; species Drosophila suboccidentalis. Next base: position 400,102 of record JBAMBK010002328.1, read on the forward strand.
ACGGCGACGGCGACGGCAACTCTCCAGCCAGGCGTTCAGGTCGCCACTGGCGACGTCGTCTCCAACGTTGCCAGCGTCATCGTCTGCTGCTGCCTTTGTTGTTGCTGTTGTTGCTGTTGCTGTTGTTGCTGTTGCCTGTTGTTGTGTTGTTGTGTGTACTTTTGGTGAAATGAAATGACAGACACGGCGCAAGATGCAAATTTAACTATGGAATGCTGAACAGACTATAAAGAATCTGGAGCACACTACGAAAACTGATCAAGAAATGCTTCACCTTTTTTAGGAATAATGTGTATTTGAAATATCAAACAATCTTTGAAAATAAGTGAACTTTCGTAATTAAACACTTTTAAGTACATTTTTAAATGTTCCATTGTCCTTTTTTTAATATACAGTCGAACTTCTCTAACTCGAATCACCATTATCCAAGAAAAAGTTCGAGTTGGGGAGACTTCGAGTATGGGAAGTCTTTTTGTTCGGTTTAGTATACGCTATTGGCGCTCAATTTAGTTCGAGTTAGAGAGAATTCGAGTTAGAGAAGTTCGAGTTAGGGAAGTTCGACTGTAGTTTATGGTTAAAGATCCTTACAGACTTTCCACTTCCATAGCTTCATCAAAACTGATTCGATTTTCAAGCATTTTAATCATGACTTGGCCTAAAAATTTTTTTTGGCCCTAAATTATTGATTTTTGAAAATACAAAATTGTTTATCTTAAGTTTTAACGTTTAATCAACTCCTTATGTCATAACTAGTTTAAAACAACACTTTAAATTTGATTCTGAGACATTTAATTTTTCATTTTTAAATTATGCCAACATAAAAAAAAATTAGGACTTGTAAATTTATTTGGTCTGAAATCGGAACAACTTAAAACTTTGTTGTACCTTTGCCAAAAATGATCAGATATCCAAGCAGAATCTCATTTTGATCAAAGTTTGGGGTCTCAACTCATTCTGTGCTCAAATTTGATTAATGTTGTTTCTTAAAATTGTAATATTGAAGCAAAGGGGAATGCCTTGTGTTTTTATATAATAAAAAAATATTTTAAATTTATAGCTATAATTTGTAATCAACTCCCCAACTCAAGATTGAGTCAATGGCAATTTAAATCGCTTACTAATATTTATGGAGAAATATTCTTAAATAAAATTGCCACATTCACCTGTTCAAAAAATGCTGGACACATGCAGTCGAGGGTAGCGCACTCTTTGAGTCGTTGCAACTGATTGTTGCAACACATGTATGGGGAACAACATTCGCAGTGACCAACGTAAAGCTCTTTCAGCACACTGTTCACCCTTCATTCCCCCCCTCTCCCCCTCTGCCTCACCCTCTCCCTCTGCAGCCATGCAAAACACTGCCACCCTTTGCCACCTTCGGTCTCTTTCCCTCCCTCGCTGCAGCTGCTGTTGTTGCACTCTCACAGCAGTCGTCTGTCTCCAGTTCCCCTCCTCCGCTATAACCCCTCGTCTCCGTTGCGAACGCTGCCCACTCGGCGACGTCGGCGCTGCCGTTTTAGCAACATTGCAATCATCTGAAAATTCCATTCCAATCAAATTAAAAACTGGCGTCTACCTTTTTATCATTTTCTTATCAGATCTCAAGATCTGCCGCAGCGATGCCTTCTGCTGTGCGCCTTTTATACACGAGTTGGCCACATACTCCGTGTGTGTGTGTGTGTGTGTGTGTGTGTTGGTGTGTGGATGAGGTCTGCGATTCTGGCTGTGGCCCAGACTGGGAGGACGGACTGTGGTGCGACTCTTTTTGTTGTTGTTGTTGTTGCTGTTTTCGTTTTTTATATAATAAGCAGATCTTTGTCCCAAAGAAACCGTGGCCATAATATATCAATATAAACGCATATACAAACACACACACACACACACACACATACACACACTTGCACAGTGAGTGAGCGCCTGGGAAGCAAAGCACATTCATGGCTCGGACTTGGAGCTGGACATTGACTTCGTCTTCGTCTTCGTCTTTGACTTGGACTTTAACTTTAACTTTAGCTGAACAACTGAAGAGGATGCGGGGGCAGGCAAATGTGGCAACGGCAACGGCGACGATGCCGAATGACGATGAAATCCATTAGTTTTGCACCTTTGCAACATGTTGCAGCATCGCCGTCGCCAAGTCGCCAAAATGTTTGCTGGCCATTGGCTTGGACCGCAAATTGGTAAAAATTAACACGCTGCTTTTGCTCTTGACCAAAAACGGTCAACAGCGAAGCCCATTTTGCTTTTAGGCGTCTGTCGCCAAAATTCCTTTCATGACGATGCGATCTCCCCATCAAACCAAAAAAAAATCATACTAAACCCCCTTTCCCTCCCCTCTACGACGCTTCTGTCGCCCCCCTGTGCTGCGTCCTACTTTAATGCCATTGGCCATTTCATACTTCAATTTAATAAATTAATTGGCTGCGGCTCGTTTGCCATTTTCAGTCCATGACAACGGGTGGTAGAGGGGAGTTAGAGGGGGGAGCAACATTGTGTGTAACTTTTTGGGATTTTGAAATGGACAAAAAGTCACACAATAAACAGATAGAAATCTCAGTTGCAGTTGAGCTGAGTTGATCTGATCTGAGCTACATTTAATATGCGCCTTTAGCTCTGCTTTGGTTTGCTTCTTTCTCTTTCTTTTCTTCTGCTTCTGCTTCTGCGTCTTCTCCTCCTGATTAACTCACGCATTCCTCTGCTGCTCCAACTTCTGATTGGGTCTGGGGCTTATTTTTTTTATTATCTTAGGTGTTAATGATTTCATTTTTGGCCACCCAATTGCCACGACATGCCACGGCTGATCGTTCGTTATCTGCACCGTTGGGCATGTGCAGGTCCCACACTCACACTCATACTCACACTCACACTCACACTCACACTCATTCTCATGCTCTTCGTTCTCGAGGCGGCTCGGCTTATCGCTTTAATCTCTTCTGACAGTGATTATTGCTGTTTGCGGATTGTGCAATTGATGTGCGAACTTCGACACCGTCTAAAAAAGAGGAGCACAAAAAGGAACCAGAACTCGCAATACGAATGCGATTGCGAATGGGAGAGGGAAAGGAGCAACCAGAATGAAATTGAACGAGAGGTTCGGGATCGAGATCGAGACCTCTACCATCTTGGCTGTCAGCGCCAGGCAGCTTTTGCAGTCTCTATTTACAGCCAAAGGGCGGCTCGCTTTTAGCACCCAAATATGATGTCATGGCCGCGGCCTCAGTCTCAGTCCCAGTCTCAACAACTTCGATTCTCAGTCGAAGTCAGAGACACAGTCTCAGTCGCAGTCTCAGTCGCTCTGCTGTAAGTCGAAACCCCAAAAAGGGCAATTTTTGAAATCATACGCCAAACATGGCGCGACATAACTGCAGAGATGGGAGCTGGTTAGCTGGCCATCTCTAGCTACCCAGCTACCCAATCTTCCCATCTTACCAATCTTCCCAGCCCCCAAAAGAGTCCAGAGAGAGAGCAGGGAACTGAGCATTGTTCTTTGCACTGTCGCTTTCGCACTTCACAAAGGGATAGAGTTCAATTTGGTTTTCTGTCTTCTGCATTCGAAACAAAAGACTTAAACAACGAACTTGCTCTTGCTTCTCTTTTTTTTTTGTTGAGCTTGATTTTTTTTTGCAGCTGAGCTGCTGCTGTTGCAGTGAGAGTATTTTGGACCAAAAAGGTGTCGCTGATTGTCTTTTAAGAGACGGCATCGGCGGCGCCGCCATCGGCCAAGGCGCGTTGACAGTTGTTGTGATTGTGATTGTTGTTGCCGTTGCCGTTTTGGCCGCGGCTAAGACTCTTCTGAGACTCGGAGACTCTGAAACTCTTAGCGCTTGCATTGTTGTTGCCGTCGTCTGGAATGTGACCGTCGCATCGCGTCGCCTCCTCCTTATGCCGGTGCATTCAATCGAATTCAATTGTTTTTGGCAGTCGCAACGATGAAAATAACAAATAAAATAAAATAAAAGAAACCCCCGAACAAAAATTGCAAAACAGTCGGCCGCATTCCCACACAGATCAACGCTCAGATCAGATCAGATCCGATCCGATGAGATGAGATCAGGGGCAGAGTGGAGTGGAGTCGACCGGGTGCCAATATCCACCCAGAAGTGAGAAGTGCCTGTGTAAAGTTCGCGCCTGCCGCGGTAGCTGCTGCCATAATCAGGCTGACCAACCTCCAATCCAATCCAATCCGATCCGATCCAATCCTCCAAGCTGGCGCTAAAACCTCAAGCGATAATCGCGCATCAATTCGTTTTATAATGATGACGAGCACACAACTGAAGCTGATGCTGAATCTGTAGCTGTTGTTGTTGTTGTAGTTGTAGTTGAAGCTGGATCTTTGCCAACGACTCCAGCATCGATGCTGGTGGCAAGATTATCTAATGCTGACGATCTCCATGCCCAGCGCCAAGTGTGAGCTCAGCCAATTGGTTGCCGCAGCTCGCAGCTCGCATCTTTGGGGACCTTGAGCATTTTACTAGAGACTCTGGCCTGGGCAGCGATGCGATCCAGCGATTCCTCATCCCAAAGCAGGCATATCTACTTTGTGAAGCAGTTGTTGGGCCTTAAGAACTAGACATTATATCAGAAATGGGACATTGAATAATATATCTATTTAAGTCTAATTATCGTACCAATCTCTAGAATCTATTGCAAAATAATTGAGAAAAGTTTTCATAGTCTGCTGAATACGCCGTAAATGTAAGTGGCATAATAGTTGGAATTATTTTGTAAATCAGCACAGAAGAAATAATTGTTTAACTTTCACTAATTTGAGCAATTCTGGAAGCTGAGAGTTCTTTAACATAAATTTTTGCAAGTCATAAGCTCGAATAATAATTATACTAATTGAATAATTTAAGGAGCGTACAAAAAAAATTAAATGTGAATTTTATTTTATGTAATTAAAAATTCACAAAGCCTAAAAAATTTGTTAGAATTTCCCCAAACTTGTTAGTTTTGTTTTCTCTCAATGATTTTAAATATATATTATAGAGTATTAAGTGTTCCTGCTGCCACACTCTTATTTCCAGCTCTGCCGCCTTGTTGTTGTTGTGTCATTAAAAGTTGCCGGCACCAAGTGGCCAGCCGGGCAGACAGAACGGCAACCAGTCCATATCCGCGGCTGGAGGCAGCATCTCCTGTCTGTCTCCTCTCTCTCTCCGTCTCACTCTTTTGCCTTAGCTTTCCCCTTGAGTTGCCCCTGTGCAAGTGGCAATAGAAATCATTAGCAGCATCGCTGTTGGCCTGGCTTACTGGCTATCTAATCTGCGGTTACGGTTACGGGGGCTTCTGGCTGCTCTCTGGCGCTCGCCTTGGCTACCTCTTCAGTTCCCTGTTGATTTCTGTTGATTTAAAGCGCTGATTACTAATTTTATTAATTTTTCAACGACCGGCAACGTCTCTGACTCTGACTTGGAGTCGGACTCTGGCTCTGGGCTATTGAATGTTTATATTATGTTGCTGTTGTTGTTGTTGTTGGACTGTGAAGTTCTCTGCTTTAGGTGCCTGTTGTCGCTATTGATTTAGTTGATGTCTTTATGAAGCATTTGAAACACGACACTTTATTTTTTCGACCTGGAGGGATTCTGAAATTAAAAGTGATTTCATTTAACGGTAAGACGAGGCTGCAGAGGCGCCTTTTGAAGTGGCATCAAATGAATTCCGTTGGCTCCTTGGCTCCTTACATCCTTGGCTGCATTCCAGGCTGGACCATAAGACAGGCAGCTGCGTCTTGGCTAAACTAAACTGTTGGTCTTAACCCCTTGATGACCCTCAAACGGTGTTAATCAGATCATTTACACAAACGACACGCACGTCTGCATCAACAGCTGCCTCTGGGCCTGACCTACAAGTGGGAAGAGACCACCAGTCAACAGCCAACAGCCGGGCTAATAGAAATGCCCAATGCAACCCTTAGACAAATTCGATTCAAAACCAATTCTCGCACACATTCAGTCAGTCAGTCAGTCAGTCAGTAAATATGAATCAATGTCAGGGGCAAAGCGTGCGGCACAAAGACGCAGCTTGCTGGGCGTCCTGCAAAGGACAACAGGCGAGTCTAGGCTACCGAAACGGCACGCAAAGACAAATTGAAAGCAAACAACAACAACAATAGGAGAAGGCAAACAAACTAATTCCAAGAACACACACAGCAGACGAGGAGCTGAAAGAAAGGAGGAAACAGCCAAAAACCTGAGTCTCAATGAATGAATGAATGTTAAGGAATTAACGAAACTAAGAGAACCGAAATGAAAGAAAGAAAAAACTCTCAGATCGTGTACGCAATATCAGCGGATAATTGAGCCTAATAGGATTTTAAGTGCACACACACACATTAATATATATATATATATATATTGTTGTCCCACTGTGCCTAAGAACTTAAACCTTAGGAACTCAGGAAGCTGTGTGTGTGCGAGGATAACGGCTGACGACAGACGTTTGAGAAACTATGGACGGAGCAGGAGGAGGAGAAGGAGAGAGAAATCCGTTCCGGTCATTAAACGTACCGCCCGCCCCTAGAATCGAGGTTTCTCTAGCTTCTTCTCCAGACAACGTCTGCAATGAGTCAGCTGACTTTGCTTTTTGTTTGTGTTTGCGCGCTGAGGTAAATTGTGCGTGTTGCGGCATGAAAATATCACAGAGAGAAAGATATAGAGAGAGAGAGAGAGGGAGAGTCTAGAGGGGGGCAGAGTGAGAGAGAACAAGGCTAGAGTCAGGAAGGAAGAGCGCGCAGAGAGGGAGAAAGAGATAAACAGGAAGAATGACCTGCTGCTTGGAACACACAATGGGACGACGTCGGTCAGAGTCCAAAGCCAATGGCAATGCCAACTTTAAACCCAAACTCATTGCGCCAGCAGCGACAACAACAACAACAACAACAACAACGACGACAACGACGACGTCGGCTTATGACGCTCACACAGTCAGACAATTAGCGAGACAATGAGATTGAGATGCAGACGAGCGGCTTTATGCCTCACCCTTAATAACAACCCAGCTACAATGTATAGTTGTCTACACTCAAAAAAATCTATTTCTATATTTACAAAAATAAAAACATTAAATTTAAATATTCCTTAAATTAAAATAATTCTAAAAAATTTAAAATATTGTCAAATTTCCATAAAATCCATTATTTAAGCTAATGTCAGACGACGGCTTTTTCACGGACACTTCTTATTTTTTAATAAAAATGAAAACTTACTATATTAATTTGATTTCCAAAGTGTTTAGAGTGTGACCAAATTCTGTTAAAGCTAAAGCCGTTGGGATTTTTGTATAAAGTTCAACAATGACGAAAAAGCGGACGTCTAAAGCCAACTTAAGAAATATTTTTTTTTAAAATTGAATAATTTTCTATAATTTTGTGCAATTTCATTCGTTTGACTTCTCAAAATAAAACAATTTATTTCAGAAAAATTCTTTTCTTTAAGATGAATTGCTATTTTTAATTCTTTGAATGTTTTTAGAGTCCGATTTTGCTGAGTGTATAGATGTGTGCGTGTGTTCCGTCAACGGAAGCGCAGCTAGATAAAGTTGTCAGCTGATCTTTGGCCAGCAGCCTCTGGTAGGGGGCGTGGCATGTGCAGTCATTATCCAACTAACGGCCACCGAATGATGCGGCAATTATGCAGCAAAACTCACATTAATTGTAGCCCAAGAGGAGACCAGACCAAGGAGCACCCTCAGAAGGTCTAACAATGGGACAGTCTTCGGAAGATTTATAGGCTAAGGTCTCCAAGCACACGCAGGGACAATGAGGCGAGTTTAGAATTTCAGAGATGTGCAGACAGTCGAGACATTCAATCAAATACAACGGGCCATGAGCTAATCCAATTGAAATCGAAATCGGAATCGAAAACGAATCAAAATCCAAAAGTCAAACAAAGGAAATTCCAGACGAGTTTTGTGCTGAAATTTATGCAGATGATTTATATATAAAACAGCGAATCAAGCGAATCAAATTGTGACTCAGACCGAAGCTGAAAGTCGATGCTTAAATAAAAAGCAAACATCGAAACTAACTTAACGATCGTCAAAACACTTGCAACTATGACATATCCATAGATTTTAGCCATAAGACCAACACAATGTTGTCTTGAGGCCAAAACAACTCAATTAGGCAGCAGTCTCTCCCTTTCTCTACCTCTTTTCTCGCTGTCTCTATCTCGCTGCCAGCTCATAAAATTTAATGACAACGCTTAATTATAAAATCAATAAGAGACGCCGCACACGCCGATCACTTCAGAGGGCAGTGAGAAAAGAAGCTTGAGAAGGTTGAGGTAGGATCCTCGTTGCCATAAGTTTGTCAATTTATATGGCATAAAAAGAGAGAGAGAGGGAGAGAGAAGCGAGAGACAGAAATCACGTTAAGCGCAATAAAAAGCGCGAAACATTTTAACGCGTCGCGGCGATAAAGTATCTGAAAACATTGCCCCGACAATGTCCAATTGGGGCGCTAAGCCGAGTCTCCTCGATCCTCCTCGACTTCGAGGGCATTATCTTAAGTAGCGTTGAGTAGGCCACCCCGAGAGCAAGATGCGATGGCGATAATTTGATGAAATGATGTCTCAATTAACGCTCAATCTCACACAATCCCAATCCCAATCACAATCACAGGGCAGGAAACCAACCCAAAAAGCGGATTGCGTGTGAATTATCAACTTGGGAAATGATTTTATTTTTCTAGCCAAGCAACCCCTCGATTTTCATTTTGGTAATGAAAATATTTTGCCAATTCATTAGGCGCGCTGTCCAAATATTATTGAATTCAGTCAGACAGAGGGATAAGGGGCAGATCCTTATACCGAGGGGTGGTTGAAAAATTTCCATAAATAAATCGTAATTAAATTAAAACGCACAACAAATGAGCGAAATCAAACAAAGAGCCAAACAATAATAAATAATGACAGCAAAAAAAAAAGAAAAAAGAGAAGAAATCAAGACGCAGACGGAGAAGGAGACGGAGACACAGAAAGCAGCAGGCACAAAGCAAACCAAGTCGAGGCGAAGGAAAATAGAGGGGCAAGGAGGAGGACAGGCACAAGGAGCAGGCATAAGAAGCAGCTGTCGCAATTTGTTGGGCACAATGGAGGACACACAGCATCGGGCAACGGGCACACTTCCCGAGTGACCTTTTTTATTTGGTTTTTTTTGGCAGGAGCCAAAAGAGAGGAGCTAAGGTGACAGACAGAGAGACAGAGGGAGAAAGAGAGAGGGAAAACGCCACATGCGCCACGTGCTAAGCAGTTGATCCTGCCAATGGCAATGTGAAAGAAACAGGGCAACAAAGAGCAACAGACAACAACAGCTGCCAGCTGCAGGACACAACAGAACAGAACAGAACAGAACTGAACTGAACAGAACAGGAACCAAGAAAGCAGGACCTGCCTGTCTGGCGATCTATAGCACCTGCTTCTCTGCTCCTTTGCTCCTTTGATACTCTGCTCCTCCGAGGGGTGTGCTCCTGCTCTCAATCAGCAATCAGAATGTCACTCGACGCTCTTCTTCTCCTTCTGCTGCATCAATTTTAATGACAACAACAACAAATGAGCAACAAGGTGCCAAAAAACAACTTGCAACTTCCCACCAGTGTTGCCATTTTAGATTATTTATTGCTAGATATAACGTGTTTTAAAATATGAATGCCTTACATTTTTCAGATTGCAATTCTTAAAATTAGCTTAATATTATTTGCTTACCATCAATGGAAAATTTAAATATTATCTTATTTCTCTTCACTATAGTTGTTGCTCGTTCGACTAGTTTACGCGCCCGCAATCATTGAAAACAAATCAGCTTTCCAGTTTAATCTTTACTTGCGGACGTCAGTTTCATCAATTGTGTCACTTTAAAGAACTGTAATGTTTCACATTATTAAATATAATATAAATTATAAATTCAATGTACAAACCATACCTGTTAAATAATGATTAGTAATCATAATCATTAGTAATTAAATTATTTTTGTTTAAAAGTCGAACCAATGATTAAATTACAATTATTTTGGGTTTTGTCCAATTATTTAATGATTACGATTAGAAAAAATCAAAAAAAATCTCAAATTATTACGATTATTCAAAAATAATCAGGAAAATCAAAAAAAAATCAAAAATAATCGTTTTGACAGTTTCCGGATTATTTTTGATTTTTTCTGATTATTTCTGATTTTTTAGATTTTTTAGTAAAAATCAAATTATTTTAAATTTTCACAATCAAAGTAGCCAAAGCTTTTCATTAAAGTTGCTTTTGTAGAGCTCTTGAGCGCTCTTCTTATCGACCGTATCTTATAGGGAAGGTTTAAGATATGCATCTTCGAAAGCGTTATCTGCTGAAAAATTTAAAATAATTTGATTTTTACTAAAAAATCTAAAAAAATCTAAAAAATCAGAAATAATCAGAAAAAATCAAAAATAATCCGGCAACTGTCAAAACGATTATTTTTGATTTTTTTTTATTTTTTTCTGATTATTTTGAATAATCGTAATAATTTTAGATTTTTTTTTGATTTTTTCTAATCGTAATCATTAAATTATCACAAATTTTTCAACAGTGAATTATATAATCACTACGATTATTTCGAATAAATAATCTAATTGATTAGTAATTCTAATCGAGATTTAACAGGTATGGTACAAACCCTAGTCTATTGGCAGCGAACAAAGAACTAAAGCGGCAAAAGCAAATGCACAAAACGAAGCACAAAGCTCCGCTGATTTGTTGTTGTTGCTTCACAATCGGTTGAGCTTGCGTTACAGTTATTTTATGCTATGCAGCTGCAGCCCCTGTTGGAAATTAGCGCGCTGCTGAACTATCGTAAACGTTTGCAGGCCTTGTAGAAATTTCGGCAACAATTGCAATGATTTACTCAAAAATACAAAAATTATGCTGATAGTATGGTAGTTCATCCCTTTTTAAAGATTTTTAAACATTAAATGGGCACATAAGTTTGGACTTTTTTCAATATTTTATTGTTTAGCGCATTTTAACAACATTTTTGGCAGCACTGCGTCGCCTCAATAGAAGCTATCTGGCATTAGCTCAGACTCTTAAATCAACTTTTTTGGCGCTATCTCTAACCAGTTACCGTTGCCAGATACCAATTGCCAGTTACCAGTTGCCAGTTGTCGGTTCCCCTGGGCTGCTTGGTGTGCGGCTAATTAATGAAGGTAGCCGCTTTATCAGCAAAACTGTCTGACGCCGGACCACACGAGAGTTTTACCTTTGCCTTTACCTTTTGGGTTACCCAAAATTCGACTCACATTTTGTGCGATGACTCACAATCAGAGAGGACACTCTGAAATGAAATGAAATGAAATGAACCCCTCAAAAGTTTTGTGTGTTTTAGCACGTGGGTTGTTGCAAGTTTCGCTGCTGTTGCAGCTGCCCCTGCAACACCTGCAGCTGCCCATTAGTCGCACTGATCGATAGCTTTGCAACTTGCCTCTGCGCACATTTCGAAACTCGAATGTCCGACTCGCATTTGTATTTACGAGTTTATTCCAAAAGCCGCTTTATAATTTGGTCCGCCTTCAAGTCGCCTGGCTAACTGCATTTAACAGTTGCAGCAGCTGCCTGACCCTTCCTTACCAGGCCACAATGGGCATGGAATGGGAATGGGAATTGGAATGACATGCAAGGGTTCTCCAAGGGCTTAAGGGACCAGAGACAGATATATATTTGTACTTCAATTAAGTTAAGCTATGCAATTTAAAGGAAGGTCATTTAATCTTACTATAATTATATAATCTAATTTATTTTCTTAGCAAATAAATAGAAGCAGTATCCCTCTATTCTGTGAAGACAAAATCAAGTTATTTGCATCCTTTGATCTTCGCTGGTCATTTAAAATCCTTAACTATTGCTTCGACTCTTCTCTTCTCAAAAGACACGTCAAGTTCACTGTAGTACCCAAAGTTCGTCTTATATTCTCTGTACATGATTAAGATTCCTGGTTGGACAGCTCCCAAAGTTGTCGACGCTGGAAAATGGACTGAAGATTGCAGCTGGGACGTGTTGCAAGAACAAAGTAGGTAGAATTTATGGTTTAACTAAGTGATATATCTACTTATTAATAGGCTGCTGTGCCACTGCTCTAGGGGCAATATCTTTTCTCTCTCACTGTATGTGTGTGAATACCATTTCATATTTGTCTACTCAACTAAGGGGCAACTTGGGCTGTTGTTGTTGTTGTTGCTGTTGTCGTTGTGGGTAACCGTGGCCAATGCCAATAAACAATAATTCCCATGACTGCCACTAAGGCGCAACGTACACAACGACTTCCCAGACACTGCGACGACGACGAAGGCGGTCGACTAGACTTGTGAACTACTCATGCCAGCAGCAACAACAACAGCAGCAACAACAACAACAGGTGAGATGTATTTGTTGCTGCGCCACACCGAAGCTGGTTTTTTTCTCCTACTTGACGTTCATCATCATCAGACAGCAGCAGCAGCAGCAACAGCAACAGCATTTGCTATACACATCAACAACACACATTTGTACAACAGCAACAACACACTCACACACATACAAACACACACATACACTTGCGACGAGTCTGTGATGAAGTTGGGGCAAAGTTGATCTGCGCTTGATCTTGTCATTAAACGCAGCTCGTAATGATGTTGCTGCTGCTGTTGCAAGTTGCATGACCGCCGCTAGCCAGCCAGCCAGCCAGGCTGCTCTTATTGAAATTTGTCTTGGCCTCATGTTGCAGCAACATGTTGTTAGCCGTTGCCGTTGCCGCTGGCTACCAGTTTTTGCCACACACTTCCTAAACAGAAAAAAAAAGAAAAATAAGTTCGCAATTTGCACACACACAGCTTTTCCCATTTCCACGCGCGGAATGCGGGCAGGCAGGCCGTCCTTGAGGCGGCTGTTGCAAGTGGCAACATGCAAGTGGCAAGTGGCAAGTTGCAAGCCTGCGTACATCGTCATCCTCATCGTCATACTCGTAGTAAATAACTTGTTATGGTCAAATATTTCAACGTTGCCAGCCATGACATGAGCAGCTTCAACTCCTAGACACAGAGGAACAGAGTTGGGGGCAGGAGGCAGGTGGCAAGGGGCAGGGGGCAACCTCCATCAGTGCTTAGTCAAGTTGACAGCCGTTGACTTGGCTGCAGTCTGGAAGCGTTTGCTTGCTTCTAAATATCTCTCTCTGCGGCATTTGTTGATAAGCATGCCACAGCAGCCACCGAAGCTTGCCCCACAACAGACAGACCACTGTTGTTGTTGTTGTTGCTGATGCTGTTGTTGTTGCTGATGCTGTTGTTGTTGTTGTTGTTATTACACTAGACTGCGAGGCGTCCCAGCATCGAACGTCCCTCTTCCAGCTGCCTTCCTCCCGTTTTCCAGTTGAGCTCAGAAATGTCACCGCTGTCAGACCAAAGGCTGCAAATAGTTTCCAAGGTTTACTAACTGTCTTCTCTCTTTCCCATCTTCAATCTCCAGTCTTCTGTCTCCTCTCTCTTGCAATGCCTGCAAATTATTTCAATTGACGCTGCGAGGCAAGAAATGAGCGCGAAACTTGAAGATATTTTTATTATTACTCCAGGCTAATCAACTAGCATCGAGGCAGGAATTTGTCCACAAACTGTCACTGGAATGTGAACTAATTCAAAGTCATTGTCTCTCTCAAATGGATAATGATGATCGCGAAATTAAAGCTACTTATCTATGAGAAATCGTCGCTAAAGAACAGCTACATAGCTGTAATTTTCTTTTTTTATACTTTGATATTTTCAAATCCTAGATAAATGATCTTCCTAGACCATCAACTAAGATTATCAATTAAGTAAATATTAGAAAAAACTTTTGCTAAACATACAAAAGTTTAATCTCCACATTTATTCAGCTTATACCATTTTAACTTGAATAATTAATTGAATGTCAGACTTGTCTAATTTATTATTATATGTAATGATCTTTTAAGTAAAAAGATAAATTTCCCAAAGCTTTACAACTTTTTGAAAGCTAAACAGATTTATTTCTAAAAAGTCTTAATTTTTGCAGAATACTGTTCTGATTTTACTGATAGATATATCAAAGATATCACAGATCCTTTATTGAATTAGAATACAACCTCAATCATGAGATATTCAAAGTATTTCTATAGCTATATAACTTCCCCTTGCCTTAGTTGCAATATCAGGATTATTCCAGTTACCCAACAAGCCACATCTCAGTCCAAAAAACAATCAGAAAAAACTTAAATATAAAAGAGGAGAAAAAAGCGAGGCAAGCAAATCAAGGCAATTGCCCACACACTGCGCTACTGTTCAGTGTCCAGAAAGTGCTGCATTCAAGATGCCCAACCTGTCCCAAGTCGAAGTCGGAGTGGTCTCCTCTGTGGTCCTCCTTCTGGTCTGGTCGGGAGATCGCATAGCATAACAATCTCCAGCGTCACGTTAAAGATTTCACTTGAAGCTCGCGAAAAATCACCTGATGACTAAATTAAAGTGGCGCTGGTATGCTTTGGGCAACATCTTTTCTCATCTCCTCCTTCCACCCCCCCTGCCCTACCTACCTCCCTTCCAGCTCCCTTCCTACTCCCCCTCGTTCACTCCGTTGTCAGCTTGTGAACTAATTTCGTAAATTTTTCGAGCTGCTCTCATTCCATGCACAATGTTGTCTTTTTTTTTTTTAGCGTTGTTTGTTGTTGCTGGATTTTCAACCGGCTTTTTGGGCAGGCGACTCTCAGGAACACACACACACACACACTGTTGAATTTTTAATGAATTCCAATGAGCGGCTTCTTCGGCTGTTGGCCAAAATCGCGGTGTGCGGTCGCCATCTCAGCCCCTAAACGGGCGGGCGAGGCAGCTTCACTTGCGCGTTTCGCGTTGCAAGTAGCAAGTAGCAAGCAGAAAGCAGCAAGTTGCCAGTTGCAAGATGCAAGTTGCGGGTTGCAAGAGTTGAGACTGCGATTTGGTTAGTTAGTCGTCGCTGTCGACGTCGCAGTCGCTGTCAGCGTTGTGCGCTTGCATTTTGTGCGCCTTGTTAAGAATTTCATTAAAAATGAAGACCTGAGACCCAGAAGAATGTATGTTTCTCCCAGCCCAACTACCTTCCACCCCCCCAATCCTTTCTCTCTGGGTCTCTCTCTCTCTCTCTCTCTGTTGTTGTTTGTAAGCTGCGACCAAAAAATGCTGCTTAAGTTGTTTTTGTCGTCGCTTTTAATACCCTTTACTTAAGTTAGTGTGTGACAGACAAAAGAGGGCTTAAAGCAAATATATTCTAGATCAGCATCGACAACTGTTGGGCTGAGTAAGTATTGGGGTGAGTGAGTGTTGGGGTATGCAGGGTATCTCGCAGTCGGGCACTCTCGACTGAAGCTCTCCTGCTTGTTGTTACCTTGCCACCGTGGAGGCTGTGCGCCGGCGTTGCGCCTGCGCTTGCATATCTCCAAGACAATCAACGACAACAACTACACACACACACACAGAGACATACACACACACACACTCACATATACTCAGTGGCGCTTTGTGGTCAGCGATTGCCCACCAGCGCAGCCTCAACCTCAACCTCAAACTCGCAGTCGAAGTCGAAGTCGCAGTCGCATCTTCGTTTTTGGGTGCAACGAAACATTTTTAATTGGTTTTGTTTCATTTTGCGCCGATGCCGCCAGTTGAGAAGGCGGTGGAGTAGGAGATGGAGCAGACCCAAGGAGTGGGAGCGGAAGATGGAGATGTGAGCTGAGCGGAGCTGAACTGAACTGAGCTTAGTCCCGCCACAGTGGCTAGCATTTTGGCATGGCCATTGGGCATTGTCTCTGGCAACAGAGCAGGAGACGGAGACGGAGACGGAGACCGAGAAGGAGTTGGCGAAGAGACAGAGCTGAAATTGACGGACTGCCTTAAATAAGCAACTCAAGGTTGACTGCCAGTTTTCCCTAAAGACAAAACAGACGACACAGACTGCAGTCGATCGATCGGTGGCCACATCAAGTCAACAAAAGATTGAAAACTCAATATAGCACCGGGCCAACGGGAGACTGAAGACTGTCGACCGTCGACTGTCGACTGTCGACTGAGAGTTCGTTTGGTAGATGGTAAGTGGTAGATGAAAGATGGAGTTGAAGCTGCACATGGAGCTAAAAGATGTAAGGAGGGATACAAAAGGGGGGACAAGGGGAGCCGGCAGACACGCAAAACATTCGCCAGTTCAAATCCCAAAATTGGCAATTTATCCTTTATGAACTTACAAAATAGCCGCCGTTTATACCAAAACAAGTTAATTCGTCGTCCGACTCAGACTTGGGAGTTGAAGCTGCAGTTGGAATTGGAAGTGGAAGTGGAATTGGTAGTATAGAGTTGCAGACGTTGTCTGCTGTTGTTGTTGTTGTTGTTGTTGCTGTTGCTGTTGCCTGTTTGCTACTACCAACAACGTTGGAGTCTCTTGACGATGACGAAGGGCCGCCAACAAAACAATGAAACCAATGAAAACAGACGAACGCAGTACAAAACTTTGACTTGACTAGGGACTAAGTACATATATATAGCTAAGGGAGGGGGTTAAGCAGAGGGGGGAAGCAACTATAGAGGGAGGCCCGCTATGGCGGCGCAATGAAAGTCAAGCCGAAAATACAACGCTTTGGGTCTATGTCTCAGCTCCAACTGCAACTGGTACTCCTACTCCTCTTTCTACTTCTCCTTCCACTCCGCTCTATACTCCTGTTCCTGCTACTGTTTTTGATTCCAAGTGGAGACGCCGTCAGAGAGTATGGCTTTAAATAGATGTGCCCAAGTTTAGACAATAAAGCCATAATTGTGCATAAGTGCGGCACATGTACACAAATACAAGCTTATAACTGAGTATATATGAAAAGGGATTGAGGACTCAGCGAAACAAAAGCCAACTTTAGTTCCCACAGCTAACGTAGTCGAATTTTGCTAGAAGAGCAACACATGAAAGTGAAAGATACTTGAGAAAGTAACAGAAGATACAAACAAACATAATCAAATGGATGTGTTGGCATATAAACTTATTAGCCTGTAAGTTTTAAGAATCAATAACAGTAACAAGAACTGCGATTTGGGTAATTGCAACTTTCGAAATTAATGTTCTATTATCGCTCATTAAATGTAGTGCAATTAGGAAAGAGGAAACATACTTCAACACCGAAAATACTGGTAATGCTAATACTTATGACAATGCTAATGCCAATACTAATGCTATTGCTAATGTGATACTAATGACAATGCTAGTGACAATGCCAATGCTAATGCTAACGCTTATGGTTATGTTAATGCTAATGCTAATGCTAATGCTAATGCTAAAGCTAATGCTAATGCTAATGGTAATGCTAATGCTAATGTTAATGCTAATGCTAATGCTAATGCTAATGCTAATGCTAATGTTAATGCTAATGCTAATGCTAATGCTAATGCTAATGCTAATGCTAATGCTAATGCTAATGCTAATGCTAATGCTAATGCTAATGCTAATGCTAATGCTAATGCTAATGCTAATGCTAATGCTAATGCTAATGCTAATGCTAATGCTAATGCTAATGCTAATGCTAATGCTAGTGCTAATGTTAATGCTTATGCTAATATTAATGAAATTGCTCATAATATTAATGAGACCAGTAATGCAAATGGCAATGATTGCAACTGCTACTGATGTTCAATTTGATTATGCTTATGCTAATGAAAGATGTAATGCTGAAGCTAATACTAAAACCCACTGGAATTTGGGTGGAATGGAATAAATAAAAATTATAATAAATTTAACAAAAAGATATAATTTGAAAGAAATAGGAAAATATTAATGATATATTATTTTAAATAATTATAGTTGCTAAGTCTTTTACACACCTAGTGTTTCATGTTCTTTACGATCATAATTAGTGGATTTCATTGCTCATTTAATTGTGCTTCAATTTAATGAGCTGCTTTTGAAGTGATATCTACGATGGTTGGCTAAGAATCTTGGATGATATCTGACGTGTTCAGTTTGTAGTTCGTGTTAGTTGTAGGAGAGTTGTTCTGCCTTATCTGATGTATTCATAGGGCGTCAAATTCTGTTCCATTTTCATAGGTGCTTGGCTGGCAATCAGCACGGAATATCTTTATAGCACTATGCTCGACTGCGTTGGCACTTTGACTTCAGACGATGGGAACTGGACGAAGATGTGGTTCCAACTATCGAAAGTCCCAATGGAATCGAGTACTAGAAGTACTCCCCATGGTCGGGAATTGGAATTGAGATTGGGATTGGGACTCGAACTCAGACTGGGACTCGGACTCGGACTGTGCTCTGTTGGCTAATTGCGCAAATCTGTTAAAGGCAACTACAAGTACTACCAGTTGATGATCAGCGTCGTCATCATTCGTGGCCAGGCCAATCAGCCAACGAGCCAGACAGACAGACAGATAGACAGACAAATAGACAGAGGGACATTGAGACAGACTGGCAACAGACGACAGGTGGCACACGAAAGCGCCAAAATGGTAGACAGAACAAACACAAACACAGACATGAAAGAGTTGCTGTCGTGGCGGGTTTCAGCTATGATAATGTATATTTTATGAGTTAATTCCAACTGCTGCTGCTTCAACTTCAACTGAAGATCGCGTGTTTCACTGTTACAGTAAAGCTGCCCCGCCTCTCCTGCCTTACCGTTCCCTTCCGCCCCCTTTTTGGCTCGCCTTGCGCTCATCACGCTTCACAAATTCGCAGCTTGTGCAGTGCTCATAATTCTCAGCCACAGTTCAACACAGTCCCTGCTCCCTTTTCCCTTTTCCCTACTACCTTTTCCCTTCTCTCTTCTGCTTGCTCCCAAATCCCTGACCATGTTGTTGTCCCTGTTCCAGTCCCATTTGCAATCCCTAACAAGCGTCATCGGCTGCTTTGTTGCGGTCTGTTTTCGGTTTGTCTGACGCTGCTCTCTCCCTTCCTCCCTCCCTCCGTCCTCCTCCTGCTGCATCTCTTCTTCTGCCACTGCTTTCTATACACTTGCTGAGAGTACTTTAATATTATTGTGAAATGTGCGATAAAAGCGCATAAGACATTTGTGGAGTTAAATATTTGAACAAAATTGGTTTTAGAAGTATTGGGAGCTGAATTTTGGATATATTGTTAGGAGGTTCTGTTTGATATTTCAACCAATCTCACAGATTAAATTAACGAAGACAAAGACAATTACAAAAATTAAATTACGATAAAAATTTTAAATATCATAAAGGCCTAAACAAAATTTAAATTATTTCTAATAACTGCTATCGTCTTTTATATCATGACCAAATTTCGTTAAAGTCGGATAACTATATCATATAGCTGCCTTAGCAAATATCAGTCAAAAATCATTTATGTTCTTTTATTATTTCACAATCAATCTCACATTTTTTTATTTGAAAGGGTCTTAGGGTGCATTGACACTAGTTGACAAGCTTGTCAATTTCATCTCAGTATGCTGTGCTTTTTACCAAGTCAACACACTTTTGCTTAGAGTTGACCACCGTTTACACTAGAGTTGACTGAGTTGCCATTAAAATTTGCAGCCTACTTAGATGAAATTGACCAGCTTGTCAACTAGTGTAAATGCACCCTTATATGTACATCCTGAACAAATTCGTCTAAAATTGGGATACTATGTATATCGAATAGTTGTCATTGCAACAATTCCTTTGAAAGTTAAGTTATAAAATGAAATTTCTTTTTCTCTTAAGATATAACTTTCACAAGTCACAATAAATTATTAAATTAATAATATCAATCGATCGAAAATGAAATTCGGGCTAGAGTATCAATTGTTCGACGTGCCAAAGTTAATCTTTGTTTCTTGTTTCATTTCGATTCGCTTTCGGTTTGCAGCAGCAACTCTGAATCTCGACTTTGACTCCGAATTGCGACTCCTCCAATTCGCACTTTGGTTAAATTAGTTGCGGTCTGGGAAGTTTGGCCACCATAATTTCCCGTGGCGTTTGCCGACCCGACAACTCCAACAACAACAACAGCAACAGCAGCAGCAGCAACAACAATAAGAGCAACACTCCACTTAGCCGACAGACGCCGCCAAGTGTGTGACCGAGCCAACTGATTGAAGCCGCCTGCATCAACGCCATCAACAGAGATCTGAGATCTCAGATCTTCATTGCCAGTTAGCCAGTTGTTGTTGTTGTTGCTGTTGTGGTTTGTTGTTGTTGCCGCCTTCTGCTCACGTTGCAAGATGAGGGGAAGCAGCCGAAAATTGCAGCAGCTAAAGGATTAACCTCAAATTTCAGCTGGCGGTGTTTGGCTTTCAACGCTTAATTGGTTGTGAAATCATCATTATCACATGGACATGCAAGACGATGAGGATGACGATGGAGATAAGAAGGAGTTGCTGGAAGAGGAAGAGCAGGAGGAGGAGGTGGTGGTCGAGGTGGAGGTGGAGCATGACGGCGTTGGCGTTGCAGCCTCCTTCATCACTTCACAAGTTGTTGTTGCTGATGATTGTTTATTAAGCAGCGCCAGCAACAGCAACAACTGCGTGTCCTGGTCAGTTGGCTTCCCTACTCCACTCCCCTCTCCACTCCACTCCCTACTCCCTACTCTCTAGATCCTCGACTGGCCATATAATTTGCGCGTGATTCATTTATGATTGGAAGTCGGAGACTTGTTGTGTGTTGTTTATACAGGCATCATTCAGCGGCACGATCGGCAGATGTCTATCCAAGCGCCGCTTGCAATCGCCTGGCTGGCCAAATTATAGGCCAAGACCACCAAAGCGTTAACTGAAATATTTAGCAAGTTTGTTTCTTTGATTTCCAGGAAGCATTCGCCTCTCCCCTCTCCTCCTCCCCAACCCTCCACTGCCCAGTCAAATGAGCACCGCAATCGCGCTCTTTAATTAAGCCCCTGCGCCGCCAGGAAGTGCATCAAAGTGACTAAAAATGTATATATCTGTATATATTGTTGAAAGAAAGTGTATACAGGCACACCGAAGTTTTGATTCTCTTGCTGAAGACTTTATTTAATCTTCGACTGATTTTTGATATTCAAATGTACTTGTATGGTATAGATATTTAAAGAAAAAACAACAATTTCAATACTTAAGATTAATTTTCGACCGAGCGTTCCTTTCAAAATTATAATATTGAAAATTTTAAATATGTTTTTATTTATTTTAAAAATTGTATATTGTTCATACGACAACTTTATGACCGCAACTTTTAACTTTTACTTTGTTTAGTGGCTGAAAAAAAATGTATAAAAAATTTATGAATTTAAATTATTCAGTTTAAATTTTGTTTTAATTAAATGCTATTTCTCGATAGATCTTTGTTTAAGTTAAATAAATGATATGGTGATCGGATCTGTCAGGTTTTGACACATGTGCAGTCTGCACCAGATAGATGGACTTGTATCAAGGTTCACCAGGATAGTTTTAAAAGTGTGAGAGTAGTTTATATAAATATAAAGAGACAAGCAGATAGATCAAGGAACAGAAGAATAGACGGACATGTAGTAGTAGCTCTATAATAAACTAGTCTCATATCTTGTGACAATGTTATAAAACCCACTGCAAGGGTATCAAAAAAGGTAAAAAAAAGTTAAAACTAAATTTGGCCAGAAGGCTAACGAAGCTCAGCGAAGCGTTGACAAGATCGCATATAGCTTTTCTGCCTCTCTCTCTCTCTCTCTCACCTCGGCTCTTTCTCTGCCCGCTGGCATGCCAAAATAACCAAAAAAATATAAAAATAAAAAGAAAGGAAGAAAAAAGGCGATTGCAATATGAAACACAACGGGAGGGTTGCCAAAAATGGTACGCGCCGATTTTCCAACAACATCTCGAAGCAGCAACGGCGGCTGCGTAACATTAATCATAAATTACCAGGTCGTTGAGTTGACTTGAGTTGAGTGGAGTGGAGAGGAGTTGGCCAAAAAGAACCCAGAGACTGTGGACGCCCCAACGTGTGGCGAGGTGTTCGCACAGCGCGTTTATAAATTTAGCCAAGCGCCAGGGCTAAGGTTCATTTTTGAGACAGAGACTTGAACTGGGAATGAGAATGAGACTGGGACTGAGACTGAGACTGTGGGTCCATGTCTCGAACTCAGTGCGAACCCAAAAATGATCATCTTCATCATTTGCCGACCACGTACTAAAAAAATGTGAGATATGGCGGCAGCAGGCCAAGGTTATAATTGGCCCAAAGCGGGCGCTGAGACAAACGAGAAGCGCAGCTCGTAAAAAGCCAGCCAGCCAGCGAGAAGGCGGCAACCACAAGCCAAGCCAGGCCAAGAGCCACAGCAACCACAGCCACAGCCACTCAGCTAGACGATGGACCAGCCACAGACAGAGCCACAATCACAGTAACAGCCACGGCCACAGCACCACCAACCTGTGGGCTGCTCGATGGAACGCACGTGCTTAACCTCTGACTTTGTTTTGGCAGCAGCAGCAGCAGTTGCTGAAGTGGAAGCAACAACAGCAGCAGCAGCAGCGTCTGTGGCAGCGGCTACTTCAAGTGGCAGCTTGGCGATTAGTCTCGGTTTGTTACCGGGAACTCTGAGTGGTTGTTTATGGGCCTCCCAAGACACGCCCACTTGATGTGAGCATGGGAATGCTTTAACTTTATGCAAAGACCTAAAAAAAATAATATATATAAATATAAAACCAGCGACTGCCTCTTAAATATAACTAAAAACTAGCTAGTTAGTGTTGATCCTTAATGCCTAAATCTTGTGAGCTGTAAAAACCGAATGTGGGGCAACATTTGGAAAGGCTTTGCAAAGTGCAGACGGAACACCTACAAGACTTTAAACTACCTTCAGTTTGGAGATTGAAGAAAAGTCAATTATGGCTCTTCAAATGTATCTCGTTAACAAAAAAGAAAAACTAAGAATTTTATTTAGAAGATAAAAAATATAAATTAAAAAGGGCAAAAAAAAATGAGGAAAAACATTTAAAGTAAACAAAGCAGAAAATACCTACTTCATTAGATTGATTTTTGTGACATTTTATAAATATTCTTATCCAATATACATTACTTAATTTTGTGATTCCCTTTCATATCACACTCAACTGATTCCAGATCATTGTAATAATTATTTGCATAATATATATAATATCATTTGCTGATTTCTTAATAAAAGTGCTTTACTTGGAAGAAACGCATTAAATTGTAAGAGCTCTAATAAAATATTTATAATATTTATTTATTTCTTTGTTTTTGACTGTCTTTCTTTCTTTTTAATACTTCTTTTCCTAACTTTAGATTTTTATTCCTAATGTGTTTCTCCAATTTTGGTATTGTAAGAATTATTTGTAAAAATTCTTATTAAAAATATACTTGGATATCGCTAAAACGAAGAAATTTGGGAATAACAATTTTGTGTCCAAGATGTAAATAAAATGGGTTTTAAGATAGTCATCTAATGTTTTCGTTTACTTTCAGAACTTCAATGCCAATCAATGGCATGTGGAAACTGGACGTAATTTGCTTAATGCATAAAAAAGATCATTAAAATATTATCATAATATTCTACACTTAAGTCAGAGGCAATCACATGTCAAAACTACTCATAATGTCCTTATTGAAAAATGATAATCATAATGAAATTATCATAATAATGACGTCTATTAAATCATGCATTCCACGATGACGCAATTTTGCCCATAAAAAACCAAGTCGACCTGTCGTCCCGAAAGACTTACCAAGTCAGTGAACTCCAGTGCAAGCTGAGAAAAAGAGAGAGAGAGAGAGAGAGACAGTCCGCCCCCACATGCTCTGAAAGGACATTTGTGGCATCCTTGCCGCAGAATGCAATCAATTTCGTTTGCCGCTGACAGTCACTTGTATTTTGTATTATGCGGCATGCTGCAGCCCGTGGACATTGCAGGACATCTTGGCTTGGAGGCGTCCTGTCCTGGCAGAGAGTCGCCTCGCTGGCTGCTCGCCAGGCATATTTACTGCACTTTGAGGACAGCTCATAAAACAGAACTTGATCGTAATGTGGCCGCTTTAATTGCGCCGCAAACTGCGCTACAAATTCAATTTCAAGCAAATTGCAATCTGTTATCGACAGGAACTAGAGGCAAATGGGGAAAGGGGAGTGGCATGTCCTTGCCGTCGATTCCTGACGACATGCGAACAGAAGACACTTTCAATCTGTTTGTTGCATAAATACGCAAATTTTCTCCATTGAAGCGGCAGCAAATATTTTGCCAAGACATTTCCATTTATCCAAGCACTTGGCCCGAATCCCCAGCAACAACAAATACGAGGGAAAAGCCAAAGCCAAGAGAAAAATCACGGAATATTTTGCTGCAGCAAAGGATAAACTGGCATTTGTGTTTGTGTCTCGCTCTCTCTGTTAGTTTGTCGCGTTTCAGGAATTGTGGCGCCAAAAAACTACTAAAATAAAGTTTTGCATTTTGTCTATTTGTTTCCTGTCGCCTTGTCCCAGTCCCAATCCCAGTCCCAATTCTCTTACCGATTCTCACCCCTTTTGTTCAGTTAAAAATCAACCACCAAACACAATTCGCATTCAGGCAGGTTGACAGTTTTGTGACTTAAAGAAGGAAAGTCATAAAAAACGGCGAATAGTTCAAAAAGAAAAGTTCAGTTTTGGCAAAACAATTTGTTCTACTAAAATTATTGTAAAATTACTGACAGTTTTGAAAATAAGATTTTATTTTAATTTTTTAAATGTATTTTAATTATTTTTTACTTTTTCAAACTTTTGAAACTTTTACCAGAATTTTTGTTGGACTTTTCTCGAATTTACAATTTTCTTACTTTTTGGATTTTTTACTAACTTTGCCACGCGAAGAGCTAACGGCTCCAAACCAATTTTAGATTGAACTTAATTAATTTACAAAATTTTGGATTTTGTTTGTTTTGTTTTTTTCAAATTGTTTTTATTAAATTTTTAATTGATTTTGGAAAATTGCAAATTTTCATTTCAAATTTTAGCGCCACCTTTCGCTTTAGCTTCTGATCACAAGATGACGCCACTCTCTAGCGCCATCTATAAGAACTAAGCAAATAGCAACGAACTTTTTGGTCGATAGAGGGCTTCTCACAGCAGCGAACACAAAGTTCGCCAATAGATGGCTGCCGATTGTAACAAGCGCATGTTCGACCATAGATGGCGGCAGCAAACAGCGTAAGCTACCCGTTGCAAAAGACGTAACGTCACGTTAGGCAAACAAAACGTAACGGCAAATTGAATTTAAATACAAATGGAAACGACACTTGAAGTTTATATAAGTAAACAGATTTTCGGCAAATCTTTTGCTAACTCGAAACGTGATAAACATGCTGAATAAAAGACTCTGCAGCAGGTCAGTATCAAATTAAACACATACTAAATGCAATTTAGAATTAATTACGCCTGGTCAATTTGTGTGTGTGTGTGGGTGTGGGAAGTTGCCCCACATGGTTGCAAGTTTGAGCAGCTTGTGCTGAGGTTACAAATTCTCATATGTCCACCGGACAGCGAGACGGACAGATGGAGAGACAGACGAGGAAACAGCCAGGATTGGCAACAGTTGACACTGAGCATTTAACGCTTCAGCACGTTTTCAATTCAATTTACACAAGGCTGGCAAGTGGCATTAGGCATGAGGAGGGGCAGGTGGGGGTTGGGGAGGTGGCGTGGCCGAGCGCCAAGGAAGTTTAGGCGTTGAAGCGTGCAAAAACTTAAGCAGACGCACAGAGCATGACAAACGAGGATAAGAGCAACAACAACAATAGTAACAAAGCAGCCAAAACAATACTCGAGTATAATAATAATGAACACTAACGGTAAGCGAATTATGCGACAGTTGAGAGAAAGGCGGTAAGGGGGTGTGGCACTTGCTTAAAGTAAATGAAATCAAAATCAAAAGGAGAAGCAAGCCAACAATAAATCAACAAATTGCGCGTGGCCAGAAGGGTTTGCATTGTATCTTTGTATCTCGCAGATACTTAGATACTTTGCTGCCTCTCGGCCATATTTATGGGCAAAAACAATAAGCGAAACGCTTAAAAATGCATAAATCAAATCACAAAACGCAGCCAAGGGAACTGAAACAAAAAAAACCAAATGAAAGAAGCTGCGAGAGAAGTGAGAGAGAGAGAGAAGTGTGAGAGAGAAGCAAATGTCAGAATGATAATCGCCAACAACTGTTGGAACTGCGTGTTGACAAATGTTATTGTTGTTGTTGTTGTTGTTGGCGGGTGGCAACACTGACCAATACGAGGAAAGGCCGAAAAGCACATTTCGCTTATTAGGCAGCTGAGGAGAAGAAAGGGAAGAGGAGGGAAGGAGCAGGGGCAGAATGCGGCGTCATCTTAACAATAATCATAAAAACAAATGCAAAACGCAAAAGCCAACATCATGACAGGCGTTGCTTATGGTTATGGAGGGGAATCCCCCTCTCTTCCCTTTGTTTTCTTGCACTAACCCCTTAATCCACTTGTTTCTGAGCTCATAATGCTCCCCCTTTGCCATAATACATATTAGAATAGACTTGGATGGTCGTTGGTTTGGTGGTTGACCATTTGCGTAAATATTTGCGAAATGCGATTGAGTGTTTGTTATTGGCATACGACATGGCTTAGAGAACAAAATCTGATTATGAGTACTCAAATATGACAAGGGGGGGCTTAGCAAATGAATCTATGAGTATTTTTCCTTGGTCAAGACTTACATCTTGGGAATTCCTATGACCTTGTAATTTTGTTAAAGTAAATAAAATTAATTTGTGTTTAAAATAAAATCGATTTTAAATGTTTTAAGTAAGACTTTTTGAAAAAAACATACGGGGGTGCCACGGAAATCACTTTCGCTTGAATTTTACTGGAATTTGTATGAAATTTAAGTGAAATTCAAGCGAAAGCGATTTCTGTGGCACCCCCGAATATTTGTATTCAAAAACTAAAAAAATTCAGACAAAAGTTAATAATATAAATTTAATTTTCACAATAATAATCAAATACTTAAAATATACATTACATTTACATTTAATTTAAATAAAATAAAGCTTTATTATCTTTTTATAAGATATTAAACAATATCTTCTGACTTAACACCCATATTTATCCAATCTGTCAAGTGTTAAACACTGCTGAAGAGCGCCAATTTCACCTTATTTGAAATGGCAATCGATAAATTTGAATAAGTTCAACGTAAGTACTCGTATTTTCATATCATTAGTTTTGGTTCTGCAATGTTTTTACCTTCCTTTTCAATTTCAATTGACGGGGGAGGGGCGAGGGCATTATCATATGTAATGACGCTGCTGATTTCGTTTGCCATTTGGTTGGCAAGCTCAAACACCTTGAACAAATATTTAACTTGATCTGTGGGAGGTGGGGACTTCCCCGAGCTACTTCAGCTCCTGTTCCCTCGCTGGCAGTTGATTTCGAAAATCGAATCTTGAATTAATCATGCGGAATAAATTTACTCTACATTTGCTTAAAACTGTGCGCAGACTGAGATGCAGATAGAAACAGAAAGAGCGTGAAAAATAATAGAAAACAAATCATTTCTGTGCTGAATTCATTTTCATATTTTTCTGGCTTTTCTCTTGCCAACTTTCTATTAATTGAATTAAAATTGCCATTTCATTTCCATTTGCTGCCATTTGCTGAGGGATATAAATAATAATTCTATTTAATTCCAATTCGAATTCCAAATCGAAGCCGAAACAGAATCCGCAAACAGGCGAATTTATGACAGCTCGATAAGATTTACGTTTTGGTGGATTTGGCAAACGGATTTTTGGGAGTTCAATAACTTCAATAACTTTCATCCCGGGGAGGGTGGATTAAAGCATAATTCCATTGTCATGGTAATTTATGAGCTTAGTTTGGCATTGTTGTCATTGTTGCATGTTCGTATTTGCAACATTACAGCCGAATTAGCAATTCACTTATGGCATCCATTACGGCCAAGGATTCGCCCATATGTGTCAATGTATCCCCAATGTATATAAAGGATACAACTATCACTCCATATGAGCATCTATGTATGTATGTATCTGTGTATCTATGGCAAATGGCTTTTCGCAATTACACAAAACGCTTGGCAAATACATTTTTAAAACTGGGTCAACATTTGAATGAAGTGTTAAATGGTATTTGAAAATGAATGAATGCCGAATCTATTCGAAACTGTCACTTTAGTTGGGGTGTTTCACAATTTAACACATATGCGCATATTTTGTAGTGTAAAGTTTTTAAATGGGTCGCCTTAGGGAGAGTTTGCTGTGGCTCTAGGGTTGATTATCTCGAGGTTAGCAAATCTCATTAAAACTGTATCTAGTTAAAATTGTACGGCATTTAATAAACTTGATACAGTAAGTCAAGTAATTGTTTTGATAATGCTAAAATATTACATATTTTATGTTGCCAGAAAAGAAAGACAACTAGATCATGGTTATTAATAAGTTTGCTATTTATATCATATTAGTTTTATTCGTTCTTAGAACAAGAAAAATACTAAAAATTGGGCTTAACTATTGCAAGAAATTTTACACAGGGGTGCCACAGAAATCGCATTCGCTTGAATTTCTCTTAAATTTCATACAAGTTTATATTTTAATCTATTTTATGTTCTTTTATTGTAAACTTAAATTCTTAGTAGGCAGATGATGGAAATTACAACTACAAAAATATAGTAAAGTAGTGAAAATTCCAACTCTAATCCAAATACAATAGAACAATATCGATAAATATAGTTAGATATCCATATTATTTATATGCACATATGGACAAGAGTTCCCACAGCACTGCTGCTTATAATTAATATAATTTCTGAACAACCTTCCGTTGTCCTAGAAACATGTGCAAGCTACACGCTTATTATTATAAATAATTTGCAGAATTCCTGAAGGAATTCCCTTTGGAGCAAGGAACACAGCAGGTCTCATGTAATTAATGCTGCTTGGAAGATCGCAGATGCCAATCTAAAATGAAGTCAATTTCAAATGAAAAGCAGAGAATGAATCATTGCTGCGACTTTCAACCGCAACTGATAGTTGCATGGTCGCTGGCCCAAAATTCAGCATATGTTGATGCCACATTAGATGTACAACTCAGTTGTCTCTCAGCTGCCCGCTTATCGCTTGCACCAGTTCCAATCAGAGAGTCAAAGAGCGAAAGGCACCCGCGGGAACACTATGACAGGGAAGGGGGAGAGTCAGGGAAAGGGACAAAGGAGGGGGCACAGTTTTCTACGCATATGTCAGCATTTTCGAATTGGAAACGAAAAATGCTGCACTAACAGCATTTTGTGGTTTTCAGCATAATTAAAGGCAGACTGGTAAAGTGAACTCAAACCCAGACTCAAGTCCTTGTCATAGCCCTCTCTCTCGCTCTCGCTCTCTCTCATTCTTCACAGCCCTCTTGCCGTACCGCCCCGGACAGATCGAAAATGTCGAAAAAACGTAAGGTGCAACGGGGTTGCAATTGAGAATTGTGAATTGTGGACTGTGGACTGTGTATCGGGAATTGAGATTCATGACGATGTGGCGCGAGCTGTTCGCCGAGTTAACAAAGCCATCAATGGACCATAAACTAAACACTTTTTAAATGCCGAGGGGAGTGGGCAAGCGCAGGGGAAGGGCAAACACAGCACGATCCTGTGATGTCCTCCTACTCCTGTTGCTATTACCTCCCGGGCAAAATTGCACAGAGTGTGTTGTGTTGTGTTGTCTTGGGCAATGGACAACACTGCACAGCACAACACATAGTTGTAGTTTAGTTTATCAAAGGGTAGTTTTCCATCGCACAGTTGGACTCTGTGCAATTGGAATCGGGTCGCAGTTCTCTGATTAGATCTGAATCTGATTGCGCACTGTCAGAGTAAACGAAGGAATAAAATTAGAGGAGAGGGAAACAGGTTCGCAATTTATAGCACCAGAAAACGTATTGAGCAACTTTAAATGCGGGTCAGTCAGCTGGTTGCCCTGCCAACTGGTGGCACTGGTGGTAATGATGGTGTCGTCTGGTGGTGACTTGGCGGTCGATTCATTTGTGCAGCTTCGCTGAACATACGCTGCATATCCGCATCCTCGTGAAGGACCTCCAAGCAGTCCATGCAGCGCACTTGTTAAGAATATGCTTAACAGCAGCATGTTTGAAGCATTCTTACACACCGAAGTTTGTATACTCTACAGAGGTTAACTTAAAGCTTTTGATAACTTTGATCAGAAATTGATTAATTTTAACAGAATAAATGGCAGTTTAAGGGCGTTATTTGAATAAAAGTGACCATGGAGGACGGGTAGATGGTGGGAGATAATACTATTACTTTTGAGCTATAATTAAAAAACAGAGTAGAAAAGCATTTAACGTATGGGAAAATAATAATAAGAATATTTAGACTATTTAGCAATAATGTGATCATAAAAAGCATAAGCTAAGAAAAATTTAAGAAAAAAAGTGTCCATGGAGGACAAGCATTTAAATGTAGATGTTCCACAAACTAGAAAAGGAAAATCGGAGATGACTTTTGATGAATAAAGCGACTTTGAAGGACAAGAAAGCTGAGAGCTGAAGTTCTACAGAAATCAAAGGGATATATCCATACTCTACACACGTCATAACGATAAAGGTATTGTAGCCACTTCCAGGGTATTTCAAATTTGAAGAGGCTGAAGTAGCTGTTCCTGTGCCAATTCCTCTTCCTGTTGCTGTCCAGTGGGAAAACTGAAGGACACTTGACATGCTGGCTGAGCCACTAGATTGAATAAGGCAGCCGCACTTGGCAACTGTTAACTGTTGCAGGAACTGTTGTTCTTGTTGATGTTGCAACAATATTTAAGCGGTTGCAAGTACATTCATACGTACGAGTATTTCGAATTACATTCGTGCCACATCCGCTGAGGGGGAACATAAATATTTATGCCCCACTCGATTGAAAGCTTCTCGAGCGTAAGCATTTTAGATAAAGCACAAAATGATGAGGGAGAAAAGAGAGGAGGGAGAAGAGGGAGGGAACACAAATCCATGGCAGGTGCCGAGTCAGTTTCAGATTTAGATTCAGATGCAGAATCGTTCGAATGCTCTCGTTGGCTTTTTGCATATGACAGCACAAAAAATTTGCTGTCGAGCTTGATTGTGAGTCGGAATCTCCGTGCTGATTGAACTGAACGCACACTCGAATTGAATCTACAGACAGCGACATCGGGATTGTTGTCATCAGGGCGATTTGGTAACCAAAACAAGGATTCTGTAATCCGCCTAGCTCAGCCACTAAACCACAAGAGCCACCACCAGAGAGGGAGAGAGAGCGAAAGATAGAGAGAGTATGACCCTCGGGCCTTGTTAGCGACCCTCGCGTTGGGCTGGATTTTTAATCCGTTTAAATGAATGACAGTCTAATTGGAGGATTTGAACGAGAACAAGGACAGACCAGACCAAAGTCTAAATAGTGACAAAGTCCTTGCCATATGCTCCGAAAAAACCACATGTTATTCACGGTATTTAAACAAACAGCAACAGCAACAGCAACGAGGGCTGTGGGTTGAAACCACCCTGCCAGCATCCTCCAACCTCCAACCCTCATCAAATTAGGTGCTCGGCTCGTCTCGGAAATCCAATTCGAATTTTTATATAATGCGCGAAAAGCACTTGATTGAGCTCGAAACGGAGAAGGACATGGAGAAGGAGAAGGAGAACTACAAGTAAATTGTGAGCAGCACATACTCCAGGGACACTTCATCAGAGGGTTGCAGGATCAAATTATGCACAGGACGATGCAATCTGCAGGCGGCAAGGAAACTTTGCAAGCTACCAACTTCCGTTCCAAAAAGCAGCTAGAAGGCAGCTAGAAGCTGTTGCCATCCTGGGGAAAACAAAGTGCCACAAACAACACAGATTACGAGGCAAAGACAAAACTCAACTCAACCCGACTCGCGACTCGTTGCATTAACAATAACCGTAAGAAAAGGTGTCGGCTGTCTCCAGAATCTACAGCCAGGACAAACTCATCTCCTGGCCTGAATACAATTAGCATTTACATTTTGCCATCCTCGGTATCTGCGGATGGCATAAGGAGCACGTAGCACGTAGTCTAGAACTTAGTCTTAGATTAGCATCTTAGTTTTTAATTCCCATTGCCGCAACAAAACTCGATTCACTTCTCTTCCCCCTTTTGGCGGCTTGACTTAATCACACAAAGGCAATTTCACGCCTTTTTGGCTCAGACTCGACTCAGTTGTTGGCAATCACTTTGTCACTTGGCAGTTTGATGTATCGACAGCGTCAACAACAATCCTCCCCTGTCCTCTCAGCTCTCAACTCTCAGCTCTCAGCTCTCACCTCTCTCCCTCTGCATGACAATCAGTTTGTCAGATTGTTTTAGTCGACGAGATCTTGAAGGGGAGATTAGCAATTGGTTTTGGGCTTAGCAAATTTTGTGCTCGATTTGTATATCGAAGATTTGCGTTAATTTCCATTGAAAATATTTAGATGAATTCCAGTCAATGTGTTGGGATTTGCACTTGACTCAAATTGCAGTCACGTGCCACATATGTAAGTGTGCCACAGATTCACTATTGGGGGAAGGACAAAGCAAATTCTTGGGAAATGATTCGTAAATAAATAAACTTGGATTTAATTGATGAACATCTAGTTTGAGATATAATTAGGTAAAATAATTAATTATTAAAATATTATTATTAATGCTTAGCTTAAGGATTCATTTTATAAAACTTTAATTTAATTGTTGAATATCAATTTCAGATATTATTTGTAAAAATAAAATAAAAACATTTATATTTGAATAGTAAATATATTTTTGTCGGTCATTTAAATCACTTTTAAAGTGGAATTTAATTTCAATTATTTCATAAGTATAAATTGAATTTGTATTGGATGCGATGTCTTTATGAATTGTGTGCAAAATAATATTTCGATAATTTTGTTCTACATTATATTGAAACAATTTTCAAAGCATTTTCTTCATGTAGATAAAGAACACCTCTGTTAAAATCATTTACCAACTAATAATTAAATTCTTAAATCGTTATTAAAGTAGTTTTTGCTATTAATTGCAATTAATTAAGCCGAGTAGTTCTTCAGTGTGAATTGATTAATTTGGCTTTAGGCTTAATAGTTCTGTCGGCAATTAATTAAATATAAGCTAAACAATATTTTTAATGAAATGACAATGTCGAAGGCAATCATGTGTTTAATATTAATTGTATGTCGACAGAAAACATGGCCAACACTCGAATTATGTGTCCCAAACAATACGCAGAGAGAAAGAGAGGCGGAGAGAAAAAGAAGAGGGAGACAAACAGAGCAGCGATAGTAAGAGCTATAAATTTTAATTAAAAATGCAACTCATATGGCAAGTGGAGCAATTAGCACCTGAAAATATGCAAACATTAAATTGCCAACTGCAGACGGGCAACAACAACAATTGTCACAACAACAACAACAACAATTAAAGGCGTGGAATTTCAATATATTGTGAGTACGAGTCTGTGAACTGGACATTGTCCATGGCTAACATAACGTGGCCATAACAGACACATATTTTGCCCTAGCAGCGACCACATCCTGTGCCAGGACTACAAAAACAGAGAAAGAGAGATGCATATAAGGGCCAGAGCGAGACGGAAAGTGAACGGAAAACATTGCACAATTTGTTACCGTTGTTGTTACATTTGTTGTTGTTGTTGTTGTGCATTGTATTTACTGGACAATGGTCGAGTGTTATTTTTGTTGTTCTGGCATTTTTTATATAGCGACAGGCAGACGGATAAATATTTTAGTTTGCAAAATCTTTTTGCGCTCAACAGTCCCGTGTATAGTATGTATATGTAAGTGTGTATGTGTGTGAGCTGTGATGCAATATGTAAAAGCTACGCGCAGCATATACTCAAAATACAAACAACAACAACAACAACAATGCATACAACAACAACGACACAAAACATGAATACATATTCAGACAATCGCGCTGCTGCTGCCAAAAAATCGACAAAAACAACCTGTTCGGAAACACTTGCAACAAGGACATCAAGCATATACATATGTGTGTGTGTGTGTGTATGTGTGTGAGCAGCAGTCGCAGCAGCAGCAGCAGGCAAACGAGATGGAGCGAGCGAGCGAGCGAGAGAGAGAGGGTAAACGAGATAGACAACAGATTGCCAGCCATTGCAGGGGATGGAAGTGAGAGCCTAAGAGAGAGAGACAGAGGCAGAGGGCGAGAGAGAGAGAGAGGGTACAGCCAACATCTAAGCACCGCCTCTTTTCGAAACTTTTGTCACAGTGGGTCAAGGTATGGTTATAACCGCAACCAAAAATGTGTAATAATCAGGCCTGTTCTGAATTTTACTTTTTAGCATTTAGTGATATGCATTTATTCACTTTGAATTTAGACAAAGTGTTTGAATATAATCGTTTTTCGCTTTATCGGACTTAAACTCATTAACTCAAAGTGATATCAATCCGTTGAATATAGCCGAAATGGTATTAGAGCAGCTTAAAGAAATTCAATTCCGACAAATCTTACCGAAAGTGAAAATCGGAACAGGCCTAAATATTACCTTAATAATGATAGAATGAATAATATATATTTTAATTAATTAATATTTAAACTACTAATGATGAATACTATTTATTTATTTGCTATATATAGTAGGTATATATTATAAATTTTTAAAATTGAATTTCATTTTAATTCATTTAAAATTTTCATCCTGTCGAAATCGACCCAATAATAATTAAAATAACTTTATTATGGTTTTTTCTTATATTTCTGAGCTCAATCTAAAAATTTATTTCTTTCAATATGTAAAAATAAGTATTAACTTAACTTGTAAGAATTAAAAAAACAATATAAATGATATTATAGTTTAGCTATAGCTTTTGAATTGACATTCGACTCAATAAATGAAAAGTTTATTTATATACACACAATAAGAACTCAAAGTAGAGGTAAGCCTTAAGATAATTAGAAAAATGATTGATAGTTCATTTGTGTTTAGTGTTATTTAAATTAAATAAATTATTAAATGAGCTTGTACAAAAATGAGAAATTAAAGCCCTTTACATAAACTATTCAATCTAATAATCAAAATCTCATCACTATTGCACCACTGTGCAGTATATGCACAATGTAGAATGTGGCTCAATACGAAGGGACCTCAACGGGATGCCAGTCAGTTGGTGAGCTGGCCAACCAGGAGGCGAGACAATAAAACCACAGAATATGTTGGCAACTGGCAAAGCAGATGGAGCGCCGAGAGAGCGGGAGAGCAATAGACAGCATAAGGGTGAAGATTCGAATTTGACTCTCTGCAGGAGCAGCAGCAGGAGAAGCCAGCGTACAGTGAGTGCAAACAGAATCAGGACAGATGTGCGAGTGCGGAGAGTTTCGATTGAATGGGACAATATGAAAATTCCAAGTGGAAGCAGAATACGAATGCGAATCCGAATCCGAATACTTGTTGGTGGTGGCAATTGGCGAGTACTTAAAGAGGAACAGATTGCGAGCGGGCAGCAGTCGAAAACAGAACTTCGAATCGAACGAACAGAGACAGAACAGAACAGAACGGAACAGATTCAAAGAAGAATCCAATTCAAAGAATATTCAGAGTGTCCAATTGCAGCGCGATGAACTTGCTCATGGATAATCTGCCGTCGCATGTGAATTCCGCCGCGCGTCGTCCAACTCCGCCGCAGCAACAGACCGAATTGCGCATCTCCACCAGCCCCACAGCAACAGCAGCAGCAGCAGCAATGACACAGCAGCAACACAGCAATATTAACAACAACAACAACAATGATGCGCCCAGTGTAAAGACTACATTGAAGCGTTCCTTTGACGTGGCCTTTCTGATGATGCCCGATGAGCGCATCAAGCAGAAGCAGGCCGAGAAACAGGCACGTCTCCAGGAGGCACTGCATCATCACCATCATCATCAGCAACAGCAGCAACAGCAACTGCAGCAACAGCAACTGCAACTGCAACAACTGCAGTTGAATCATTATCCCACGGATCTCTCACCCAGAGCAGCTGCCTCACAGCCGCCCTCGCCGGCTGCCTTGGAGTACATCAGTTTGCTGGAGGCACAACAGCGACAACGTTATCCGCAGCTCGCCATACGCTCGCCGAGAGTGTATGATGATCCCACGTTGGTCATACCGCTGGCGGACTCGCCCGAGGCAACAGTGTCGCCACCGCCGCCGCCACTGCGCAGCGCCTTCACCAAGGTGGCCTCCTCGCTGTCCAGCTCCTCGTCGCCCTCGACGACATCGCGTCTGGAGTCGCCGCCCGTGGATGTCGGAGCACCGCCGCTGAGTCCGGATCAGCTGAGCTGCCATTCGATGAGTCCACCAGTGGTCACACCTCCGCCCAGGACCAACAGCGGCGGCGGCGCAGGTGGCAACAATGCCAATGTCTCCCCACATCCCTTGCCGGCCAATCCCATTGTCTATCACAATTTCCGGCCGGAATATCAGTTCAATGGCGCCTTCCACTCGGTGAATCCCATGCAGGCGCTTCAGGCCCAGCAGCGTCTCAAGCAGCAGCTGCTCTACAGGCCACCAACAACTGCCTCCAATGGCCACAGTCCCAATGGCTCCTCGAATCCCTCGTCTCCGCCAAACGGTCCGCCCCCAGAGTTTCTGCATGCTGCCTATCCCGGCTTCGGTCCTCCTCCGCATCCCTTTGCGGTGGCCCAGCCTATGCAGAATCCCGCTGCCGCCGCGATTCTCTCCACGCTCATCCCGCCCACGTTGGCGTCCACGTTCACGCTGACGGCCCAGAACGTGTGCGCCAAGTGCAACATTAGTTTCCGCATGACCAGCGACCTGGTTTACCACATGAGATCCCATCACAAGAGCGAGGTGGCCTGCGATCCGAATCGACGCAAGCGCGAGGAGAAGCTGCGCTGTCCCGTCTGCCAGGAGACCTTCCGGGAGCGTCATCATCTCACCCGGCACATGACCGCCCATCAGGACAAGGCCAGCGACCATCAGCCCACGCCGGATGACTCCAGCGACAATGAGATCATCAACGTGGTCGGAGGCACGCCCCCGGGACGACGGTCTGGCGGTGGCTCCAAATGATCCAAGCATTTCTTCGGATACTTTTAAGCTGCTGCCGCCTGTTTTGCTGTCGATCTCCCGTCTCCAGAATTGTTCCCATTGTGATATTACGTTTAGTTACCGCCCTCTTAATTTGACTTAAATCTCTCTCCGTTAGCCATTAATATATATAGTGCAATTCCGCCGATCTGAAAGCGAACCAGCTGAAAAACAGCTCTCTCCCCCTTTACTGCATTTGGTTTTATTCGAGCTGCCCGTTTTATCAGTGTAAAGTATTAGATTTAAGTTTCAGGCTCATTCCATTTAACATTTGATGTCTGACTTGATGTTTAAATAAATATCTTATTGTTATTAAAACCAAAATTATTATGTTTTTCGATTACAATATGAATTGGGTGTGGGCATTTGGTTGAAAATGAAATTAGTTATTTTGCCAACCATGATATAATAAAGACTACTACTAAGTACTATTCAATTTTAAATATTGTGAAACTCCAATAATACACAATATTGTGAGGAGGGATTATACAAATGTATGCAGATTTTTCCCTAAATGTACATTTGGCTGCTTGTTTGATATCAGAGACAATAAGAGTTAGAGGCACAAAATTTCGCATAAATGTATATCAGGGGTGCCATAGAAATCACTTTCGCTTGAATTACACTTAAATTTTATACAAATTTAGAAATTGAAATCGCTTTCGCTTAAATTTCACATAAATTTCATACAAATTTAGGTGAAATTCAAGCGAAAGCGATTCATACAAAGGTGAAATTCAAGCGAAAGCGATTCGGATATCTTACAATAAGGACTTGAAATCAACAAATTTTTCAAAAATCCATTTCTGATCTTAAATATTTGTTTCTTCTTAAAAAAAAAATATTATTTTAAGATTATCATTATGCTCTTTCCATTAGGATTTTAAGTGATTTTTATTTCTAAGATAATAAATATTACAAATATATTTTTTTTTAATATGGACGGAATTGACTTTAATATAATGATAAACGAATTTGCCATCTGATAGATTTGAAACACATAAGCTGTGTTACATTTTAAAGATATTTTTCCGAAATTCGAGCCAGACGTTGTCACCCAGTGAAAAACATAGGTTCCCAGGCTTAGAAAAACAGGCACATGCTCTAGAGAAACATACGCCATGTGAGTGGCCCGAGAATATGTTGGCCTGGTTAGTGCAGTGAAGTCAGAAGCAAAGAGAGCCAGGGAAAGGGAATGGCGTCCGCTTAGACGGATGGACAAACGGACAGACGAACGGACGCATGCAGGCAAAAAGTCGAGCAGCGTATGCAGCAATTAGATGCGGTGACAAAAACTGCGACGCCGACGCTAATGAGGTGCGTCTGGATGTGGATGTGGGAACAGAGTTGCCAACAAGCCGGAATGCGCATATGAATGAAGGGTAGTCCCCAGTTCACAGCGATAGACGAGGCCGCAACTAATGTGGAGTTAAAAGGGAACTTCTCAAGTGCTCAAAATGATTTTCGAATTTCAATATTTTTACTGTAATCGTACTGAAGGGGCAACCCTCGTTGAATCCTTGACTGAGACGATTCCCATGAGCCATACGAATTTGTAGCATGCCAAATTCCGACAAAGCGCAACGAATGTCTTGGGTGGTGGTGGGTGCCACTGCCACAGAGGATGCCTCGTTTTGTTGCACTCAAATGAGCCACAGCGAATCGCGTTGATTTAGCGTGGCCAAATCCTGTTAGCCCGTGCCACAAGAGCCACGCGATTCTCACAGGATTCCCAACATGGCTTTATCAATGTGATGTATCAATTGATGGCGTTACTAAACGCCGCTCCCCTCCTGTCTGCGTCTCTTTCGCATTGTTCCCATGATGGGATTAGCGTTTTATGGCCTTGTATTCACTTTCAAGCCACTTGATAAAGACTTTTACAAGCTGAGTGTGGGATAGAACAAAAGGAAGTTGAGAAGGTGTACAAAATGAAGATAAGGGAAAGGAAGTTAAGGTAGGAGTCAAGTAATTGACTTAGGAGCTGTTAAAGCAGGCCAATCAATTAGTGTAGGCGAAGTGAGTTTGAGTTAAGATTAAATTGCCCTTACAATGAGTAAAAGGTTATAATGTTTATTAATATTTAGAAAAATGTACTAAAAAATACAAAAACTTACTCTAAAAGTATTAATTATGGTTAGTTTCGCCAAAATGTAGATTTATTCAGGCATTCCGAATTAAGCTTTTCTGACTTTTGGAATACATCGCATATATTCATAATATCTTTTAATATTTAAAGATATTGATAGTTTCAGTTTGATACTTTCAAAACTTACAAAAATTTGTTATTGCAGGTGGGACTGAAAAAGTTAAGATTTTCTTAGGTTCATCGGATTATTTCTAAAAGATTTCGAATCCTTGGAAAGTTCTTCACTATCATCAAACGATTTTCTTTTGTTTTGGAATTCTACAAATATCTTACCCAAAAAGCACATCCCCTAACTAAAGTTCTTCCAAACTTATTCTGTTTAAACAAGAAAATCATATAAATTTAATTTGTCATAAAACACTCCACTTAAGTAGAAGAGTCTCCCACATTATTAAAATTTTTATAGTTTTCTCTCAGTCTCTCCCACCATTCATCACTTGTTTCATTGCATTTTTACATTTGTCGTCGCTTGTGGCAAGTACTCTTATTATGGCCATGCCACTGATTTATTTTATACATTTCCCCAACGAGCAATTTCAACTTCCTTTAAAAACAATTACAACTTCCTACACACACATACGCACACATATACCAGCAGACATTTGTTTGCTTCTCTCGTTAAGCCAACACATCGTCAAAATCACATTTCCTCATTTAAGCCAGAAGAGCGCTCCCCCCAAACCGACAGTTGCCAAGTATTCCCAGCCAGAAACTCGAGCCGCCACTCACTCAAAACGACGCCCGGAGCAAACCGCAGTGGCAACTTCATAATAAGCCTCATCATGGCTGGCTATATAATAGCAGCCATAATCACATTTCATATTTATCACATTTTTACGCCCACACGCAGCTCAAAAGGACCAGGAACAAGAGCAGGAGCAGCTCATGGCACGACCTGCGCATTGTTTGCCTTTTCGCCTAACCTCTCGCAATTTGACCGTAAATAAATTGCCTGCTCATTTGCTAAGCACTTGGCCCAAAAACCCCATCCCACCTTCAACCAGCAACCAAGTGAA
The DNA here is from genome assembly GCA_037043435.1 of Drosophila suboccidentalis. Taxonomy (NCBI): domain Eukaryota; kingdom Metazoa; phylum Arthropoda; class Insecta; order Diptera; family Drosophilidae; genus Drosophila; species Drosophila suboccidentalis. Next base: position 440,301 of record JBAMBK010002328.1, read on the forward strand.
TTTCCCACCAGTTTCCCTTCAAATCAAAACAGCAGCAGCGGGGTCGAGACGAGGGCGGGAGTTGTGCTCCCCTGACGAGTCGACGTCGACGTCGGCGTCGACATCGTGTTCAAATACGTTTAAACACAATGCAAATACCGTTATAATAGCACAGCAAGGACAACAAAGCAGACAGCTGGGTAAGCCACACACAACACACAACAGCCCAGGGGGCTTGTTACGCCCCCTAAAAACAGCCCCAGCTCCAGCTCCACCTCCACCTCAGTGACTTGTAATGGAGACGTGTGCGTATGAGTGATTTTTCTCAGCTGCGCTTAAAAGTATGCAAATGTTTTGTGTACGCGGGCGTCTATGAAGGGGTTGTTGTTGTTCCTGCTTAGCGCAGGGGGCGTGGCAGTGGCTGACTTTCAGTTTATGACTTTTGCAGTTTGTTGTTGTTGTTCCAGTTGCTGTTGTTATTGGTGTCGTTGTTATTGCGGACTATTAAGCCTGGCAAAGTGGTTTTAACTGCAGGCAATTTTATTTGGGCTCATTCTGTTCCATATCCTTGTGCTTGCTGCTGCTTCTATTCCTGATCTACATCTTATATTTCATTCTGTTCTTCCCCCGCGTGATGCTCCTGAAATCTGCACAAAAATTATTGTATTTCATAAGTTAATTTTAGTTTATCTATGATTTATTAAAACGTATTCAAAAAATTGAAAACTGTTAACTTTTTAAAGATCCGACATACGATAATACTAAAACATATATTATATTTCATTGTCTTCTCAATACATTAGGATCAAGCTTAAATAATATAAAATATAAAGTACATTTAATTTTCTTTTTATTTTAAGTTAAGCCCTGGTCTTGATCCCCATCGTACCTGTTCCTCATCCTACTCCTCATTCATCTTCTCCCTCTTTCGTTGCTTTCGGGCGTTTAATTTTCATGTCCTTGCAATTGACGCTGTGTAATTTATGCATACTGATTAGCTCTGGACAGGCCTCGACAGGTATACGCTGTCCAACTCCAGGTCGACTTAAGAGAAGAGACTGCAAAAATAAAACGAGCAAAAGCTGAAAACTGAAAATGAAAACTGAAATGCGAAAAGCGAACTCAACTGACAGCCAAGCCGCTTAAACTTTGAACTTTGTCATTTCAATTTTCGCCAACGGATGCGCTTTGTTTCAGGCCACACACACACACACACACTCAAGCACACAGATACAGAGAGCCGAAGTGGCATGCCACTCCGAACGGGACTCTGTGCCGTGCCGTCCATGAACCGCCGGAAACATTGAGCCTGACAATGCGACTTTCATTTTTGGGGATTGCGTTGCGGTTGCCGCCGCAACGTGAGGAGCTGCCGCCATTGTTTTGCGGCCAAGGAAGGCACATGATGATGATGAAGTCCTGGGGAATGGCCAGGAAGTTTTTCATGCGCCATGACACTTTTTGTGCGATTCAGCAGCCATTTTCTCTTTCTATCTGTGTGTGTCTGTCTACCTTTGGCATGGCCGGATCCTGAGACAGAGTCAGAGACAGAGACAGAGAACGAGAGTCAAAGCCAGAGTCAGAGTTTCGGAGCTCCATTGAAATGATGTTTGGATGCATGGAAGCTGTTTGGCTTGCCGCAAGACAGGCGGCTTACTGACTGAACAGCAGCAGGAGCAGCAGTTGGAGCAGCAGGAACAGTTGGAGTAGCAGTTGAAGCAGCAGCCGCAGTCAGGACAACATCCGCGTGTCCATGTCCGTACGTCCTGTTGTAATTTATGATGTGCGCTTCCTCTTTTCTCGCTGCCAGTTGCCAGTTTTTAGTTCGCCAGAAACTTTTGCAGAGTCCTGCGCCTGTTTTCTGCTGTCATAACTTTGCACACATAATTAATAGTTGTAACAAGCCGTGAGCTGGATTTTTAGTTCAACCAACTTTTATATGGCCGCTTTGTCCGGAGTTGTTTGCTCAATTAACTTAGCAGGTAGTTAATTTTCAAAAGCCGCAAGCTACCGTCAAACAAAAAGGTCTCCTGTTTGGGGCGCTAATTGATTTACAACTCTCAATCTCACTCAGCGTGGGAGTCACTCTACGAAAATTTATCTTAAAGTTACTTTAAGTCAAGTGTCTAGTCAAGTGTAAATTGCTTTTGATACGCAGCCAAGTTGCTGTGAATCGAAGAAAATCAGCAATAAGTTTGCATTGCATTCGAAATATCACAACTTGTTTGTTTCAGTCATAAATTTGTTGGCACTTCACGCGCTACATCGAAGTGTGAAGGGTGATATCCTAAGCAACCCCAGGACATTTACGCACAATAGAAGTCACAGATATCTTTCCCCTTTGCAACTTGGAAAATTTGTATAAACTTAGTTGACAATCTGTTTGCCTTGGGAAAGAAATTGATTATGGTCTGCAACCACATATTTTATTTATTCTCTGACGACAAGTTTAAACTGTGGGGCACAATATACAACTAGTTTTCAGTTTTTTACTATAATTTTTTCTGTCTTTTGATGTGTATATTCGGTTCTGTGCATTCTAAAATATTTGTAGCTTATGTGTATCTCGAATATATACAGCTGATTGAATTCGATAGGCTGCTTACATTGGACATTGGAAGGTTTATTACAGGAGATAGTTAGCTTAGGGATTTAGTCTAGCTCGAGAATGATCGCGTGGTGGCTGCTCTAAGGGGAGAATATTTGTTTTGTGCGGGAGGAAAGGCGGGTTGTCAGCAGAACATTTCAAATCTGCAATACAACAAACAATAATATATACATATGTATATAAACACAGCGCGACTCCACAACATCCGCAGCAGCTGCACATTTACGCGCATACATACACACGGATCACGCCCTGACGGACTGACAAACCGGACGACTGAGAGCGGCGCAAAGGTCAAGCAGCGATAGAACACACGACCTTTGGAATTGTGAGTGAGTCCGTCCCGGCAAGCAGCTTGGCGCAGTTTCAATCCATAGGCGCGTCAAGGTCGCCACAGTCGCATGACACAGTTCCAAAGCTGATCAGGGCTGCCAGAAATATGCCAAAGTTTTTAGCACAATGACTGGAAGTTAATGTTTGTTTTTACAGGTAATAATTTTTTGTACTAATTTCAATGTATGTTTGAAGCTCCTTTGCAGTCTGATCTTGAGTACAAATGCCATGAATTCATTTAGTATATTTAAGTTTGATTTGTTTTTTCAATTACTTGAAATACCTTAGTATTTCAAGGCGATCGATATTCAAGGCGATATTCAATAGAGTTGTGTCGTTTCGTTCTGAAAAAGGTAAAATGAACGGGTCATTAAAATGAACTAATGAACTTAGTCAGTCTTTCATGAACTAAATCGCTCATTTCGCAGTTGGTCAGTCAGTTATTTCTTTAAAATAATTTTAAATTTCTTAGAGAAATACAATAAATACATGGATGTTTACCAATTTTGTTCCGCTGACGAGACACTAGCACTGATGGATGATGATTTTCTGTCAATCATATTCATAATCATAATCATAATAAGAGATAATCCGGAATCTAGTTGGCATTTGTCGTCTATTTAAAATAAAAACTTAAAACACATTTCACGTTCCACTAAAAAGAAACAGTTGTACTATTCCACATCCGTTTATCATTCATAAGCAAGCAACTGATCAGAATGACCTTCTTTTCCTTCGTTCATGACCTTAACCATCTTGGCGTGGGCAATTTGCGTAAACATTTTGCAGAAAAAGGGCGACAACACCAAACGGTGCGCCTTTACTATTTGCCCCTCCGCGTCAGATCTCCACGACATTCGTGATTTTGTGTTGAAATTATTCCAGCACTTAACGAGTTTTCAAGACCAATTTCACAATATTTAAGCAAATTTTGTATGTTATTTTGAGCAATAAAAACACGTTTGTTTTGGAAAACGGTACAAATTGGCCACTTGTACGTGCTGCATCACGAGATTTGTTTCAAGACTGGCAGAAACTCCTTTTCGTTCGTTTGTTGTCGTTTCCCTTACACGCTCGTTTCTTCTTGTTTCTTTCAATTCTTTAATTCTGTTCGCCTGGTGAAAGAGCTCAAAATTTGAGCTACTTTCAAAGAGCGGGCTACCTAAAAGTGGCGCATTCGAAATTTTCAAGCTAGAATTTCGAAAATTTTACCAGAATTTTTGTTGGAATTTTCTCAATATTTTAAGATTTTTTTCAGAACGTTTTTCCTAACTTCGGAACGCGTGGGCCAATTTGCACCAAACCAATTTCAAAAGAAAGCTTATATTATTTTATCGAATTTTGGATTTTGTTGCTGTTTTGAATTTCGTTTTTTAAATATTTTAAATTGATTTTTGAAAATTCTAGAGATTTGACATGGGCACAAATTTTTATCGATGTTTTTTGCGAAAGAGAAAGAAAACAAAGCAAAGAAACAAAAGAGCGAGAGAACGGACTAACAGAACATATGGAGACTAACATACATTTAACAGAACATATGGAGGTGATGTTAAATTTAATACTGAAATGTTAAATGTTGGCAGTGATCAGGGCTGCCAGAAAGTTTTTTTTGTTAGTGTCGTGCGATAGTTTTGTTACAACTGGTTCGTTTTTTGTTATCTGGTAAGCACAAAAACATCGAACACATGTTATAAAAAAAAAGATGAATAAAAACATTTGGGAAACTTAATACTATAAATGCTTAAAATTATAATGAATTCAAAAATGGGTGTTTAGTCTATTAATTTAGGTAAGATGGGTATGTGGTGAGATTGCTTTAAAGTTGGAATTTGGGAGTCGGCAAGAAAACATCGTCCGTGAAGGTGTTGAGAAACCAGTCCGGTTGTTTATTCCGAGATACAAAATATAATTACTTATATTGTTACCCGACTCGCCAGGTCTTACTCATCTCTGGAAAATGCCGATAGCTAGCCGGCAAATCGATATCTAGCTGCGATAGTCTAGTCTGATTATAACAAATTAAATTTTGTTTTATTGTTTAACAAATACAGTTTTAACAACTTAATGTTAGTCATCAAAAAGTAACTCCACATAGTATATAACTCATTCAAAAACTCATAAATTTAATATAATCAAACAATTAAATCAGTTTCAAGAATATCCGTAATTGACCATTTTTCGCTCGCCTTTGTCAAATATTTCCAGAGCTTCATATCAAATATGCATTGACATAAAAGCGACTGAGACTGACAGTAAAGTTTTTAATTTGACATTTGCGTGTACAAATTATAAAATATTGAAGCGCTAAGAAATACATGATTCTTGGAATACGGCGTAAGTAACTTATCAGCCAAAAAGACACCAACCAATTCTAATTGCTACAATGCTTATTTTCATTTCAGTCAAGAATTTCAAGAAGATTACAATGTCTGACAAACCATTTTACATGAAAGGGGAATTGGCCTACACAAGAGATCATGTGTTGGTGAAGAGTCTGTTTTTGTCATGCAAAACAGAACTGTTAAAGTCTGATCTTCAAAGCTATTTCAAAGAATTTGGACTCGTTGAACGCTTGCATCTGTATCCTATCATAAATGGAAGAAACACTGGCTGCGTTGTCTTTGCAAACCCTTGCGATGCTGCCAAAGTGTTGAGGGTTTGGAATTTCCCTTTCGGTTTAAAAGTCGGTCCCAATTATAGCAGGCACCAATGGGAATATTACATGAAAGGGGAATTGGCATACACAGAAGATCATGTGTTGGTGAAGAATCTGTTTTTAGCTAATATAGGAGAAAAACTGGAGCCGCAGGAGCTTCAAAATTATTTTGAAAAAAAATATGGATGCGTTGAAAGCTTACATCTGTTTCCGAGTGAACAAGGAACTCCAAGTGTTGGCATTGCCTCCGGAAATGGAAAACTTAGTCGCATCGATCCCTTGGTAAATAGACGCTTTGTTCCTTTGAAAAATAAAACTCGAGCTGGCTACGTTGTCTTTGCAAATCCTTGTGATGCTGCCAAAGCATTGCTGGACAATTTTCACAGTGTCAGTGGCTGCATTATAACAGCCCGACCCAGTTATAGCTGGCACCAACCAGATGCCGATAAAATGCCGCATAGACCGGAAAATATGGATCCCAATGAGCCAGTCGCTGCCATTATGAAACTGAACGATCATTGCCTCGAGCATATATTCAGTAAATTATCACTACCTGATCGCATTTACTTTGCACGAACCTGCTTTCGTTTTTGTAACATCTACAAGGGAATGTCGCCATCTCTCGATAAATCCATAAATTTTCAGTTATTTGAGACAATGACTGCGTGGGAAGTGCGTGATTTTTTTCAACTTTCCGGTCGCAATATAAAGAATATTGAAGGCACTATACCAGGACGTCACTGTAAGCACATGGGCTCCTTAATTGGCATGCATTGCATTAATTTGCAGTCAATGAGAATGAGTGAAAACAATATTACGGAACTTAAAATCAACATATTTAAAATGTTCGCAAGGTTGAATAGTCTTCAACAACTGGAATTACATGGGTGCGGTCTTACAGATGAACATTTGAAAGCGTTCAAGCATTTAAGACAACTTAAGAAACTGAATCTTTCCGGAAACCGTCTTCGGACTGGACAGTATATGAATTGTTTACCAAATTCTATTGAGTCGCTGACACTAGCTGGCTGTTTCCGATTAATGCCGAACTTGGTGAACGAAATGTTGAGCGGGCTACCACGGCTTAAGGAATTAAATCTACCGCAGGCGTTTTTTAACGTGAGTTGCTGTAAATCGTTGGAGGTCCTTTCAATTCATTATGAAAATAACAAGCTTGATGAATATAAACACATTGCAAAGCTGCCAAGCCTTAAGAAACTAACAGTGACATTCTTTTCTGAAATACATACGATATCTCCAATGCTAATCACATGGCTGGTTGAGCATAAGGCGAAACAGTTGGAACATCTCGAAATAAGAAATATCAATGACGAGATTCTTCTCGATGTAGGAAAACTGACAGCATTGCATACGCTGATTTTGCCATACTGCTATAGGATCACCGACCGTGGATTAGGGGCACTATTTAACTTAAAAGAGTTGAGAGAAATCAATATCAAATATAATACAAATATCACTGACAAAGGTGTGCTTCGACTGATACTTGACTGTCCCAAATTGCAAGTGCTACATCTGGAGGATTGCAAGCAACTCACGGACAAGCTTCTTCATGATATTATTTCGAAACTAAAAAACAATCGGAATCATCGTCAACTTCCTATTAAACTTTATATGACCGGCACCAAAGTCAGTCGATATACACTACTGGATGCGGATGTGGCTGCCAAGAATATAATCGATGTATTATGTACGAGATTCGTATACGACTACGACAATAATTTTGACGAATAACTATGACTTGCTTTATAAATATACATACATAAGTAACATTATGTGAGAGCTCACTATCTTAATATTACAAGAACGCTAAACCATTTTGATTTTGTTTTTTGTCTATCATATTAAAAAACAATTTTAAATTTATAATATGAGCTGTTTTTTTTTTCAATGAACATATACATTATTTCGAAGATTCATAATTTATAATTATAATTCAAAAATAAATGAATACAAATATTTTGTAATTCGGTATATATTGTATAAAAATGTATCACGGCCGATCTATTGCTACATTTATACTGAAAACTACGTTTAATAAAATGCGTTGAATATTATGAATTTATAAAAGGAAAACCATTTAATTGTAATATCACTGATTTTTGTGTTTTTGATTATATCATTCTATATTTTTATCAGTGTAATATTGGAATACAACATTTTTAAATATAGCTGGTTGTTTTATTTTACAATTATTTCTAAACAAAATATGCTAAAACATCTCCAATACACCTTAACTAGACATCGAAAAAACGTGCCTATAAATAGTTTACATATTGGGGCCGATTTTACTTTGATTATCAATTTTAAAATTTAACAGCCATGTTGTGACTGACCAAGTAATGCTGCCCAAAATGTTACAAAAGAAAACTAACTTGTATAAGAAAACTCCTCATTAATTGTTTCAAAATAAATAAAATGCACTCTCAATTTATTATTTTTCATTAAAATATATCTAATATGCTTAGCAGTTAAATATCAAATCGATTCCTGGCAGCGCAACAAGGTGAATGTTTGACTTGGCACTGTTGGCTTACTTGGCGTCTGTTTGATTTCTGTTGCTGTTTTTTGTTGTTCTTACCACATACCTGGCCAAGTGCTGAAGCCACACGCGAAATATTTAGCATGTCAAGTGACATATTTGCGGCTTTTTTGTGCCTTGGCAGCAGTTACTCGAGGTGAGGATATCACACACACACACACACTCTCTCCCCTTCTCTGGCTCATGTGTTTGGCATATGTGTGTGTCTTTCTGACTGTCTGTCTCACTCTCTCACTGAGATTGCCTGTGTGTGCCTGTCGCCATTTTTGCTGTTTTGTGCTTCATTTATCACTTGGAGAGCAGTCGGAATTTCCATATACTCAGCATATTTGCTGGCCACAGCACTCGCATGATATATGACTGGGTCCTTAGCCCAGCCAAACGACGGCATCATCCACTAACCCAGGGTAGTGTGTCATTTTATCCGTTCGATGACAATGTATTGTATGTATACCCTTCCCCTTGCCCCCGTCTGACGCTTCTCACACATGGTGTAATTTAGATAAGTGGTCATTCTTCATATTTTTAATGCTCATAATTTCATAATGTGCCACGCATATGCAGCTTCCTTCTCAGCTACGGTAAATAAAAGCAACAAAATCAGTTAAAGAGAGATAGAGAGAGAGTGGGGGAAGAGGAGTGTGAGCAAGAGGGGACTGTTAACAACATGGTCAGCGTCGAGCGTTGCCAGCGCCATTTATTTTATTTTATTTGGCGCGACTTTTTGTTAGTTCGTTCAGCCACCTTGCAATGAATATGAATAGTCGTCGAAGAAGTGGAGACAGAAGGGGGGGAAACACACAGCATCCATGAATATGGAACATGTGAAATCACAATTGCTGTTTCTATTTTATTCTCTCGTTGCCCACCGTTTGGTTTGTTGTTGCTCTTGCTCTAATTTATGAGACACATAAAAGTTAACTTAATTAAATGGCTTTTGGCTTTGTCCGAATATTTATGCGAGTTGCTTTTAAAGCAGAAAATGTGATACGAGTAAATAAATTATTATTACTTTTAGATAAATATTGATATTGAAGCTCTAACGAAATCCAGCACATCTTAAGTCAAAGGATATTTACTTTTCGAAAACTTTTAACTTTCTCTTCTTTATTCACAGCATTTGTAAAAGCTATAAAAAAATTCTACTTTTTTTACTTTTGTTTTCTCTCAAGCCTCACTCTCTTTTATTTCGCCTCCTTTGCCTCTAGTTTACTCCTCAATTTTATTCAGAATTTTTTAATGTTTTAACAAAATATTCTTCTAGACAAGATACTTAATTAATTTAAATGCCAATGCTTACACAAAGTTAACAAAATTGGAAGATTAGCAGTCTAAAAGTGGATAAACGACTTGCAGACAGAACATTTATTTGTGTCAGTTGAAAAGAGACGCGAAAACATTTGCTTAAAATTTACGATGCAAATATTTTCTGATAGAGGCGAAAAACTTTTTAATAGTTAAAATTTGCAAATTTCGCTTGGCAGCGATAACAAACAGGTTCGCCAATAAATATTGACACCATTTTGTGTTTATGTTTAGGAAAGTTAAGAAAACTGAGACAGATAACGGTAACATTAAATATACTTAAAGGCAGACAGAAAACAGAAAATGGAATCTGGCAACTGGAAACTGAAAACTAGAAACTGAAACCGATTTCAATGGGAAAGAAAGAGTGGAGCGTAGGGAGAACGCGAATGCGAATCGTAAAAAATAAAATTATGCAAATTTTTATTATTTGATTATGCAAATGTACGCGCTTGACGACCCTTGGCATAAGGACGACAATACTCATATTCCCGCTACTCCTTCCAAACACATGCGAAGCTTCCGTTGTAAGCACGCGGTATAAAAAAAAGCGACGAGCAGTTAGTTGGCCACCATTTGCCCCTCGCCTTCGCCCTCTACCCCCCCGAGTGTTCAGCGGGCTCCCTACAGCGGGTAAATTTGAATATTTGTTGGGGATTTCTTCTTCTCCTTTTCGCTGGGCGGAGTGGAGGATGCGGGAGAGCGGGGTGCCACTGTGGAGCATTGTCATATGTGGTTGGAAATTTTGAATCTGTTTGCAACCCCTTCGAGCGTATCCGTTTCCTTCTGTCGCGTGCGTTTTTCCCCCACTCCATTCCCCTTTCCCCAATCCTCCCTGGTCGCACTTGTCGTATGCGTATTTATATTTTCTCATGTTCTGCTTTGTTATTGTCACTCTTCCTGTTACTCCATCTCGTTTTCTTCCTCGCGATTTGCTCGCGATTTGAATCTTTTAAGCGAAATATTGTTGAAATCACTTTATGCCTGAGTAACTGGAGCATTGTCAGGATATTGGGCGAGGGGGAGCGCACCTTAAACGCTCTCTAATTGATATACAACGGATAAGCCTCCTCAACCCCTGTGAAAAAGTCACGCGGCAAGCGTCTAAATTACAAAGTCGCTGATAAAAAACGAGAAGCGCACTCGTAAAAGCCCCACTGATAAAACTTTTGAGTATTCCGTTTTTATGGCCGTCTTCTAATCAGTTTGAATAATTACCGAAACGTGCTACGGCAAACTAAAGTACGAGTTGCAAAGAAGACGGAAGTAAGAATAACTAAAGAAAGGAAGGTGATAAAGGTAGAGGAACTGCTTAAAAATGAAAAGGGTTTCAAAACTTTCATAAGAAGTTTGTAAAAAGTACAATAAAAACTTTAATTCGGATTCAATTTAGAGGTAAAAAAAATGTATCAATATGATGTTATTCATCAAAATCCGTAAGGTTTAAAGTTTTTGATAAAAATGTATTTGGCTAAGTAACAAAATTAGCAAAAGTTTTTGAAAAGTTTTAGGTATTCAAAATGAATATAATTTATATGCAGACACAAAGAAGAGGTAAAATAATGATCAAAATAACATTGTATATCGAAATCGCCTAAGTTTTGAAAAAGTTTTGTGAGCTTAGATTTTTTTTTTTATGTCTAATCAATTCTAGGCATTTCAATCCACTAAATACATACCATACAATTATTAAAAGTTATGTTTCGTTGATTGATTGATTGATTCCGCACAAAGACAACAAACAAAATAATTATTAAATTTCAGCAGTAAATAGTTAAATGTGTGTGGTAGAAGTAATGTCGTTTCTACTTAACTGCCCATTCCTTTTACCCTTCCCACTGATGGCTAAATACAATTTGTAAGCAGCTAAACAAACCAAAGTCTGGCAGGATGGTCAGTTATGAATCTGAAATGTTCACAAAACTGATGAAGCAGCTCATCAATCACCAGGCAACGGAACATAAATCAAGCTAAGAGTCAAGAGTAGAAAGAAAAACGTGAAGAAATTCAAAGCAAAAAAAAAGAAATAAAGCAGAGGAGAGTGCGAAAACTCTTTAACCCAGAGGCAATAGGCAGATCCTCATCAAGTTTGATTGAGCAACAGTCATCCAACTTAAGCGTCACTTCCGGCCAACAGAGAGAACGACCAGAGGAGCCATAATAAGTAAAACGCGTACTAAAAACGAAAATGCTTAGAAAACACGAACGCAGGGAGAAAGAGAGTGGGAGAAGGAAGGAAGTCAAAAGAGAAGAGGAGGAGGAGGAAGAGTCGCTCTGACAGCGCCATATACAAAGACAGTCTGTTTATTTACGCCGCATCGTATGTAGAAGCTTACATATGGGCGCCTCCAGGCTCCCAGCTGCTGGAATGGAAGGGAACCGAGGAGGCGAGGGGGCGAGGGGAAAGGAGGAGGCTGGCACTGCCAACTGCTGGTCCGGCTGTTGCGGCGTCCATACGGCGGGGCGCATATCACACATGTTGTTCCGAGTACACACGTATGTTGCCTGCAAGCGATAGCGTCAACGTCAGCGTCAACGTCGCAACGCTGACGTCGCCGTTGACGTCGACGTCGACGCCATTTTTTGGCAGCGCGCTTTGCCATCCAAATCTTGGGCAGCAATCGCAAGCGGCACATATGTGCAATCATGTGCAGACCGCACCATTGCCCCAACCAACTGAGACTCCTGGCGACTCCATTTTGGTTTTATCATTGGCGCTGGACGGGAACACGCCCATTGTTTTGTAGGGCGCATGCCCAGAGCCACAGTTCGAAGTGGCAATTCGAAGTCGAATTCGAGTTCGAACAAGTTCAAGTGAACATTTCTCTCAAAGCACGCAGCTGCTTAGTGTCAACGGCGAGAAGCTGCCCAAGCGGACGACGCATGGCGGATGACTGAAAATTTAATCCAAACTAGATAAGATTTGCAACAATAACACTGACAAGTGCACTTGACAGTTAGTTGAGTGATAGACAGAGAGAGACAGCGAGAAAGAGAGGGAGGGAAACAGGTGTGTGTGTGGAAAAGGTTGCATCACAGATCTGACCACAAATCCTGTGCGAATCAGAAGCGCGTTAAATTGAAACTTGGGATTTTACGCAGCTTAAGTTTTTTAGCAATTATGCGAGAGTGAGACAGCAACAGACATGAATAATAACAAAAACAGGCGTTAACACTTGTCATTGCCCAGACAGGAATATGTCACCTGCGATTCGGGAGTTGGAGTTCAGCTGCTGATAGGCAAATTCAATCAGAGTCCAAAGGGGAACTCATCAACCCCGCAAACTCATCTATAGTACATATAAATCGCAGTGTCAAACTCATCTCACATAAATTCATATTTATGGTCCGAGCATTTGAACCTTTTTGTTTTCACACACACACACACACACACACACACACACTCTCAGAGACACACACAATCAAAAGTCGATTAGCATGCAGCATGGCCCGGGGGCAGTGGCCAATGCGGCAGCCCAAACTCTGACTACAAGCCTACAAATAGGCAAACGCAGGTAATCGCATTTCAAAATTGTTGTTGTTGTCTCCCCACACCCCGAAAAGCAACAACAGCAACAACAAACAAACCAATTTTCAACCCCTGCCCAAAGCCAGAAACTTTGTGTTGAAAATCTGCTGAAACACAATGAAAATATTTTGCCTTCTGCAGACTGTGAGGAGGGTGGCAGGGAGGGTGGAAAGGGAATAAGGGGGTGTGGCTGTGACAAGTACAAGCCACTTGTGCGTTGATGATAATTTTTACATTTTTGGGAACAAACATCCGACGCACACAGCGAGAGAAAGGGAAGGGCGTTTGGAGTGCGGAGTGTCCAGGTTGAGGTGCAGATATCCAGAAATGAAATCGGCTTATGTCGCCTGCATTGTGCTGACAATGCTGGAGGAGCTTTTGTTTTAACCCATGGCAGGGGTAACCTGTGCGTCCAGGCATTCTATGATTTATGCCCAGTTTTAATTTAAAAGCAATCAATTTGAAATATGGAACCCAAAAAGAGTTTAGGCTGCAGGAAAGTTGTCAGATAAGTTCGCAAATGAAAGATGGAAGTGGTTCTTGACTTATCAAGAAACATATTAATTAATTATGCTGATAAAATTCTCTGTTGAATATAAATACTACCCAACAGCAGCATCAATTAGAATTAATGAAAATAATATTATTTTTTACACAAATGCTAAGGTGCATTTAAAATTCTTAATAAAAAAAAATTAAAATATAAAATTGTGATAAGAACTTTTAATTATATTTTTTTAATATCTACTTAAGGTGTCTGCCAACTAACTGAAAAATATTTTGTCTTAAAATGTCAAGAATTTAGTGACGAATTCAAAGAAAGAAAAGATAGCCCTTTAACATATTTTTTCCCATAAATCTCTTTTAATTTAATCTAAAAAAATAAAAGGTTTTTTTTAAGAACCTCAAAAAATTTACGACTTAAGAATTTGTAATAAAAATGGATAACATTTTAACCTTTTTTTAGATTTTATGCAAATTTTAATAATAGTTTTGTCAGACATTAAATCATATTTTGTCTTTAAAAATCTTCACAGCTAAAAGATTTTACAAGTTTTATGTATCTGCAACAAATACTTAATCTTTAATCTCGTTAATTCCATGGAAGCTCAGAAATATTTTTGACTTTCATTAAATTGAAATTCCTCATCAAATTTCAAAGATATTTCGAAAACAGAAATGATCATTAGTTAAACTTCTAATGAGGCGACATCAACAAAACTTCTCTAAAAAGAAAAATAATCATTAAAAATTCAATTATGTCAAACATTTGTGCTTTATCTTGATGCATTAGACTTGGCTAATGAGCCGCATTTTAATCAACTCGCTAAGAAAGAGAGAGAGAGGGAGAGCGAAATGTAAGTTCTTCAGTGATCTTATCGTGTGAGAAAGCCTTGACAAAAGCCAAGGACTAAAGTGAAATCAATTAAAATTTATCACTTTATTTTCATTAAGACACAAAAGCCAAAAAGTCCCCAAGGTGCAATTCGTTATCAATTTGAGGAGGACAATGGCGGTCAGGATGTGGCTTAACTGTAATTTGTCCTGCCGTCGTCCTGCGTCGCGTTGTCGGTTTGAGCTCACTTGTTATCGGCATGAAGAAGACAATAAAATGCCACAACGTTTGTCGCTTTAAATAATAAAAACATTTGATTTGCCAAATGCGGCACGTGCCAGAAGGACGAGCCAGTGGAAAGTCCTGGAGACGCGGCTGGCAATGCGCAACCAAAACGCAGATAAAGCTGGTGAGTAAATTAATGGGCGGCACGTGTCCTTGACGCTGTCACAAAGAGCCAACAGTTAGCATTGAGCTGTGATTGGGTTTGGGATTCGGGATTGAGGATTGAGAACTGAGAACTGAAGATTGGACAAGCTGTCCACACTGGGTGGTCCAAATGTGAATTGGACGGCAAATTATCGACTCTCATATATGAGCTCTGTTTGTCCTGTCGCTGATAATTGAGGCGTAAATGTTGACACACGTCCACGCACTCCAAGTTGGAACATTGTCGCCGCCCTTAACGCCTCCAACTCCAAGTGGATTTTATGAAGTTGTGACAATTGCTGCGGATTTACGATTCCAATGAGAATTGTCTTTATGTGAACTTTTTGATGATCTGTCTAAGAGCAACATAGTTGCTGATAACCCCATTAAAGTTTTATGCCGCATGCAAAACTCATAAGCGCATCATTTGCCAAGTGCATAAAAAGTTAATAAGCTTCCCAGCCATATCAATGAATGAAACAAAGAAGTTCACACAAACAATGGCAGCGTTTGATTTTCCAGCTGATGAGTTGGTTTCAAAGTGCTTAGTCAAACCTTTGACCATATGCGATAAAAAAATATATGGGGTGGTAAGGCGGTTCGTTGGTTGAATACCCCTTTTAAATAAATATGTACAAATATTCATAATGGAACTTTGGGATTTTTCTGGTACTTTTCAAGTAAATGGTCCTACTAGACTTTGTACTAGCATTACTCTTTATTAAAAGAGGGAACCTATCTTAAGATTATGGTTTCAATTCAAAATGATTGATCAGATTCATATTTCATTCATCATTAACATTAAATGTTGTACTTTTTACATTCTGGTATTTTAAATACCCTTTCAGAAGTATATTTACTTATTTCTTTAATTTTTAAATTCCAATTTATAGATTGTTTTTCTTATTTCTTTATTTTCTATTGCTTATAAATTAATAAGTTTCACAACACTATAAATCAGCGTTGGGCACGCATGGGCTCCGGGAGCTAATGGCTGCCTCCGAATTCAGATTTCGTGCCCACCGCTGCTATAAATATTCGTTCTTTAAATTATGAACTTATTATTATTGTTTTTTCCACTTTTTCAAAAATAAGTACATTAAAAATCGATTTAAAATACCTCATTTTTTATAGCTACAGGGTATAAGAGTAATAATAAGTCACACCACAAAAGCGACTGGATATGCTTATGGTGATGAGGGACGCCTGACATATGGCCACTTGGCCGCATTGGCAAATCAGTGAAGGATATGCTAACAACGAGTCGTTGGATTCGCAAACAATTGTGAAATAACCACAGGACATGCACTTGAGCGCATCTTGTGTATGTGATTGCAAGAGGATGTGTGAAAGAGTTAGAAAGGTGGATGATGTAAGCCTATGAGTATGATTTTAACTGCCGTCCAGTTGCTTTGATCCTTGATTGGAGTTGGCTTGGCCACTCGAGGCGCAGCTGTGACACTGATTGATGATCCGACATGGGGCCCATCAGTGGGGCAGTGAATGCCCATAAACAGCTTTGAGGATTCCGCATCAGCGATTGCTTTAATCGAGTTCTGTCAGAGGGGGATGGGGGATGGGGAAAAGGGACGTTGAAACTATGAAATGGGTGTCAACTGTGGGTTGTCATAAAAAATAATGACCAGCAGAGATAAAAATATATTTTATGTTATTGCTCCACTTCGCCAATTTCAGAGCAGCCGCAAACAATATTTAAATTTTAAAAGTTCCAAGTGTACCAGTTAAATGAAGCAGAAGCAAGATTGTCGCCCATTTTCCCCTGACTTGCCCCGCACAAATGGCGTTGAACTGGATGGGGCAGGAGGACAGGGAAATGAAAAAGGAAAACAATGGCAAACTAGAGTACATTTATATGCTGACACGCCCACTTCTGCAACGCCCGGTCAATCGAATTTGGAAATTGATACATGGAAGATAGAAAAAACAGGACACTCGGGATGCAGACAGGATACAGAGGACACTCCCTAGAACTATCAAAGTATTTGGCAATAAATCATAAATCAATACGAGTCGCTGCCAGCCAAAGGACACTCGACTCCCTTGTGTCCTTCTGCCGGGCACTGGCTAATGATGTCTTAAAAAACGATTTTGTTCTGGGTTCAGGCTGCAAAAAGAGACGAAAAAAAAGTGGCAATGTCACAAAACGAGGGCAATTGATGTCCTCAGGTCAAACGCATTAACAAAATTGCCGTTTCAGCTGGCAGCTATGTGTGTGTGTGGCTGGGAAATTGAATTTCCACCGGCGCTAAGTGTCGACAATATTCTTGCAAATCGGCTTTAAGTCATGAAAAATAATAGACAACCCCTCGACGAGTGTAGTAAAAAGCAGATTGCGAGGCGCGTCAGCAGCCAAAAAAGATTGTGGAACACATGCTGTGCCGCATATGATGACTGACGATGACGACGATGGCGCTGGAGTCGCTTATCAACTGGGAAACACGCATGGGACGACGTGGAGGGTAACGCAACATGTGAAACTCTCAAAGCCAAATATAATAAACGTAAATATACTTATTTTCAACTTACGAAAGAGAAACTATGAATACAAACATATATATAGCATAATATAATATAAGACTAAGCTCATCAGGCCGTCTCCATATCGCCGGGTATCTCAGAGTCCTCAATTGTCCGCGTTGCGGGTATATAAACCTTGAACGCAAACTTGGACTTGACAAAGGATCCGGTGTTCAACACCGTGCAGCCATGCTGTGTGCTGGCAAAGCTCTGGCAGGAGTCACCCATCACAATAAGATCGGGCAATGGGTATAGCCACAATGCTGGATCGTAATCCCAGTGCACGGGCATGGCAATCGGATGTATGGGCACCAGGTGACCCTGACAGACGAGCGTGCGGGCAAAGTGCTGCTCAATGTGCGACGTGTCTGGTGGAAAGTGCAGCGTGTTGCGACAGAACTTGGCCATCAGATCCAGACGACAGACCACAATCTGCTGGGTGCAATACTGCAGGCGACAGGGATTGGTAGCCAGCTGGGTGCGTGGCCAGGCCTTGAGCAAGCCCGCAGCCAGGCACTCTGGCAAGGGAGCACGTGGAAAAATATTTGGTGCCGTTGGATCCTCTGTTGATGGCACTAGAATCAAATCCGTTTGCTTTTTCAGCTGCTCGCAGCCGGCAGCCAAAGCGCCCAAAGCATCCAAGTGATGACGCAGCTCATGGTGATTTCGTGTGCTTGCCGTAAACGGACCCATCAGCACAATGGCTTGGGGTGGGCAGGAATCATAGCCGACAAAGAGCTGACGCAGTTTATCCATAACCACAGGCAGATCCAAGCGCACGTCGGATAGAAAGACCAGTGTGGTCTCTGTATTTGTGCGCTCCAGTTCCTGCAATCGCGGTGAGTACTTGAGCAGCTTGGCGGACTCGCCACCCCAACTGTTGCCAGTGCCAAAGAAGGCACGACTGCTGCTCGCTGGCTCAGCGGGCGGAAAGCCCAGACCATCGACTGTAAGATGCAATTGATTAATAGACAGCAGCTAGGCATACACTCTTTTGGAACTTACCCTTAAGCACACCGTTCGCATAGTTGCCCTCGGCCAGGACAAAGCAGCCCTCGCAAAAGAAGCCGGCATGGAAGCGTGCGCCGCTCAAGTCGAGCTGGACACAGCCCGTGGGATCCTCCACATAGAATTTGCCCTCCTTTAGCTGAGTGAGCAGACCCAAGACGACAGCTTCCTTCATATTTGATGTGGCCAGTAAATTCTCTGCGAAGTGCAATTTGAATTTCTTGGTCTGGGCCTCAGCAGCAACGCCGTCTTGGATGACAGCTGGCGCAAAGAGATCGTGCCGCAGTGTCTTCTGCAGCAACATGGCATATCGCTGCTGAAGATAATCCGATTTCATGCGGGGCTGTGTCAGAAGGCGTCGTGGTTGCGTGTCCCGTTCAAACTTCTTGATTCGTGTGTTGTAGCGATAGCGAGGAACAGTGAACGCATCAATAACTGCAAACACTGTCTCGCCTTCATCTAAGCCCACGCGATTCAGTTCATTAATGGCCTTTTCTAATGACTCCCGCTCCACATGCGGAGTCGCCAGCTTCTGACCCTGTAGATTCTCTGTTATGACCGTCATCCATTTCTCCCGCTCGGCGGCTTCAAAGGGCAGCAGTTGCTCGGCGAGAAAGGTGCTGTTTTCAGAGCGAATGAGAAATCCGCACAACTTGAAGGAAGTAGTAATGCGTCTCCGCAACTGCGCCAGTTCGTCCATGGCTTATAATTTGCAATAATATTATGAAAACACCACAGCCCGTTAATAAAGAAATATTTATTGTTTTCGCGCCATTTGAACTTATGAGCGAACGAACCAATGCTGGAACGAACTAATGTTCTATGAACTTTCCAACACTATCGTTTGGTGGCGGTAGGTCGATGAATTTACATAACAATATCAAATCGAGATTTAGTAGGCGGTATATCTAAATTTTAAAAATGGACAAGAACCGAAACAATGATAAAGATAATTGTATCAGCTTTGATGAGTTTCTGCCGTACATTGGTGAATTTGGATTATATCAAAAACGTCTGGTGCTCTATTCGATACCATTTTTCTTTCTTTGGGCTTTTATTTACTTGACGCAAATATTTTTAATCATTGTGCCAAATGATCATTGGTGTCGCATACCCGCATTACAAGACCTCTCGAAAGATAAGCAATTAAAACTGGGCATACCAAAGATTGAAAACGACGAATACGACAAATGTTCAATGTATGTCACAAACTTTACAAAAGCGCTTGAAAGAAATTTAACAACGGCAGACAAGAGATGGCCTCGTAAATCATGTAATGATTGGGTTTACAATAGGGACCAAGTACCTTACGACACTATCGCCACACAGTATAACTGGGTGTGCAGCTATGATCAGCTGGGTTCTTGGACAGTCACAGTTTACTTTATAGGCTCTATTTTGGGCGGACTTCTCTTTGGCTATGTAATGGATCATTGGGGACGCATTCCAGCCGTGATGTTGGCCAATTTTTGTGGTCTTGTTGGCGGTACTTCGAGCGCATTTTGTGCAAGTTTCTCATGCTTTTCCATTACTAGATTTGTGCAGGGATTGGCGTTCGATAACTGCTGTATGCCAATGTATGTACTAAGTGAGTTTTTAGCTCGTCTATTCCACAAGTCGCTTCTCATAATATACACAGTCATGGAGTATGTGGCTCCAAAATATCGTGCCCCAATAACAAACTTTTGTTTGACTCTCTGCTATCTGCCTGCGGCTTGTTTGCTACCTTGGATCGCTTGGTGGTGCAAGGATTGGCGTTTACTGACAATTGTCACCTCCGTTCCCATCGTCATTTGTCTCTTGATGTACTTTCTATTGCAGGAATCCGCCAGGTAATTTTTTGTTTTATATTATTATTTTCTTATACATATTAAATTTAATTCGATGCATTTCAGATGGTTAATAAGCGTAGGTAAAATAGGTAAGGCCATGTCGATTCTGAAAAAGATTGCCAAGGTAAATGGCAAAACCATATCAGAGGATTTAGCCGTAACATTCGAAAAATGCTGCACAATAACGTATAAAGAAGAACAAACCAACAACAAACAATACACATTTCTGGATTTGTTTAAAAGTTTTCGAATGTGCTTCATAACACTGGATTTGGTAATCATGTGGATGATAATTGCATTGATATATGATGCCCATGTTAGAGCCATTATCGAGATAGGACCGGATATCTTTATAACCTTCTCCGTTGCGAGTGCGGTGGAGTTACCAGCCTGCCTAGTGCCAATGTTTTTGTTGGATCGGGTGGGACGAAAACTCATGAGTTTAGCCGTATTCATCGGATGCTCAGCAGGGAGTATAATTGCGGCATTATTAAAGGTCAAATGGCAAATTGCATTGGCTGCTCTGTTTGGTAGATTTTGCGTAGTAATCACATACAACATTGGAGTTCAATGGGCTGCCGAAATACTGCCTACTGTTGTACGCGGAGAGGGATTAGCATTCATTCATATCATGGGTTTTGTGGCCACTCTTCTGTCTCCGTTTGTTGTGTACACCAAGCACGTTTCACCATCGGCCCCAATGTTGATTATAGGAGTTCTTTCAATATGTGCTGCAGCATTGGTTTTCTTTTTACCAGAAACGACACGAACAGACTTGCCACAAACACCAGCAGATACAGAGACACTATCAAGAAATCAAAGAAAATTTAATATATTTAAATTAGCTAAGAAAATTCATGAATGACCGACCGCCACAATCCGTTGATCGTTCGGAGCTAAAAATGGGAAGGGCGCGCTACTTAAATCAATAATAGTATTTAAAGCTTGTGTAATTATTTCTAAATCAAAATGTCGAAATCTACACAATTATAACAAAAATGTATGCATTATACTTGATGTAAAATTAAAGGAAATTCCATGTAAAAGTTCATTTTTAAAAATGGCTGGTTCATTTTCTGAGGCTACAAGGCTGCCACACTTTTTCTGGAAGCCAAGGCTGCCACACCGTGTGTTGCTGTTTATTGTTCACTCATTTAATGGTTCAGCATTAACCGAGTTTACTTTTGCTTGACTATTTCGTTCGATTGAACTGACAGCACGTGTATAAATATTAAGGAAATTAAATTGCTGTTTATTTCACATAAAATGGATGTTGTAAAAGCTGTTTTAGAAAAGCATCAAAAGGAATTGGAAAAATACAAGCCAATAACAGTTGAAAAGCACCTGGAATGCCGTTTAGATGTGGGCACGCTACTTATCACAGATCCCAATGACTTGGAGGACCGGCAGCTCGCGTAAGTATAAAGTACGAGACTCTTGTGGACAGCAAAGCTAAATTTCAACATCCACAGTAATGAGAGAGAAGAATATCTGTCTGCCTTAACACGTGACAACACACAGCTGCTGTTAAATGCCATCTGGGAGCTGCCGACTGAGCGTGTGGACGAGAGCATCGTGGCCAAGCTGCCAGAGCCAACGACAGTTCTGCCGCGTCTACGCAAACCTCCTGGCCCGCGTCCCCTGACCAAGTGGGAGAAGTTCGCCAAGGAAAAGGGCATCACGAAGAAGAAGAAGGACAAGAAAACTTACGATGAAGTCCTGGATGTAAGTATTATAGAAAATGTTATTGAACAACAGGTGATTAATTATCTATCTATTCAGAAATGGGTGCCTACTTATGGCTTCAAACGTGCTGAGGCTGAGAAAGACAAGGATTGGGTGCTGGAGGTGCCCCAGAATGCGGATCCCAACACAGACATGTTCCAAAAGAAGATTGATCTGCGCAACGAGAAGGTGGCCAAGAACGAGATTCAGCGCATGAAGAACATTGTGCGTGCCAAGAAAATTGATATGCCACGCAGCGGCTATCTGGGACCCGAGGCAGCTTCATCGAATCAACTTTTGACCGCCGTGACTGTTGCGAAATCTTCGACAGCATCGGTGGGCAAATTCCAAAACAAACTGCCCAAGGAGAAGGAGGCACGCGGCTTGGGCGTAAAGGAACTGATACCAGGAGGCAAGCGCAAGGCATCGCATATCACAGCTCAGCCCGAGAGGGAGGCCAATTTGGACCTCATCAAGAGTGTGCTGAACAAAAAGCCTAAACTAGATGTCGAGAAGGCGATATCGCTCCAAAAGCACGACGAGCGATTGGAGTAAGACTAGATACACACAAGAGTCGCTGTTATTTATTAATGATGCTTATTCTTTTAGACGTGAGGCAGAAGGCGCCAACAGACCTGCCAAGAAGGGTGGCAAAAAGGGCGGCAAGGGAAGTCGCAAGGCGGTTGGCAAAAAGCCCAAGGGTCATCAAGGCCAGCGTGCGCCAGGCAAGAAGGGTCAGGCTGGACGCAAACGTCGCTGAAACCACTCCCGTTGTAACTAGGACACTTTTAATAACAAAACACACAATTTACATGATAAATACAATGATAATATTTAAGCACATTCACCATTTTAATACATATTTGTACCTATGCGCGAAAGGAACGGTAATCAACTGGGATATTATCCCCAGCGTGCTCCTTAAGATATTGATGAACAAAGCTGCGGAAAACGCGATTGAAATTACGTATGGAAGGCCAATGCAGATTGGCAGCATTGTCATTTGGTGTATGCCATGTGTCCGGAAAAGGCGTTGCAATCAAATGCAGTATGGGCACATTCTCCTGCAGAAACGGACGATGATCGTCATCGACAAGTCCGCCAGATGGACGATTGAAAAACATTTTATTGTTGCCCTGCAGCTGACCCCCAGCACGCAGCGTTTGCTCAATTTCCACCAAACTGGTATGCAGGCCATGTGTGTTCTGATAGAAACTGGAGAATTTCGGATTCCGTGCACCAATCAAATCGAGCAGCACAAGCACTTCCTAAAAAATATCAACAAATTTATGTTACTGTTGTTTAGTAGTTCAGGTCATAACTTACAATGCGATCGATGTGACGAGGTGCTACATTTCCTTGGCCCCTCACTGGATTGCCGCTACGTGTGCGCGCCAATTTGTTGGCCAAGTGTCGGGAGCCATAAACCGAGTCAGTATTTGTCCAATCCTTGAAGGCCTCCTCGCCGTCAAAGAAGATCAGCTAGAAAATGTAATTGAAACAAGTACGAAAGCTGTAGTCGAGATAGCCGAGATACCCTCGACCAGGTTATGACAAATGTAAATTACTTGAAAACTAGTTAAAGTGATTTACTTTCTGACTCACCATTAGACCCAGATCGTTACGATTACGGAATTGTTGCAGCAGATAAGTGTTTAGAATCTTGACCGTGTTCAGCAGTATGGCGCAGGGCACCGCCGAGTCGGTGGCACCAACAAAGCCAGGATCATTGGGGAAATACTTGCTGTCGTAGTGGCAGGCGAGGGCCAAGAAGTTATCCGCCTGCGGATTGATGTATCCGACGACATTCGCAAACGTTAGCTCACCGAAAATTGGCACACGCTCACGAAACTCATCGACTTCCGTTTGAAAGCCAAGGCCATTGAGGGAATTCACCAGGTAATTGCGAACCTGCTCGTGTCCCGGAGTCCCAACGACGCGTGGCACGAGAATCTCCGCCAGGCTGCTATTAAAATGCGTCTCATCGTCAGGCCAATGCTTTAGCTTTAACTGTTGAACAAAGGGACTTTCAGTTAGGGTTATTTTAAATTTAATTTTTGTCATTTCTTTACTTTGGTTTGCTGTGCCTGCGTGTAATCAGTTGCAAGCACACAGATCGTAACCAACAGCAACAACGATCGCGACATGTTTCCAAAATCTCGATCTTTACACAGCGATGTGTGACGGCGCACTGAAACGTCTCTTTGTTTGTATTCAACAGCTTTGTTTAAGGTCTCTCAACAAATTACTGTTGTTGCCGATGCTGTTGTTGTTGCTGCTATTAACGATCTGTAAAACTGTTGTTGTCTTTCGGTTCCTCATGGCGCGCAAACCAACGCACACCCACACACGCATACAACTGTATGTGCGAGCGAAAGCTTGCGGCCTTCGCATCCGCATACAATGAGAGCAAAGCTTTGCGTGCGCTCAAAGAGCGTAACGGTTCACAACAGACACTTGAAAGTTTCACAAATATTAAGCTCTCTTTAAAGTTGTTATTGCTCAGCTTCTGAAAAGCTTTAAAAATTTAGTGTTAATCCAACTTTAAATTTAGTTTTTTTGGAAAAAGGAGATTTAGTTTAAAAGTAATTTTATTTTCAATCGAAAAAGATGAATTTTTTACTTGGGCCAATAACTGTCTGCTGACCCTCGTATTAATTAAGCCGTATTGCAAAAAAATAAAATAATGAGATGGAAAAATCCCAGCAATAAAATACTTTGTGGGTAAATGTGTTGACTTAGAACATTTATTGTCTTTATCGCTTACATGATCATTTAAAAATTCATAAATAAATTGTGTAACGATTAAGTTCATATTACGAATCGTTGAGCAATGCAGATTTTTAATAGTATCAGTGCCAAAAATCTGGAAAAGTGTGGGGTACTGAATGCAAAGTTTTCGATTATAAAATCTCTCACCTGGAAATGACCAGAACTTACAGCCCATCGTATTAATAGTTTTGCAAGACAGACAATGATAAGACAGCTGAGAAATAATTCCCAAAAGATCTGATTTCTTCGTGACATGTTTGATGGAAAATTATTAAGAACTAAAACTAAGCTAGCCTAGTATTATAACTTTTAAATTTACTGTATCGAATGCATTATCTATAGAGAAAAAAGCAATAAAAAGAGAGCATACTCTAACTTTAAACAGTCTTATGCTTCGATCTATTTAACTAAAGATTACATAATTTTCATTTATTTACAATCCTTTTTCTAAAAATTTAAATTTTATGAATTATAATTAAGTCGTAATCTTCAGTTAGATTTGTTTTAATTAAAAATTCTTTAAAATTTTGCAGTCTTTAATATAAAGATGTACAGAAATCTATCGAAAAACATTACTTTCTATATTTCAACCCTCCTCATAACCAGGCTCACGATCAAATTTATATGATTTCTCCATTCTTTCCAGTACCTCGGAGTCATCACTGACCATGGAGGGCAACACGCCATAAGTTCGACGCCGGCTTTTGACAGTAACCACTCGATGCAGTTTCCCAGATCGATACTCGTCTTTTGAGATGGTCCGCAAACTGGATCCCTGATGCCAGACACGTCTAGGTCGCTGAGATCGCCGAGCTCCCGGTCCACAGCAGGGAAAATGCCAAATGCGCTGATTTATGCCAAATTCATTGCCTTCGCTGAGTGTTTGCGGGAGATCTTGGTGCAATGTTTCCGGCAGAAATAGAGACGTCATACCACCCAGAATACCTAGCACACCGAGCGTATTTAACATCAGGGAAATGGACAAATTGGACATATAGATAATCGGAGGGGAAAGCAACATGGCCACAAATCCCAGAGTATGGATAAAGGATACACCTTGAGCACGGACCACCGTCGGCAGAACCTCGGCTGCCCACTGGAGTCCAATGTTATAGGAAACATTTGCAAAGAAGCGTCCAGTCAGAGCAGCTGCCAAAACATAAACGGGATCTCTTAAATTGGCGGCCAACAAACTGAAGATGCCACTCAATGTGGTGAAGGTGAAGGCGCACCAACGACGCCCAACTCTGTCCAGGATTACGGTGACCAAGAGATCACCCGGTATCTCCATAGCACAGGCTATGCTAAAGACCACGAATATATTCTCCCTATCGAGAACACTTGCGGCACGAACATGTCCATCGTATACCAAGGATATAGTCATCCAGATGAAGATCATGAGGACCATGTAGCGTGCCAGACGAGATCGCTTGAAAATGGAAACCACGGTAAAGTTACGACCTTCGATCTCCTCCCTATAGAACTGTTCGCAGCTTTCCCGAAACGCTTGCCACTGACTTCGAGAAACCGTACGACGATTTCTCCTTGCCACCCTTTGAAGTACAAGAATCGCGTTATCGATCTTGCCCACAGAGACGAGCCAACGTGCCGACTCCGGCAGCATGCAGAAGCCAAAGAGACCAATTCCAATGGGCAGGGCTGAGAAGCTGGAGAAGATGCGCCAATTACCCGAGTAGAGCGCCAGCCAGGGAATCAGCACGGTGAAGGGGGAATAGAACAGGGCCAGCGACATGTTGGCCACAAAAGTCCGATACGAAGGTCCCACATACTCCAGTACTACGGAATAGAGAAACATAAAGATCAAGCTGAAAGAAAGATTTTTTTCGGATAGCCGAAGATCTGATACCCTTGCAAACACAAATACACGAATATATCTCCGAATCCTACCTAGAATATAGATCATGGTAAAACATGTGTCATACGAGGCGCCCACAACAAATCTTGTAAATGCAAAAGCTATAAAATTGTGGCTAAAAGCTGTAAACAAACTGCCAAAGAAGGCCAAGGCGCAGCTGCTGATCAAGGCCGTAAGACGACCGCAACGATCGGCCAAAACGCCATAGCCCAGACAGCCGACAATGGATCCCAGAAAGAAGATCATCTGAGCATAGGTCGCATACACTTCTTTGCCGCAGATCCAGCCAAACTCCATGGATGCCGTGCGGAAATTGAGCTGATCCTGGAAGACATAACCCTGCTGACAGGGAATCCGACTCAGGGAGCTATTGATATACTCGCTTCGATTCTTGGCTTTGTAGACCGCCGTATAGTTGAGATCATACATGTGGCAGTGACTGTAGCTGCCATCATCCTGCTTGGGAATCGACAGCTCCTTGCGCTCCTCCTCGCTGTCAATCAGCGACAATTCCTGGACGAAACAATAATAATGCTCTGGCGGCAGCGACATGAAGATCTGACCTAGATACACATACGAGGCGATGAAGCAAAATGGTATCATTAGCAAAAACAAGATTATCTGATACAGTCCAAACTCTCCAATCTCTGGCAGAAGATCATCAAAGTCAAAGTACAGCGGCGGCTCGGCAAAGGATGATTTCTTCTGAGAATCCTTTCTGGATAAATGAGCAATCATTATGTCGGAATCTTCGAGGAATCGACTAGTGCGAATCGAAACTCTGTCATGGTCCTGAGTCTGTTCCCCCCTATCCACTTTCCCTCTAAATCAGATAATATTGCATATGAAATTGGCATGTTTACCATAGTTGCCTCATCAATACTCACGTAGCTTTGGGTGTATCTTTGGGGTATTGTTCCTCATCGCCATCCTTGGCATCCTTGTACTCATTACCGTCCATAGTCAGGAGAATTCGATGAGACTGACAAAGCAATTACGTGTCGAATTGACTGCATCGCCTGTTGGGGTTTTGTTTACGAGTAAGTGAGTTGTATTCATCTATCTTTCGATTTGTGTGATTCAACAGAATTTCCACTCGACTTGTTAATAGTTACATCCCGATGGCCTCGAGCGGGGCCATCAGTTGCGGCTTATTGACGCCAGTGCTTCCATTAGTTCCTATATAATGGTCGAGTCATCAGGAGTCATGCTTTAATTGCGTTTGGGTTTGCGTTCACCTCTCTGCTCCATCCTGTGGCAAGTAATATAATTAAATTAAATGAACGCACAGTTGCAACTAAGTAGATATTTCTATCATTGCGTATACGCAGCGTGGGACGCGGCCACCCGTTGTCCTTTCGCAATGTCTCGATTCATATGCAAATGCGGCCACTGCCAATGCCACTGCAGCCTGTTGCTATTCGGCCAACAATCTGCGCAGGCGCTAGCACCATCAACTCCCACTCCATTTGGGCCAAAAGCGTCTTACGCGAGCTCGAAATTTCATTCATAAAATGCCGCTTGCTTTTCGAAAAGCAGGGAATGCTAGAGTCTCAGGTCGAGTGGTCGAATCAGTTCTGGCGCGTCTTTCATCGAGAACGGTTCAACGGTAGCACTTCCTCTCTTATAACACTCCGAGTGGACCACATAAATATGCCCGAGACTGTGTCAAATAAATCAGTGTCATAAATCTGCGTGCGTTGTATGTGAAATTAAGTGTCGCTGTTCAGAGATAAGCAACTCCCGATGCCATTCCAAAAAGCAAAATAAAATATTGTAGAATCCCGACCCGGCAACAAAAATAAATAGAAAGGCAACAACAACAACAACAACAAGAAACAAGCCAATAAACAAACTGGCGGCATTCTAAGACAAACAGCCCCCGAGCAAGTGTCAAAAAGTAATGTGAAAGTGGCGGCTGCCGTTTCAGAAGGACCCTCCTCTCGAACATACGTATTTACCCGCCCAGCCATCAGCCGGGTCGGTTTCCTAATATAGGATGTTAATGCACAAGGAGTTGAATAAGTAATAGCCCACAAAATGGCAATACTCGAGTCCTGCTGCTTCTGGAAGAATGTGCGAAAGGGCAGCTTCGCCTGCGGCCTCTACACTCTGGTATGTAATCAATTAAAAGACACTTGATTTGTGGCGTCCTTAATTTAGCAGCGGATAAACAATAACAATTGAAGCCTATCATCGTAAAGTCAACTTAAGCCAAGCTAAAATTGCGAGCGACAAAGCGAGAAGCAAAGCAAAAGATAAGGTGACAATAGAGGAAGCGTTGAACAATAAGGGAAACCAGTAAATAATCCAACTGAGAAGTACAGCGAAGAAGACTAGTACATCAAGAAGTTGACGAGAAGTTAAGTGATAAGTTTAGTAAGAAGTAAAGCTCAATGGTGATGGATCAATCCGAAATCAGACTTGATTATTAAAGCCTTAAAAAAAAGCTGTAGAGAGAGTAAAGAAATAAAATAAACAAAAGATAGGACTATAAAAAGCGCAAGTAAAAAAAGCAAAGCATTTGGAAAATCGTGTAGAAAAATACAAAGCAAAGCATTTTGTAAATAACGAAGAAGCTAAAGGATAAGTAAATTGAGAAGCAAAACTCAGAGACAGTAAAGAGATTTACAAAGTTAGAACCAACATAATAAGCTAAGTAAAAGTACAATAAGTAACAAAGCAAAGCGAAAAGCAGAGACACACACAAAAAATAAACAAAGAGAATGAGTAAGCGATAAACAAAAAAAAGGATAAGTCAAAGTAAATGTGAGAAAAATTAAATGGAAAAGCAAGCATATTATATAAACAAAACAGTGAAAACAGAAGTAAATTGAGAGGCCAACATCTAAAAAGGAATAAAACAGTAAACACAAGAAGTAAAAAACACCCAAATAGGCAACATCAACATCATCTACATCGACTTTGCTACTATTGTTTGTGTGGTAAATATGGTTTAGTTCTGAAAGACTTGTTTTTACCATAATTATGCATCAGAAAAAGCTAAGAACAAAACAAAAATATTGTTGAATAAACAGAAATGGAAATGAAAATACAGAATACAGAATACAATTGAATCCTAGCCTATGAGTGCTTTTCCTTCCTCATTTCTTCATCCCTTCCACTCTGAAATATGGCTTAAAATTCTGGCAATAACAACACTTTTTGAATTACAACCACATTTACACCGAGGGAAGAGAATGTGGCTAAGAATGTAGAGCGAAAATGTTTTGTTTGTTTAACGTTTGTTGCCATAATCTCAGCTTACAAAAAAAAAAACAAAGAAAAACTGTATGTGAAATATCAAAATGAATGTAAACAAAAAAAATACACGCTCGTAAGTGCCTTTTGAACGATATTAAATTATTTAAGATACCTTTAATGGGACGTTAACCTCGTAAAAAGGTCTTGCAATAAATAATGTCTTAATTTCCGTTTAACCCTTTACCTTTCCTGACCCTTTGGCTGTCGTTGTTCTGGTTGTTGCAGATCTATTTTGGATTGTCGACGCTCATGTTTACGTTTTATGTGAAGGAGGAGCAGGAATTTCTGCTCGGAAAGAGGACACAGCCCGTGGGAGAAAGCATCCTCGAGAGGGGAGATGTAACTGTAGGTAAGAGAGATGACCACGGCTTAATACGTGTACTCGTATCCCAGTTGCATTTGATTGACGGTGTACTTCTTGCAGCAACTGTGATATTCAACGTTTTGTTTTTGGTTTGCGCTGTGCTGATGGTGCTCGCCTCCATCTTGTTGATTGTGGGTCTGCGGCATGTGAGTGAAACTGTGTAACTGTGTACCTGGCAGGAGTGCAAACTGCAACATTTTCCTTTCCTTTGCCATCCTTTGTTCAGAACAAACGTCAATTGCTGCTGCCCTGGATCGGATTAATGATTTGCGATTTGCTCATTGAGTGCGGCCATCTTGTCAATCTATCGTTGTCGCACCGTGTTAACTTCGATCCAATTGTTGGCTTTATATTCACCATAGACTTCTTCATAATCTGCCTGAATGTGAGTAAAAAACTTATATTTTTTTTAATTTAAAATTATTTTTCGGGTATTAATTTAAAACTGTATAAAAATATGTTAAAGTAAACTTTGAATTTTATTTAAAATTCAAAGTTAATACAACATTTTTAACTTATCAATGAATTTTATTTTATATATATCTTTTCTTTTTTTTTTAATTATTTTGACATTTTTTTTTACAAATATAATTTTAAAAATAACTTTTAATTTTAATTTTTATAATAAAAATGCATAAATAAATATTTAAATGTATAACAAAAAACAAATACTTCAAATTGTATGTTTATTTAATATCTTATTTAAATAAAATCTTATCTTATCTCAGCTAAAATTGCATTTCTTTCGCAGCTTTACAGTCTGCTCTGCGTCATCTCCCAGTATCAGGCTTATCGACGGGCAGCAGCTGAAGAGCAACAACATCCGGCCATGTCGGTGAGTGTAACCAATTTATGCCGGAATCCCTGACAGCCATATCATAACAAGCTACCTATCCACATTTAGCCAGCGGTGGTGTTTACAGCGCCCGAGAAGCTTAGCAAATCGAAGCGTCGGCAGCTCGCAGCTGCCAAGGCTGGGAACAACAAGCGGCATTCGCATCGCCTCTTGGCAGCGAGTCCATTGATCACCTCGCAGCGTCCCACCAACTTCTCGACCATCACCGAGGAGGAGGAGCAGCAACAACAACAGCAAAAGGAGAATAGCAAAGAAGCTTCAGGTAATCAGAGACCAATGTCCAAGGATATCATCTCTTAATTCTCTTCGTCTCCCTTCAGCTGTCAATGGCAATGGCAATGGCGATTGTGGTCACATCTCCGAGCAGCCGAGGAGCAATTTAAGTGAATCGGATGGCCAATTCAATGTCAATATACCAATTATAACTTTAGACCCAAATTCGCTGCAATGATAAACTTAAGTCACACTTGCACTCATGTTTTATGCTTAGAAAAGAGTTGACATACATATGTACATATTTTTACATGAAAGCCAAAAAAAAAACCAGTAAAATTCCCAGAAAATTTACTAAACACTCAAGTCGACTATTTATTCCATTCACAATGGCACAGCACAAAATTTCATTTGCAGCTTCCGCCGGGTGTCGTCCTCATTTCCTGCCTTCTACAAACAGAGACAGAGACAAAGAAGAGACTGAGTCTGATGTTTTCCCTTTACGAGCAGGAACAGAAGCAGCCAAGTGTGATTGACAGTGAGAAGAGGAAAGAAAAAAATACCCCTTTTATTCCTGTTCACTTTTTCCTGGCATTTTTAAGCCCTGTATTTAAAAAGTACAGGGTATTCAGTTTGTTAAGCGTGCATAGTATAATAAAATCGAATTCAAACTTGCATAACTTCGCTAAAACTGAACAGATTTTTCAATGGAATTTCATTTTGATCATTGTTCTATACCTGAATTCGTTCTGCATTCAAATTTAATTCATTTCACTGCGCGAAAATCGAGTTGTCAATTTTTTGATGCAAATTGTTTTCATCGGTAAAAATACTCAACGGAGGAGGGAGGCTTGAATTACACTCTCTCTTCAAATTTTAGAGGCATGTGGTGGTTTGGTTTTGTTTTTCTGTTTAATTTACTTGAATCCCAAAAATGTTTTCTTGCCTTTATTCGTTCGTTTTTCTGGGTCTTGGATTTTCAATCATCAAAGGACGTCGGAAACGATTCTGTCAAATCTGTTGATATGAGAAAGGCTTTGAAAAGAGTTCGAAATCATTTCTAAACGTTTGCTGAAAATCTACCTAGTACTGTAGCTGGTTCCTGGTTTTATAAAAAAAACTGTTAAAAGTTTTCTTAGTGCACTTGAATCATTTTCAATTTGAATTGCACATAGGTCAAAAAGGGACCAAGTATTTGTTTAAGTTCAAAAGTCAAGTAAATTTGAATGTTTTAAATTAAGCCAGCTTTAGCCCTGGAGTTAGACAGTTAAATAAAAGTTATAGCAGGAGAATCGTTAAAACTGCAGCTTAAATGAGGGGAAAACCCTCAAGTGAGGTCAAATGTTGGAACAGGTTAAAGGATAAAGAGTGTGTTTGGTTATTTACCTGCCTGCAGCAGAAGCTGCTTGTCCAGTTGAAAATTGAAGTCCAGCTGAAAACTGGAGTCATTAAATGCCACTTAATTACACATTGGAATTGTGTCTCTTAATTACAAGTCTATTGCAAAGCGTGGACTGCGAGTCACGGCACAGCATCGACATTAACTGGTGTGTCCTTGCTGATCTCCGCCGCAAACGGATGACAATTGTCAGTTGCCGGGAACAGGACCACACTTTGATAGTATTTGCCAAATCTCACTCGATACCACTACACACACAGCACTTATGTAGCTTGACTGTGTTTCAAACGAGTATTAGCTTCGGAAAAAGTCGAAATTTGTTCGCAAATATCAACACAGCTGTCAGAGTTAACTCGACCCACAGCGAAAAGCTGATAAGCCCCCTCGACAAGCAGCGACAAGGATTTAATGGATTTTTAAGTGGTCCTACGAAACGTGTAACATATCCTAAGCAAATAGTAGGAGGAGTATTATTCGAGTGAACAAAAATTAAAAATAATCAAAGTAAAACTGGAAACATTTCCTTTATTTCTTGCAAAAAACCTTTTGATGTTCATCACATACATATAAATTAAAGACGGGCAATCCAATTAACGTAATGTTTTTACACACATGTGTTTAGAATCATTACAATTGAGTGGTTGCTAGACTAGAAGATATCCAGTAACTGAGGGGGGAAGGAGATTTCATCTGACAGAGCATTAATTTTAAACTGTCTATATATTGGTTTCATTTGTGCAAAATAAATGTAATTGCATGAACAAGAAAATATAATTAAGAGATTAAATAAATAATAGTAATTTGAAAATAAATTATAGAGCCTGACTAGCAGATACCCTGTCAATAAATGAAATAGTAATCAAAATATTATAATCCTACATATTTATTATAATTTTTGAAAGTATATTCAGGAATAATATATTTATAATTGAAGAACAACTTTGCTATTAACCAACTTATGTTAGCACAACAAACAGTACTGTTTTACCAGGATAGGTTATATTTAAATTAGTTGTTATCCAATTAAACATTGTTCTGCAATGATAACACGTACTGAAATGGAAATATTCATGCATAAATGCACAACAAATTGTGGTTGTTATAATTATTATGATTATAATTCTTAGTTACTTGTTGGTGTCAAGCACAGAATAAATTAACTTATATTATTGATGGCACATGGAACTCAATAAAGGCGTGACAGCTTTTCTCTCATCTCTGATTTTATGCATTGACACTTGGAGTTTATTCACAGACAGAATTCTTCACACTTGCAGAGCAGAGCAGAGCAGTATTTGCATTACAAAGAACTCGGAATGAGTCTGGATGAAAGTCGCTACATTTTGCATGCTCTTTTGGTTTGCTCAGTAGCTGCTTGACATTCTCACATGCCACAATAATTGCCAATAAGCACACTTATGCGTGCCACCAACAGTGGCAGAGTACTCAAGACCATCTCGTCTAATTGCTGTAACTACTAAGGCAGTACTTGCTCTCCCTCTCTCTCTCTCTTCCCCTCTCTGTCTATCTATCAGGATAATGAGTTTTCCATTAGCGTTTAAGTACGGCAGGCAATGACAATATTTGCCAGCTAGACGGGGATTGCTTAAGTGAAAATTCAATTACCGTCGCAGTGAAATGGAATTTCCACATCCACTTGCACTTCCTGAGCTGCTTGCGTTATTGGCATCTAATCGTGGCCATCACTCTTGGCCTTGGCCAAGTAAAACTCCCATTACAAAGTTTATCAAACTTGTCACACACTCACTACACAATAGCAACAAGGAACAATGCCTGTCTGTCAGAGCGTACTCATATTTTCAACTTGCAACTTCAAAACAAACACAAACTACGAATATTTGTACTACTTGCAACAGCTCATCATACAAGTCCAAAGTACATACATATTTACATAAATTATATCTCGTATGTGGTAACAAATTTGAGGCAGCTTAAATGACACACAATGCCATAAAGTGCAGAACGTGGAAGAAGACTTCTTAAAGTTCTGGCCACGCATAAAAATATTGACAAATTTAAGTCCATGACGAAAACTTGACTGTCTCTCTGTTTGTCTGTCTGTCTGTCTGACGGCTTGCTTGATTTATTGCATATGACAACTGAGCAAAGTTATATTTTTAAAATAGAGAGCGAGGGAGAAGGAGAGTGAGAAGAGGCAAACACATTTATATATTCTCTTCTGCTCTTCTACTCCCACTGCAGACGGCTTGTTACATTATTTATTGCGTATACGCAGTGTGGCGTGTGCCAAGCTCAACTTTACATGGGCCCAGACATTCAGGAGTTTGTAAATTTATGAGATGCGTATTAGAGCATATTATACCACAGATGGCAACCACTCAATGGCAAAATTAGCATATCAAATAAGGCCGATTAACACATCGGGCCATGGAATCTAGTTTGAAAATGAATTGACATTTACTGAATATGAATATACACATCAATTATGAATGTTAAATGGTAAAATATCATTTGAAATTTATTGAATCAAACTTGTGTTAGACAAACTGAGTATGTGTAAATGCTGAAACAATAAGGTTTATTTTATTTTTTTTTATAAAAATAACATGTTGTCTTCATATTAGAAATTAATTAATTACAACTGAATGCTTTGCATATTTTATAATAATATAGGGTATTCCAAAATCAAGTACTCTCTTCGCATCCGTCACATATGAATGTAAACTTGTTAATTATTAAATTCTTTGGTCTTCATCAGAAATTCATGCATATTTATACGTGAGTGTATGTTTTCTTGCCAAACATCTGTAATGAAAAATATAAACCAACTGCCTACGTAAGGCTTTCTTAAAAATATGTTTTTTAATTAAAATAATGTATCAACACTTTAAAGAATGTATCTGCGTTTCAGATATATTAAAGTAAAGCTTGGTCTTTAAGATCTTACGTAAACTGGAGCAGATAAATGTGCTGCAGGCAAGAGAAAGCAGATAAATGTTTTGCCAGCTCGTCTATTTAATACCATTAGACAAAATTACAATTTCGCACGTTTAATGGACTGTGGGAGCCATAAAATCGTTTATTTAATAACTTAATAACAAGCGTTAACTATAAACAGCTTAAGTTTAAGCACATATTTACAGTAATTGAGATGCCAATGCCATGGCAGAGTACCTTTTGTAGGACTGCCTAATCGGGAAACCTTAACATTTTGAGGCCTTTCACATATTTCAAGTGCCTGGCTAATTAGGCCCGAGTCCTTGGAGCATTAGATTTAGCGTTTAATCAGACTTTGCCTGACGCATCGCCGTTTGTCAGCGGTAAATCCTAGGCGGAAATTATGTGGGCAATGCGGAACATCAATCTTGGTGGGCAAAGGCAGCCTAAAATGTTGAGTGACACCTCAAATTCTCCATGGAAATCGTGTGTATATTGTGAAGCGCTCGCAAAACAGCCGCGTAATTACTTGTGATTAAAATTATAATTTGCTGTTTTCAAACAAAGGCCAACTGTACCCTTTTTATAAGATATTGGCTGGAAAAAAAGGTTGAAAAACAACTGTGCATACCTTTGGGTGAAAAATAAGGGTCACTTTGGCTCCGTCCTCCACTTTTGCTTCTCTCAATTCCAAGTCATTCGAATCTTCTTTAAGTGCTCTTAATATCAATTTTATTCCATTTCCATTTGTTTTATTTTATTTATTTGCCACAACAGCATTCAGAGTTCGCAGCACGTCTAGTGCAAGAAAAACAAACAGCTCCGAGACATAAATATCATTGTTTGCCTTAAGCTTCAGTTATTTTAATGCTATCAACTGGAGGTGATTTAAATGTTTCTTTAACTTAGCGGCCACTGTGCATTGTTCAATAAGAGAATCTGATACTATAATTTGTTTTGGTTAACAATAGCAATTACATATTCAAGTTTCCAGCTGCTAATTAGTTTATGTAATAATGAAATACATTGAGGAGCTGACTAAAATTACTTTTGAATTTCTCAGCTATTGTGTTGTTTCCAGAGCCTCCTAAAAGTATGCAACGGAATTTGTAACTACTGCACAAATGCAACTAGAATGTTATTTGAACTAAAATTGGAATTCTAATAATTCTCGAATTATTTGCTCCAATAATGCAAGTCAAAGAGTCTAATATGCATGACAATTTTCCTGCCATTTTGCACAGTTCATGAGCTGCTAAATATGCCAAGTTGAGTTAATACAAACAAATTGTTCTGTTGTGTTACACTGACAATGAAATAAAAGCTCCAAAGTATTGTCAGAAATTTAAGATATTTTGAGAGCCAACAGCTTTATCTTATCTTTATATTATATATTTCAGTATTTATCTTACAGTATCTTATTTAATAATAAAATATTTGAGGCAAACATTATTGATTTAAAAAAAATACGGTATTTTCATTAACAGTGTATTATTTACACTGCTACGAACTCACAGTCATTTAAATAATTCACGAACACTCACTCCTCGGGCAGAAGTGAGTGTCACATTGTTGTTGATATTTCATCAGAATGTTTTCATTGTCATTTTCGCAGTTGTTTGTTTTAATTCACTGTCAAAACTTGCCACGACAGCAGCTCCACTTGACATTGTTGCTGTCGCTTTAAAATTCACACACACACACCCACACACAGTGACAACCTTAAATGATGTGACGCGGGTGTGGAGCTACTTTTGATCCCCAGCGTGGTTTTAATGTCATTTCGGTTTTGCGGGTCTTTGGTTAATATTATGATGATAAATCGGCTTTTAGTACATCAAACTCAACATTTGAGCTTCAAAAGCATTGACAATTGATATATTTGTTTAAAATTGGATGTTCATTTATTGTCCATTTACTGGCAAAAAGTAATGGAGCTTGCATTTCGACAAGCTGCTTATGATAATACTTAGCATACTTTCGAGGGA
This sequence comes from Drosophila suboccidentalis, assembly GCA_037043435.1. Classification (NCBI taxonomy): domain Eukaryota; kingdom Metazoa; phylum Arthropoda; class Insecta; order Diptera; family Drosophilidae; genus Drosophila; species Drosophila suboccidentalis. The sequence goes on from JBAMBK010002328.1 coordinate 477,790, forward strand.
CACGCATACATATGGAATATATTTCAATCTTCACTTAAACGTGGGATCAATTTCGCTTAAAAATGACTGATTTATGCGCAATTACAGAGCAAACAGATGACTGTCGGATGACAATGCGTTTTCTATTCCCTTTTCGCCTTTATGCCGTTTGATGGTTGTTTTTTTCAGATAAAATCTCTGCTGAGAGCACAGTATTTTTATAGCCCGGGCAAATGTCTAATGCTCTTTACGCGTCCATTGGGTCACATTTGACAGCACACTTTCGGGTTCCATTAGTTTCAGTCAAATTTCATAAGCAAACAGGCAAAACCAATATACTTACGATCATTGTAAATATATATATTGGCATGATAAATAATAAACATACGAGTAAAAGTATTATAAATAGCTTCACGCACAGTCTCTGCCATCAATCAATGCCCAATGATTCGATAGCGAAGGTCTGGGACCCTTACATTTGTTTCCACATCACATTAGTCAGCACATTTGACACACACCCCGAGATTTGGCTTTGTCCTCGCAACAACAATAACAAATTGGACCCTTAAAGCCACATCGACCAATATTACAAATATTAAAGCCAAAAGTCTTTAATCCCAAACTGTTGACCCATAATCATGCTGTGCAGTCTCCGGCCTGTCAAAATATTTTCATGGTTAATTAAAAGCCCTTTCTGATTTGCATATTTACCAAACCATGTTGGCTCCGGCAAGTGGGTCGATTAAACGAGTTTATATTGTCAGGGCCCAGTGTCAGCGGATTTAAATAAATTAATTAATAAATAATAATTAATTGTAGCTCACTTAAGGATCAATTTGAGTGATGTGGCTGAGGTTGCGGTCATGTTGTGCCTTCTAAGTCTATTAAAACTCCTGAGACTCTTACTGGCAACAGTTTTGGACAAGTTAACGCCGTTGTTATTGCTTTTGATGCTGTTCTTCACTTTGTTTTAACTAGAAAAGTTTATTAAAGCTTTTTTTCTATTCTATACATTTAGACAAAACAATTGCAGGCAATTTAATACAACAAATGCGACAAATTTAATAATTAAAAACTGGAATATGTTTAAATGTAAATTTTAAATATTGCTTAGGCCAATGTGCATACAAATAATTATGCAAATCAGCTTACAGCTTATTTATTTGCAATAAAAGAATTGTTGACTTTGAGCAAAAATATAAAAAATAATAAGTTCTGTGTATCTTATATAAAAAAAAATATATGCATGTATAAAAATAGAAAAAGTAGTGCTTATATAAATCCCTAGAATGTTGTAAAGATGTTTATATTACGCTTGACTGACAATTTGAATGTTTTTGCACCGTGGGTGGCATTTTAATGACGTGTGAGAATTGTGTTCGCATTCGAGCTCATGTATCAGTGAAATCAAAGGAATGTCCTTACGAATTAATAAATCACGTTTCATTGATTGGTTTGCCGGAAATAACAGTAATAATTACAGTGCATTTTACAAAGAGTTTTTCGTAGAAAGAATTCAACTTCGGTAATGAGCTCAAAATTTGGTTTAATCAGTTTGGATCTGTTTTTATTTGCCAAATCAACATCAATTAAACGCTTTGTGCGCTTTGTGTTAGCAAACGGAAACCATAAACGATGTGGTTTCTGCCACACTAAAAACCACGTATGCGTTCAAGGTCTAAATGGGTTTGGAAAATAGATGGAAAGATTAGCACGCAAATTCCCAGATTCAAAACAATACGGAATTCAAAACAGATTGCCAAACGCATTCATTTCGATTTAAATCCAAGCACGGAATGTTATTGCAACGTTGTGGCTCCCATTTGATTTGTTTACATAAATGAAACACTTTCCAAAGAAAAAAACACACACGACCACATCATGTGCAACGGAATACGATTGAAGACAATTACAATTATTAATTGAGTCTTTTTTGCAGAGCAATGTGTCCTTGGTAACCGCTCGAGAAAGAGAAGGGGCAAAGAGACAGGCGAAGAGTGAGAGAGAGAGAGCATGAAACTGGCATTTAATCAGCAGAAATCATTCATTGGATGTTGGATTGGCGAAATGGCGTTGACGTTGGCGTTTATCGTATAAATTGCAATCAGGCAATGCAAGGCGACAAAGCGAAAGGCAACGCTGCGTATACACAATTTGCGAACTCAATATTTTCACTGCACACACACACACAAAATACACATACGCCATGTTGCCACTACTTTGTTGTATTGTCACAGTCGTTGTTGATGTTGTTGTTTTCGTTGCTATGACAAATATGAATAGAATCTATGTATATATATATAGAGAGAGCAAGAGTTATATATGCCATTGGCATACCGAGATTTACCAGTTTCCTTGTTTTGCTTTGTTTACACAGAGCAAGCAGGCAATTCTGCGTACATTTGGGACATTCACATCAAATCGTTTGTGTGTGTGTGTGTGTTGTGCGTGTTGTGCGTCTGTTAAATCAATGAAAATGTGATGTGACAGCAGCCCAAGAACCCAAAGCGAACGTGTTAAAACTTCAGGACCTTTGAAAGTTGATTTCTGCTTATGTGAAAAGATCAAACGCCCGATTTTATTGTGCAGGTTAAATAAACTGATAAAGCAGCTGCTACGAGGCAAAATTCATTTCTAAGCAAATTAAAGTGGCGACAATCCTTTATCAGCGCCTTAAGCAAGCGCTTATCAATGAGCCGCATCTTGTTGCTCCTAAATGATGAAACACTCATATACACCCATTCACACACACACGCACACGCACACACGTGTTCTGACTTAAAAAGCACTCAAAATTGCCTGCTTATCTAATCTAATGGGGCAAAAAGCATCGCTTCAAAGAAGGCCGCCTGAATTCCGTTGCCATCAATGTAAATTCTGTGACAGGCGCAGCTGGAGGCCAACAAAAAGAGTAAAATAGGGAAAAAGGAAAAGCTTAAAATCATAAATAAAATCTGGCAATCGTTGAGATCTGTAACCCAGCAACGCGTCACATACAATTGGAAACGATAGAGGTATTTTTGCATTGAGCCAAATTGAAGCTAACAGCTTATTTAGATTGCCACAAATTGTAGAGGTCACTAAAGAAAATGTTAACACTTTACAAATATTTTTGGGGGATAACAGTTTACACAACTCGATTACATAAGCTTAAAGTCGTTCCTTAAAAATATACCAAAATTAAAAAAAAAGGATTGCAACTCACAAAAAGGTTACGAAAAACACACAAAACGTGCAAAACAGAAATACAAGAGAATCAAGTGGAATTTTGTTAATTTAAAATTTCTTTGTAATGAAATTTGTTGCACCGTTATCAAACATTCAATATTGATTGGAATTTAAATTTATTTGGGGAATTTTCATTTCCATACATGTATTTCATAACTTTATGATTTAGAGGCATTTTATTTTATTTGTGTGGCTTTTAGTTTATAGAATTCTTTTTGGCTTTTCTGTTCGAACTTTGTTCTGACTTGACAGTTAGTTTTTGGTTTTAGAAAAGCAAATCCTTGCTGGAAAATTGACAAATACCCAGAATTTACCAAAGGATTACATTGCATTGCTTTTAGGGAGCTTTAAGTTAAGTCCACAATTCACGCAGTTGCCTTTGAAACTTATTTTATTTTTTAGCAAATACATTTTGCGGTATGGCAACATTGCAGAAATGCGAATATTTGTTGGCATTTTGATATCAATTTTACAGCGCCATTTAAACTGTGAATTGGTCACAATTTATTGCTGAAATGTGGCCATAAATCAATAATACATCAATCATACGCCATGTTGGGCATGTAAACAATTCCTTCTCGTTTTAATTTCAACAACATCTTGAGAATAACATAAACTTTTTACTGTGTTGGAAAATAGTTGGCAGTGTATGCAATTAAACTTTTGAGACTAATCCTAAAAAGATATTTTAAAACAAACTTTATGCGTCGCAATAATAAAGTTTAAACAAATGCCCCGCTGCGCATAGAAATTGTTTGTATTTAGTATGATTATCATTAAATGATTATATTTAACAGAAATAAATTGTATATTAATCAAACCTGAATAAAACTGTTGTTCAACAGATTATCATACAATTTTCAGCTCTAATTTGTTTTGAAACATAGGGACAAAAGGAGGAAAAGAAATAGGAGAACTGACGTGAAAACCATCAATCAATATCAAATGAAAGCAGCTGTGACTTGGCTTAAAATTGGAACCAGCCCCTCCAATATTTCAACAAGACGCTCTCAATACAATCCCAAAAGGAGCTTTAAGGGAGGAACACATACATACATACAAAGTGCGTGTCTAATATGTGTTATTTAAGCGGCTTCTCCCCTCTATTTCAGCAGCGAGCTTAAAGTGGACAAATTTTCAGTGCATTTGTTTTATTTTCGATTTGTTGCTTTATGTTTTACTAAACTCTCAAGGGTACACTCAGCAACGAAAATAAAATGAAAAATAAATTAATGATTGGGGAACTCAAAATAGAAAGTTTGGCAAGGTTAAGCAGATAAAGAGATGGGGTCTTATCAATGCCAATGCGTTGGACTTTGCATACAGAAATTGAATGCTCAATAAATAATTTTCGTGTTTGCTGATAAAAATCAAAAATACATTCGTATACCTGCACTAGATTGGCACAGTAGCTCGATAAGCTCGACGGTGTTCATAAAATGTAAACAGACTAAAACATTTAAATGCCGAAAGCTGTATAAAGTTGCTGTTTTCGTGTTTTATGCCCTGTAAGCAAATAAAGTAGTAAAATGGGTATTTACCAATAACAAATGCGATGGTATAAGAAAGAGTGATTATTAAAATTTTTCTAAATCAACTGCGTTGAGTAGAGTGAGAGATACTTTCTGGTTTAACCTTTTTCCAGGGTAACTTCGCGTCGTTCTCACCCTTCGCTCCAATGTTTATGATTTTATTTACGCATTTCCAGGAACATGGCAACAATAGTCGTTTGTAACTTTACAAAAAAAACCACACAACAACTGAAAAACAAAGTTGCTCTAAAATGTTCAACAAATTATGTCACATGAAACGTGATGTTGCAACTGATGATATTGGCCCCCAGATGAACCCATTGACACGTACTGCTCATCATGGTAGTTCAATTGAATCTAGCTCAGTGCCACACACCCACACACCCACTTTACCACTCAATCCACATTTGTTTGTTGTGTTATTTTTACGTATACTTAATATTTGTGCACATAGAGATAAAATGACGACCACTGCTGCTGTTTTTTTTTCTTTCACTTTCTTCTCCTTCTCCCCCATCTGCTGTTGCACTATGCACACAGATCCTCCACGGACTCGCCTTGGAGCAATAAACGTTGTTGTTCATGTTTGTGTTTCTTATTGCCAGATTTGCCTCCAGAGCCGCCAGCGGCCTTGCCACGCCTACGATTCAGCACACCATCCGTGTCATCCATCATGCGCAGAATTGTGGTCTGCAAAGAATATAGAAATATAAATAAATATATAGAGATATAGATATGTATAACTTATATAATGCCATTTACTTTATTTCTGAATTTTTAAAGCCTCATTTTATTTATTTCTTTATTAATTGCATTTCTAAAATTTCGATTATTAATTTTTTGTTAAATTTAAATTATTTACATTTTATATATTTGAAATTTAATTTAAATGTCGACTGATTATAATTCATACTTATTAATAAATAAATAAATTTGGGTTTACCTGATCTGAGCAGTCCATGGGAGCCACTGATATGTCGCGTACCGCTCGAAACTTGCCCACATTGTTGAGATGCTCGTTCTCCAGTCGAAAATAGTTCCATATAAAGCGTCTGAATACCTCAAGGGGACTGAGTATGGTCATCATAACATCACCCTCAATATATCCAGCTTGGATAAGACTCATAGACAACGTCCAGCTGAAACGCAATATCAAGTCCTCAATTATGCCAAAGTAATAGAACCACTGTGTGAGAGAGAAGAGATAAGAGAGAGAAAAAGAGAAAGAGAAAGTGGGAAGAAATGTAATGGATGCGCTGAAAGATTGTTTTACGTGCCGTTCACTTGGACAAATATTTATTGCCACCATTAGAGGACACCATGGCGGACCAAACTCGAACTCGAACCCAAACTCACCGTCGATGAGTAAACGATTTCCTCACGCAAGAATCGATTTTCACCCGCCTTCGCATCAAACAGTCCCCAGTCCATCTTGATGTCCCATATGTAGGCGTAGCAGGAGGAGAATAGAGCTGCCGTTATCCAACAGTAGAACCAAGGATTCTCCTTTGACTGTCCATAGGTATCTGGGGCGAAAGAGAAAGGAATAGGAAAAGCGACGTAGTTAAAGGGAATTTCGTGTTACGTGTTTTTGTGCTAAAATAAAATTAACATGAATTTGCGGTTGGCCATGAAGGCAACCCTAATTGGCAGCGCATCATAAACATCACGCATAATGAGCACAGTCAGTGCTTCGAGTGCTTTAATGAACCTTCCCATTCCTTAACTTACCCGCTGTGGTGTGAAATTTGTGCGCAAAGATCACAACAAAAAACGAGGTGGCATATTTGGCGGCATTCACCAGATGTGGAAACGCCTCCTTCGTGTCCCGATAGCGTCTTATGCATTGGGCAAACCGAAAATACGCCGGAAGTATGGCCACAATGGGATGCAGGATGGATACATACTGCACACAGTGATTGCCAGCTAAAAAATATAAATTAATAATACATTCATTAGCTAAAGCAATTTATTTTCAGTAAAACTTACAGCTGCATAAATTAACATAGAAAACTAACTTGAACTTGTGAACTTCCGGCAACTAAAATCAAATTAATTTTCTACATAAATAAAGGAATTTCATAAGGATACAATTTAGTTTCCTAAACTTTAAGATTGCTTTAAATTTTAATAACATACTTATGTAAAAAGTGCTCGACTTTTGCAGCGTAGAAAATAAATTCACTGCATAAATTAGCAACAAAAGTTTAAGTTTAAACTGAATTCCAGTTGAACTTTTGAATAAACTTGGGAATAAAATTACAAACTTAGCCTATTGCTTACCCTCTCCGGCTTTGTGCCACGTGGGATTGCGTCCAAAGAAGCACATTAGGAATGGTATGTCCAGAAATGCTGGAACCATGCTATTCAATTGATCCGCCAGCCAGAAATCGGCAAAGTTAACAAAGCAAAAGGGCGCCATGATGACGCGACTGAGGACGCGCAGCGCCCAATACCGTGCCTCGTGATGAAAGGTCTTTGTGGGATTGAGCAGGAAGGCAATCATCAGGGAATAGAGAAACAATGGGGCTGCATACTGGGGAATGCCCAGAGGCTCACAGAATATATAACAGAGCACACAGCAGGCCCAGATTACACCAAATACTGAAGCAATTTCCATAATATTCTGCTCGGAGAGATGATTACGGGGATCCAGTTCAAAGATGAGCACATGATTGACACCCGACGATCGCCAGCCGTAGACATTGACGCCCCAGAGGAAGAGGCATTCGGTGATCAGAAACGGAGCTCGGAACATGCGCAGACCAACGCGCCAGTTCTCGCCAAAGCCATAGAACATGGCCGAGATGACGACGGTGAGGAAGAGCACCACAAAGGCGCCCGAAAAGAGGCCCACCTTGAATGTGGTCCAAGGACTCTGTTGCTCACCCAGCGGTGGCACTCGCAGTCGCTTCATGGCACCTGTCAAATAAGGAAATATATTTTTTATCAATTTTCTAATATTATTTAATTTGTTACTCACGTTGTCTATCGCCACCCTCAATGTCCTGGGTGACGGCCTGCTCCGTTTCCTGGATGAGCCGGTCTATGTCCTTGTTTGTATAGAAATGTGCCGCCTCCACGTGATCCGTGCGCCAACGTGCTCCGTAATCCACGCTGAGCAGCTTGTCGTGCTTCTTGAGAATCTTACGAAATCCGGTAAAATTGAGATTCTGATAGTTCTGCAGAAGTATCAGACCCAAATAGAACTCGCTAAATGCCAACTTGAGATCCTGTATCTTACGCGCGGGCACATTCTTCTTGCCCAACGGCGTGCGTCGCTTCCATGCCGGCTGCTTCTTCACATGCCCCATTTCCAAGGCCTCCGTCAGTTCACTCCGCAGATTGCCGTATTTGCGCGTTGCCTCCGCCATTTTCTCCGAATAAAAGGTGTTGATCTTCGCCAGTTCCTTGTCGCAGTAATGAAAGAACTCCTCGTCGAATTTGGCAAAGTAGCGTGTAAGCATCTCGCGATCCACAAGCTCCGCTGAGGGCGACTGTTCAATTGCCGCATACAGCATAGCTTTCATTTCCTACAGGAATATACATAACAATTATAACTTATTTAATTAAACATATTTTAACTGCCGCCCATCTTCTTTTCCATTTACAGTGTTGGTAATTGTTGCGTTAAAAAGCTTATCGATAAGGACTCATAAGTTATCGATTAGCATGAACTGATTCGTCCCAAATTATTATGCTCAATTGAATTGGAACTGATCAGCATATGAATTAACTTTTCAAACGCACTGTGCAGCGCATATGTTCTCTCCTGCTCTGTTTACGTTTACAGCTAGCAAAACAAAACGACCGCTTGGCAGGCTCACAAAGCGCATGCGTCAATTGCGCGCCAAGCCAAAAGCTCTCGCTGACATTTGACAGCTGGTTGGTCGTTTTTCACGTGACGTCACCGACAAACTGACAGCTAGGAAAAGCACACTCTTGGGTATCCATCAGATACATATTTTTCTTTTCTTCTTTCGCACACTTGGCGTGCGCTTTACCTCATAATTAATATACTGCTTACGCCATTCTGGCGTTATATGCGCCGTCAAATGCTCGGCGAACTTCATCTTTGGCGTGAGCTATTCCTGCTGCACTGCATCCACATTGGACCAAAACGGACGGCGAGTCAACGGCAACGACGGGTTTCCACGCGCACGTTTTCACGTAAACAACAGAACTGGGCCAACGCCAAAGCGAAAGTTTCGATGATGGTGTGAATGCCAGGCAATGCTTATGGTTAACATTGCAGGGGATTGCGGAGGGAGACGGGTTGAAAAGAGCGCGCCATCAAGGAGCTTTCAATATGTAAATGTTGTCGTTCTATTGTTATTGTCCTCAGCTGTCATCCGCCGCATCTTTCGCTGACCAATGTCAACAAAAACAAAACGCTTGTTGGCCTGTGTTGCCGAAAATTGAAATTGGTAACAAATGGAATCATTTTTTTATTATTGTGGAATTTTATTGATCAATAAATGTAAGAAATAGAAATAGTTTAATAAAATACAAATTAAATAAAATCAGTTTCTTGCCAAATACGTAGCTAGTTTGCCAGTCTAAGACTTTTTACGCCAAATTACTAGAAAATAAATAAGGAAGTAATTAAAAACTGGTTTTCAGATTGCACATCAATGAATAACTGAAATGAAGCGAGAAAAAATTAAGTAACATTATTTAAACAGCTGCAAAATTAATTGTATGTACATATAATATATACTAAAAACATATAAAAATAACAGAAAATATTTAATATAAAAGATAAATACGCTATGGGCAGTCTTTAGTGCAGTGATATTTATTTTAATAATTCTGAAACATAAATAAGAGTACAGTCATTGTGCCATTTGCGCAACCAACAAAACAAGTTTCCAAAAATATTTATTTCATTCAAAATGATTATTTCATTTCAATAAAGAAATGGCAAGACATTACTATTAAGCTTGCTAAAACATGTATTTTTAATAAATCATCACTACTTTTATTTCAAAAAAAGTTAACAATATTTGCTTAGAAGTGTTTGACAAATGCAGTTCGCAATATTAACTGAAAATAATGCTCAAACTTGTTTGTCAAGAAGTTAGTCATTTCTCACCAAATACTTTTCTGATATTACCTCAAAACATAACACAGTAGTCAAATATCATTTGAAATCATATCAAATTTCCTGTACAAAATCGTTAAGCGTGAGATAAGAAGGCAAACAGATTGTTAATGCCCTAAACGCGGCCGTTCTACTAATATCTGTAGATACGACTACATTATGTACACTGCGCAGTGGCAACAGTTATAAAAATCAATTTCCAAATTGTTTTCGTGGTGTGGAATCACATACAAATATAGTTTACTGTTTGCTCGGCTCATTCATTCGCTCGCTCGGCTCGTTGCTCGGTCTTTTCAGTCTTATCGCAATTGCTGGCTACACCCGGAAAAACCCCCGTCCCCTCTGTTGTTGTACTTTTTTTTAGATTGATTAAAGAACGGTCTGGCTCGGCTGCCACCCGCATTGAATCGCCTGCATTCATGAGATCAGTCAGAACCGGAGCACACTCACTCAACGGAGAGCGAAACGAGCCAATTGAAAGCGTCCCACAATCTCGGGGTTTTTGTGGCGCTCGTCAGTTCTTGATTGCTCTCCACGCTGGCAAGTCATTCAGTTATCCGCTCCGGAGAGAGACCTTTTATAGCGTGTCAGAGATTAACGATCGGGGCCCGGCAGCTAAGCGATAAGTTTCTAAGGGTTATTTTTGATATAAATTCAACGTATAGCCGGAATATTGACCAGTCCAGTTCCAGTCAAGATGCCAAAAGGAGTACAGCCCACAGCCGAGCAGGTTAACGAGGTGAAGACCCGTTTCCTGCAGAACCTCGCAGCGGAGCCACCAGCAGGTGAGTGTCCAATATAATTCAAATTCTTTAATGATCTTTACTTAAATTAAAACTTTCAACAGTTCCATTCCATCCCAGTGATCTGGCTAGGATTAAGGACAGCGATGTCTGGATCACACAGCTGCTGGAAGCCTACAAATTGGATGTGGAGAAGGCGATTATCCGTCTCCGCCAGAACTGCGAGTGGCGTCAGAGCTTTGGCACCAATGACATCAACGAGACCAATGTGAATCAGGAGTATCTGCACGATGGTGAGATCTATGTGCATAACCAGGACAAGGATGGCATGCCCCTGCTCATCGTGAACATGTCGAAGCACAACAAGAACAAGAATCATGAGGATCTAATTCGCCTTATGGTCTACTGGGTGGAGCGTGTTCAGCATGAGACCAACTATTCCAAGAAAATCACCCTTTTCATGGATATGACCGACGCAGGACTGAGCAACCTGGATCTGGACTATATCAAGAGCATTATTGGACTGTTTGAGACCAAATATCCCAATGCACCCAACTACATTGTCATTCATGAACTTCCCTTCCTCCTAAATGGTGAGACAAGTCCATCTATAGACTCAATTTATGTTTTAACTACTTTGCTATTTATCTCCATTTTAGCGGCATTTAAAATTGTCAAAGGTTTCATGCCCCCGGAAGCCTTGGAGATTCTGCGCGTCACCACGAAGAAGGACATCAACGAGTATGTGGATAAGGCCAACTGCCTGAAGATCTGGGGCGGCACCGATGAATACGCCTATAAGTTCCAAGCTAAATAATTCTAAACTGTATTTTTGAGCATGTAAATAATACGATATTTATTTATCAGAATGACTGCGAGTAACAAGCGATCTTTAATTGCTGAGCACAGCTCAAAGTGCAAAAGCTTGAGTGAAAAACTTAATTGTAAAGCTTGAGTGCAGGTATCTCAGTCTCGCTCTCTGACTGAAGCTTTCACTCGCAGCGATCTCATTTAAATGCAACGGGGCACACAGTGGCGAGATCACGTTCTATTGCAGCAGCGGGGCGACAACTGCCCTTTTCAAGGGAACGTTTTTGGTGCTCCACATCGACTCGCACGCCGGACGACTGTCAATTTCAGCAATTGAACGAACGATCGATCGATCGATCGTACAACGGCGATCAAACACCGTTAGTTAGCCGCGGTTGCTCGTGCCAAGCACTCGAATTCGTAAAGTGTCGCATGTTGATTGTGTTTCGGAAATTTGGAAACCCAATCTAATCACGATATCGTTTATGTATCTGAGAAAGTGGATTATCGATTAGACTCGAAGCGCGATAAGCAGAGAACTACAAACTTGACTGTTGCTCTGTTGTTCAATGTTTAGTCTTTGCCCAGTTCTCGCTGGTATCGAGTGTTGAAAGAGCCATCAATCATGGGCATTAAGGTTCAGAATCCAACAAGTGCACAGATCGACGAGCTGCGTCAACGATTCAACACTAAATACGCTAATTCGCCGCCTTCAGGTGAGCATGACCTTAGGCTCAGACACAGGTGTGAGTTCTAAAGCCCCATTGACTAATGTGCATTAGTGGATACATATGTATTTATATACTATAATATATTTAGTGTATTCACATATTTACACAGCAAATCGTATGAAGTGGCAAACTATTCGCGGTCATAAAAAAAAAATACTGATTGCTTTGAAATTGCTTGCTTATTTACGCTATGAAAACGAAACGCTTTGTGTGATTACTGAACCAGTTGTGCAAATAAAGGAAGCTCAATGATAAGGTGATCCAGGAATGCAATTCGTAAATGTCATCACTAAGCAAATAACCTATAGAGAACCCATCCTATACAACTGAAATGTCACAGAAAAAATGCTTGCGAAGCGTCCACAGCGAAGTGTTACCGATCTGGCAATATTGTTATAGTGGAATTTATAAAAGAAGCGATTTTATTTTTGAGGCCGTTGCTTGCGAAACTTAAACATGTGAAATATGATATACCCTCTACCCTTAAAACTTTTAACCCACATTATTTTATTCAAAACAACACCCTTAATTTTTATAAATTTCACTCGAACAATATTGCCAGATCGGTAACACTTCGCTGTGGACGCTTCGCAAGCCTTTTTTTCTGTGACATTTAAGTTGTATAGGATGGGTTCTCTATAGGTTATTTGCTTAGTGATGTCATCGACTGCAATTTTGACACCGTAGGCCAACCTTATGAAAAGCATTCCACATTGTGGAACCTAATCAAGTGTCTATTCTAACCAGTGCTGCTACTTAAGCTATTTAAAAGCTAGAATTAGCTATTTTTCAACTGCAAAAGCATAAACGTTTTACAAGTTTGTCGGATAACTGCAAAGTTCATGAGAAAATCAATATAATTAAATGAAAAAAATATATTGAGACGAGTATAACTGACATATTTGAAAATCTTTAGCTATATTTTTCATAAAATTAGCTAATTTAGCATCTGACAGCACAGTTTCTAGCGCATTTAACTTATCAAGCTAATGATAAGGCAATTTGGTTTGTGGAAACTAATTACATGCCTTCCACAAAATACGTGCCACTTCTTGTCGCATTTATCAACACGTCGATTAGTCACATATCTCACTTAATTACAACCAATAACTGATAAAAAAAAAACAAAGCATAAGGCTATTTTTAATCCGCAAACAGAAGCTAATAATTTATTTATAAAATTTCACTGACCTTTCTGATAGAACCTTTTCATCCCATCGACCTTGATCGCATACGAAATGAGGAACTTTGGCTGCAACGTTTTCTGGAAATGCACGATCTGGATATGGAGACAGCCTTCAACAAACTCTGGGAGACATGCGTCTGGCGTCAGTCGTACGGAGCCAATGATCTGGAGCATTCTCATCTGAATCAGGAGTACTTAAATCAAGGATGTGCTTTTGTTCACAGTCAGGATGTGGATGGCAAGCCACTACTCATATTTCGCGTCCGATTGCACAACAAATCAAAGAATCTGGATGAACTCATACGCATTGTCGTCTATTGGGTTGAGCGCACACAGAGGGAGAATCATTTAACCCAACTCAGCATATTCTTTGACATGGCTGGCACGGGATTGGCCACAATGGATCTGGACTTTGTGAAACGAATTGTGGAAACTTTTAAGCTCTACTATCCAAATGCCCTCAATTATATTCTGGTATTTGAGCTGGCCTGGGTACTGAATGGTAAGCTTACATCGCAGCTTTTACTCCACTTGAACTTGAACCCTTGCAGAGGACAATATAATTTTATATGTTGGTTAAAAAGAGCATTATTACAATTTATTTGTTTTACATATCTTTATAATATACTAGAGGTCTAAAATTAAATACTAGTCTCTGCAAGGGTATCAGCTTTTCGGCTTGCCTTTCTTACCTGTTTTTTTTTTATTTGTAGCCGCCTTTAAGGTCATCAAAGCTCTGCTGCCGCCAAAGGCAGTTGAGATATTGAAAATGATATCGAAAAAGGACGTCACACAGTACGTGACCAAGGACAACTGTCTGGCTAGCTGGGGTGGCACCGACAACTATGAGTTTAGCTTTGTCCCAGAATCAAAGCGTGCAATTTCCAAACCCGTGGCGGCAAATGCCGGTGACGCCGAGCAACCACATCAGGATATGGCCAACGATAAGAAGGTAAGTGAACACATAGTAAATAAACAGCTAGACATCATATGTACAGTAAGACAAGTAACTTTTTTGACGAATTTACCAATTTAAAAGTTTCATTTTTAAAAAGGAAAATCCCTATTCTTGGATTCTTAATTAATTTATGATAGTTGATTATGGTTCTAACAAGTTGAACAACAAAAAACAAGATCGAGTGGCTTTAATTATTTAAAAAAACATAGAATCTATTTTGCCAAAAAGAAAACATTCAAATACGATCATTATTTTTTAAATTTATGATCTTTAAATATTTTTAACTTGCTCTAGGAACTAGTAGGAAAAAAAAGCCAAGGAGAGAGATATTTGAAAATTTGTTCAAACAAGTACCTGATTACTAATCAGTGATTAGCTGTACTATATGATTGCATTTTTTTCTTTTGTCAAAAATAATTTTACTCACTGTATGTTTAGTCCAATGTTTGGGTGTGTTTGGGCTTAGAAGTTGGTACCATAAACCAGCCGGAAGTCTGTCTATTAATTGCTTTTGCTGACCGCTTGTCACGCGATGAAACTTTTGCTTCTCCATTAATTGATTTACATTTGAAACGTGTATTGATTTAGGGTGCCGCTGACATTTGCGTGTCCTTTATGAGTGTCCAAAAAAAGTTGTTAATAATAAAGCCATAGAGACCAAACGGCGACAGCGTTGGCCATTGGCAAACATGGTTATCGCTATTTATAGCCATTTATTTGACAAATTGCAAAACTTTCGCTTTCGCTTCTCTAGTTCCGAGTGGCCGGTGAAGCGTTGCGAGGCGTTGACCTGTAAAAAAGTAGAACACTCATGGAATACATTATACAAATAATTCCCAGTGGGAGAATTACGGTGCATGCGGGGCCGCCCGATAGGCTTCTGTTTCTGACGGAGCAACTAATTTTGTCATTCGCTTTTTATTCAGTTCTCGTTCTCGCCATTCTCTCTTATTCGCGCCTTAATTAATTAAATATGACTTGCACATCGTGTTCAATGCAATGGACTCAACAGCTGTTACGAGACTTTGATCGTAGTGTGAAAGCTTTCTGTTTGTCGCAAAGCTTTTTTTGTTTGGCACTTGCTTTTTTGTGTTGTTGCTTTTTGGTGTGCTTTTAGTTGTGTTTCCACATTTGCCGCGGCACGACGACAATACGTCATCAGCTATCAGTAATATCAATGCATACGCGATACATTTGATATTTATATTACCTTTCTTGCATTGTGTGTGGTTAAAACTCAAGAGATAATATATATTTGTGAAACACAATTAATTGATATTAAATATTCGGTGTTCAACAAAATGCCCAGGGTAGGTGGCGTGGAAAGAAATAAGTGTGTGTATGTGTTGGTTGCGTGCTGATCTTGTGTGTCGCTTATGCTAAACAAAAGCATAACAATGATATGCGACGAATCGTCTGAAAGTAAAATGAATTCTAATTGTTATTCAAGACATAAATTTTGTGAATTTAACCTCGCATATCAATTCACTGTTTCCTGGTTCTACGTTAGTCATACAGGGCGTATATTCGACAAAATCAATCAAAATTTATTTGTTTTTAAAACCGTTTAATTTTTTCTTATTGGGCAAATGTTGTGTGTGCAAATTGCTGGCTGCTACGCCACTGATTCAATGTTACCTATACAGCGATATCGATATGTTTTGCTTCATCGATTAATTGCTAGTATGCTGACAACGAAAATTCAAGCAAAATAAACCGGTTCCGCGCGCAGTTTAAATATGAAAATAAAATTAAAAGAGCATCGTATTTTTTTCTGTGGTTTGAGGTTGCCATACATTATTTGAGAATAAAGTTGCGAAGCGTTTCAATTAAACTTATTCTAAGAGCTGGAGAAACATCGATGTTTCCAAGCATCGATATTTTCGATGTTTGTACAGTATCGATGTTAGCATCGATGTTTCTTCAGCTCCTATTTTATTCTTCAAACTTTAATTCGCGAAATAAGTTTTGTCGGAAACAATTGAAATAATAATAACAATTAATAGTAAAAAGTTAACTACTACGGTTTACTATATTAGGTATCAAAGTGCCAAGCTATATAACTAAGGTGTGTGAGTAGTTTTAGTTAATTCATAATGCACTTAACCAAAATAAAGTAGAACAAGCGAATTTTTAAATTGTTTATTTAAACAACATTTAATTATTACGCCGCATTTGCAAAACAGCTGCGCGGCATGCAAATTGTTTCAAAGTATATCAAATCAATTCGCCAAATGGCCTCAAAACTGTGTGCTCAAGTGGTGCTAAAAGTGTAAGATGTTTCCACTTGTAAAAATAGCAGAGCTCAGCATGAATCGATTGCAAATCATGCCATGAGTGTGGGGGGGTGATAGGGGCATCCGCCCTCTCCCTCCCTCCTCCCCTCCCCCAACAATGAGCAGCTCATTTAGAAAGTGAATTCATTTTCATTCTCATTTGTGTTTCTCCCATTACCAGGTACACTTCGCCAAGAGCGCTCCAATGGTGCTGCACGACACGAGCATAGGGGAACTGCACACACCCTCGGATGGTGAGGGTAAGTTATAGATTGTCTCATATTTTCAACATTTCCATCGCATTGGCATTGCCTCTGTTGTCAGGCAATTGAATCTCAATGATATTTAATAGAGATTCGTCGTTTTTTCGTTAAATCAAAAAAATTAAATTTACACAAATTTGTTATTTTTTTAAAAATCCACAAGTACTTGTACATAAATTACGTATATATAAATACATATATCTTGTATATACTCTGCTCAGGTATGTTGCAATTGGAGCCATCAGAATATGTCAATTTTTGCCCAATCACTGGGGATGCCAAGCTGACCCTCAAGAACATTACGGATCAACCGGTCGTCTACAAGGTGAGTCCCTGAAATACTATTTACAAATTTTAATTCATCCCTCCTTTCTCTGTCCGTATAGATCCAAACTACATCCCCAGAAAAGTTTCGTGTTCGTCCGCGCTGCGGCGTTGTCCCAGCAAATTCTTCCGCAGAGGTTAACATTTGGCTAAAATCGGATCATCAGCTCAGTCCAGATGCAAAAGATAAATTCCTCGTCATGGCGGCAATTGCTCCGGGCACTGACTGCAGTACCCAGGAAGTGGCCGATATATGGAAAGAGAGGGGAACCAATGATCCCGATGTGGAGAATCATCGTCTTGTCTGTCGTCTGACTGGGAAATCCAAAGAGTCGGGCGCCAAGGGCGAAGGCCAAGATGGTCAAGGCAGTCGTGTAAGTAGATAGCTAAAATTCATATTCATATATCTTATTGATTCGGTTCTATTATCTGTAGGAATTTGGACCACAACAATTGCAGGAGCAGAACAAAGAAATGACAGCTCAGCTGAAACACACAAGAAATTTACAATATGCAACATTATTCTTAATACTGCTGTTATTCGCGGGATTTGGTTTTTTGCTTTTCGATCGTTTTCATCATTCCATCGCGGATCACGGATCTGGCAGCAGCAGCACATGCGATAAGACGACGGCATTTAAATGTGCAAAGCACAAATAATATTTACTGTCGAAATGCAATCTGACCAGGCTAGACGATGCCACTGTTAGTCACCAAAACAACATCCACAATGACAACGGAAACAAGAATAATATCAACAACAACAACAATAATAATAACAACTACGATATGCACAAAGAGTATTGCATTTGTGATCTAAGCCTGGATTCGGACTACATTAATGCTGAAGATGTCGATAATGCTGATTGCCTAGAAGCTCTACTGCTCGTCCAGCTGCAATTGTCGCTGCGCAGTGGTGGCCAGGTGGAGATGGGAGGTGTTGCCAATGGCGGTCATCTGCTTGGTCTCATTGCATTTGCACGTAAAATTGCGCGCGTGCTACTCTCCCTGTCATTGTTATGCTGCATTCTGTTTCTTAGTTTCTACCTGGGCAACAACTATGATAGCCACAATGGCGGAACATCAGCTTACCCTCATTTAACAACAATAGACACGTCCTTGGTCAGCAGCAGCAGCACATTCACAACCACCACCGCCATCGCCAGCATCGCAATCAACAACACTTCAACTACAGCAAATAGCAATCATATAGCAGAAACATATTCCATATAGCCCGCTTATGTGTATATGCATACATAAATCGCGTTTTATATATATATATGGGGATATACAGACTAAATTACTATATAGATCAGAATCATAAATTTGTATTGTATTAAAAATTCAGTGCAAACTCTCGTTTGCATTTATGATACAGAAATTGTATTTACTCGGGCGAAGAGCTCAGGTAATTGTGAATTTCTTCAATTCAATTTGATTAGCCGCTGGAAACAATGAATTTGTAGTAACTCTATGTACGATATATGTAAATTATAAACAATTAATATTATTAATGATAATTAAAAGTTGATTAGTTTGTAAATAGTACATGGTTTAATTCGTTTTGCTTTACTTTTTCAATAGCTTTGTATGCCATTCTATGAGAACTTACAAATTTACTACAGTTATATATCTATAAAATTTAAACAAAATCAATTAAATAAACATATTTATTCAGTTGTTGGCTTAGTAAACGTTGATGAGCACACTTTATGATGCCTCTAGTAGTATATAAACAATTGGGAACGTTCACTAGCGTTCCACATTAATTCTTCTTGCGTCCACGTTTTGCTGCTGTCTTTTTGGCGGGCTCACTGGCAACGCTCGTCACTGGCTCGTTGTCGTTCACGGTACTAACGACCTCTGCCGGCTTCTCCTGCTCCTTGGGTGATTCAGCGGCGGCGGCAACTGCAGCGACGGCAGCTGTCTTGGCCTTCTTGCTGGCTGGCACGTTCTCTTTCTGCTCCTCCTGCACATCGGACTCGGCCAAGAAGACGCTGTGCTGTCCACCGCCGGCTGCAAGCAGCATTCGTTTATTCAACGTGTTCTTGCTGCTCACCAAAACTGGCTCCAGTTCGTCGTCGCCATCGCCAACGCCCAGCTGATTATTGGAGCCCATGCCCCAGGAGTAGAGTTTACCATCGTTGGTAATGGCATAAGAGCAGGCTTCACCACAGCCCACAAACGTGGTTTTGCCGCTCAGTTGTGGAATTGGCGTTAGCTCGGCGACAACATCCTTGACATCACCGACACCCAATCGACCATAGTCGGGTCGGCCGATCGCAAAGCATCGCGAGGCGTTGTCCAATACAAGAGTGTGATGTTGACCACCAGCAATCTGTTTGACATCCTTCAGATCGGTCTTAATGGGTATAAGAACGCGTTCAGCTTCCTTAGCGTGTGTCAGTTGCTTGTAGTTGTTCAAGCCCACAGCCCAAATGATCTCAGTCTGCGATTCGCGCAAGAATGTGCAGTAGTTGGTTGCCCAAATGGCCTCAAATGGCTTGGTACGCTTTATGATCAGCTGATCCGGTCGCAGTAAATCGCGTTTGCCACGACGACCTATGGAATGGAATGGTTTAATCAACATGACCATGTGGCACACTCACAAAAAAGGGAAAATGACTCACCCTCGCCTCCGACCGAACGTTCAGAGATGCGTCCCAGTTGTCCTTGCTCGGCACATCCCACGGTATAGACCTTGCCGGCTGTGGTCAAAATAACCAAGTGATCAGCGCCAGACGCAATGCTGCAACAGATGGTGCCCTCAAGCAGATTGATTGGTGTGCGCTTGTTGCCATCAATAGTAAGTCCCATGTTGCCATGTGAGTCGCGGAACGAGCCCCAGGCATAGACGCGACCATCCTCAAGCAAACACGCCGAATGCGAATCGCCCGCCGAAATGCACAGCGCCTTGCCGGGCAAATCGATTAATGCTGGCGTTGATTCGCTGCCTTCTTCGCTGGTATCGCGGCCGAGAGCGCCTTCGTCGTTGCAGCCAAATGAGTAGACATCGCCGCTTTTGGTCAACACCAGACAATGCATCCCGCCAGCACACACATCCACAGGATTGGGTATGTTCTCCACCAGTGCTGGGCGCTTGCGCTCCAAAACATCTTCACCAAGGCCCAGTTGACCGGTATCACCGGTGCCGCAAACCAAAACGTTGCCAATTATTTGGCGACGCTTCGGCAATTCCAGATGGAATGTAATCCGCGCCCTTTTTGCTTTTGTCGGCTGCATCACTTTATCTTCTTCAGAGTTGTTGTTGTTTGTGAGTACTTTTCGGCGCGGCATGTTTGTTATTACGTTAAATTTCGCACTTTTCTTACACCAAAACTAGAAAAACACGAGAGCAAAGAGATAAATAAATATATGTGTATGTATGTACATATGTACAGTATGTATGTAAGGTTAGGTATGTATTGCGATGCAATGCGTTTGGTATTTACTTACAATGGAATTTAAATGTATGTCTGCTTGGCGAGAGTGGTGTGACTGCTTCTACGGTTTTTCGGCGAGTGAAAAACCATAAAGTCCAAATTTTGGTGGTTGATCTGTTGATATGCTAATCCAGCATGAAAATGCGCGGGAAGACGAAAAGCGGTGAAAAACAAGGTGGCAACATTGCCAAATTTGGCTTTCATATTGTTGCATTTAATACTTATCGAAATTAATAATCGATTTATTTAAGTCGAGTCGATAGTTGCTGTTGATTTTCTGAGTTCGATTAGCTTTCGATATTGTAATTATTTGGCGCTTCTTTTACATTTTTTTTATTAGTTTACATTTTAAAATTATCATCAGCCCTTATATAAACGTCTTCGTAGTGTCGAAAATAGTTGTAAGCATATAGTATCATGACCGTCAAAAAAAGCCAGCTGTTGTGTAAGATTTATGATAACAAGAAAGATCAAAGATTTAATACAATTGCAGATTTCGAATTCAACTTAGGGTGCCTTTACACTAGTTGACAAGCTTGTCAATTTCATCTCAGTAGGCTGAAAATTTTGATGGCAACTTAATCAACTCTAGTGTAAACGGTGGTCAACTCTAAGCAAAAGTGTGTTGACTTGGTATAAGATGAAATTGACAAGCTTGTCAACTAGTGTAAAGGCACCATTATACTACGAAGTTCGAACCGTAATGACAGCTCAGTAGAAGAAATCGTCCAGCTTTTGGTTTCTTCATTCCAATGATATTAGTGGTTTGGAATCATCCAACGTGGTATTAATATAATATTTAATGTGTGTTTAAAAAAAGGCTTCTCGTCACTATAAATTCTAAATGTTAAATTCTGCCGAGATCAGGTCAATAAACTGATTACCAGAGAGACGAGGAACAGGTTAAATATAATACAATTTACGTGCAACATTTTGAAAGGGGTTCAATGCAGTACACGAAACTAATACTAAATAATTACCAATTGCTTCATTTCATGCTTCAGTGCAGTTTTGGCTGTAATGAATGCCTTTAGGCAAAGTAATCAAGACATTGTTACATTTTAATTTTAAATACACTTAAACTTTTATTAAGAGCCCTGAAATTTATAATTTTGAATAACACTTTAATAAAGTCTTTAAAATGATTTGCATTTTGATTAAAGCATAAATACAAATTGTGTGTTTGCTGCCAGTTCATTGGGATTTATGTTACGTATGTATAATAATTATAATTAAATTATAGTTGGAAATAATTTCAGACAGTTTCTGCTAAGAACTTAAATAAATTTCTATGAAAATAATATGCACATGTGTCCAATCAACAATGTTAATAACAACTAAAAACCATATTCTATTTGATAATGTATCTAAGAACCAATCTAATAAAAATCACTTTGAAGAATGTAAAGTTTTAAAGGCAACAAATTATAGAATTTTCGGCGCACCGAATTTGAAATACCCTTGCAGATGTTTTAAGAAATAATTATTTCACTAAAATATAAACTAAATGCCTTTTGAAATTGGTTTAAGAACACGATTAAACCTCATCGAACATTTGTTCTTATGGCAATACATGTCGCACATTTCCATTAATAACAATTGCGGACAAACTCATTTAGTAATGGCAAGTCAGACAGTTTGGAATAGATACATATATACAAACATACATACATATATATGATCTGCAAGGGAATGTAAGTATAGTATAGTATCGTATGTAAATGTATATGTATATAGATGCACTAAGCAGACTCACGTTGAGATAATAATTAATTTACACATATAATAAGAATATAGTAGATCAATTGCTGCGCTAAGTAAAAAGCTTTAGAATTTACAACATTTACAAGAGTGCCACAGATGGTGCTGATAACAGTTGGCCATCTACACACACAATCACACGTTGGACTGGCTGTTTCTAAATGGGCCATTCAAATTGGTCAACTCATCGCTGCATGTCGCGTCGTTTGAGCACGTCGAAAATGACATCCGATGCGTTTTGTTTATTTGTTAAATCGTTAGCCGAATCATCCTCAGAGTCGGTTTGCTCTAGGAGCGGCACACTCAGGTTGTGTGCATGTGAGCCCGCCGCATTCCCATGGACACCAACAATGGCACTGCCTTTGTTGAATTCATATTCAGCGGACATGTCCTCGCCATCGTTGTCCAGTTGCAAGGCCAACTGTTGTTTGTTTAGCTGCGAAATGCTCGTGTATTTGTGCCACAAATGACAGCATATGCCAGCCAGACAAACGCCCAGGCCGACCAGGTTGATGGAACTCAGTTGATCACCTTTGTATGCCACAGCCAAGGCTAGCTGGCAAATATCCTTAAAAATGCCAGCTATGGAAAGCGATAAACTGGATGTTTTGCACAGCACTAGAAACTCGGTGACCTCCATGAGAAAGGCGATAAGAGCTCCAAGTGTTACCTTGGCAATGTTCCAAATGATATCCTCTTCGGATAGTTTATGCAGGTCCAGCATGCCTTGATGCAGTTTAGATCCTGACAGAAAGAACAGAATATACAATTAAATGGGAACAATAACTCTTCAGTTAGTTGGAGCAAACCTTCAATGATCAATACCAGCGGCAAAAGGGCTGCAATCATCCAGGGCTGCATGTGAAAGATCATGTCGATGGGATTATGCAGGCCCAGCTTCGATTTCTGCATGATAAACTGGGCAAAGCTCCAGCGAATGCCACTGCTGAGCGATGCGATGAGTATGAATAAGAATCCCAGTGCGTTAAACTGTGTCGACTTGTAGGTGAACATAAATAGGCCAAGGCCAATCAGGCCCACAATGAGAAACAACGACCAGCTCTGAAAAAGCATAAACAAGATCATAAGTATCTTTACTTCTGTATCTATAGGTTATCTCTACTCACCTTGCGCTCCAACCCCAGCAGTATGGCAAAGATCAGTATAAAAACAATGGTCGAGGATTTCGTCATGGTATACAACGAAATGGGCACCAGTAATAGGCCCCAATTGGAGAAACCAATGTCAATGCCGCTTGCAATGCCAGTTGGCGCCATTTTACGCACAGCCACCCGCCAATCCAGCTGAACCCGCGACTTGCCCATACGCATCTTATACACGTTCCTTATGCCGGCGGCGAGCAGAAATTTCAGGATCAAATGATATGTGACAATGGTAAGGGGAATGGGCAAGTCTCGAATGATGTCCGTTTGATAGAAAGTGAGTGCGATGGACAGCGTTAAATACAGAAGGATAGTGACCAGTGTGGAAATGGCCATCTGCATAAAACGCGCATCCGAATGCCGAGACATTCCGTCGTGTTGTGCAGACGTGGCGACGACGTTGCCGTTGCCGCTATCACCGTTGTTGCTGCTTCCAGTGCTTGTCTTCTTTGCGTATTTAAAGTTCGCATGCGTCGGCAACTGTCGACGCTCTTGACTAGAATTGTGTGTCAATTCCAACTTCAGTTCGACTTCCTCATTATTGTCGTTGCCATCGACGTCGCTGCCAACGCCGACGTCGCCGGTGTTGAGACGTTCATATTTGGGAGCAACCATTATCTAAAGAACATACATGTACACACACCCAAGGGGGCGACGGAAGATACTACTATTACAATGTACACATGTACAGGCAGCCACTGCCAAGAGAGTCGCACCGTCGTTATCTAGAATTTTATTGATGTATTGTTTGTGGCCATGCCATATGTTAAACTACGAGTATTGCGATGTTATGTCTTTCTTTATTTTCTCTTTGTCTCGTTACGTTATCTACATACGTAGCTTAATGGATTGCTTCGGTCGCTAACAGGGCGATAATGTTATTACGTTTTCATTTTGCCTTTTGGCCACTCTGTATACGTCTGCTATTTAGCTGCCAACTGTTTATACAATTTTTGTTGTTTTACTTTTTTCATTTGGGCATGTTGACGTTTGCAAAGTGTTGTAAAGCGCTGCAATTTGTGTCCGATAAATCGATAATAGCCGCGCTGCAATCGAATATGTATGGGACATGTGTGAATAAGATTTTGAATGCATTTTTTATTTGTTTGAATCGTTTTATTTACAGGTGCAAGTTGATCTTAAAGCACTGCAGAGTGTGCATTGGTAACATGAATTCCCTTTTAGCTTAAATAAATCAAACCAATCGATAAGCAGCATATTGAATTTGCGCTTGAATAAATGCATCTTTTATTTGTTTTCCGCGTTACATTTGTCTTGCTCCTTAAATTCCGTAAGTTTTTGGTTTAAAGCTGCGTGTTTTTCAGCTGTTGCAGTACAATGGGCGCTATTTGTTATAAGAAATGCCGAATTTAATAAAAACACCTGTATTTACATAAGCTGCACACGTTTTACATACCCACTCGAATAGCTGCGCAAAGCACACCGAACATAATAAAATTGAATCGCACCTCAGATGCAACTCGCTTTTGCTCCTCCGCGGGATCAGGTTGAGATTGTTGCAGACGAAACATGTTAGTTTATTTACTTTTATTTTTTTTATTTGCTTATTTGCAATTGAAGAGTGGTAGAGTTGTGTCGTTTCGTTCTGAAAAAGTTAAAATGAACGGGTCATTAAAATGAACTAATGAACTTAGTCAGTCTTTCCATGAACTATAGTTAATTTCGCAGTTGGTTTCTTTAAAAAAATTGTACATTTCTTAGAGAAATGCAATAAATACAAATTAAATTTCAAATTCATATATTTGTAAGTTTTTAACTATGTGGAAATCATATCATTCTAGCCAAATATAGCGCACATTCAAGTTTAATCACAAACTGAAAATAAATAAATAAATTTAAGAATATTTAAGCAAATTTTGTTTGTTATTTTTAGCAAAAAAACACGTTGTTTTGCAAAGCGGTTTAATTTAAACGGTACTTCACTGTACGTGTTGCATCAACGAGATTTCAAGACTGGCAGAAATTCCTTTTCGTTCTTGTTCTCCTTTGTTTTTCGTTTCTTCTTGTTTTCGCAGCCAGCACACACACACATGTAAGGCGGCGGCCATTAAAACTCACACGTACGCTCGAGAATGACAACCGAAGAAAAACAGCTGTTTTGTGCACTTCTACTGCCATCTTGCGCAATCGACCATTCACATGATATCGAATAACTAAAATCTGAGCTAATAAGTAATTTATCGATTTCTTAACAACGGGTATTTGAAATCTATAAATAAATCAATAATTTGGTTGCTTGCTTTTCATTTTTCTGTATTTTTTGTATGTCTCGTGGCGTTTCATTTCCTTTTGCAAATATATATATTATTTATGCTTGTAACTAAGTACACAATTACATACACATTTACATATAAATACATCTACTGCACATACATATATGTATGCAAATATATATACATATATAAGTATATAGCTTTTGTGTATAATTATACAATATTATCGCGTCGTTTAATAATTTTTATCTTGTTTTTAAGCTTTTCGCTCTGTCTCTGTACGGTTCTATTTCTATTTTATTTTAATGTTTTTAACTTAGTTTCTCCTGTTTTCTTTCATGTCTTTGTTCATTTTATGTCTAAATTCTTTGCAGTTTTACATTCAAATTGTACACACACAACTATTTAATTCAGGCGCTTAAAAGCTAATCTCACTACGACTCATATTCTCATTAAAAATATACATATACATATATATGGGGAAGGAGCGGGTGCCGTTTGTATGCAGATCTGAATTAGGATCAGGACCAGGTGGTAAATAGGGCTTAAGTTTTTTTTTATCAAATTGCAGAGTGAAATTATCTTTATAACAAAATAACAATTATTGTTGTAAATAAATTTTAATTAATTAAATGAATTATTAAGCTAAAGGATCTTCTACTCAGTTCGTCTCATATGATTCTCAAAAATTCCATATTTATTTTGAACATTTTAGATGTTCCATTTTAGCCTATACAAAGCAAAGCACCCTGTATTTCTGCATTTGAAAATATGTAATGCGGCAACCTTTGTTTTTATAAAACGATTTTTAAGCGTGATTTAGAATACTTATCTTGCTGCACATTTACATTTAATTACTACAATTAAGTTTTCTTCTTTCTTTTGCTTTTGTATTCATTTGTTAACACTACACATTTATCAACATTTATTATTTATTTTATGTATATGTATTTATGTACTAGTTTTATGCAATTTGTCGTTCGCTCACCGATCTCGAGTCGTTTCATTCAAATTTATTCTCTCGTATACATTTGGAATTGTGTGTTTACTATTTCTTGCTTTGAAATTGTTTATCAAAAGTTTATAGGAACTTTATGCAATAATTGAAAACTCTTTCTGCAATTTAAAAAAGAAAATCAAAACGGGGAGGGCGAGGAAACCAACACAAACCAAAAAACGTACAAAAAATAAAAAAGGCAAATATTTATATTTTTAGAAAATAGTATTTTCCTTTTTTTGTTGTTGTTTCTCCGTCTGTCACTTTATACATACAAAAATTGGAGTTGGGCTTTGTACAGAATATGATGTTTTCTATCGCACAATATTATAAGATTAATATTAGCATTAGTTTAACTCGTAGTTTGTGTTTACTCCAGTACTAAGTAATATTAAGATTAAAATAATGAAGGCTACAATCATTTTTTTAGTAATTGCTTCTTTTTCAAATTGTGCCAATTTGTAAAATCAAACTATAACGACTAAAATTATAATTAATTATTAAAATTAACAAAACTCACACGGGTGTGCCCGCCAAAAAATTTACAAACTAAGGCTTTACTAATTTCTATAGTATGCTCTATATGTGTAACTGTAACTGTAGACTACGTAATTAGGTTTCTTCTGCTGCCACTTAAGGTAATAATTAAAAATTTGTTTAGTTGAGTTTGTGTGGAAGGTAGGAAGGCGTGGGGAAAAGGTAGGTTAAACAGCTTAGAACAAAATTTAAATAATTAGGCTACTTTTTAAAAACAAATTACATTTGTGTTAAATCTGATCCATGGGATATACAATCGAATTGAATCGAACAGTGTCTCACTAAAATGGCGGCATTTACAATGATTTACAATTATTACGAAATCAAAATAGTTGACCTTCTTATTGTTCTTAAAATGTTATCGTTATAAAACAATTGGGGCAATGTTGACTATGTCAAGTGTCTCGGCTCAGAAAGCAGCAGAGTTTTCGCTTTGAACAACTGTACAATTTCGCTTAAACTTTAAATGCTAAAGAACAATTTGAAATTGAAAATAAAGTTTATAACAAATTATTAAAAACATTTCTCTCTCATCTTTTTGCACTTTTCTTTTTTATAAACTTTCAACTTAAACGCAATGACTTTTTGCCTTATAAATGATTTAGTTACTTGGGAGTTTTGCGCTTAGAATATCAAGAGGGAGCTAGGAAGGGGGAGGTCAAAGAGTAGGACGTTGTTGTAAATCTATTGCCTCGTAAGGAATTGTTATTGTTATTGTGGTTGTGGCTGTTGACGACTCTATGTGTGTGTGAGTGTGGCTGTGTGTCTGATCATTCTCTTTTAAGAGGCCATTGGAGCGCTAGGTGCTGTTGGCGACGGGTTTTCTTTCTCTTTTCTTAATTTTTTTTTTGTATCTTTTAGCTACTATTGAAGCGTTTTGCTATACATTCAGGTCTGATCGGGATATAACTTTGCGTGCCTCTTCGTCAGATATAACAGAACATACAAGATTGATCTTCAATATCAGTTAAATTTTCATATGCTTTGCTTTGTAATATCTAACGAAATGGAGGGAGGTAAGGTATGAGTACCGCTACAGGCCTGATTATTCATCTTGGTAAGTTCTTAGTCACATTTAAACCTTAACAACAACAACAACAATTTTTCGCTACAATTAAACAACTAACAACAACGTAAGCGTATACACCAACAACAAAAGACAACAACAACAATCGGAACAACATATTGGCTAACGATAAGATTTAATTTTTATTAAATCGTCGTCGTCGCCGTCGATGATGCTGCTGCTGCTGCTGTTGTTGTTGTTGCTGCTGCTGCTCCAGCGCCACATATGCGACATTATGCACATCATCATCAGCATTATTGGCCCCCTTGAGCATATACTCGAGGAGCAACTCATCGACTCATCCATCGCGTTGAGTAGCAGCTGCAATACCATTTGTTGGCGACTCCATTTTGATGACGCCCAGCTGCTGCAGTTCCTCACTTCGCGGATGTTGTATGCGTCCAACGACAACACCGCCCATGGTCACAAAGTTGCCATCGGCTGTTACAGCGCCCAGTTGCATTGCACTGGACAAATCACCCAAAGCGGCCACATTGAAATGATGATGCGGCGAGGTGCCATTGCCATGCGTAGGCTGAAGATGCGATTGTTGCTGCTGTTGATGTTGTGTCACTGTTGTTGTCGATGGAAGCGTTGTAATAGTAACTCCCCGTTGATGTTCGATGTGGTGCTGTTGTTGTTGTTGTTGCTGCTGCTGTTGTTGTTGTTGCTGGGATGGCGTTGACGACTGTTGATGATGTTGCTGCTGTTGCTGGAGATGATGATGTTGCGCCAACGCCATGCGTCCTAGTCACCCCTCGTCCTCCTCGGTTTTGATCTTGACAGGAACGTAGACCTTGTCCATGACATGGATCTTTATGTGATTGTTGAGCGTGCTGGATTGCCGGAATTGTTTCTTGCATATGACGCACTCGAACGGCTTTTCACCTGCAAAGGAGGCTAGGATTAGTTTTGAACATAGTACAACAATTCAAATGTATACGCTCACCCGTATGAATCTTCACATGATTGGCCAATGTGCTCAGCTGACGGAAATGCTTGGGACAGTAGTTGCAATTGTATGGCTTTTCGCCAGTATGAATTTTCAGATGATTCGTCAGTGTGGACGATTGACGGAACGTCTTATCACAAACGTTGCATTTGTAGGGCTTCTCTCCGGTATGGATCTTCACATGGTTGGTCAGTGTGCTCAACTGACGGAAGCGTCTATCGCACACAGTGCAATGGAACGGTTTCTCCGTCTCCCGACCGCCGCTGCTGCTCGATCCGTTACCCTCACCCGAATGATCATTACCAGAGTGTCCATTGCTCACGTAATGCGATTCTCCCGGACTATGCGTCGCATTGGCGACTAGATGCACCAGCGAATGCGATGACGACTGTGCCGGAGCTGAGGATGGCTGCTGTTGATCCGCAGCGGCTGCTTGCGCTGCCGCGGCCTGCGCAGCTGCCATTGCTGCCGCTTGGGCAGCACTATGTGCCTCCGGTGAAATTCCACTCAAATGCATGTTAAAGGGTAGGGCTATTTCTGTGGGCGCGGGCGGCTGTTGTTGCTGTTGATTGTGTTGCTGCTGTTGTTGTTGTTGCTGCTGTTGTTGTTGTTGCTGCTGCTGCTGTTGTTGTTGCTGCTGCTGCTGTTGTTGCTGCTGCTGTTGTTGTTGCTGCTGCTGATGCTGTGCGTGCGCCACAGCTGCCACATGGCTGGCATGGTTCGCCTGTGTGACCGTATCATTGTTGTTATTGTTGGCGCTGGTTGTTTGCGGTTGAGCGGCAACAATGACAATGTCACAATTGCTCATTGCCGCAGCGGCCTGATGTGCGTGTGGCAGGCTCTTGATATGCATCATCGGCTGCCAAAGCACTAAGGACTGGACGTGACAACTGGACTGGGCGGGTGTGTGTGTGTGTGTATGTGTATATATGGAGGGGGGATGGCAAAGGCGTAGCTCTAAGCGCGGGAGCGTACGTCAATAACAAGAAACTTCGTGACAAGTTTTTGGCGCGCTGCTCTCACAAATGCCACGACATGCTGGCTGGCCTGGTTGTGGTTTCTGCTGCTGCTCTTCTTGTTGTTGTAGCTCTTAATGCCTGCGCAAGACAAAGAGAGAGAGAGAGAGAGAGAGAGAGAGATAGTGCGAGATTAGAGATGAACAATATTGTGATTTCTGAAATCACTTGTAAACAACTGTGACTGTCAAATATTAGCGAAGGAATCACAACATATTTTACCCAAGACAAGACGCCAAATGCTATTTCGTTCAATAACAAATATCGATGTGGACAACAGGTACAGTGACACGATCACACACACAATCACTTTCCAATTGTTGCTCAACTCTAAAAGAGAGCGCGAAAGCTTCAGGTGGAGAGCGAATGAATGCGAGAGCGAATTAGGTTGGCGGCATCTTTACATGTTGTTCGGTTTATCTTTTTGGTATGCAAAAATATTTGAGGAATTCCCAAACTAACTGCGAAATGTTGAGAAATTATAATTCCATTTAAATTATTCATCAAACTCTGGCAACTTGGTTATCTTTTGTTGTGGCAAAAGTTCTCTGCTCTCAAACGAGTGTTTAGCATAAATTATAAATGTGATGGCGATTATGCATTTCAAAAAGCGCCCAATGCATGTAATTTGAATTTTTGGCTCTGGTTTTTACGTGCGCCGACAGGTTCCACGTTCCAATTGCTACTGCTGCTGTTGTCTTCGTTTCCCCCACTCTCTCATACACATTTACACGCAATCGGACTCACACACACAAACACATATACGCTCACACTTACACATTCACATGTTTTGGGGCGAACTGACAGCGTGTTACTTTCTCGCGAATTACATGTGTTTTTCATCAATTTTACTCGATGGTTTTATGCTGAAGCAAAAGCTTCGAAGTATGAGACCCAACCAAAGGCATCCTTATGGTTCTGCACTTTTGGCGGCTGTCGTTAAAGTTAAATTTTCCCTTTTTCAGAATCCACTTTAAAGTAGTTTTTCCACATTCGATCTTGTCGTTCACGTTCGCGCTCGCGCTTCTCACCTTGTCGCTGCTCTGCCTTTCAGCGCCCCCTTCACCAATCAGCGACAACCACTTTCAGTCGACGTCGACGTCTTCACAACGCGCCACTCGGACACACACACAAATACAATATATGTACAGATATATATATATATATATACGCATACAAACACACGAACACACATACAGAAGCTCTCACATTATAACAGCAGCGAAAACCAAAAACTCTTTTGAGGTTATGGGCCAATTGAAATTTTCACTATTTTTCACATGTTTAATAACACTAATACTCTTCAGACGTGCGTTTTTTATTTCGGGCATGTACACTCTGTGCGCTGGGCGCGCTCACTCTTTGACCTACCTTTCCATTTTGTGCTGGCGCTGGCCTTTCAGTTTTCTGATTGGATTTTTCGCGGGCCAGGCAAATGCCCACCAAGCACAAGTTTCGCTATGAATTCTTTTGATACTATGCTTTAAAGCATTTTTTGTTGTTGTTTATTCATTTATAAAACGTAGAAAAATAGTAAAAATTGTTTTTTTTTTTGCTTTTACTGTTTGCGTACCAAATAGAGGTGGAGAACTATCGATAGTCGGCACCATCGATAGTCAGCGATGTTATTTTTCAAACCATCGATAGCTATCGATAGTGTGTTAATTGTACCACTTTTCTCACTTTCAAAAGTGCGAAGTTTTTTCGCGACATAAAAATGGAACTTCCTTAATTTTGAAGCTAGAATTTTGAAAATTTTACCAGAGTTTTTGTTGGAATTTTCTCGAAAAATCTTAAGATTTTTTTCCGAATTTTTTACTCAACTTCGCAACGCGAAGAGCGAAATTCACCAAACCAATTTTAGATTGAACTTAATTATTTTACAAAATTTTGTATTTTGTTGTTTTTTTGAAATTGTTTTTATTTAATTTTTAAACGTTTAATAAATATGAAAACACAATTCAGCGCCATCTATAGTTGATTGTAAAAATGACTGTGCTCTAACCCAACAATGGCCCCACAACTAACGGTAAAAAAAATCATCTGGCAGCCCTGGCTAAGACTGGCAAAAATAAAAGGTGGCAGCTCTCGCGCCCCATTCTTTGCACTACTTTCGAAAGTCCACAATTTTTTCGCTAGTTCAAAATTAATTTTTTCAATTTTGAAGCTAGAATTTTGAAAATTTTAATTTTTTGTTGAATTTTTCTCGAATTTCGAATTTTATTATTTTTGTCAGCGTTTTCCATCTCTAAAACCAATTAGCACAGATAGTGCCATTCACATGTCAACGTCTCGCAACATAACATACAATCGATAGTTTTTACAAATCATCGATGGATAGCGATTTTTGTATACAAAATGTAATATTTACATAATTTCTTAGATTTGCAATAAGATTATAATTACTTAAATCACTTTAATGAATTTTTGGAGATGACTTGTCCTAGGTTGTGATTGTAACAATTAATTCTAAGTATAAAAATTATAAATTCGACAAAAAAAAACATTACAGAATGCACTAAAAAAGTTCCTTTTTTCAATTGTATCAACATTGATATTATCGTTTTAAAAAATATTACTCAAAAATAAATCATCGTCCAAAAATATCTATCGATATAGCAATATTGTATCAACAACCCTACGACCGACCCTGTTTTTTATTCGCATTATTGGAATGCTACAAAATTGAGACTGCATTTTATTTGAAATCAAATATAATTTGCTTATAAAAGTGTAGGCCTATTTTGTTCTTGGTGCACATTTTATAAAATAGTGCACACGCGCGACGATTGCTGTGCTCCATTTTGGCCATTCTGCAGGCTCAGCTCGCTGTTGACTTTGTTTTTGCTGTAGTGTGGCGGCTGCGACGTCTGCGGCGGCGGTGGAGGCTCATCTGCCGGCAATGAAATTAAAAACGTTTACAGGTGAGTAACTGTTGATTTTTGGCAACGTTGCAAGCTATACTCACCTTCAATTTGTACGGCCTTCTCGTTGCGGCACGAGAGCCGCATGCCATCTAGAAACTGCTGGACAATTCCCTTGCTCTCCGTGCTCTGCCTTCGTGGCTCTTCGGCCTTGTTGTGGACATGGGATTGGGCACGCTGCTCCTCCAAGGCACGTAGCTCCTCCTGCATGGCCTTCTTACCGCGCTCGACCACAGCATCTAGGGAATCGTCCTCATAGGCATGGATGCTATTTGCCTCCAATCGATTTCCATTTCCATTACTGGCGGAATTGTGATTTGAGTTGACGGATGCCGTGGTGCGTTCATCTTCCTCCCCATCTCCCTCGACTGAGCCCGCTGTATCACTGTTGCCCTTTGGTCTGGCCTCTTCCGGTGTCGAGGTGGGCGTTGTTGTGATCTGCGATTCCTTGGCTGCCTTTATTTGAAACAACGATGAAATGTTTTCCTTGACGCCATCAACTTCGCTGGATATCTTGTTGGTCATCGAGTCCATGGCCCTGCCCATGGAGTCCTTTGTGTTCGCTGCCGCTTTGGCTGCATTGCTGCCTGCCTGCTCCATGGAATGCCTAGCATCGCTGGCCATGCGCTGTGCGCTCTTTCCCGCCGCATCGACCGCATCTCTCGCTCCATCCGCCATCCGTTGTGCTCCTTTGCTGGCCGCATCGACTGCGTCACGGGCACCGTTGGAAATCCTCTCTCCGGCTGCTCCAACGGCATCGCGTGCTCCTGTTGTTGCCTTGCGCATGGCCGTCTGCATGGAATCTCGCGTTTCCAGCAACTTTGATTCGATGGCATCGCCAACGGTTTCTGTGGCCTTCAGTGCCTCTTCCTTCTGTTCTGCAACCACTTTGTCCACATGCTGCTCTAGATCTTGCATCATTTGCTCGCTCTCAGACTCCAATTCCTCCACGGAATCACCCAGTGGTGTGTCCGGCATTTGTTCCTCCACCTTGGCTGTCACATCGATGCCATTGTTGATGAAACGTATTTCATTCACCACCTTTGTGCTGTCCTCCGCATCCTCAGTGGTCGTTATTTCCACGGCCAGTTGCTCATCCTCCTCTGTGGGCGGCGTGGGCGTAGATATCTGTATGCCTGTATGCGGCAAGCCCTCGGCTAGAGAATTCTCTTCCACCGTATCCAAACTGTCCACAAGTTCGGGTGACGTTCGTTCAATTTCATCATGATTCATAGCCGCCTCATAGGAGAAGTTGCGAATGGGCGTCTTTTTGATGGTTTGCGGAGTGCTCGCATTGCTACTCTCTGGATAGGGAGTTCGTGGTCGCAGCTGCTTCTCCTGGCTGCTCGGCGAGACCAACGCCTCCTGGGACGGAAACTTGCTTGAATTTAATGATTCTGTAGAGGATTTCTGAGGCGATGGCGTGTGTGTAGGTGGTGTTGGTAGCTTCGCTATGGACTCCACTGCGACTGCGCTTGTTGCCTCTTTAGCTTGACTCTCCATGGGTGCAGAGGGCTCCGTATGCTCCGATGACAGTTCCTTCTGCTTCTCATCCTTCTCTTTTTGGGGACTTGGTTCATTCTTGTCGGCTTCACCTTGCACAGCTTCTTGCTCATCCAGCTCCTCTTCTGCTTTGCTGCTTTTTGGTTGCTCCACGTTGCCGTTAATCTCTTCTGCCTTTGCCTGCTCCCCTTTGTTGTTGTCTTTCTCCACTGCGTTGGGTTCCATAGCATCCGGCTTCTCAGCCGCTTCCAGTTCATCTCCCTGCTCATTCGACATATGCTTTACTGCCTCCAATGTGGCTACGCCTGCACCCACAGCTGCTACACTTGCTCCCATTGCACTGAATCCCTGCTCTGTGTCCGTTTCCGGCTCCTTTATAGCCTTTTGCTTGGTAAGACTTTTGCCACTGGCGCTGCGCATCTCGGAATTCCCATTCAGATCCTTCGGCTGCAACACAAAGCTGCGACTCATGTAGCTATGTGGCTCCGCTCCGGCTCCAGTTGATGCTGAAAGGGTGGACGATCTGGGTAGGCCCTGGACCAGAATATGCTGTTCTCCCACCGCAATGTCGAGCAGACGTAAATTCTTGAACTTGGAGATCTCGCGAAAGGTCTTTAGATGATGACCACTCTCCGAGAAGGTGGTAAAGAACTTGTTCGCCTTGCTGAGCACGGCGTAGAAGGAGAAGCCCTTCAATAGCTTCCAAATGGGGCCATTCTCCTCGCTGTCGTAATCGTAGAATCGCTGAAAGACCAAACTCTTGTTTCGCAACGACTCAAAGCTGCGATAGATGCTGCCCACATTGGTCACTATGAAGATCTCGCTGGCCTTCGAGATGTGCATGAAGATGATCCTCTCCGTCTGCGAGAGATTCTTCTGCAGCTCCGTGAACTTGGGAAAAACAAACTCGTTGAGGCGACCCGTCAAAAACAAATTCCCACTCGCTGTCAACACGAGAGTGGACTCTGGTCCACAGGCAAATTGCTGCACTGCCGCATCCAAACGAATCTCTACGGGATGCCCATCGTAGTCCACCTCCAGATCCCCCAACTGCTGCTGTGCATTCGATCCACAGCCGATCAAACGACCCTTGGCTATTGTTAACAAAGGATTAAGTTGGGAATTCTCTTTGAATCTTGTCGGGATTACTACTCACTGGTCAGCACGACAAAGTGCTCGCTGCCCGCCTGCACAGCCACGAAGTTGTCCGTCTCCTCATTCTTGGGCAGATAGTCATCGAATTCCTCCAGGCGAAAGGGCTTTCGAATGATCGCACATGGCTGCTCCTCCACGACGGCATCGATGAAATGCTGTGCCACATGCGTGTCCATGGGAAAGATGTTGCGACCCGTGAAGAAAATCTCATTGGAAACTGTTAATCAAATAGCGGACAAAGGGAAAAGTGTCTTACAATGTGGTGTTTGGTTTGGGATTTGAGTACCTCCAGAAGTTGAGCCATAGATGAGTGTTATGGCTGTGCTCGAAGACCACTTTCTACTACTCCTTGTTCCTTCCTTTTTCCTAATCTTCTTCTAACTTTGTCTGCCTTGCTCAAGTCATCTTCTTTCCTCCGCTTACCCTTATTGTATCCTTTAGCTCCTTTCTTCCTATTTTGCTTTTCTCACTTCTTCTTTTTAGCTTATCCTCCATTCTTTTCTTCTCTCTTAGTCTCCTAATTTCATTAGTTTTTTCCTTTAGCAATTGTATACTTTTCACCTTCCTTTTTTTCTGTTTATAGATTTTCTTTCTTTCCTCCTCTGCATTTCCCACTTTTTCTTTTTAGATTAGCATCCATTCTTCCTTCCTATATATCTTTTAATCCCTTTACCCCTTACACAATTTATCCGTTGTCATCCTTTTATCTCTTTTTTCTTGTTTTCATCCTTTTTTTATCCGGCTTTAATTAGTTTATTTACTCCATTTTTGTCTTTCTTTTGCCTTTCTCTCTTAATGTCTTCTATTTGTCTCCTTTTCTTCTTATTCTCACTTCATCACCCTTCTCCCTCCATTTGCTACTTACGCGTCATTATCACCGCCCAATTTTGGCCAAAAGCGGCATCGTTTATCTTAAGGCCAAGAGTTTTAAGCGATTTAACGCAAGTTGGCTTGCTAACAATATCTCCATTGTTGTTATTGTTAGCATTGTTGTTGTTGTTGGCTTTGTTGCCGTGTCCGCCAATGCCGAGTTGGCCATAATGATTCTCGCCCCAAACAAAAAGACGTCCAGATTCTGTAAGTGATAAGAATATTTGTATGGACATGAAACTTTAACCAATTTTACTGTTGCTTCAACTTGTGACTTTTATTGATTGTGTGCGTGTTAACGTGTGTGTGTGTGTATGTGTGTGTGTATTCGTGTGTGTGAGTTACTGCCAATCCCCAAATTGTACCAACTGTTCAAAGAGCCGTCAACTGTTTTACCTGACCCGCTTTACGTTTCAATTACGAACGCGCTTCGGTTTCAGGTTTTTAGCTTTCGGTTTTAGCTTTTCTGATTCTTAACTTTCTTTACATGGTTCGTGAGTGTGTCCCATATTTTGGTAACACCCACCCTCCAGTTGGCTGACCTCATTAGACGCCTTTTGATTATTTTGATTTGAAAGGCAATTTTCGTCGTGATTTGAAGTGCTTGGTCAGCGCTTTTAAAGCGGACTTCTTGGCCAATTTCCAGTTGCTTATGTAATGTCGAGAGCTCCACTTTATTGGCAGACAATATTGGCTAATTGAATTACCAGGTAATGATCGTGTTGGCCAATACCCAACTCCCACTTGTCGTAGTTGGCTTTAACATAAAAGTGAAAGTGCGCTGCGTGATTATTATTTAAAGAAAATTGCAGCTAGCATGCAACATTTGAACTGTGTATGTTAAGGGGGCCAAAAGGGACTCAAACGTGCCACAGACACCACAAAAGACAAGGGCCAAGTCGTGTTGACCACATTGAAATATGCACAAGGAAATAACTTGAAGGGAATTCTAATTTCTCCCGCTCTCTCTCTCTCTCTCTTCCTCTCTTCCTGTTTCTTTGTGTGCTGTGTGATGGACAGACAGACAGACAGACAGTTAACTGAAATAGGGTCAATTGTGTCTTGGTCATTTACCGCATATAACCGCACTCTGATGCGGTCCGGATATCAAACGTTTGACCGGATCGTTCTTGATATAGAAATAACTCTGTGTATTCTCCGCCAAATGGGACTTGCCCAGCGTAAATATTGCACCACTGCTAGGTATATCCATTGTTTATAACCCTATTTATATATATATATATATTTATATATATCTGTAGATTATTTGCCGTATTTATTTAAATTTCTTTCTGTATCGATTTTGTCTTTTTTAGCATTTGCATACGAGTATTTTGCCGGCAAAGTCATTTAAAGTTTTTATCACTGCGACAAAATTATATGCACTTGTATCTATAATGTATATCCGTGTGTTTTAAACACAACAACAATGGCATTCGAATTTCGAAATTGCGTGCTCGAATTTCATTCGCTCTCTGATATCATCGGGTAATAGAACTTGAACCGAACCCCAAATCGGGCACTTGTGGTCAGTTGAACGTTTCAGCGCGTACTGGTCAAGTTAGCCGGATTGTTGGCCAGTTCTAGCCAGGACTAACAACACACACACACACACCTACCTTTACACTTTTCCATTTCCTTTTTCCCCCCTTTTGGCTAACACTTGAATGTAGACTGATTGAGTTGCCCCCATAAATATGCTATGAAAATGTTGATGTGCTGTTCGCCTGGTCGACTTCGGTTCTAGGCCTCGATAGTGAGTCACCCTACCCCAAACATTGCTTTAGTTCAGTTATTCCAATATGCAACACCCGCCCCTCTCTCTTCCAGCCTTCTTTTTTGGGTTATGGCCTCAAACTTGACGCTATTAATGGCGTTTTTTGTGTGTAATGTGCGCAAATCTTCAACTCGAATGTTAAAAATAACATAAAATATATGACTGTTTGACTGACTGGTTGGCTGAGTGAGTGGCTTGAATTGGTGGAGGCGTGCCACGCCCTCTGACCTGTTGACATTTGCATAATAAGTTCGGTTTTTTTTTTTTTTTTTGTTAGTTTCTCTAGGAATTTCGTAGATTTCTGCACTAAAACGTAATTAATTCATTTACTTTGTATGCAGACTGGTCGAAAAATGGCAATTGGCTCGTTTTTTATGGCCCTTAAAGTAGCCTCGTAAAATGATTAATTTTAACTGTTGGCCAAGTTAGTTTGGACTTGCCAACTTGGCTTAACTCACACTTGCAGTTTCGCAGACAATTTGCGTCAATTAATTGATTTCTTGCGCCATCTGAACAAATTTCTTTCAATTCTTATGCAATTGTATTGTGCGTTGTCTCCTTACCCCTCTCCACCCTCTCCACCTGCCCCTCTGCCTAAATGTCAGGGCAATTTGCATGCCACTCGATGGTTAGCTAAGCAGCTGCGATATCCACTTAATTTTCCACAATCGCAAATGCTGTTTGAAAAGCAAATATTACAAATATAGATTGTTAAATATTCATTAGTGCATATCATTTGAAATGATAGAGATTTAACTTATTTAACTTAGTGATTTTAAATATTTTTATTGTAATTTGCAGGGACCGTAATCATTATAAGTTATATTATAAAAATTACATTTTAATGATTATATTTAAATTTTTAATTTTTTTTCTTAATGATTATTATTTTTGAGTAATTTTATAAAAATCAAAAATAATCATTATGAATGAGTTTTCTTTTTTTCGCTTAAGATAAAACTCAAAAGTAATTTACGGCTTCTGTGTTAAGATTTTTACCAATATTATTTGATATCCCTATAAAGGGACACCATAGCTACCTCCCAGCATAATTTTTCAAACTTGCATAAAACATGAAAAAATATCGAAAAATATATCATAGAGTGAATCGATTTGTATGGGTCCGAAAAGTTTAAAAAATGGTAACCCATTAATACAATATATCGAAGTATATCGAATAAAACTATGGTATAAAACTATCGTATAAATATATCGTAATATATCGACATATAAAAGCGACCGAGACTGACAGTAGAGTGTTTAATTTGACATTTGCATGAACAAATTATAAAATATTCAAGCGCTAAGAAATACATGATTCTTGGAATACGGCGTAAGTAACTTATCAACCAAAAAGACAACCACACCAACCAATTCTAATTTCAGTCAAGAATTTCAAGAAGATTACAATGTTAAAACAAACATTTTCCATGAAAGGGGAATTGGCCTACACAGAAGATCATGTGTTGGTGAAGAATCTGTTTTTAGTGAATATCGGAGGAAAACTGGAGCCGCAGGAGCTTCAAAATTATTTTGAAAAAAAATTTGGATGCGTTGAAAGCTTACATCTGTTTCCGAGTGAACAAGGAACTCGAGGTGCCTACATTCATTTTGAATTGGAAAATGGAACACGCGCTGGCTACGTTGTCTTTGCAAATCCTTGTGATGCTGCCAAAGCGTTGCTGAATATGTTTCACAGTGTCAGTGGCTGCGTTATAATAGTCCGACCCAGTTATAGCTGGCACCAACCAGATGCCGATAAAATGCCGCATAGACCGGAAAAGGTGAACCCCAATGAGCCAGCCGCTGCCATCATGAAACTGAACGATCATTGCCTCGAGCATATATTCAGTAAATTATCACTACCTGATCGCATTTACTTTGCACGAACCTGCTTTCGTTTTTGTAACATCTACAAGGGAATGTCGCCATCTCTCGATAAATCCATCAATTTTGAGTTATTTGAGACAATGACTGCGTGGGAAGTGCGTGATTTCTTTCAACTTTCCGGTCGCAATATAAAGAATATTGAAGGCTTTATGCCACGACGTAAGCTCGTGTGCTCCTTTATTGGCAAGCATTGCATTAATTTGCAGTCAATGAGAATGAGTGAAAACAATATTACGGAACTTAAAATCAACATATTTAAAATGTTCGCAAGGTTGAATAGTCTTCAACAACTGGAATTACATGGGTGCGGTCTTACAGATGAACATTTGAAAGCGTTCAAGCATTTAAGACAACTTAAGAAACTGAATCTGTCCGAAAACCGTCTTCGGACTGGACAGTATATGAATTACTTGCCAAATTCTATTGAGTCACTGACACTAGCTGGCTGTTTCGGATTGAAGCCGAACTTGGTGAACGAAATGTTGAGCGGGCTACCACGGCTTAAGGAATTAAATCTACCGCAGGGGTTTTTTAACGTGAGTTGCTGTAAATCGTTGGAGGTCCTTTCAATTCATTATGAAAATAACAAGCTTGATGAATATAAACACATTGCAAAGCTGCCAAGCCTTAAGAAACTAACAGTGACATTCTTTTCTGAAATACATACGATATCTCCAATGCTAATCACATGGCTGGTTGAGCATAAGGCGAAACAGTTGGAACATCTCGAAATAAGAAATATCAATGACGAGATTCTTCTCGATGTAGGAAAACTGACAGCATTGCATACGCTGATTTTGACATACTGCTATAGGATCACCGACCGTGGATTAGGGGCACTATTTAACTTAAAAGAGTTGAGAGAAATCAATCTCAAATATAATACAAATATCACTGACAAAGGTGTGCTTCGACTGATACTTGACTGCCCCAAATTGCAAGTGCTACATCTGGAGGATTGCAAGCAACTCACGGACAAGCTTCTTCATGATATTATTTCGAAACTAAAAAACAATCGGAATCATCGTCAACTTCCTATTAAACTTTATATGACCGGCACCAAAGTCAGTCGATATACACTACTGGATGCGGATGTGGCTGCCAAGAATATAATCGATGTATTATGTACGAGATTCGTATACGACTACGATTATAATTTTGACGAATAACTATGACTTGCTTTATAAATATACATACATAAGTAACATTATGTGAGAGCTCACTATCTTAATATTACAAGAACGCTAAACCATTTTGATTTTGTTTTTTGTCAATCAAATTAAAAAAACAATTTAAAATTTTTAACATGAGCCATTTTTTCAATGAACATATACATGTTTTCGAAGATTCATAAAATATAATTATAATAAAAAAATAAATGAATACAAATATTTTGTAATTCGGTGTATATTGTATAAAAATGTATCACGGCCGATCTATTGCTACATTTATACTGAAAACTACGTTTAATAAAATGCGTTGAATATTACGAATTTATAAAAGGAAAACCATTTAATTGTAATATCACTGATTTTTGTGTTTTTGCCAAAACCGATCGGATTTTCCTGGCTTTTCAAATAATTTTTTGCCTAAAATCAATTTTTTTTTTTTGAAAATTGAAAATGTGTAATATTTAATTTTTAATCAACTCCTGGTGCCCAAATTTGTATAAAACATCACTTTAAACTTGATTCTGAGGCGTTTCATTTTTTTTTGGTTAAAATCATGTCAACTTGACCAAAAATTTTGGCTTGTATAGTTGCCTAATCGAA
Source organism: Drosophila suboccidentalis (assembly GCA_037043435.1). Classification (NCBI taxonomy): domain Eukaryota; kingdom Metazoa; phylum Arthropoda; class Insecta; order Diptera; family Drosophilidae; genus Drosophila; species Drosophila suboccidentalis. The sequence continues at coordinate 519,984 of JBAMBK010002328.1, forward strand.
AATCAGACCAACTTCAAAATTTAAAACCTTTGCCACAACTGATAATGATCTCTTAATTCTAATTCTAAATTCTGCAATCAAAATTTAATAATTTCGATACATAATTTTTTGATTTAAGATATCAATGTATTTTTTAAAAAAATCAAAATGTGCTCAATCAAACAATTATTGACGTAAGATGTGTGACTATATTTGTATATTTCAACACATATCCTTGTGGCTATAAATTGCTATTATCTCCTGGGTTCTATTTATGATCTACATCCAGTAGGGAAAACGTTGTACTACGAGTAGTATATCATATGACGACTGCGTCCACAGTTTGTTAAGGGCTGCAGCAGGACACGAAGGCGCAGGCTACTCACAAATGTACATAGAACGAGTATAACGAGTACCCGGAGCGAGTGCGAATACGAGTATAACGACTATATACACTCGAACTACCTGTCTGTGTAATTTATGGGTATCGTCCCAACGACTTTGTTGTGTTTTAACCTGGCTCTGACTGCAACTGGCAAGCTGGCAAAGTGGCTGGCAGTTATGGCCAGAGTCGAAGGTGGTGTCAGTTTAATGGTTGCATTGTTGCATGCCACCATTGTTCGATATGTGTGCCGACTGTCGGCCAACGTGCCAGTTAATGCCCCAAAGGCTCCCCTACCACTTTCCCCCTCTGACAAAAAAGCGCAAATCTTAAGCGAATGCAAATTTGCACAAAAAGTCGCGAGTTACGTTGAACTCTCGAACTCAGAGGTCGAAACTTGATTCCTTGCGAGTGAATTGAGAATAGTTCAATGAGTTGCAGCTACTACAGTTTGAATTCTCTTCACCATAATTATATATTATTTTAAATATATTAAAGAAAGATTAAAATGAAGATGAGAGTGGAAAGTATTGAATTGCTAAGAAGTAAGTACCTAAAAACGTGTACAACTCAGTTGATTGAACTCTTGTTCATTCCCTTCTCTATAAATATTGTTCTACTAAAATATCTTCAGCCGTAACCGAATAATAAATGTTGGAAATACAGGTATCAAAATAATATAATTAGCATGGCGTACATTGAACTCTATTGAACGTCTTCACTGCTGACGTAAACTCTAAAAACGTGAACAGCTGTCGGAAGTCCCAAGATTTGTCGAAATACCAATAGTTTTACAAATCAATTGGACAATTTTGTCATGGGGAACTGGGAACTGGGAGGCCCAGGTCAAGTTGTCTCCAACTGCGGCTTTTGACCGGTTGATTGAACCTTTTCTTCGCGGGTTCAAAGCAATCGATTTAAAGGTGGCAAATGAAATGACTCTGGGGTAAAGTTAAGCTGACGGCCCCAAAAAATAAATAGAATTGTTTGCCTGACCTTCAACAGCTGTCAAGCTGTTCGTATACCCTGTAAAGTCAGTTTTAACAAAGGTGTATTATCACTTTTTCGACTATAATTGACTTTGGTATGTAAATATTCTATAGATCGAGGATGTTTTAGAATTTAGATTATATATTAAAGTTATAAAGGTTATGCCAAAACTGATTAAAAATAAACTTTTTATTATACTTGTTCTAGTTCTATTTTTACAGGGCATTGTGGGCTATTGAATGGTTGTCTAAATCCGCTTAAGGAGTATCTCTTAGTGCCGCTTTGCTGAGTTTCTCACTTTGTTGTTTTGCCGCTTTTCTTGAACCATAAAAATGGGATTTGTTCGCCTTTTTGTGGACTTCTCTTTCGGAGTTTCGTGCGCTTTTCATTTCGTTTGCATTTAATCGGGTAACCCTCAGCTTGACCCACACTGAGAGTGATGGTAATCACTGTGTTGTTTACTAAAAACCAAAGGCAAAAGGTGCAAAAATGTTGACTGTATTTTCGTTGTTTCCCCCTGGAACTTTTCACAATGTCAACGTCATGAGCACGTTTTTCCAATTTATTTTTGCCATTTCTCCATTTTGGTTGTGTGTGCGCTGTCCGCAGCAGGAGGAGGGGCAGGAAATATAGGAAAAATATGAAATTAGCTGGAAATTAGTTGCAAAGAAACTAAAACGTAGTCTACTTTTGTGCGTTGAATACAAAGTCACAACGCTATAATTACAGAAGCACACAATGAACGAGGAAACTGAAAGCAAAGCGAAGGAGGAAGAAGCAGAAGCAGTCGGCGAAAGTGAAACTGTTTCCAAGGAAAAGTCCAAGGATAACTCTCCCTCTGAGCCTGAGCCCGAGCCGGCAACTGAAACTGAAAGTGAAATCGTTGAAAAGTCTGCGGAAGCAGCAAATGAAACTGAAAAATCGTTGTCCAGTCGCACAGCAGGCGATAAAGATACAGATACAGATACAGATACAAATTCAGTCCAGGGTCAGGTCAAAGGTGATGCCTCGCAGCAGGATTTTGCGGCCTACGAGGAGCACGTAAGCTATGCGGCCGACGGTGGCGCCATCTACACGGATCCCAGCACAAAGCAGAAATATAAATGGTGCAACACGCAAAACAACTGGCAACCGCTCAATGAGGATGAGGCGGCAACTGCGGGGAATCTCTATGAGAACGAGCATTATAAATGGTGCCACGAGACGGAGCAATGGCTGCCCAAGCAGACCAATCCCACCACTACCGAAACGGAGCACTACAAATGGGATGAGAAGCAGCAAAAGTGGCTGCCAAAACAGACACAGACAGCTCCTGGCCAGAATGTTGTCTATGGCGTCGATGAGAACGGGGATCGTACTTATACCGACAAAGATGGAGCCGTCTTCTTTTGGGATGCCAGCAAATCCGCTTGGTTTCCCAAGATCGACGACGATTTCATGGCGCGTTATCAGATGAACTATGGATTCATTGACAACACCAGCGCGGGGGAGCGTGAGAAGGCGGAACGAGAGGCAGCCGAGGCGAAACGGAAAGAGGAGGAACTAAAGCGGATGACAGCTGAAGCACAGGCGGCCATGAATGCGCCACTTGAGGGCGGCAAGGATGGAGTTCCAACAACAGCAGCTGCTGGCAAGCGAAAGGCACAAGAACCGCCCAGTAAGTGAATCTTCAATCATCATAATATCATAATTCATATGTGCTGCTTAACCTTGCAGAATGGTTCGAGGTGGATCCGACGCAGAACACCAAAGTCTACGTCTCCAATTTGCCACTGGACATCAACATGGAAGAGTTTGCCGAGCTGATGGGCAAGTGTGGCCTGGTCATGCGGGATCCTCAAACCCAAAAGTACAAGCTGAAATTGTACACCGAAAGGGATGGACAGATTAAAGGAGACGGACTGTGCGATTATATCAAGGTGAGTTCAGTTTTTTGTAATCATAAACGGAGATTCGATAAAAATCAACTTAAATTTATATAACATCGTCTGTAATTTTATTTAAGCTTGATTTTTATATCTAATAAAATATTCATTCTACTTATTATATCAAGGTGAGTTAAGTTTTTGTAATCATAAACGGAGATTCGATAAAAATCAACTAAAATTTATATTACATTGTCTGTAATTTTATTTAGGCTTGATTTTTATATCTAATAAAATATTCATTCTACTTATTAAAGTTGGGAATTGGTTTTTAAAATCAAGGAAAATAATAAGATAATTCGTCTACGGTTTTTTGAGTAAACTTCTGTGCCAACATCCTTAAGTAAACTCATCAGAACAGTTAAATCCTTTGGGACCTCAGTACTAAATAAAAACGCATTCTTTTCATTTTGTTTTTTTCTGTGTTTTGTTTAAAACTTTATTTGTTTGTTTATCTAAATTAAATCTGCTTGCATTAATATTATAGACATTTGTGTTTTGTTTTTCATTAATTATTTTTGAGTTGTATTCTTGTATTCTTTGCTTCATAATGATGAAATATTCACCTTCTTCTGACTATTTTGGATCTCTGCGTTTAGTTTATAATATAATAATGATATATGTATGTATATTTTAAAATTGGTTAGTTGTTTACTTGGTAATATTTCTTTAAAATGCATTTACTTGGCTATAAAAAATTGCTTTTAATTTTTTTTAAATTTTATTTAACACAAACAAAAAAATACAATTGAAGATAGAAATAATAATTATGTCACACGTCGAAGGAGACTTTCTTAAATGTTTTTGCATTTGAGGTACATATTAAAAAATACGATAAATTTACATTTAAACATACAATAATTATTAAAAATATAAAATATATATAACCTAATTAGTTAGTACAATAGTTTCGCTTAGCCTGTTCATATTTTAGGCATGTTTTTATAGATAGGTTTGTTATAAAAAGGTTCTCATATTATTATTATCTTAAAACTTATTGCTTCTTGGCCAGTAGAAGAAACTTGTAGAGGCGTTGAGGGAGTTTGGAGGCGTTCTTCTAATTGAGGAGTGAGGGGTTTTTAGTGTAGTAAAATTATATATTCTCTCGGTATTCTGTTTGTGCGTATTAAATGTTAAAAATGTGTTGATCTTGTGCTTAAAATTGATTCATTTTGTTTTTAATTTATTTAAAATGCTTTTGCTAATTGCTATTTTGGTTATTAAGGAAACACTGTGGGTGTGCGAGTGTGCCTGTGTGTGTGTGTGTGTGTGTGTCTATATATGCTAGGCCTATAGTTTTCTTTAATGCATATTTTATAATATATGTTATGTATTTAATAGTTTAGCTGTACATTGTGGAGAGACATAGAAATCGTTCAATTTTTGATTGAAAATATTTTCAAATATTTTCTCAAAAAACAGTGCAAATGTTGTTGTTTTCTTTACTTTTTTTTGAGTTTTTTATTATTGTATATAATACTTTTGCGTGTTTTTCGAAAGCATAAAACAAAAGGCAAAGAAAAAAGATAAAGAAAATTACTCCCAAAAATGTTTACGATATGTTTTCGTTATTTGTTGTTGTTGTTGTTGTTGCTCTTGCATTAGTGTTGGTTAGTGTGCGTGTGTGTGTGTGTGTGAGAGAGATTTACTCCATATCGTTGAGCCTAATTGCCTCCTGTATCCGCTTGAGTTTCTTCTGCTCCTGCATCTTCAGCGCCCTCTCCCGCATCTGTTTGCGCAACTTGCGCATCTCGACGAACTTTCGCTGATCCTCGGCGCTGAGGTGGGCGATGCGGGAGGCGTATTGTCGACGCTTCTCCAGAAGATTGTCGGCCACACGGGCATTCTCGATCTTGTTGGCCTCCTTGAACTTCTCCTTTTGTGCCTCGGCCTTGGCAGCTTCGGCTGCCTTCTCGGCCTCCTCGCGCTGTTTGCGCTCCTCCTCGGCTCGCCTCATTTCCTCCTCCAGCTGGCGATTGCGCGCCTTCTCCTCCTCCTGCAGCTCCTGACGCAGTCGCTCCTCCTCCTCGGCCAGTCTGCGTTCGTCGGCCTTGCGTTGGGCAATCTCCGCATCGCGTTGACGCTGCTGCTCCTCACGTCGCGCGTTCTCCTCGCGGAGGCGACTGAGTTCGCGCTCCTCGAAGCGCCGTGCTTCCTCCAGACGCTCCAGTTCCAGGCGTTTCTCCTCCTCCTCCTGTTCGCGACGGATCTGCTCCTGACGCTGACGCTCCTGCTCCTCCAGCTGCTCCTGTATGGCCTTCTGCTCGCGTCGCTTCGCCTCGTGCGCTTCCTGCAGCTGGCGCTCCTGCTCGGACTTGGCCTCCTGCAGTCGCTTCTCGTGCTCCTCCCGCAGACGCTTCTCCTCGGCTAAACGCTTCTCCGTGTAGAGGCGATTGGCCTCCTCCTGTTCCTGCTTCTGCTTGCGCAGCAGCTCTTCCCGTGCTCGTCGATTCTCCTCCTCGCGTTCCCGCTGCTTTTGCAGTCGCTGTTCCCGCAGTCGCAATGCTTCATCATCGGCGGCACGTTGACGCTCCTTCTCCTCGGCGTGCTTCTGTTGCATCTGCTGCCTTTCGCGTTCCTTTTCCTCCTTGCGCTGTTGCTTCTGCTGCTGCTCCAGCTGCTCGTGCTGTTCCTGCGCCTGCCGCTGCTGCTCCTCTAGCGCCCGTTGACGCAGTGCCTCCGGTTCGCTTTGTGGCTCATGTTGTTGTGGTGGCTCCACCTCTTGGTGATGTTGCTGTTGTTGTTGTTGTTGTTGCTGTCGCTGCTGTTCATCGACTTGCTTGCGATTGCGTTGCTCCTCCTGCATCTTGCGGCGTCTCTCCATTTTCTCCTGTCTCAGGCGCTGCTGACGTTCCCTTCTCTTCTGCTGCCTGCGTCGTTCCTTCAACCGCTGACGCTCCAGCTTGCGATCGTAGGCCGTCATCTGCTGCTGCGTCGTCGGTGTGCCCGGCTGGCCAGCAACGGTGGATGCCACCTCATTGCCATTGACCATTGCCGAGGGCGCCGGAGTTGTGCTCAGACGTGGACGCTTGCGGGGACGCTGCTGCTGCTGCTGTGGATAGTTGACCTCGTTGTGGTGCGACGGTTGCTGCGGCTGTTGCTGCTGCTGCTGGCGATTGCGTTGTGGATAGCGGCGATTGCCCGGTCCTCGCTTGCGAGCGGGAATAACCATCTCCTCGGCACTGCCCTCGGCCTTGACACGGCGATGATATCTGCAGGCAAACAACAGCAATTAATAACATTTCTTAATCAACAGATGCTGTTAAAGTGACGCTGTTAACAGATAACTGTTGTTAACAGATAACTGCATTGGAATTGTTGCTTATCTTGTCAATCTTTCAAACATTGCCGTCTTTAAATTGTTAATAAACTTGTAAAACTTGTTAACCCTTTCTATGTTAACAGCCGCTTTAAAAATGAGGCTTATAATTTGAATTTACTAATTAATCTATTAATAACATTTGTATGTCTTTCTCTCTTGCAGGTGGAATCTGTGAATTTAGCTCTGGAGATACTCGATGAGTATGATCTGCGGGGTCATAAGATTCGCGTGCAGCGCGCGCAGTTTCAAATGCGGGGCGAATACAATCCCGCGCTGAAGCCCAAGCGCAAGAAAAAGGACAAGGAAAAGTTGCAGAAAATTAAAGAAAAGTGAGTTTTATCTGAACAATATTTAATTTCATAAATTTAATAAAAAAATCTCTTATATATTTAGATTGTTTGATTGGCGACCCGATAAGATGCGCGGCGAGCGATCGAAGAACGAGAAAACGGTTATCATTAAAAATCTATTCACGCCGGAGCTATTTGAGAAGGAAGTGGAGCTCATCTTGGAGTATCAAAACAATCTGCGCGAGGAGTGCGGAAAGTGCGGCATAGTTCGCAAAGTTGTCGTCTATGATGTGAGTGCGAATAAAATTGATAATATTCTGAATTGTTGTATTTAAATGATTACTGTTTATAGCGGCATCCTGAGGGCATAGCCCAGGTGAACATGTCTTCGCCAGAGGAGGCCGACGTGGTCATCCAAATGATGCAAGGTCGTTACTTTGGACAGCGACAACTGAGCGCCGAGCACTGGGATGGCAAAACCAAATACAAGTGAGTCAATGTTATAGAATTCCTTATTGACAAAGCCTAAATCTATTTATTTCCTCTACAGAATCGATGAATCAGCCGCTGAGGCTCAGGAGCGACTGTCCAAATGGGATGAGTATCTGGCAGCTGAGGAGGCAGCCAAGCAGGAGGCAGAGGAGGCGCCCAGCGACAGTCCTCCGGCATCTGATGCCATTGCCTAAGGTGTGTCTTTTTTTATTTAATCCATAAAATTTGAAACTAATCATTGGTTTTATCTTTTAGCTTGTTTTTTTGTTTAGTTTGCTGTGCGTACCTGCGATCCTTGCCGCGACGATCGATGACCTCCAGTACAACCTCATTGGCCAGCGAATTGGGATAGGTGACATTCCAACGATTGTAGATCTTGTAACGATTCGCCTCGCTCACTTTTGGCATCTTGTGCTGGCAAATGAAACGCAATTTGTCCGGACAGGAGCGCGCCGACCAACGATACTTCAAATTCGGATCGTAGACAGCGCAATTGTTTTCCAATGGCTTGCTGTTGGAGATAAGTTGCACATAGCTAAAATTGTTGCTTTCACATTAAACGACATCCGCCAATAAATCAAATTCAATCAAAATTCAATTAAATTTTTGTATATTTACGTACGTCGGATCCATTTTAGTGAACGCATCGTAGGTCAAGTTGCGACTGCTGATGCTCCATTGCCAGAATTTGTTATGATGATCGTAGGTAGCGCCAATCCAAATGGGATCGTGTTCTGCACAATGGGAAAATACATTTGAAATTTAGTTTAAAAATATACCAAAATATTTGATTAAAAATTTGATATAATAAGGGGATTATCCCTACTAAATGTCAGTTAACTTTTATATTTGCTTGTAAGCATTGCCATAAATGAACAACGAAAATATAAAGATCAGATATTTTTTAAATTTATGATTCAAGTTATTAGCTACAATTTTCTAAGCTTCTTTCTCAACTTTAATTTCTATTTATAAATCCAAATTTCTTGGTTTTTCAAATATTAACAACTCTTGTTCACAAGTAAATTAATTTGCTCGCTATATTTCCTTGTTATCTTATCTGTTTTTTTGAAAAGTTGACTCGCTCATTAGTTAAAGTTTTCACTTACCGCCCGCCAGCATATCCTGGCGCTGCAGGAAGGTTCTCAGCTTGCGATCCGCGTACTTGGTCGGCTCGGCCAAATTGGCGTTCTTATCCTTGCAGAAGAAGTGCGCCTCCAGCCAGCTGCTGCGCTGTGATACCAGCGAGTAGCAATCGGTGCCCACGCGCTGAAATTGCGGCGGGCACATGGCGTACATGCGACGATTGTGCGGCTTTGTGGCGCCGCCCTCCAGTGTCTGTGGCGAGGGGGCGGCGGCGGCGGGGGCGGCGGCATTGGCAAAGCTGACACCAGCGCTGGCAACGCTTGAATGCATCTGTGCCTGGCCTGTGTGTGCCACTGGAATGGGAATGGGAGTACGATGATGTTATTATTAGCTGCCAACGGCAGAGTACGCAACGCGTACAACGCGGCGTATGCGCAATTTACTCACATAAACCTAAGGTAATTACTAGGCAGCTCAACATCATTTGGCTGCGGTTGCTGCTCATGTTGCACGCTTGATGTGATTCCTTGTTGCAACTACTCAACTTTTTGTTGTTTTTAGTGGGGATTCAATTTGTTTTCCTCGCTCGCTTGGCAGCTTTTTTTACATATCTCTGGAAATTGCTGAAGTGCTGAAAGTAAAAAATGCAAAATAAATGTTAAACATTTGTTATTCTCTCTTTCTCTGTGAACTTTTTATCTCTGCATAATATAATATGTTTTTGAATATGTGCAAAACCACTAACAAGTGTTTCTCCTGATGGATGAATCGAAATTCTTCTTCTTTAAGAGATTTCTGTGATTTATTAACACTTCATTAATAAACAAATTTAACGCTCGTTTAACGCTCATAGTTGACCAACATTATCTGCTTGCTTTTGTTTGAAATCCCTCTTAGCACTTTCATAAATTGGCAAACTACTGTTTGTAGTTATTGTTGTTGCTGAAGTTACATTCTATTTGCAATTTGTTGATTTATTTGTTTGTGTTGTAATTTGCCTTGGTCCATTGGATGTGACACACATTCACAAACTCAAACTCAGACACACACATTCTGGTTTAACTTTGTTCATGTTATGGCAGCTGCTTCTAAGCCCAAATAAGCTCTTAATTATACATTTAAAAGGCGTTGGCCATAAGTGTATGAGACTAATTTATTTGTCACCCAAAGACATTTATTAATATTTGTTTGCATATTTAAATGCAGTCTCTTTGTGGCTTTCGTAGCACAATTGTTGTGTGCCACAATGACACAAGCTGTATGAAATAGATTTATGTATTCAATTTAAATCTCAAATTGAAGGTAATTGTTGTAGTAAGTCTTGTCTTGTTAATCAGCACTTTAGCAGCACTCAATTAAGAAATTTAGAATAAATGCTGCAATACTTAAGTGAAGTACAGCTTTTAAAAGTAGTAGTTTTAATTAAACACACTTAAGCAGAGGAAAAACCTCTACGATTTATGTGCAGCTTTCATGTGTTAAAAAGTCTTCAATAAAATTTAAGGAACAACTTAAATATTGTATTCCAAATTACTAAATATTCTACTTAAATTTTCCAATTTCTGTAATAGACTTTTTCAAATAATGTAGTTAAAAGCAATTGGAAAATCATTTACACACTTTTATTATAATTTAACTTTTTATAATGAATTCAATATTTTAATATTTTTTAACAACAATAAAATTTGACTGAATAATTATATTTTCAGAAGCATTTATTCAATTGCAATATTAAATTATCGACTGACTTTCAAATTGGTTTACTGACAGCGAAACATTCAGTTTATTGCTAAAACTACTCACAATAATATTTATATGATAAATCATTTATTAATTCGATCAATCGCCTTTCTCTGGCGTTGCCTGTATTCATATCTAAGTCGATCCCAAATTCCTTGACACATGCGCAACAGTCGCAGGTCGAGTTTCGAGCAGGCCAACTGATATTGGCCACGTATCAGTTGCTTGGCCTGTCGCAACTGACCACGTTGAATGAGGGAAATGCTGTAATAGAGCTTGCAGCGAGCCTGCAACAGGGGATTCCCCAATCGCAGGCCAATCGAGAGCTGTTGCAGTGAGATTTTGCCCGCCGTCTCAGCGCAGCCCTCGAATTGGTCACCCAACGCCGAATAACCGCCACCCAAAGTGGACAGCCAGCACATCAGCTGCTCCAGTTGGATGTGCTCACAGATGCTTCGTGTCAGCATTTGTGTCCACTTATAGTCAATACTAAAATGGGATGGAGGATGCAGAATCAGCCACAACAATTGAACGCCCTGCTCATGTTGCAGCCAATTGCGGAGCACCTTCTGTTGCAGTACTTCACGCAGCACGTAGTTGCCACTAACGGCATCCAGTTCCGAGAGCAATCGACGCACTAGATTATCCTTAACCCGCTGCTTGCCTTCGCCAGCGGATTCCACTTGGATTGGAACTCGGACTGGACGATTATAGTAATGACGTCGTTTCCAATAGTCGATGACGCACACAATTAATGTCATGCTGTGCACAGCGAGGAGTCTCAGTCAATCCTCACAAATAATGTGTTGTCAAATAAAATGTTTGTTGCATACTTTTGGGCGGCGACTAAAATTTCAATGCGATTTGTCTTCGTTTTGCCAGGAAATTCGTTTTAATTTGAACAAAAGCTTTCTAAAAGCTTGCTGAGACTATATGCTATAAATTATAGTTGTATAGATAGATGTAGATATTTAAATATATAGATATATAAGTATATTAATATACCTTTATATAGTTGACAGTTGCAAAAAGAGAGTATCATAAAAGTGCTCATCATACAATAATTTTGGATGAGTAGCATTTGCTAACATTTGCTTATTAAAATATATAGACTCTCAACAAATTGTGTTAAAAAGGTCTTAAGAAAAAGGCTCTCAAAAGGTCACATTAGTCAAGATATCTATCATAATAATAGCTTTAATTTGAACATTATTTAAAATAGACAACTATAATATCTTAGCTTCCGTCTGTCATTCTCTTGCTGCCACTCCTCGCGCTCTTTCTCTCTCTTCCTCTATCTCTCTCTCTCTCTCTCTCTCTAATTGAGCTATTCGAGCTTGCGGCTAACCCAATGTCAAAGCCATTGGCATCTGTCGCTGCTGCCGTTGGACATTTTCACAACGCAGAGCGATAAACGTGCAACGTCGCATCAAATCATATATAATTTATGTTGTTTTGTTTATAAAATATGAAAATAACACAAATTAAAAGTGCCGACAATCCTCAGATCCAAGACGGAGATATCTCTCTGTATGTTTATGTATGTATCTCTTTCTCTGTCGCTCTCGACACGCATAAGACTGGCTTGACGGCTTTGGCAGACACTGTGACTGTTGTTGTTGTTGTTGCTATGGTTGTTTTTGTAATTGTTGCTGTGCCTATTGGCAACTTGGAGGCACACAGCTGAGCCAAAGTCGACGACAAATTCCACAACGATGACGACTGCGACTGCGACTGCGACTGCGTTGACATTGACAATGGGCCTCTGTCTCCGTTGCTGTAGTAATTGTAATTGTTGTCAGTCTGTCAGTCAGTCAGTCTGTCTGTCTGCCTGTCTGTCTTTCTAACTGCGTCTGCCTGTGTGTCTTTCCCATCGGTTTGTTTGTTTTGTTTTTGCCTAGGCCTTCAAGGCGCTGCATATTACGGCTTGACATGTGTTTGAATATTGCCAATAAGTAGACGCCAGGCAGGCAGGCAGGCAGCCATTCAACGAGTCGACACCCACAATGTGCTCATGAATACACTCATAAAACTGTTGTTGTTTTGGTTGCTCTACAAGTGGGCGACTGATTTGACTGATTTATGACCGCCTTTGAATGCAGTTCGAAGTGGGAGACAACATGCGAATAGCATTCGATTCGAATACACATCGAGATAAGTATCTATCATCTAACTTTAAGTGTCTGTCGCTCTGACCTTGATCTTGAACTTGCTGGGCGTGTCTGGACTTGTTGATTATTACAGCATCGCATCATACATATGTATGTATATCGGAACATCCATCAGACATGCAACTGCGATGAAATCACATAAATTTGTTTCCCTTTCCTTTTTTTGTTTTTTTTGGTTAGTTCCAACGAAAATGTGTTTTTAATTTGATTTTTGAAAAATTCAAACAGTTCTGGGGAAATCGTAAAAACAGAACGCAGTAAATGACAAAAACGGACACGAATCAAATCAATCAACGGACCCCAAAGGCTTATAAAACATACATTTTATGAATGAGATTATTTAATTCATGGTAGAAGAAATACCCTGGGCAACCTTTAAATAATATCATAACATATGTATACAAAAATACAATATTTTAGATGTGACTGTAGCATACCCACATTAACCTTCAATTTTAAATTAAAGGGTATACAAATGTTATTTTTGCCGTCACCATAAGCTTCCCTGCTTTACCCTTTGATTTTTTAACAACCCAACATAAAATTCGATTTAAAGTCCATCCAAGAACGCAAAAAATTTAAGTTTTTATGTTTGAAATAAAGTTAAGAAATTAACAAAGTTGTTTTTATTTTTTATATGTTGATAAATGAGCTGTGGGCGTGTTTGGACTGGAACTAAAGAGTTAGCTATGTTTTTTTCAAGAATTTAAATAAACCTTGAGAGAGGCTTAATATTTATGCGAAAATTATAAAAAAAACAGACAAAAGTTCGTGGAATTCTGAATAAGTTGTTAATCGTTGATGACTTTATAATAATAAGAGTTGAAAAATATTAGAAAATAAATCATCCAAATGTGAACACAATTTGTAGACATCATTCAGTCAGCACTCAACAAAATTAGGAAGCTGGCTGAGTGGTTTTTTTCTTATTGCCTTAATTGAGATAACCACCCACACATTAGTTCACTCAGTCAGTCAGTCAATCAATCAATCAGTCGGGCAATCAATTGAAAGCGAAAAGTTGAATGTTCGCAGCAGCATCTTTTGGTCTTAACCTCTTGACGCGGGTTCAATGCGAACAGCTGCCTCATAAATCTTCAAAAAAATATATTCTCTTGGTTGATTTGTTTATTTTCGGTTTTTTAATATATTATTTCTCTAATCTGGCAAACCGGTTGGAGTATCTGACAAATTGTCGACATTATTCTTACAACTTCTCGTCGAAACAGACTAAATTGAAACCAAAACAAATCAAAACAAACCTTTAAAACCAATCTTCACTCTCCACTTGGCATTTGGTGCTCCCAATCAATTCGGATAAGAGTTAACCCGTTTTTTTTTGTTCACTCAGCTAATTACAGTCCAAATAATTAACATATATTCCGGAAAACAATTTAGCAAAAACATAAAAATGTTAAATATTAAACAAATTTCCAGTTTGCGGTTTAAGCTTTATAAATATTCCTATTATCAGTAGCTACAATACGAGTATCTTTATAATTATTTCTGTTTTTTGTTCATTTGTTTTTATATCTCTTTTTTCCTATTTCTTTTTTTGTCGTAGTGTTTCCGCTCTTAATTAATTTATGCGCATTTTATTGATTTCATGCGTTGCGCATCATAATTGAAAACAAACTGAAATTTCGCTCAAATCAAACCAGATAGCAACGGTTTGAGGATTTGAGTTAGCAGCAAAAGCTCTGAAATGAGATACGCTGAAAATAAATCAGACTTATAAGCCGAGTTGATTTTACCTAGTATATATATTTTTTAATTGCCATTGCTCTCAATCTCGTTCCTGTTTATATTTAACTATTATTCTAGTTTAAGGACTTAAACAAGTAGTTCAAATGATCCAGTTAAATTTATTGAATAAAATTAATCTTTTTTAATCGTTTATATTGATTAAAAATTCAAATAAACTGTTGAAATGAATTTATTGCTTTTATAAATTATAGAAATAAATAATAATTTTGTTACGAATTCAAATATGTCCGAATAATTAAATCTCTGTCATTTCAGGAGCATCAACATTTTGTGCGGTTGTTTTTGAAAGCAGTTGTCACCAAAACACTCAGAAAATTTGTGAAATACACCTGTATATACCCTGTAAGTGTGCTAAAACGTTTTGTGAAACTGCATCTCATTGAATTGGATTTGTTTGCAGTTCACTTCGTTTTGAAATCGTGGCATAATTCAGGCGCCACTTACGACTGTCTCTCGGCAAGCCAATCACCTTTCCGGCGTTGAGCTTTGCTCCAGGACTCAGCGGAGCTGAAAAACAGTTTCCATTTCTCTATTTTGGTTTTTTTCTTTGGGCACCTCTTAACGCATTTTCACAGACACAGACAGACGGCAGACAGAGCACAGCTGCACTGCTGTCTTTGGCTTGGCTATGATAACTTTAGCCAGCAGCTCTGCAGTTGCTCTCAGTCCTTTGGCCTCTCTACCTGTAACTTGTAACTGCTGCTATCAGCCAAAGAAATGGATGTGGCATGGCACGTAGTATCCATCCCATCCTTAGTTGGCCAAAGCGCATCTGATATGCCGTTTGGCGATGGCAGCTGCGTTTCCTCCTTCGCTTTTTTTCTGCTTCGTTCTCTTTATCAATGCGAGGTAATCTCATTGCCCCTGGAGCTGCGTCACGGCTGTGACTCTTGACTGTTTCAGTCTGCAGTCTGCAGTTGCTCTTTCAATATTACTTATAAAGGCATAGCATAGGGCAATGTTCTGTTTAGTCTTTCTCACACACAAAGTGCAGAGATAAAAAGTGAAAGTCATTTTCCTAATGCTCTGCATTCAATTTGCTGTTGCTGACATTGTCTAAAGATGCCAAACTCCTTTGACAGTTGAGCATTTGCAACGATAGCAGTAAAACGCAATCAGATCTCTGAGTGCGGCCCTCGGGTCGTATGCGCAATATCACGCATACGCACAGGCGAACGAGCATTGAAACCATGAGGCTGCACTTTTAATTGAATTCGAGCGAATTGAAAGTTTCAGCCAGTTGTGATTGTGTGCAAGTTTTAAATTAATTTCCAGTTGAGTTTTGCAAAAAGTTGTTTAATGAGTTTAGTCGATGAATTTTAACAATGAATTGCTTTCCTCTACCCATTTACTCAATGGCTCTTTTTCTGGTGAAGCCAATAAAAGTAACACTCAATGTCCGTGATGAATGAGGTCTGTTTGCGTCTGTTTTAATCCGCACACAACCGACTCATCAACTTCTATGTTGGCCCAACCCATTTTCTGGGAACTTGGAAGATTGGCACTTAAAAATCAACGCTTTTGGGTCACTCAATGCGTGCATCATCGCCTTTTTCAGTTATCAATCATTTCCGCTCCACAAAATCGTGGAATCTACCTGCCCCAAGTAGTTTCGAGTCCTATCGCCAAGTATGACATAATTTCGACTCAAACTCAATATCAGCTGCATCAATTACATTAGGCCTGACTTTGACTCAAAACACGTACTCAGCACCCAAGTATGCGCTGTGACTGACTGACTGTAGCCCCCCATACCTCTCCTTTTTACCTCCCATTCCCTGTCATCTCCACAAGCTGTTTTATGCATTTTAAATTTGTCAAGTCGCCGTCATCGACCAAATAAATTTGCGTATGTGGCGCAGGCGCCAGCGACGTCGATGTCTGTAACACGTATGACACTCGAACTACAACTACAACTACACAAACTACAAACAACAATAATAACAGACATATATTGGATATATGCGTATGAGTAGAGCAACAATTTTGCTCTCAAGTGATGTCATGCATTTGAATTGATGCCGAACCGTCGCCCCAGCCTCTTTAATCTCCATTCGTTCAGACGCACGCCGATGTAAATCTTAAAGCAAATGCCACGATCTTCGTTTCAATTACAGTTTCAGTTTCAGCATCAATTTGTATACCCTCTAGCCATAATTCTATTAAAATGCTGATAGTAAATATTTGAATCAGAGAGGAAGACTGCTATGATAACTACTTCGTTTTCAAGAGCGTTAACTCTTTGTTCATTTAAAGAGAGGGCATCTCAAAGTCGTCTACTTCTGACTAGAGCACTTTCAGTTGTTTTTTCTGCTATTTCCCAGTCATATTTTGTTTTATGGATTTTCTGTTTGCATTGACATCAAAATGTCATTTGAATTGTGTTCTTTTTTTTGCTAAAATATTTTCGATTAATTATTTGCCAGGCTTGAGAAAGAGAGAAAACTGTTTTTAATTTATGCCAAATATTTGTGCAAATTAATGCCAGGCAAACACGCAAATTTTTGTGTGTGTGACCGCACAAAGTTTGCTTTCATAATTTGAGCCTGCTAGGAAAATTGCTTGGCCTGGAAGGAAAACCATTTGCAAAGTGGACAAGCCATTGTTGTGTTTCTCCACCTCCTCCTCCTTGTTGTTGTTGTTGTTGTTGTTGGGTCAACAATATTTTTGGCGCGTGTCTGTGACTCAGTTGACACTTTTCATGTCGACCCCTGATCCCCGGTTCCCGACTGGGTAATTTGTGTTAGCTGCAGCATCTTTCTGCCCCAGTTGTAGGTGGACACACACGCATTCGAGTTGTTAGTTCCGCATCCTGTGGCAGCCTGGTTCATGTTCCCCATTGTTGCTGTTCCCTTGTTCATGTCAACAATAAATCAAAAGTTTTATCTTACTAGCCTGAGTCTGTGTCCCATAGATCCAACCGGCAAATGGGCGGACATATTACATGCGTCAAGCCATGAAATCATTTGCAGCCTCAACAGTTTTGTTTGCCTTTCTCTTTTTCCCCCCAATGTGTAAAATTCTTATAGGAGCATAATGAAGGACACTTTGGCCAGGACTGCCATGCAGTCCCAGCTCAATCATGTCGCCAAATTGTTTGCCAACATGTTGAAAATCCGCTTGGCAGACGCTAAAGCAAATACAAACATTTTTCAGTTTGATTTCCATTTGCATTTCAGTGCTATTTTTCCTGCATGAGAATTATTTCCGTTTAGCCGTAATTTATTGTCCTGCAGCAGCAGCGGCAACAGCAGCAGCTGCCACGCGTTGTGGCTGCCACATTTGTTGACTTAACGGCTATGCAAAGTCTGCGTCGATTTATTGACCAACTGACATATGTACATATGTATGTGTGAGTGGAGTGTGTGTGGGTATGGCTGATTAATAAGTTAAGACAGTTCTTTGGCCCATTTCTGGCATTCGTTCAGCTTTTTGTTACTTCAAAATTCAAATGCCAAGGCGAACATCAAATTGGTTGCGCGTCAAAACACAACTCACAAATCAAATCAAATCAAATCATACAAATTAAATTCAGAAAATCTAAAACTAAATCTAAATCCAAAGGCAATCAAAATGCCGCTTCAAGCGACGAATTTGGTAAGACAGCAACTTGACTTGACAGCAAATTGCATGCAAATTTTGTTCCAGTCTTCCAACAATAATAAAATCTGACTAATACACTTCATTTTGTTTTGTAGTTAAGCTCAGGTGAGTCTCCAACTCAACTGAATCATCGATATTAAGTTGCCCATCAGCTGAGTTGGAAGTTGTGACAATTTCGAGTACTCGTAGTGCAATTCACTTTATTCAACTCGTTACGAGTACTTTGCATATTTGTATGTAATTTCATAAAAGCATCGATTGCGTGTGTCGCAAATTGTATAAATATTTGATAGATATTCAATTGTATCAATATTTGTGTTGCATTCAACCAATTGTTGTGGCTATCGTTGTTGAAATTGAATGTCCACAATGGTGGCATTCACAATTATTACGCATACGCCACGTACACCGCATAAGAGCGAGCGATAAATGCAAATTGCCATCTGAATGTGAATGAATATTGAATGGGTCATTGCATACCCTGCAACACCATAAAACCATGTCAATGGGCGTGTTATGATTCGAAACAGGTGTGAAATGACAAAGTAAACGGATCAATGACAGTTGGTTAAATTAGATTAGTGATTATATCAGAGATTTTCTGTGGGTTTTAGTTAGAGAAGAAAATCGATAGTTTATAGAGCGGTAGATATAATTAGGATCCTTTTATTGTTGGTTTCAGCATTTCAAAAATATTCAGCACTCTTGTTTTTTGTATATATTTATTTAAATTATAGAAGATTGCTTAGCGACCATAAGTGTTTAAGTGGCTCATATAATAAATGAGTTTTTATTAATGCTATCGATTTGTACAACATTAAAAATTCAATAATTTTGGACTCAAATTGACAATGGTTCTGGCAGGATATCTTTCCATTACTCAACCCACTTTATATTCCCATTTCATTTAATTTTTCTCTGTGCCGCAACTTCCATTTTGGTTATGGGCAGCTTTATCGCTAACCGGACGCCTTGTACTGCTCTCCTTCATGTTGTGGTGGAAATTGTAATGGTTGCGGTTGTGGTTGTTGTGGTTTCGATATGGCAATGCAATTTCTGTCACCCAATGCAGACGGCGAGTGACGCTTAATAAATGCACGTGACGATAGTGTTAAAAATAAACATAAATAAAAGTGTCGCTGGCGCTGTGAAGGCAAAAGCCGGCAAAAATAAATATAAATAAGTGCAAATGAAAATGGAAAACGGAGAAACTGAAAGGCGAAAAGCTAAAAAGCGAAAGATGAAAACGTAAATCGCCGACAACGGGACAACGAGCTAAATGTGTGCGGTAAATATTGACTGGGATAAAGACCTGAGGCCAGATGCGGATTCTAAGAGGGGGAAGTAAAAGTGAAGGAAAGGCATAAAACGAATCAAATTGCATTAGGAAAATGCTTAGGATAAATAACGAGGAGATCGAAATTATGCGAATGCATTGGCAACGAGGAAATCTCGTTTGAATTGATGAATGTTGCCTTTTAATTTGATGAGATTGACTTGAATTTATTGCCATAGATATGTCTGATTTAAGTTTTTAAATTTACTAAATTTAAACTTTATTTATTACAAAAATATTGAATAATTTTCTTACCTATTACACCGACTTCTCTGTTGTCCAGCTGATGAAACAAGAACTGGTACAGCTGTAAGTAAAGTAAAATATATTGATAATTTTATTAAATTTATTTCGCTCAGTGTAGGCTGTAATGAGTAGGCTCATTACAAATGTCAATTACTGCGATTCGAATTGTGAAAACAAGCGCTAACTGACACATTGAAAACTGCACGACTTTCTGCAAGCTGATCGCTTAATGGTTAACGACAATTGTCAACGATAACAACAAAATGCTTAAATAATAGTATGAAATTGCGTAATAAATGCTGCTACCAATCAACAACCCGCTGAGCTTTTGGCCAGCTGAGTTGGCCAACCACAGTAGCCATATCCAATTGTCCAGCAAAATCGCACACACTGTCAAGCTGTCGAAATGTGTAAAATCACAACAATACTTAAAAAATAATAATAGTTATTGTAAATTGTAAACAGCAATGTGTTGGGTAAACAATTTAATTTGCTGAAACTTGAACTCGACAATTTAAAATCAACTTGGAGTATCATCAGCATTAAATTAAAGCAATATTTTTTCACTCTCAATTGTTTAACAAAGATTTTGTTTGAAAACTTTAAGCTGTTTGCCAAGTATAATAGAGTAGCATATATGTATGTGTATGGTGTATCTAGTTATATGTACTTAAGTATCTCAGCTCGAGTGCATTTAAGCTTCTTTAAGATTGTTCCTGCTGTTGTTTTTCTTTCTGAACATTTGCTAGGGAGTTCGCCGCACACTGACTATAACAGATAAGATGTTGTTCAGATAGTGAGACAGTACTTCAATAATGAATTTAATTAAATTATACAGGCCTGTTCCGGTTTTCACTTTCGGCAAGATATTGCGAAAGTGAATTTCCCTTACTTGTTCCGGTTTTCACTTTCGGCAAGATTTTGCGAATTGAATTCACGTGACATTGAGCAAGTGAGTTTGAATTCGGAAGGGTTAAATCGATGATTTTGGCATGCTTAGCATAAAATTAAAGTGAAAATAAAATATTTTTAAAATACTTCAATGTTTTGGGAATATTACTACATTATCAGATAAAAAAAAATATTTTATTTGATTTTTAAATAGTTTTTATTTCATCATACCCCAAAATCGATAAGACTCTAACCTAACATTTTTGTCGGATTTGCTCGACCTGTTCTGGTTTCCGCAAATATTTGTGAAAATGAATGGCAACTTTATTAGGGCTGCCCTTGTATGTGAAGAATGTAGAAAATACTTTGGTACATATTTTAAACCACAATTTAAGTGTTTTTATGTATTGCGTAAAATAAATAATTAAATTTCTTGTTTTTTAAATGCAAGTTTGGACAAAACTGTTTGTAATTTAATGCAAAAAAGAACTGCTTATTTATGTAAACAAACACTGTGCAACAATTGACAACTCTGCAAAAAGACATTTCCAGCACTGAAATCAACCCGCGCTTTCAAAAATACAAAAGTTATAACAAAAGAAGGTTTTACCTTTGAAAAATGTTTCGACTTATGATTAAATAAATATTTGATGAATAAATTACATAATTAATAATTATTTTAACAGGCGAAAATTCTTTTGACGCAAATGTCTGATTCGCTTAGAACATTTTCCAGCACTGTTCTGCAAAAAATTACTCAACACAATGTGGGAGGGAAATTCGGAGGGTAATTCGTAGGAAATGTAAAGGAATTTTAAGGGAAATTCGGTCAAATCTTGCGGATTGAAATTCGCAAAAAACAAGTGAAAACCGGAACAGGCCTGATAGTTTAATTATGCTTGAATTAGCGCCATCTATGGCTAAGCAGACGTATTCTCAAGCAGTTATCTGTTATAACAGCTGTATTCCAGCTTTAGAAACTAATCAAATCTCTAAGTTTGAACAAGAAAAATATTAGTTTATTGTATTGCTTAAGTTTACTGAAATATTATCTCTTCTCCAAGAGTTTCTCTTTATTGTTCACCTACTTTTAGTTACCACTGTGCACTACATTTGTGGTTTATTTGTTTTTGCTCTTCTGCTGCCAGTATTCAAGGCATTTGCACTTTGAAAGTTTTTATGTTGCAACATCTCTAACAAAGTTTTCCCCAACTTGCCGCACCAGACATTTTGAATGTTTAAGTTTCCTTTTATGCAAATCGAATATTGGCGGGCCAAACTTTGTCGCATTTATGGAGCAGAAAGGCGTCACATTGTGTGTGTGTGCGAATCACACTCTGCGTTTAGTGCCCGAATATGTGTTGTGTCTGTCTGTCTGTCTGTCTGTCTGGGCACGCCCTGTTTAAGTGGCGCAGGTGGCAACGCCCACAACTTTGATTAGTTTTAATTGCCTAAAATTGGGTGTGCTGCTCTTCTTCTTTTTCTATTGCTCTTTATTCGCCACGCTAATTGAAATTTCTAACCACCAAAAAGAAAAGAAAATATTTCTTATTGTTTATGAAATTGAATAATTTGTCAATTGTGTTGCTTTTTATTAACTACTTTACTTTTGTTTCATACATGCTATGTATGCAAAATGGCAATTAAAACGTGGACATCGCAAAAATAAACAAATTTTAAAAGAATGGGAAAAAATATGAACTGTAGGGGCAGAGGACAGACTGCGGCAGGGGCGTAGGGGTTAGAAGAACTGTCTGACTTGGGAGCACATTTATTAATTCAATTCGTTTGGCAGCCACGGAACGAAATATGAATAAAATAAAAAAAAATAAAACCGCAAAGCAGAGCAAAATATTCGATTGAAATTTAAATTCAAATCAACTTTCCAAGCTGGCGGCAAATTTATGCAGAAATATTTCTTTTTGCGATTCTCAAAGAATGTCAACCAGAAATACGGAACAAAGTGTTCTGAACAGAATGCAAAATTTGTGCTAAAAAAACCTTTCTAAGCATAATTACGAAATACACTTGCATAGACAAAATGGAGACCACAAAGGCAAAAACCATAATCTGGGACATTTAAGGTTGAATGGAGGCGTGGAATCCACAGAGAAGAACAACAATAACAGAAGAGCCGGCAAACAAAAACAAGAATTCCCATTAAAGAAACAACAATGTGGGAAATTTAAGGTTGACATATCCCATATTTCATATACTTCCATATCGCATAACAAATAAACAAACATAAAAGAAACGTGACAATAACAAGGAACGACAAATAGGCTGAAGAAGCTGAAAAGCAGGCGGCGGAGGAGGAGGAGGAAGTGTAAAACATCAGCAGCCGCAAAGGCAAACAAACAAATAAAAAGCAACTAAAATAACAGCGAAAGAATTGCAGAAGCAAATTATGAAAGAAATTTCAGATGCTCTTAGAGTAACGGTTAACGCGCGAAAGGGAGAGGGAGAGAAGAAAGAGGGGGCAAAGTCCATGTCAAACTCAATGACAACTTCGAGTGGCTGCCATTCATACGGCTGCATTCGCTCCAAGTCCAAGTCTGTGTGTGTGAGTGTGTGTGTGTATGTGTTTGTGTTTGTGTATTTTCGGATGCCTCAATGCAAAATTGGACTTTGTATTATTCACTTGTTGTTGTCGTTTTGTTTTTCTTTTTAAGTTGCTGTTGTTTCTGTTTTTGGCCACATTTTGCAGACGTTTCACATACAGCCACACACACACACTCGGTTATGACATTAACAAATTGCATGCATTGCACTTTTATTTGCTGCCTTCAATAGACCAAAATGGATTTATGCATCTCCGATGTGTTCGCTTGGAATAAAAAGCCAAAATTTATGAGTCCGAAATGTCTAAGAGATTTATAGTTATTGCACATAAGAATTAAAAACACGGAAATAATGAAAATGCATTATAAGTAGTTTTTGATGCATATAATCTACATGCATATTTAAATTTAAGTTGCTAAATTTGGTATTTCGCGTGTCTTGCTGAGCTGGTCACTCTGCCTGCCATTGGTCTATCAGGATCACAAGCAGCTAGTTGTCTCGCTCTGCCCTTTGAGCTGCATTTACAGATAACTCCTCTAAGTCTATTGTTCTCTCGTTTGCGTACAATCATTGCCACCAAAGTAATATCAAATTAAAAATCAGTTCTTTACCTAACTTTAAATATTTTCCAGACAAGTTATTGGAATTCGTGCAATAATGTCTGAACACGTTCCAGCACCTGTCTCCGAATCTCCGTTACACAAAAGAACTGACAGCTAGGCGGAATTGCAAGTCAGTTGGAAATGACTTGTGGCAATTTTTGGTATTAGCCAAATGCATTGACCTGCCCTTCTCCAGGTTGCAAGCTATACAGATCGTGCCACAGTTGCGTGGGCCTAACGGTTACAGAGAGTCAGGCAGGCAGCCAATAGACAAACCAATTGAGAACGAGCATCTCAATAGATTTATCTGCTGAGATGCAGGCTAAGGAAAAACTGGAACAATTTGTTGTGGCAATTTGCACCAGTTTGCAATTGTGCGGCATCGACAGCAACTGCCGGCAACGACTTCCAGAGTAATCTGCCGCTCAATCAATGTGCAGCAGGTTTGTTTAGCTGACAAAGTCAAGTTAGAGAGAGAGGGAGAGTCAGATAGAGAGAGAGAGGGAAAATAAGACTGTCTGCTGATTTGAGCTGCCAGCTTATCGAATTAATCGTTTGAATTAGCCTGTTCTGCTTTTTCCAGACAAACAGACAGACTGACAGGGGACAGCTCAATTTCTGTGTGTGGCTGCAACATAAATTGTAGCAATTACCATGTTTACCAGCTCAAAAGACAAACAACAAACAACTTGCAACATGCAACATTAAAACTCGTGCTGCCAAGTTGCGCATCTTGTTAATTATGAATCAAATTTATGCAACAATGGGTGCAGTAGCGAGAGAGACATCTAAACAACATTTGCATAAAGCAAAATGATTTAATTTTTTATATCACAGATACGCCTCGAGGGGCATTTGTTGCAGTTACAGTTGCAGTTGCAGTTGCGCCTGTGCCGAGCTTTGTCAGAGCCAGATTGAGTCTTAAACGTTGTTGATTTGCCGTCCGATAAGGCAGACAACACAAATGTCAGTTGCGCACGCCCACAACACACGATCAAAGCGAAAGGCTGGGGGTCACGGGAGCAGTCGGAGAGGGGAAAGGAGGTTTGCCAATTTGTTCAATTGCGGCAGCCTCTTGGGCGTCACTAATGCGAATCTCGCATCTCGCCGTCTGCATCTCAAAATACTTTAGCGGTTGTTCCACCCCACACTCCCCACACTCCGCACCTCTACCTCTCTCTCTCTTCCCTCTCCCTTTCTCCGTCTCAACTGCCGTTGGCGCTGCTGGAGTTCAATTGACACAGTAACCTCGTCGCATTTTTTATGCCTCATGAATGATTACCGCCTCCAGTTTGTACAGCAATAACAACAACAACGGCAGCTATGGAACGTGTATGATGCATTGCATCTGCTTATTCCGTCTGTCTGCCCTCTCTCTCTCTCTCTCTCTCTCTCTCTCTCTCTCTCCCCTCTTCTCTCATCTGTCTGTCTGTGACTCTGCTTTGAATGCCTCTCGAGTGTGGCTTGTGAAAATTTGTCATTAGGCACAATACTCGCACATTCTCCCAACAGCTATGGACTTAACAAGTTGTCTTGTTTATTTGTAGGCTTCCTCTACCTGTAGGACATCATTAATTTGTCTTTAAGTTTTATAGGTTCTAAAAAATATAACAATAAAATAAATGGATTATTATTTAACGTTATCTTAAATATATTTCTTTATGCTATTCAACCAAATGTCATATTCTTGTTACTTTTATTGTATCTCATTGCAATATTTAGTTTACAGTATTATTATTCATTTTTAATTTTATCATTTTTAGATTATTTGGATCTTTTAATTTTTAACAAATAATTTAATTTTTTTGCCTTACATTTAAATAAATATTTACTGTTCTTTTTTCTTATTTTTCGTATTTCGCATATTATTCAAATTGTAATTTCTTTTCAACCAACCTGAAATCCTTTTAAATATTCCTTAATTTATGTACTTTTGCAGGGTATTTGAACTTCGTCTAGATTGGTATAGATTTATACTTTCCTTCAGCTACCGCGTTTGTTACTGGAAAATTGATTCAGCTACAAATATTTGCATAACTCATTAAGAGCGACGCGAGATTGTAATACGTTAACGTTAACGTAAGCGTTAACGTTAGCATAAAAACGTAAGCGAATACGTAGATAAACTAAGTTCATTGTGCGTATGCCAATGTGTCTGTGTGCGTGTGTGTGTGTGCTAGTGTGTCCAAGGCAGACAAATTTTAAGCAGTTTTGCAGTTTGTGCTGTGATCGTCAAGCGAAAATATTTTAATTAGTTTTTGGGCGGCGGATGGAGGCGCCTCCAATCGGTGGCTAATTGTTGGCATTGACTCAACAAGCGAAACGAGCGCCCCTCGTGTTCAGCATTATGGAAAGATTATGCAAACATGTTAAGAGGTTAAACAAACTGCACAACAACAACTTGGAAGGGGAAAATTGCAATGAAAATGGAAAATTCATGTAGAATATGCTTAGCTAGTTTCAGATGGAAAAGTTGTGACAGCAGATAACTGAATAAATTGTGGGAAGGGAAGTGATTAATTTTAAATAAAACAAGTAATTAAAAACGAGTAACCGGTATACAAATAAAATAAAGCAGAGAGCTCTGACAATAGTGTCAAAAGAACTTTAAGAAACTGTCAAATGTGCTAACGAATATCAAATAATATTTCCTATATTTATATTATGAATCCCTATGAAGAAGTGTTGGAGCAAGTGGTGGACCACATGTTGGCCGAAAGGGACGCGGAGGTGGCCAATCAGTTGGTGCGTCACAAACTAGTCGTGATGATGCAGACCAGTGAGTAAATGCCACCAGTTGTGGATTCATTTGCTCTCATCTATTGCAATCCTCTAATTCTGTGCAGACGTGATACAGATGGCAATGAGCATCTCGAATGCTGCGAATCATGCTGGTCGAACTGTGCCCTGTTATTTCGATGTGGAGCGCACACTTCGTTTGCTTGGAATTCGTGCCAAGGACTTGGAAGCTCTGCGTAATGCCGGTTCCGAGGTGGAGCCGGCCATAAACATCTCGGTGGTGGAGTTACGCGACGAGGATGTCCACAAGAGTCCTCAGCTGGATATCAATCAACAGAGGGGCATGCGCAGTGGTCCCCACATCCCCAAGTATCTGCCGCCTTATCCCAGTCTGCACACCTACAGGAACACCATGATGGACATGTTCACCGACAGGAACTACGTCTCGGAGCGGGAACGTCTGGCGCAGCATCATCTCAATACCCAGAGGGCTATCAATGGATTCTATCTGCGGACAGAGCCAACTACTTCGCTGTTTACCGAATCTCAAGAGGTCACGGAATTCATGGGTGAGTTTCTACAGATTCCCAATGTCAGCTCTAAATTTCCTTCGAACTGATAGTGCTCACTTTGAACTTGCCCAAGAAACCTGCCTATTTGGAGGCTCTGATGCCACGTGACGAGGTCTTTGATGTGGATATTTATGAATTCAAAGAGTCGCCAAATGAAATGGGTAGTTATAACTTACTTAATTGTTCTTATTCCATAAACTCATTAATTTACTATCATAGCGCAAAGTAATGCCTTCCTTAAGGAGCCACTGTTGTTGAATTTTGATGAGCAAGAAGATCAAGAAGAAATGAATTTGGATGAGCAAGAAGATCAGGAAGAAGTGGATTTGAATTCGGATGAGCAAGAAGATCAAGAAGAAATGAATTTGAATGAGCAAGAAGATCAGGAAGAAGTGGAATTGAGTTCGGATGGGCAAGAAGATCAGGAAGAAGTGGATTTGAATTCTGATGAGCAAGAAGCTCGGGAAGAAGTGGATTTGAATTCGGATGAGGAAGAAGATCAGGAAGAAATGGATTTGAATTCGGATGAGCAAGAAGATCAGGAAGAAATGGATTTGAATTCGGATGAGGAAGACGATCAGGAAGAAGTGGATTTGAATTCGGTTGAGGAAGAAGATCAGGATGAAGTGGGTTTGATTTCGGATGAGGAAGAAGATCAGGAAGAAATGGATTTGAATTCGGATGAGGAAGAAGATCTGGAAGAAGTGGATTTGGATGAGCAAGACGATCAGGAAGAAGTGGATTTGAATTTGGATGAACAAGAAGATCAGGAAGAAGTGGATTTGAATTCGGATGAACAAGAAGATCAGGAAGAAATGGATTTGAATTCAGATGAGCAAGAAGATCTGGAAGAAGTGGATTTGAATTTGAATGAGCAAGATCAAGAAGAAATGAATTTGGATGAGCAAGATCAGGAAGAAGTGGATTTGAATATGTATGAGCAAGAAGATCAGGAAGAAATGGATTTGAATTCAGATGAGCAAGAAGATCTGGAAGAAGTGGATTTGAATTTAAATGAGCAAGATCAGGAAGAAGTGGATTTGAATTTGGATGAGCAAGAAGATCAGGACGAAGTGGAATTGAGTTCGGATGAGCAAGAAGATCTGGAAGAAGTGGATTTGAATTCGGATGAGCAAGAAAAACAGGAAGAGATGAATTTGTATTTTGATGAGCAAAAAGATCAAGAAGAAATGAATTTGGATGAGCAAGACGATCAGGAAGAAATGAACTTGAATTTGAATGATCATGAAGATCAGGAAGAAGTGGATTTGAATTTGGATGAGCAAGAAGATCAGGAAGAAGTGGATTTGAATTTGAATGATCATGAAGATCAGGAAGAAGTGGATTTGAATTTGGATGAGCAAGGAGATCAGGAAGAAGTGGATTTGAATTTGGATGAGCAAGAAGATCAGGAAGAAATGAACTTTAATTTGAATGATCATGAAGATCAGGAAGAAGTGGATTTGAATTTGAATGAGCAAGAAGATCAGGAAAAAGTGGATTTGAATTTGAATGAGCAAGAAGATCAGGAAGAAATGAATTTGAATTTGAATGATCATGAAGATCAGGAAAAAGTGGATTTAAATTTAAATGAGCAAGAAGATCAGGAAGAAATGAACTTGAATTTGAATGATCATGAAGATCAGGAAGAAGTGGATTTGAATTTGGATGAGCAAGAAGATCAGGAAGAAGTGGATTTGAATTTGGATGAGCAAGAAGATCAGGAAGAAATGAACTTGAATTTGAATGATCACGAAGATCAGGAAGAAGTGGATTTGAATTTGAATGAGCAAGAAGATCAGGAAGAAGTGGATTTGAATTTGAATGAGCAAGAAGATCAGGAAGAAATGAATTTGAATTTGAATGATCATGAAGATCAGGAAAAAGTGGATTTAAATTTAAATGAGCAAGAAGATCAGGAAGAAGTGGATTTGAATTTGGATGAGCAAAAAGAACAGGAAGAAATGAATTTGAATTTGAATGAGCAAAAAGATCAGGAAGAAGATTATTTGCATTTGAATGATCAAGCATGTCAGAAGGAAGTTGATCTGAATTTGATTGAGCAAGGAGATCAGGAAGAAATGAATTTGAATGAGCAAGAACATCAGGAAGAAATGAACTTGAATTTGAATGATCATGAAGATCAGGAAAAAGTGGATTTAAATTTGAATGAGCAAGAAGATCAGGAAGAAGTGGATTTGAAGTTGGATGAGCAAGAAGATCAGGAAGAAATGAATTTGAATTTGAATGATCATGAAGATCAGGAAAAATTGGATTTAAATTTGAATGAGCAAGAAGATCAGGAAGAAGTGGATTTGAATTTGGATGAGCAAAAAGATCAGGAAGAAGTTTATTTGCATTTAAATGAGCAAGAATGTCAGGAGGAAGTTGATCTGAATTTGATTGAGCAAGGAGATCAGGAAGAAATGAATTTGAATAAGCAAGAAAATCAGGAAGAAATGAACTTTAATATGAATGATCACGAAGATCAGGATAAAGTTGAGTTCAATTTGAATAAATTCGAATGAGCAAGAACAGGAAAACTATGAATCAAACATGTGGACAATGCCCACAATTGATCATGTTAATAATGATGAAGACGATGAATGGGAATCAAATCCGAAAGATGATGAGGAAGACAAGCCAATGGTGGTTATTCAGAAGAATAACTAACGCAGAAAATGAATCAAATGAAACAGTTAATTTACAATGAATAAAATTTTTACTACTTAAATAATAGTTCATAGACTCTTCGAATAATCTGATTGAAACTGGAATCTGGAATTTGGAATCTTTCACAATCTCGTCTATTGTCTTTTTTATGGGGGTATAAAATTCGTGTCCAGCTCTTTTCAGTTAATTACAAAGAGTCCTGCAAGCAAATATGCAATGCGAGCAATTTAATTTATTTCAATTACATTTCATTAAAAACTGACACACGTTCTCAAGAGGATTTGAGGTGCTCGCCTCTGTCTCGCCCACACTCTCCAAGCTAAAAAACAAATGAGGCAAGGGGCGAAAGGGTGCAAAAGTTCAAAGTGCCACAACGTGGCACTGCAATTCCCAACTCCTGCTGGCTCCCGATGTTGCCTCCTGATGCTGATGCTAACGGTTACGATTCCAGAGTATTAAATAACTTTGTAATTTAATTAACTTTGACGTCGTCGTCTCCGTCGTTGTCGTTGTCGTTGTCGTCGCGCCGCTTAACTTTGATTAACGTTTTGCAATTTTTCAACAAGTTTCAGTTGAACTTCTCTCACGTAGCCTGTGTTCCCAGGATGCCCCAGGTGAAGTGTGGGAGGGACAGCTAAAGGATAAGGATTGCCGTCTGTATTTAAACTTGAAGAGTTCGGATTACACGCGACTTTCGCAAGTGCCTTTTTTGCCATGTTGCAGTTATTTCTGTGTCTTTCAAGTTATTTGATCCAAAGTATTCGATATTTGAGACAACTTTGAGACTTCAAGCTGTATTTTTAAAGGATTTAACTATTATCTAACTTGACTAGCGAAATTCAATTATAGAACTAATTAAAATCACAACTAATGATTGTCTTGTTGCCGCTTGCAACAACAACAACACTTGCCACAATCTTTTTATAGTTTTGCCAACTTTTTGTTGGCCTTTCTGCCAAATGGATTTCAACATTTCCGTTGATTATTTGATTTGGCAACAGCTGAAAGCATTTCACACACAATTTGACTTTGATGCCGGATTTGTAGATTTGTAGATTTTCAGAAAGGGGTATCGAGGGGGGGCAGGTAGAGGGGGCAGGGATGTTGCAGCTGCAGCTGACGGGCGCCGCCTGTTTGGCTTGCAACATTAAAATGCAAAACATAAACAATGAGGAATTGAGGAATACAATGTGCACATGGGTCATAAAGGCTGGAGCACATTAAAAGCCAAAGTCGAAGCCAAATTTCAAAAAAACAAAATTCTCAATTTGAAATGTGCAATAATTACGCAAATGAAAGGCCAACAACAAACAAATTCGGAAATTGTTTAGATACACAACTGCACTTATTTTTTTGTTCCAGTTTCAAATTGATTGTATTATTTTTTTTTCTTTGGGTTTTTACGGCTTGTGCCTATTTCGTTTGTCATTTTAACCCAATTTAACCCATGTTGGCCTGCCACAAAAATGGCAGCGGCAACAGTTTTTTGTTTATTTGCGGTCAACTGAGATAAATTTGAAAATTATGGCACAGTTTTGATTTCTTGTTTCGTTTTATTTTCTGTTTTTTTTTTGACCAGCAAGGCCAGTGGGCGTGGTTGTGGGCGTGGTTCCAGCTTATGCTGGAAATATTAGTTTCAATTATTTATTTTAGTTGATTTATTTTAGGCACGAAACGCATAAAAAACAGCTAGATAAAACGACGGAAGTGGAAACGTGCAAGAGCATAAAATGTATATTAAAAAAATAAAAACAGCCAAAGAAAATATATAAATAAGAAAAAAAGGGTATACAAGATGATAAGATACTCTGTATATTACATTTTGAAATAGGATTCTGTGTAATAATGATAATGAAACACAGATCTCGCTTTTAGGTCCTACATACTTTTAATTTTTAATAATAAAATTTATTTAAAATTCTGCAATTGTTTCAACATCGAACTCTATTTGTTTCTGAAGCTTAAACTGCATTGTAATTTCTTTAATATTCACTGTGTGCCAAAAACTGAATTTTGTCATAAACTTTACATTTTCATTTCAGTTCACACACACACACACACACACACACACACACTCACTCACTCACAGACATGGGTATATATGTTATCTTGTTTGTTTGTGACTCGCTTGGCCAAACAAAAGCCAATTTTTCATAAATCTTTTTTCGTCCCGAATCGCACTCCTCTCCTTGCGTTGCCCCTTATCACAGTGAACTCCCCCTATATCAATCCCATACACACACACACATCCCACTGTACTCCCCTGGTGTACGCTTGCCATTTTACGGTTGCATTTTAACCTTTTTCTCTTGAAATATACTTTAAATTTAACGCTCTGTTGTGTGGCTATAAAAATGCTGGTTGCTCATACGCCCCGTTGTTGTCTGCGCCCCCAAAAAGATACAAATTGCTGGCTCGTTATAATTATGACGTCGTTTTTACTGTTGTCAAGGGGCAGACAACAACAACAACAACAACAAGAACAACTGACTAAGCATGCCACAACATTTGTAGTCGTATGCTAAGAAAAGTCTCTAAGCAAATCAATTCAAGTTCACGCTTCTCTCGATGGCTTAAGAATTGTGGCGCGTGTGTGAATTTTCTTTATTTTCTTTACTTCGCTTTGCTTTTGGCATTGCATTACTTGACTTTCCTTTCGTTTTGTGACCGCTTTTGTTAGCTTTTCGCACACGTTGGCTTTGGCTTTGAATGGAAATGGGAATGAGAATGGAAATGGGAATGGAAATGGGTATGGAAGTGGAAGTCGTGG
The DNA here is from genome assembly GCA_037043435.1 of Drosophila suboccidentalis. Taxonomy (NCBI): domain Eukaryota; kingdom Metazoa; phylum Arthropoda; class Insecta; order Diptera; family Drosophilidae; genus Drosophila; species Drosophila suboccidentalis. The sequence goes on from JBAMBK010002328.1 coordinate 552,122, forward strand.
AATGGAAATGCCGATGCGATCCTAAAGTTGCTTCAGCTGTTTGTTGCCATTTTGGTTTATTTGATTTTTATTTTGTATGTTGGTTTTGTTTTGGCCTTGTTTCTTCGCTCTCTTCCAGCTCTCTCTCTTCTTCAAGCTACCTCATGTTATTTATGTGCATGTCTTTTGTTATTTTGTATGCTTTTCAACCAGCAACAACAGCGAATCCGGCAGAAAAACGCTGGCAAATCGCTCGTCAGACACGCGCGTGTTTAGCATAAGAATTCGCCATTGACTTTCTGCCTTTCGCCTTTTGGGAATTGTAAATTTTTCGACGCTGTCTCCCTAAAGTCGAACCGAAACACAACCTTACTTAACTAATGAAACGACTGAAGTAAAACTCTTTCGCATGCAATTCACCCGAAGAAAGAAACTAAATGGAAGAGTTACTGGCAAATCTACACAAATTTTGTTAACGAAATCGAAATTCGATGGAGAGTGTCATATCAATAAGTTGTTGAATCTGACAGCCACAATTTTTGTGGCGAATTCTAAACAAGAAATTCAATTGCTAACATAATAAATATAATGTTACAAAATTATAACGAATTCAAAATAATATTTATATTGATAGATTAACTGGCAGGTCACATTAATTCATTGTTTATTTTTCTTACTAAATTAAATACAAATATCAATATATTCTTTAGTTTATGCGGAATAATTCTTGATTTGAGTAATTGATTTATGGTAAAACTTTAATTAATTTGAATTAAATGATAATAAATCTAAAATCTAAAGGGGTTAAGTATTCAATTCAATCATTTAATTGTTAAATCTCTTGTTTTTTTTTGGTAAGATTTCTTGCGATTTCGTTTTCGAGCACACAATAGTTAATATAACTAACTAGCCCAACTCAGTTGCTCGTTGTGTGTTGTCCCTACAACTGTTCATTTGTACGTGTTATTCGCACGTTTTGCTGTTGCTTTATGGCTGCCTTTATTATGTAGCCCCGACCCAGACCCAGACCCAGACCCAGACCCAGATCTGTTGCCTGCCCCCTTGATTCTGTTCCCTACTGTATCAACATCCTTCTAGTCAAGTTTATTTCTCTAGTTATGCATGTGTATCAAATGTCTGTGCGTGTTTAAGTGTGTGTGTGTTTATATGCATGTGTGAGTGTGTGTGTTGGTGTTGCCATCGTTTGTTACTCGATATTATGGCAGCTATATAAAAGTACATTTACTGTATACATATACATGATGGGTATTTTTAGCATCGCTTGTGCGTTTTACGTGCGTAACGTGTTAAAATTAACACGAGGCGCCACAAGCAGCTGCCACATTGCGCATACGCCCTGTGTGCTGTGTGTGTGCGTGTGTGCGTGTGTGTTCTGCTTGATTAAATTGATTGAATTTGATTGCTGTCTGAGCCTGTTGCCTGCCTTTGGGTCCTTGCAACACAGTGTTGCATATTTCAACGGCAACTGCAAAAGCAATTAGTTACACACTGAAAGTAGCCAACATGTATCTCAGAGACAGAGAAAGACAGAGTGGGAGAGAGAGAGAGAGATAGAGAGAGAGTGTACCTCACCTGTGTTTTGCATCCTCCCGTTATGCTAATTTGCATAAGTCGAAACACAGGCGGCAATTTCCACGAAAATGCAACGCAATTGAATTAATGAGTTGACTGAGAACAACTCTGAGTGAAAAACAGCAATAAAGGGAAGGGGAGAAAGCACGAGTAGCCAACGAAAATGTTTTGAATACCTAATGTCTTAATAATGCGAAAGCGTGCAGATTCCGATTTAGTTGGCAATTCAGATGCAGTTCGAATTGCACTTGCATTTACTTTGCATCTCAAAGTAACAACAAAACTTGAGATTGTCAATTACAATGCTGCTTGAAGGATCGGCAAAGATGAATCTCATCTCCCATCTATCGTCTCCCGTCTCCCGTCTACAATTCAATGTCTAGTCGACGAATAGTGAGTGTAATCTGAACACTCGCTTCCGTCAGCGGCTTGTCTCATTAGCTGCCTGCATTCCCAGCGTGCATTCTGAGAGGTTTGTTATCTTTTGTCAAAAGCAAACACAATGGAAAACGCTAACAATAATAAATACATTCATTATCATTATGATGATGATAATGATGAGGTTGCTTATGTTGCATTAAGCTGAGCCGAGCTGAGCTTAACTCCGCTGGCGAGGCATCAACTTGTTGGCCAGTCCAAGTTTCGCATTTCATAATCATAACAAGTGCAACAGCAACATCAACATTTTGCCCCACTGAAGCTGCCCATTTGCGTCAAGCAGCAGCCCGCAACAATGGCAACCTCAAAGTCGTGGCAAGGAAGTCAGCAAAGTCAGTTATCTCACTAGACAGCCTTGGCTGCCAGCTGGCAAAGAAATAGAAGCTGAATAGAACAAAAGCCAGTTGCATATTCTAAGCGGCACAAACATTTTAAATGTGAAAGAATCGTAAGAATTGACTTAAAGATAGTGTATAATAGTCATGTGAATCCAAACAGTAAGTCACACCTGTTAAAGAATGATTAGTAATCATAATCAATAGTAATTCGATTATTTTTGTTTAAAAGTCAAACTAATGATTAAATTACGATTACAAAAAAATCAAAAAAAATCTTAAACTATTACCATTATTCAAAAACAATCAGAAAAAATCAAAAATAATCTTTTTTGGGTATTCGGATTATTATTATTTTTTTTCTGATTATTTCTGATTTTTTTTATTTTTTTTTTAGATTATTTGTGACTATTTATTAAAAATAAAATAATAACGATACTTTCCCTTTTCTCTTCTCAAAACTCTTAATATTTCTCATATAGCACTCTTCCCGTTTACAGGGTTTAATTTGCTTGCTGTGTAAACTATGCATCAAGTCTTATATACCCTTTCAGCAGCAGGGCAGAATAGTGCATAATCTTAATGTGAAAGCAGCTGGAGGAAGCTGGCAAGTAGAAACAAGGGCAGCGCATGCGCAGCTTAGACATGAGGAAGCATTGTTGCCGCTGTTGCCGCTGCTGTTGTTGCATCTCTAATGCACCTGATAAGCATCTGGAAGCAGCAGCTGGCAAAGGCAGCAGAGGCAACAGCGGCAGCATCTCGAATTGCCTAGCTCGAAGGTGGGCAAATGCTACTCCACTTGAAAATCGCAACATTTCAACGTTGATTTCCGCTAACAAAAAATGAGAAATAAAAAGACGCAACTCTCCTGCAGTTTATTGTGTTGTGTGTTGGCGTTCACTTTCCGAATTGTGGATCAGGGGAAGACGTCTGGGGTGGTGTGGGGGGAAGTGCACACAAATCAGGCGCTGATCTATGTGGCAAGCAGGGAAGTAGGTTGCTCTAATGTGCTGTGACGCTATCGCTATGCTTATCTACACTCGCTGTCATAATACAAATTCTCTCTCCTCTCTTCTTCTCCCCGTCAAATGCTGCTCTAATCAATTTCAAATGGCAGTCGCTGTTGTGAGTCGTGTGCCGCTTTCAGCTAATCAGCATTTGGCAATCTTTTTGAATATATTTTTCCATATGGCCAACGCTTCATCTTGTGGAGATTAGACGCAGCAGCAGCAGCAGCAACAACAACAACAACGTGAACTGTCAGCGACAGCAAACAAACTCAATTGTTGCAGCAGCATGTTGCCAGCAACATGTTGCTATTATTCATGCATAAATCTAATAAATGGAGTCTAAAAGCAACATTTTCGTTTTGATGAAAATTTAGTTAAACAAATAAACAACATTGAAGTTGAAAAAAAGAAATAATATATTTATAAAGTTTTTATACATTTATGTGGCACGAAATGGATGGCAACCACGGTGACAACAGCCTGACGAAGCTTTATATGTTGCTGCAGCTTGTTGCGGGCAGCATGTTGCCAATTGGAATACATATAAATCACAAGTAGTGCCGTCGTCGTCGTCGTCGTCGTCGTCCCGTCTAGCCCAGCCCAGGCACATCAATTTTTATTGCCGCAGGTCATGAGCAGCCAATAAAACGAAAAAGCATTTTCGAATGCATTTTTCGCCCAATATATGTATTTATGAGTACATCGACTGATTTCCTATATAGTATGGGTATGAGTACTATATATGAGTAGTCTATCGATTCGATTTTAGCCGTTTGTTTATATACACAATTCGATGACCTGGGCCCAGCCCCCAGTGCCATTTATCATTAAGAGATGATCATCATTAAGAGATGAGTTTAGTTTATTGAGTGAGTGGGTTGTCTATCGCATGCTTTGCTTCTCTATTAGTTCTATTCGCTCTCTTCTTTTGTGTACATCTTTTTTATACACTCTGTGTCGTGTGCCATTGTCTGTCAGTGAGTGTGTGTGTTTTGTGTGTGTGTGTGTGAGTTCCCTAGTTACCATTGCATTGTGGCATGAAATAAGTTGTTAGTCTTACTTCTTTTCTGTTTCAACTTGGCCGCAATGCAACTGAGACATTCTGTGTGCATGTGCATTCGAAATCCCAATCCCAAAGCCACAATGCAGTACAGTTCGGTTGGTAGATGTAGATGTGACCCCCTTGTGTTCAGCCATCCTTTGAGCCAGGACATTTATTCTCCCAGCTGCTGGCCACACATGAGTCGGCACGTTCACGAATTTGAATTCAATTTCAGTTGCTCCCAGGGCACAATCAGCTAGGCCTCGACATTTCCCCTCCAGTGACCTTTTTGGCATCTATTTTTACATGGATTTTGTGTGTTATAAAAAAAGATGATAAAAAATGAACTTGAAATTGCTCTTCTCTGTTTCATGTTGCAAAGTCTGGGCAATCTGTTATATTTCTTTTTATATATCACATATATAAAGTGACCCATTTTCCAACTGTCAGTTTTATCAGAAATAAATATTAACGGCTCGTTAATTTTATTTATAAATTATCTTTGGCTGGAGCTTTCAATTGTGTGTGACATTATTATTATTTAAATATTTATTATATGCAAATGGCTTAACTAAATTATATGCCACATTTTATTAGTTCCATCTCTGCGATTCGTTTGTGTGCGGTGAAATAATTAAGATTGCATTTCGTTAATTGCATAAAAACCAAATGAAATGCTATAAATATTTAACACGCACATTTTATTACCTCTTTTTCTGCTAAATTTATTTGTACAAAAGCAATTTCATGTGTTTAATTTAAGGCATAGAGAATGTTGCATGGATATCCGCCATATCTTTTATGCTGTATCTGGTTTATATATCCGTTATTATGCAGAGCACTCACGCATGAGATTCCAGATTCTTTTTGTGCGCTACCCTTAAAAGAATGGGGCATATCATATTGGAATTTCATGACATTTCTTTTCATTTATTTATTAATCTTAACAGCAGTTTTTCTTCTGTTAAATGTAAATTTCTGGTGAAAAAAGGTTCCAATTCGAGACTGAAAATATTTACTTAAATGCCAATTATTTTACGTAGCGCATCAATCAATTCGATATGATCTGGCTTTTTGTGTCCATCTGCTTTTTGTTTCGTGCACTTGACAATTTTGACATTTGTTGGAATATCTGACAGAGAATTGCCCATATTGCACATTTAATGCATTTTTCACACACATTTCTCTCTCAGGTGACAAGGAATTTTGTCATACAATTTGTTGTGGAACAACAACAATAACAATAGCATAAATAATTGGCAACCAAGGAAGAGGCAACGTTGTTGGAATTCGTAATAAGCCAAAGCTTTCGCCCATCGATTCGCGAGTCGTGTCAGGCGATCGTTTAGTGAGCCCATTTTAAATTGTCAACACTTGGCATGAAAAATTAAATAAATTTAACGAAAAACACACAAAATGTAGAAAGCAAAACAAAACAAAATAAATGCTAAATCGCTTAACCTACATTTCAAAAGCAGCTAATTAAATTGCCTGGCGGAACGTTGTCAATAAATCAAGAACTTCCAAGCGAACTATGACATAATATAATCCCCCTTGATGTTCTCGACATTCATAAATTAGTTCACGGACTCGGAGAAATATGACAAAACACTCAGATCATATATACCCTGACTAAGTGACATAATTTACTGTCACCTTTGGTTCAGTTTCAACCTTCAGATCATAACAAATGCTGCGGGTTTGTCAGCTAGCCAAAGAAACAATTAATAAACAATTAGATGAAGGCAAAGTCTCAACTTATGCTGTTGCAACAAGTGGTCGGGCTTTTTTACTACATTGAAATTCAATGAAACTAATTCCGATATATGTATTGTTGTACTCAAATTGCTTTCTATGCTGGCAGATGACTAATTTCGTTGTTAAAAATAAAGCCCCAAGAAAATAGCCTAGGAATATTGCCAAGAAAATTGGCACGCTTCTTATTTCACGCACACAGAAAAAAGTAAAAGAAAAAAACAGAGATGGGCAATGATATAATACTCTCGAAAATCGTGTATAAAAAATATTGTTATTTATGAGCCAGCCAATTTACAAGATATTTATACATTTATTTATAAGACATGTTAGTTCCATTCCGACACGAATGGTATAAATCAAAAACAATTATAATTTATTCTTTTAATCGTTACATAGCTTTTATACAATTTGTTATACTTTCTGTTAGGGTATGCTTTTTCTTTTAGCCAAGAAATAAAAGCCAAAACTATCATAAGACATTGCGAGAGTGTGAACCAATTAACCAGCTGAATTATGGTGAAAATGCTTTAGACTTATCGCGATTTAGATGCATATATATCTGTATAAATACTTAGTATATATACAAGTAATGCTATCGTTTCTCTAGACATTTTCCTTGTTGCTTTGCCAAAAAAAGCCAAACGACAAATAGTTGTGCATTTATTAGAAATTGAAAATAGAAAGTGACGAAATTGCAAGCAGTAAAAATAAATGTCTTTTAATTACTAATGCAGCGTTTAATAATTTTTTCTATATCCCCACATTTATCTCATATTTTTAAATCTTAAGACAATTTTAATGCTACATTTGCCAATTTTATTGTCAACATTCACTTTGAATTTGAATTTGAATTTGTGTGTTTTCTTTAATTTTTTTTCGCAGATGTATAAACAATGTTGATATCATCGGCCGCAAACATATATTTAGAATAATTTTAACGACATTTTTTACGACTGGGAAAACTTGTGATGTTTAGGTAAAACCTTGAACACGTTGGGCGCCAAATTCTGTTGAAAAACTCCACGGAAGTATGCATTAAAATTGAAGTAACTACTGGGCACTCCACTAAAGTGGTCCAACACCATGGGAACAAGCTTTAATGATCTCGAGGCATATGAAAAAATAAAGAAGAAAAACTGGTAAATGCTGCTGGCATTGGGCGCCAAAGTCTTTGGCAATTGTAATGGAGAGAGATTGTGGCAGGGGGCACATGGAAGCCATAAAATAAATAACTCGGTGTGGCACATGGGCGCCTCAGTTAATGAGCGTTCCCCCCGTCCAGAATTCCCTATCTGCCAAACTGACTGACGGACTGACTGAGATGTGAACTTCCGCTGTGTGGCAGGAAATGCAAATAAACAAAAAAGAAGTTGCTCCAACTAGTCCGTCCGTCCGTCCGTCGGCAGTCTCGGCAGACTAAAAGTTCGAGCACATTTTGTTGGCCACTTTGAATTGATTTTTATGGCCACGCTCGTAAGTATTTGGTATTTATGCACGCCCGCAATTTGTATACGCATTATAATCTACACAAATAGCGTCGAGTACATGACAGCTCCCTCCTTTCGCTCTCTCTCTCTCTCTCCCTTGGGAAAGCAACTGCCAGGGGGCACTGTGTTTATGTAAATGGATAGTCGGGAGCAGCAACGAGATGCCGCACACGAGGCTAAAGCCGCATTCATAACTGGGATGCGTTTACATTTCCACTGCAAAGCGGATGCCTTTAAAGTTTAAATGCAACAACCTTTGAAATAAGCATTAAAAATAAAATTAAACTTAAGGATTGCCGTCGCGTAGTCTCGGGTAGACTGAGGGGGGGAATTTGCCCCGTCTCTTAACGCTTATTTTGGCTTGTGCTGGCAACTGCAACTTGATTATGCTTTATGGCCAAGCTAAAAAGCTACTGGACCATGCCCAGAGGGGCGGTTCCACATCCCCAGAGTGGTTAAGCCCTATCCAAGCCGCCTCCACGCCCACCAAACACCTCCCACCGCCCACCGCCTGCAAAACTTTTTCACTGTCCCAATTTATGAATTCATTTTTTTTCATTTCACTTCTTTGCCTTTCGGCTGCTTGTTTTTCTTCCATGTCCGTGTGTGTGAGTGTGTGTGTATTTGTGCGCCTGGACGTTGGCTTTTTTTTCATTTTAATGCGCAAACATTAACAGCCAAGAGTTTTGGCTTTATTATTGCTCATTTGCACAGCCGCGTCCCGAGTTAAGTTAATAACAACATGTTGTAAATTTTATTTGCGCTGCCAAAATAAATATGTATAAAGGAAAACCCTCTTCAACATGCATAAAGCGCCATCTATTGACAGTTGGAAATAACAAAGTTGGATCAAAATAATTTTTATAAAAACTTAGCATAATTTTAAAAAGTTTCTAAATATTCTTTTAGGATCATTTGTTAATTTTTCACATTTTCATTTTGATAAGTTTCTTTTTAATTGTCATTTACATTTCAGTCAAGAAATTAACTTAAATTAAGCAGCAAACAAACCTTTCAACTGCAATGAAAAACAAATGAAAAACTTTGTTTCCCGTAGAATTCTAGACTTTTCTTTGTTTGTCTTTCCTTATTTTTTTTGGCACTTCTGCTTTTTGAGTTCTCATTCTGCTTTGTTTTCGCTCAAGTTTCAGTGCCTGTTTTTTCGGGTGTTTCTTCCGACAGGTTCATGAAAATTCAATAAGTTTTTCAGCTAAATGAATTTGGCTTTTAATGCATACACTTCTCTAGCAGCTCTTTTTGTGCTTTTCAATGTGTTTTCTGTGTTTTTTTTTTGTAATTCTGCTTTCGTTAACGTTGGGCTTCATAAGTTTTAATTAGCCGCATTTTATGCGAGTCCATTTAAATCAACTCAACGGCAAGCAAAGAACAGGAAAAAGGAAAAGCAAAAGAAAACGAGACAAGGAACAGGAGTACAACTCGTACAACAAAAGCAACAGCGATAAGCCATTAAAATTGCAAAGGAAAAATCATACTTGAATAGCTGAAAAGGGCGTATATTTTTAGCATAGAGTGTGAGAAAATCAATTAGCCTAAGCTTAGCCATCGACTCGTAGACAATCCTACCCTTAACTATAGCACATATAGACTCAATTCAGTTCATATCTGGTTGCACGCTGCACTTCCGCTTGTCGCTCGTTTCCGTTTCCTGTCGTGCCCGCTCTCAAACAGTTATTCCTACATCTGTCCTTGGGCAAATATTGAAACAACTGATTAGTTTGAGTGATTGTTGTTGCAATTGTTGTTAGGCCCTTCTGCCCTTCTGCATTCGAAACAATACGTCAATTTAGCATTATTGCACTCGAAACCATATTGCAATATTGAGATATTTATGGCATTTAATTGATTTAATAGGCCCAGGCAAAATATCTATGCTATTGAGTGTCTCTTAATTTTGGTATGCAAAACTCTTCAAAATACATTCAATCTATTCAATTGTGGTTTATTTAGTTATTCATCTGTGGGTGGGTGTGTGTAAGTTGTTCGTTCAAAAGTGTGCGTATTATTGGGACTAGCCACAGTTCAGTTGGTATATTTTTATATATTGAAGTAGAAAAAATTATTGATGAAAAACTAAAATAATCTTTAATTCCATTTCTATTATTTTATTATTACAATTATTCTAAAATATTTAAAAAGATGTAAGTTTACTATTTATTTTGAAAAAGATCTCAACACATAAAAATTAAATTTAGATTTGGGAATTGAAGAATTTCTGTTATATAATTAAAATACCAGACTAAATTCAAAAAGTTTATTCTATTTATTAGCGCACTCTGTAACATTTTTCCACTTTAATTTTCCAATGAAATTTGTATTTGATAGCAATGCTACTAATTATAATTATATTGACAATGCAAATCGGCTCAGTTTTCAGTTACTGTCTGTGACACGTTTTAGCCACAGAATTGGAAGCGTTTGTATGTATAAATGTCAGCAAAACTTAAATGCGAGTCACAGACGTTTTCCTAATGGAATCACAATTTCTTCCTCTTTCTCACACACACTCAACACACATAAAAGTTAAGCCAAAATTTCTATATTTTTGATGTTGTTGTACAAGTTAACTGCAAAAGTTGAGTCGGTTGGTGGGCGTGGCAACAGAAAGGGAGAGGGAGCGAGAGAGAGAGAGATAGAGAATTTGGCCAAATTGAACTTAATCAAATTGGTAGAACGTCGAGCAGCATTTGAGCATTTTGCACGCTTCGTTTTGTTTTTGGTGCGCCGCCAAGTTGGCCAGACATTTTAGCCCTAATGGCAAGGGCCACTTAAGGTAGTAGGGAGGGGAGACAGGGGAAGGAGAAGGGGAAGACCAAAGGCAAGTGAGCATGAAAATTGAAATGACGAATTGTTGTCTGTGACTATTTATCGTTGATATAGATACAAATATACCCTGTAACTTAGATGTTTATTAAGACAAGTTAAAGTCATGAATTGTGGTTAACTCAACGGATAAAGTCTATTTACTTGACTAATAAAAACAACCTTGCTAAGCTGCTCTATAAAATCTAAAGACATTTGTTTAAATTGTCTTTTATTGTTTAGTTAGAGTTTAGGATGTATTATTCACTAAACATTTATCTAGTACTTGACTTAATTTATGTTTAAATTATTTAAAGTGATTAGGCCACTTCCCATGTGAAGCGTCTCATGCTCAGGCCTGAATACACACGCCTTTTTTGCTTTTGGGCCATGGCTAAGTGTTGTCTACATTACAGTTTACGGTAGCAGCCGTCTTAGTTAGAGTATGTAAACAAAACTCTTTTCTAATTGCATTTGAGTGCAATTTATAGTTGAGAGGATTCCATGCTAAACTGACCTACAAATTATGCAGTGCGAAAAGTGCTGCAAAGCTATCCCTCTCTCTCTCTCTCTTTTCGGCCCTCCCTCTCTAACTGTTGCTACTTCTTCCAAACTAATTGAGTTGTTGCCGTGTTCAGCAGCTGCAGTTGCAGCAATAATGCCAGTCAATTAAGTGGCTAAGGGTGAATCTAAAGCCAGAGACTGAAGGCAACATCTTCCAACAATTTGAATAAGCGCTTAAATACGTTTTCACGTGACCTAATTAATAGAGGAGACAGGGAGAAGGGAGTTGAGGCAGGGGGGAGTGGCACAGAAGTCGCATTAAACGTTTTAATTACAAATTGTTAGCGTAACAACAACAATGAGAATTAAGAACTGTCTTCAGTTGCCACTTCCGCTGCTAACAAGCGTATCCTTGTTTTCTTTTGTTTTCTTCTGTTTTCTTTTATTTTGGTGCGGCAATTGTACATCTTTCAGACTCTTTTGTCCCCTCCTTTATCCTTACCTTTCTCTTGCTGGCCTTGTCTGTGCAAGTGGCTTTAAGCACCTTCAGCTCAACAACCTGCCGTTCAGCCATTTCAACAACTTTTCCCATATATAAAGCGAAAAAGTCTTTTGGAATATATATATAGCTATTATACTATATATATTTCTCTGTTTATTTTTATTATTCAAACGAATCTTTTCTGTTTTGAGAGTTATGTTTGTGTGCGTTGGCGGCTCGGAATGTTTGTAAATTGAGTGTTGACCCCTCCGCAATTCATCTACATATAGTACTGTGGTTGATGACCAGCACCAAGAGCACTTACAAAACGTTAACTGGGTCAGAACACAGCACAGCAGTGAGCAGTGCACATATAGAGAAAGATTATGGCAGATGGACATATATGTATGGCCATGCATGTGCAATATCTGTGCCAGCCATTAGCCTAGGCAGCAGATCATCTTTTAAGACTATAATTACTCAACATGTTGGCACGTGATGTGCATGAAAGCAAACTAGAAGTTGCTCAGCTTGGAGATATCTTTCAGTGCATGGACTATTAAACAAACACTATTAAATATTTAGTAGTGTGTAGTTATGATTTAGTCAGAGAAGAGCACTAATTAAGCAATGCGATTTATTGTCCTTTAAATTCTAAGACATTTATCAACTCAGCTGAGAATGACTTTAGAAATTGAAGGCATAAGTTTCAATTCAACTTTCAGGTACTTTGTTACTATTTTAATAATAATAAATATAACACATATCTCATCTCATATAATTTATCAACTAATTCACTCAATGTTCTTGTCAATTTGTTGAATTGAGTTCGCTTAACTCAATATTTGCTTACTAATCGCACTAAACTGGGCTATTTCAGCTGCATAAATTGTTTTCACAGCTTGTTAGATGCGCACAAATACACATACACAAACATACACATGTATCCGATATATGTTGCCCGTTTATTCATGTGTATTTGCTGTACATTCAATTCGTTGCAAGTGCTCCAAATTGGCCATGCGACATGTGGCTTGTGTCAGCTCCTAAACATGCGAGCCAAATCGATGCGCCTAATTGGCTTTGGCCAATTCAGACGAACCGAAAGCCTGCAGTTCAAATACATACATACATAGGTATGTGTGTGTGTGTGCAACAACAAGTGCAACATTTATTAATATGCGTGGGCTGATGCCGCACGACAAATAAACGCAACAACTTCATTAGCGATACTCGTACGCCAGCAGCTAAGTTGTTCCCGTTTGCCGACTGATTGACTGATTATGGTCAAGTGTTCGATGTTGCCAATCTACTACATTTTGTTGTTGTTATTTCAATTAATTATCGCGCAACTCTAAAATATTTATTTATTTATTATGCACACGCCGTCGTCGCAGTCGCGAAGCTAATATTTTGTATTTTCGCATTTATTTTTGGCTCGTTTTCGGATTCTTTTAATTTTTATTGAAGCTCCATGCCAGCGTTTTGTTTTGCTTAATTGCGCGTGTTGCACGCGGCGTATGCGTTATATTCGCCATGCATTGCACATACGCACAGTTGTACGGCCTGCACGGATTGCGAATGGCAAATGCCGCCGCGTTGGCTCGAAAATCAACAAGCAAATATTTTGCCAACCCAGGCAAGGCACACGATTCTGTTTGTATCAAATGTTGGAATTTTCTTCAATATTTTTTTTTGCGCTTGTTACATTTTCCTGCCCGACAAAAATGTTGGCCATTTTTCTGGTTGTCCCGCTGCTTGTTTTACGAGTAATCGGAAAATTGTGCCATTTGTCTGCCTGTAGAAGGGTTGCTTTCCGTTTGGAACTTACCTAAAAAGAGAGAATAGAGACAACAATTGATTAGATTAGCTATTCAGCAGATTTCTATTGTTAGATGAAAAGTTAAGTATTCTGCCTGAAATTAGCTTTAACCAAATATTTGAAGGAAATGTCCAAGTAAAGTGTTTGCAGCTCTACTTTGTTACTTTTAACAATAGACTGATTGTATTTTATTTCAATTAGATTGTATTATCTTACTTTGACCCCAAGTTCTTGAATAAATGTGCATTAATTTTTTTTTGTTTAGCTGTCACTTTAGCCAACAAATTCAAATTAAACGCTGTCACTGTTGTGATTCCATTTCGTTGTGTTCGGCGAATAGAAGAAAAGTATTCCATTGCAAGCTCCCAAGCCAACAGACAACAGACAAGAGACAACAAATGACTTTTCTACCGAAACAATGCAAAAATCTCTGACAAGCCAACGAACAACTCGAAAATGTCGCGACTTTCGTGCGGGATTAGCTTATAGTCAGGGGCAAACAACCCGTCAGAGGGCAGGGGAATGAAGTGAGGGGATATAAATGACAAAGGCAAGAAAGTTGAAGCAGCTGCACAAAGCAAATAAGTAAAACTAACAGAAATAAACGCGCAACAAAAGCGAAAAGAAGTCCAAGAAGATGCAACACAAGCGAAGCATTAAAAGGAAACGAGTGCAGTTGATTGTAATGAACTAAAAGATACCCCGCACACTAGCTGAAAAGTATGCTACTCAACAGGAGTTTAGAGGTGTTATCTGGTTGACTAAGCAACCCCGTTAGCACTCTGCTGACAGGGTATGCAACAAACACTGAAATTCCCTCGCACATATTTCAATTTTGTAACATTTTTGTGTTCTATTGTAGCTTCTTGTTTATGGCTCATACGACTACTCGCACTGCAGTCTCTGTGACTTTTTCCCTCTCTCCCCGAAATTTCCCCTCTGTTCACCACATCGGGTGAGGGCGTCACAATGGAAAATTGCTTTAAAAATGCAAATCTGCAGTTGAGGTTTTTTAGTTGAGTTCGCATTTGAAAATGTATTTCAATTCAATTAACTATCAATTTAACGGTTCAGCAATCGTTTTAGATATGCTAATTTAATAAGTGCAAAGCCACAGAGTGAAATAAATTTGACATCAAATTAGGTAAAAAATGCTAATTACGAATGGCAATAAACCACAGCAATATATAAATAGAAATTTCAATTTGATTTTCGTTTTGATTCCCATTTCAATATTCGTAGGAAATGAGAAATGAGTATCAATGCGTACAATTTGCATAAACAGACGGACGGCCGTTTGATTGTGTTTTTTGGACTGAAAACCATAAACCAGACCCAGAAGAAGAGACTTCAACTCACTCCACAGCCTGCTCGTATTTATTTCAAATGATTTATGAAATGAAAACGCTGGCAATATGTGCCGGAAATTTGTGCGTATTTTGGTATTTGGGTATTTTAATTTTTCGATAATATTTCAAACATATTAAATACACATTAATTTTGTATGCCAGCAGCATTGATAGCACTTCTTCTCTGTCGCACACTCTCTTTCTCTCTCTCTCTCTTGCACTGCCTTACGCCCGTATCGTGACAGCTCTAAGCTGGCAGAAATTGTTGTCATTTTTATTGCTTTCAGTTGACATTTTGGGTTTTGGGCCATTTAATTCAGCAAAAATTGTTTTGTAAGGATGCCAAGGAAATGCAGATAAATGAATATACACACAAGTACTTTAAGAATGCCATTAAACTGAATATGAATAAATTGCTTAATTTAAAATACAGAGTTGAGTGCATACAACAAATACAGTTAATAAAGCACACAGCGAAAAGTGTTGTCTATTCGCTTTCGCTGCTTGCGTGTGAGTGAGAAGAGAAGATGATGAAGTTGCAGCGAAACTTTGTAGCCGCATGCTCTTGAGAGAACTTAAGCCTTGCAGTTGCTGCGCTCTCTTTGACCTATGCAAAGTGAAGGAAACGAATGTTGCACATGTATTAGTGATCTGTTTTCGTGTGTCTATCGCCTTAAGCCTTGCTGTCATCTCTCTCTGACCTATGCAAACTCCACGAACTATTGCACATGGGTTTGTTGTTGTCCCTTATTCTCTGACCAACAGCAGGAAATGCCTCACCCACTGCTAACGCTGGAGTTTCCTATGCGTCAGCTTTTGTCAGTCCATTGCTTTAGGCAATTTTTACTTAAATTTCAAAGCTGTTACTGGAATTAATGAATAATTTATTTATTATTGTTCACACTTCCATAAGTACATAAATTAAATGAATGTTCGCACACCTTCAAAAGGCGCTTTACAAAAAAGAAACGCCAATATAAATTATACAAATTTCAAATTTAAACCATAAAATATGTTTTTATGACTTTTCGGCGAAGTATTTAAGCCGGCAAAATATGGAAGCATTATAATTGCAAGCACACACGCACAACAATTTCAATTTAGCATGCAAAATTCCATTCGACCATAAAACGAAGTCGCATAAAATGTTGTTTTTGGGTGTGCTTCAACCAAGAATTAGTGACAACGACAGTTACGAAAGTTGGTGAATGTCTCGCTAAGCGATTGAAACAAGCTCAAATTGCCAAAAAAAAAAAAAAAGAGCTAAAGTAACCCCAAACTCAAATCAAATATTCAGTTCGTGAAAGAAAAGGCCATAAATGCAAAAAAGAAACCTGTAAACAATCTTAGGGCATCAACAGTTAAATCGAAAAGCCATACAAAATAAGAACGAATAAAAAATATAAAAAACATCAGAGTTTATGCGCATGGCATGCGAAATTCAAGATCATGTTCACAAAACGCCCAAAACAATACAAAGAAAACTATGGCAAAGCGACAACTGTTCGAAACCAGAACTTGCGAACAGGCCAAAAAGACTTATAGAGAGAGAGATAGAGAGAGGGGGAGGGAGACAGCTCCTCCGCATCGTGATAAGCGATCACGCATAAAAATTGAAGTCAATAAGAAACAAGAGTGTGATAAACTAGTGGATACTCTGTATAAATTTACTTGATAATTCCTTTAATTAGCTTAGCCACAAAATCAGACTACCCTTTTCATGCGTTGTACAGGGCATTTAAATCAAATAGAACAATAAATAAAAGTTACCCAAAAGCAACACAAAGTTTGAATACTTAACACAACTCCCCACGGTGGCCAGCATAAATTTAAACACATGTGCATTTAGGGAATACCGACACTGGAAAATAAGTACTATACTTATGAAATGAATCATTTTCGCTATAATTCTCAACACTTTATGCTGCGCAGACTAAACAATCCTTAACAAACCTGTTGACAAAGTTATAAAAACTGATTTAGTTTTAATTCTTTGAGTATTTGACATGTCTCCGCAGCTCCCAAAGTTTTTTAATGAACATCACCAAAATGGGGGCCCAGACTATATACTTGAGTATGGCTTGTTATTTTACGAGTAGTTATTATAGGGCAGGTTGTAAAAAATGCAAAACGCGTTTTGGATTACGAGGCGTCAAAGTATTTTTTGTAATTAATCCAAAGAAGTGGCCATAAAAGCTGCCAAAAAAGTTAAAACCGAAATTAATCAAAGTGGAGAGGCGCTGTCTTGGTCTGGGCGTTCTTCAACTGTCAGCATGGGTCCACTTGATGAGTTTGGTTCATTGAATTAATGATGTAATGCTACATTTCGAAAAAAAAAACAAAGGTAAGGGACTGAGGGGTATTCGCATTATAAATTTTATGGCAGGCTCTCTCGCTCTGAGAAATGTTATAAATATGCAAAATGATGTGAATACTAATGATAATGATGATAATGATCATGAAAATGATGACAGCTTCTGTATTTATTTAAATGACTAACTTGGTCAACAAGCAGCGAACTGCGTTACATTGAGAGTTTTTCAGTGGAAAATCATCGTTGTTTATCAGTCGGTGTTTATCTTATCAGAGTTGGGCAGAGTTTGTGTGAGGTTGCCCAACTCTTCCTCCTCCAGGCAGTTGCCAAGTTGTGAGCTCACTTGCCTCTTATCTAAATCAACATCAACAGAAGTAAATTAGTCCAGAATACTCGAAAGTGAGCAACAATGACCCAAAAAGATTTACGAGTATTCAATTAACAATTAATTAAGTGGTGCAGAAAGCACAAGACAAGCAACAAAACTAAATCAATTAATTAACTGATAATTTTCCTAAGGAATGATTAAGAGAATATCAATATCAAATGGAAAGCTCTAGAAAACAACTTCAACTTCATTTTTCTCAGTGTAATTGCCAATTTACTTGCGGACAGACAAAACCCACAAATCATGCACGGCTTTCTGATTTGTTATTACAACACATACCTTCAACTTATGAGCTTGAACTTTGATTCGTTTATAAAACAAAAATCCAAGAATATGAAGAAACAAAAAAAAGAGCTGAGCTCCCCGAATGACACTTCAGTTTAACGAACTTGCGATACGCGACTTTATTATAGCCAGACACCAGTCCAAACAGAAATTGTCAAAGTCAGCACAAAGCAAAAGTGAAAAACAAAACCCCAAAAAGGGCACGGCACCATAAATAGACACATAATTAAGAACAAGAGCAGAAATATTATCGTTTCGATTGAAATTGTGTTGTGGATTAACAAGAAAACTTCTCATTCCCAAATTTAAAATTCGGTTAGCGGTCGTTGTTGGCCAACAAAGTTGAGATGAGCTGCAGTTGCATATTGCGATGGCCTCAACTCAGTTGGGTGTACTCTAATGTCTTAATTAAGCGCTGCACACAAAGGCAAAAAAAGCACCCAAAACAGCCAAGTTCAAGTTTATGAACGAGCAACGGGGCGTATGCGCAATGTGAGCACAGCGAGAAGCAAAAGCAACAACGACTGGAAAATACTTTGTAAAGGAAACTAAAGACGCTGCAGGAGGTTTCAATAATGTATTACAAACAATTTTAAATTGAACTTTAGATTGTTGGTGTGGCCAACTAACCTTTGTGTACCCTCTAGATTGCAGGGTATTGAGTGTAAGCACTTGGTCCATGGGCTTTGGCTCTTTTCACAGCCAGACGGCAAATGCCTTTTGGCTTTCAGTTCAGTTTGATTTATTTGAATGCCGCGTGGGTCGGAGGCAGCGGCACAAAAGGTCAAGGACGCGCCGAGTGGCAAGCTGAAAACATTCAGGAAATGTTGTTGAGTGGAACTGGAACTGAGGTTGAGACTGGCACTTGGCGATAATCAAGTGGCGCCAAATGCCAAGGGAATCGATTAGATTTCAGTCATTTATAAGGCGCATCACTTTCATTTTGCTTTATTTGTTGCTTTTATTCGTGTAATCGACGCTCAATCAAACGCAGTTGAACGTCAACATATCGACAACAGCATCGGCCGATCATCACATTAATGTCAACGTTAATGTCAACAATTTGCAATGCATCAAACCGGCAACAGAGGAGGCAACAGCAACTTCAACGTTGACGCATCCAGTGAACCAAAATTGGAAATTGAAATCATATTCATTTTCGTGCTTCACGCTCGTAATGGCAACAAATTAATTTTTATGACAGTATTTCAAGTGATTTACTGCAATTTGTGGCACATTCGCATAATTAACGCAGTTCCGACAAATATAAAAAACAATTAAATACATATTTATACTTTCCAGTGATAATTATCGACATTAAAATTGCAGATTAAATCAATTTTTAAACGGAAAGATATGTTAAACTTACAGCTAACTGAATTAACTTTGCCCGAAATATATTATTTAAACTTTGAATTAAATTTATTTATAGGTCAGTTGGTGTTTTTAAATTTTAGGCGAAACATAATCTCTTATTTTTAATAACCTTGTCGAATCTGTCGAGAGAAACAAGTTTTAGGCTTTTAATAAAATCAGCAAAAATTGGCGAAAAAACTGAATTGATTTTGACTTGCAAATCTGTAGAAAGCTGTCTTCATAGATTATCATATTTATATCATTCAAATTTTCTGAGAAGTTACAAGTTCTTAATCTATTTATAAAACACAAATTGTTCTTTTTGCCAAACTGCCTAAAAGTATAAATACGAAAACTAATCGAAGTGTTTAACTGGCTCAATTCAAGTGGAAGCACAAGTATTTAATGCAAATTCCAAGTCGCTTAAGCGATTAGCTAATTTCAACTTGTTTTTAGCCACAAAAACAACAACAAGAAGAGCGACGACGACGACGCTTGGTTATCTAATCAGAGCTTAGTTGGTCGTATCTTTATCTAAACATTTACGCAATTAGCGGGCAATCGTCGTTGGAAAGATGAAAGAACAGATGACACAAGTGCGCGCACATGAGAAGTGAGAATGAGACGGAGAATTTCATGCAATTAGCAGCAATTGCAAATTAATAATCGTGTCTCGTCCAAGGACAACAAGGACACTCGCACACACACACACACACACACATGCAGGAGTCGACACTCACGTAACGTTGACAAACGCGCGACCCACTTAATAGAAAATGAGACACAGTGGTGCTAGTGGTGCGGGCAGCGGTGTCCGGGTGGTTGCGTGGGTCGCAAAAAGGAAAAAAAATAAAACGAACCCATAACAATTTGCAAGCGGATGAAAAATGTATGTGGAGCAAACTTTAAATTCATTACATACACGCAAAGTCAGCATAGAGCGAGATGGCCTGAGAGAGTGAGAACGTGAGAGAAAGAGATGTCAAATGCTGGTGACAACTTCACATGGACTTGGACATGGACATGGGCAGGACTAGCGAGCCAAGTAAGTTTGCCAACAGTTTGTTTAAACTGCGGTCACTGCTCAGGATAAACATGAACATGGCCAAAACCCAATTGCCCAGTCGGACTCTATCCGCAACGCATGAGTCTGCAAAAACCCAAAGAGTAGAGAGGCTTATTTCAATAGCGAGCGATGTTAGCTGAACTTAAATGTTTGCTAAGCGTTCTATTGACAGTACTCGTACATTGATGGCCAAAACTTCAATAGTCATGCGAACTTTTGCCTCGCTTCGGCAGCAGTTCCGCAGTAGGCAAGTGGAAAGTGGGTGACATTCCTTACCTAATTGATAAGAGAACCGCTTAATAAAGTGTGTCATAATTGTAATCTTATAAAAAGTGAATTCGATTTTGTAGAGTCTATAAAGTATCTGTTTTGAGCATTCGATTGTAATTTTGTCAGTGTTTCTTACTGGGTGTTTTATGTGAATTTGTGCGTGTTTCGTAAGCTGACCTGCCCACTTCCGTGCACATTCGCACTTTCAAACACAGACGCCTCAAAGGACAGCCCAAGTCTACCAATCTAAAGAAAAATAAAAAAAAAAGAGAACGAACTGAAATTTCGTGCCACGCTTCTATTTACGCTTTTATCTCTATGCCCCACTCAAAGCGGGGCGAATCCCTTCCCCGCGCCCTCTTCTACTTATACCCTCTTTTTATACAATTTGTATTTGGCCATTTACTTCTGCTCCTTGGCACTTCTTTGCTCATCATTATGTGTGCTTCGTGTTAACCTTGGCCCGAGGCATTAAAAGCGTGCCAAGTGCCCAAAACGGCAGCAGGAGTTGGCGACTCGTGTCCATATTCCGAGAACTGGACACGTCCACCTGACGGCGACTGAGTACATTTAAAATTCGACAAACTGTTAACTAAAGTGCGAACCAAGCGATCCACCAGCTCCGTGTGCAAATTCCTCGGCTCAGCTTCGCTTATCGCTCCTCATTTCCTCTCTCTCCCTCTCTTCCTTCCATTTGCTCCCTTTCTCACCGCTCTCGTTTCCTGTTGCTTATGGGAGCTGTTGCATTTTTAATGCCATTTCTTACTTCATTTGGACTTTTATTTTTATTCTTTATTTTTTGGGAACCCTTGTATGTATTTCGTATTCGCATCTCACATCTCACATCTCACGTTCGCACACAAGTTTATCATATTGTCTTCTTGGTAATGTTCTTGCTTCACTTTTATTTTCTACCGCGCATCTTCGACTTGTTTCCTTCATTTTTTTCCTTATTTGGTTAATGTCTAGTTCTTCTTGTTTGCCTTTTTTATTATACTCTTCAAAAAGGTAAACAAGTAACAAGCATGAACAAAAATAAAATTGGAAACGGAAGTTTCTTTCACTTCGTACGATGAGTGCTGACTTTGTGCAACAAAATCACAATTAAAAATAATGCACAAGATAAACAGTTTTCAACCAAGCCTAAGTTCTAAATTTTTTGGAATAAATGAAAGAACTTTATTCGAATTTCAGCAATCATATAAATAATATCTAAGGAGTTTCGTCAGTTTCTTACAATAATAAACTGATATTTAAATACATTTTCCGTTGTTTTACAATTTGTTTTCCTAGGAAAATCAATTTCTAAAGTTTTCTAGAATAATTTAAATCTTAAAGAACTTCGGTACAACGAGTATGACTAAAGTTTGCTGCATTTGCAAGTGTGTTTTGGATTCGGCTTTTGGTTTTTTATTGTTTTCGCATGTGGCATTTTTGTGATATCCTAAGTTGAACCAAAATTGCCGGCAAATGTTTTTAGTATTTCATTGTTGTTGCTGTTGTTTGTTTCGAATGCCTCCAACATTTGTGCAGCGCTTTATTTTCCTGTTGGCCGAAAATAACAGAAAACAGCAACAACAACAAAATCACAAAAAATAAGGAAAGAAAACAAAATATAAAACACACACAAATGTATTTTTAGTGTGCTGCTAAATATCTAAATATATGCGCGATGGGACGAGCACCTGAATGAGGAGCCTGGCAAGAAATGTGCCGTCTACTTTTTTTATTTATGAGCCCACCAAACGACGACGCGTTCGCCATTTGGCTATGGCCCGAATCTTAGCCACAACCAGATGAACAGCAGGAGGAGAAGGAGAAGGAGAAGGAGCTGTTGCTGTTGCTGTTGCTGAAGGTCATTGCGAGTTTTGGAACTGCTCCGCCTGCTTTTCGGCAGCGTCAGTTAAATCGATTTTAACGATTATGTTTTTTTTTCTACCTGAGCTTTGGACACACTCTGACGACTTATGAATATGAAATGCATTTGCATGGTCAGCCAGCAACAACAACAAAACAGCAGTAAATGTGCTTTTGATTGACAAAATTGTGGCAAGGACATGAGGCTCATTTGTAGGCTCCTCTTTTGTAGACGGCGACATTAATTGATGAGCCAAGGATTTGAGCATAAAGAGAAAAGTCACTTGGTTCAGCATCCCCCAGTGATGATCCCGTGGAACTTCAATTCAACTGTTCAACTGTTGTGTCATCTTTACAGCGCTTGACGCTCACAACTGACAGCTCATTAATAAAGGGATTTTAGCCTGTAGAGTCTATAAAGTAGAAGAAGGAGCAGGGAACGGGCAATAACTACTAGCCAAGGCTATAAGCACTTCCCATCCTGAGCTGGCCTTTTGTTGACGAGCTAATCTAGTACATAAATCTACTGTTTTATTAACTCCACGAAAGGCGATCAAACAGCACACAACACAAGCCCTCCGTTGGGTATAGAAAGGGGCGTAACACGCTATTGGGGGGCGTGGTTGTCAAGTGGACGGTCACACAAACAGAAAAAGGGAGCACAGTTCGCACCTTTAATTAGAGTGTGTTTGAGGCACGGCTTTTGGAGTTGGCAAAACGGACAAGAGTCAAGCTGATTGAAATCTAGTTGGCGACTCTTAGGCCTTATCTGCAGTTTTAAAGCAATGGAAATTATATGAATGCTTTGAATATTTTTTTTTATTAATTTTCAAATACTTTGTTGAAATATTTGTGGCTTATTTCATTTCAAAAAATTCTTTGATGTACAAAAAACTTACTTAATTGAACATTTGCAACAAAATTTCAAGATTTTTAAATTCAGTAGCTTTACACAATTTATAAACAATACCTACTGAAAATTTAAATTTAATGGAATATTCAAGAATACACTTCATATTTATGGCCTATTATCGACACGCGTGTTTGAATTCTTTTTTTTTTTTTTTTTGCTATTTAATGTTTATTGCAAATTTGTTTCTTTACATTAATTTTGGCACTTGCTTATCAAACTTGTATTTTTTCTATAATTTTCTGCTGCTTAACTTTGTGTTAATAAATCATCTAAGTTGTATTTATGTTTATTTGCTTGTCAGCTTCAAATTTAAAGTATTTCAAGCTAATTGCTTTTTTCACATTTAACGACCTTAGACTAAGGTGAGACTTTTATTGCATTTTATGCAAAATAAAAATCGCAAAAAGTTTACGTAATTTTAAGTAAAACTTCGAGTTTAAATCGATTGGCACTAACCTTTGGGGTTTCCAATTCAATTCTTCTGATTAGCAATTCGACAAATCAACAGCCCGAATTCCAATCAGTGTCAACGGAAAAACAGTTGGTTCTTTTTTGGCACAACACAGCAAACAATTTTCGATTTGGTTTTCGATTTCTAATTCACCGGCAAATTGGCAACTGGCGAAATGAAATGACCAAGACCCGACAATTCTCAATTTCTCGAGCACACGGTAAATATTGAAACTTGATATTTACTTGTGGACCAAAATCCACAGATTAAGCCAATTAGCGTTGACTGGGCGCGAAATAGCGAATTAGCCAACACACACGAGACACCAAACTTCAGTTAAAAAGGCCGCTTGCCGCAATGGGCCTAAATGAGATGGGCCCAAAGATAGCGCCTGGCTTAAAAGAAGGTGCCGCTAAAATTTCACCTGCAATTGTGAAATGCACTTGTCATGCGTTTTGTTAGTAGAATTTGTCGTTTTTAACGGCTCTTTGGAGGTTCCGTTCAATTCAATTTGCTCGTTGGCCGCGCGCACGTTCGGCCCCAGCGACAGTAAAATTGCGACTGTTCCAAGCACACGAAAACGCAAACGCAAAGCCAGCAAGCGGCAAGAGAAGAACTTCGCTACGCCGCAGAGCAGATACCCTAACAGCAATGAGTGGCAGTTAACAGAAAAGCAATTATTAAAAGAGTATACAGTCAAAACTTAACATTACATTACATGTATTATAGATTAATTAACAACTGCAAGTGAATACGCATATTTGCATATTATAAATTTGCATATTATTATTATGATAAGCTGTATATAAATATGTATATCAAAGATCATTTAAAAACTGACAGCTCAATAAAGTATAAAAGTTGTAGGTTCTTGGCAACGTTTAGCATATTTCGTGACGTAATTGCCATACCCAAAGAGAGCGTATAAAAAGCAAAAGCTGAGCGAATGCGGCCGGCTCCAATGTCGACGTCAGCAGCGGCTGTTGATGCTGTGCTGTTGCTCTCGCTCTCTTTCGCTCTCTCTCTCTCACTGCTTCTTCCGCTCTCTGTGTCTTTTTGCGCTCTTGAGTTCAGTGTGTGATTTTGTTTTTGGCTTGAAATTCGCCGGCTCCATGCTTATCAACATGTTGCAGCTTTTCTTATAATTTTGGCGCGTGCTTTGAAACCATGTTGCAGGGCTCAAAGCGCAACATATAAAATTTATTCGACTTTTTCTTTTGCGATTGCTTGGTTGCTGTTTTTATTGGGGGCTGTGTGATTTATAATTTATAGTTTAGTTTATTTTTTTTTAGGTGCGTCTGTTGCTTATTTATAAACACATTAAAATTTATAGTTGCCGACCCATTTGTGGCAGATTTTTTTGCATGAGATCAGCATCAACTAATTTATGTGCCAGAGAGTGCGTTGTCGTCGCTGTTCCACGTTAAATTATGGTTTCACCCGACAAACCAAAAATTGTGTTTGTCTGCTTCAGGGCCACAAACACAAATGTTGCCAGCCACTTTCACCCCCCAAAATGTTGCACCGCAACAAAGTTGGCCAGCCAAACGATCGCTTTGTTTATGCCGACAATTTGGATTAGTCAGTTGTAAGAAACGGTGCTAATAAAATCCGCCAGCTCAATTTATATTCATAGAATCCGTCTAAGCAAACAAATGATGCAATATCGTGACGCTGTCCATTCGTTATACTTATTTATAAACATTAACGTATACGCCGCGTTGTCAGTGAGTGTTTCAATGTATGTACATATATATAATCATATATAATCTCAACTTGATCATGTAAAATTCTTATCTTCTTGTCAATTCAATGAGTAGCTATTGCATTCCTCTACAGTATGAAATAAACTTTGTTGTTTATTAAATTTCCGATGTTTTTTGTTAAAACTTTGATTTAAATGCTGCATTTGCAAAGGTCCCTGATCGATAATGTAAACAAAGCTTTCACAACTTTGGCAACTTGTTGCTGGGCTCGGGAACTCGTTTATAAAGTGACGTGATAAAGCGCAGCAAGAACAAGCCTCCAAAACAACAATAACACCAAAGCAAAGTGTTGAAAAATTCATTCATTAGCAAGTCGCTTTTTGGGTGCTCTTTATTATTATATAATATTTTGATAATCTCTGTAACCTTCTGAAATTTTTTATTATGCTTGAATCAGATACAGATTTCATTATGGGATCTATTTCCTGTGGATTTCTAGATTTATTTAACATTCTGTTCAAAATTTAAAAAAAAATTGTTTCATAGAATAGTTGAGTTGACATTCATAAAAAAATGATGAAAAAAAGGCATTCAAATACATAATAAGAAGAAACCAACAAAATTCATTGCCTGACCCATTTCTGTTTATCGACTTTGAAGTGGCTGCTGGAAGGACAAACGAAATAATACAAGTCTGGACAAATTGACGCGATTTCTGCCGAGACAGTTTATTATTTAATCTGCTGCACTTATGAGACGATAAACAAAGAGGCGACGCCACTTGTAATGTCTACATTGTAGAGAAGATGCAGTGCCCGTTTGCAACAATGTTGCATACACAAATGTTGCTAATGGCCTGTTGGTCGAATGCTTTCTGGAAATCATAAATGAATTTATGTTCATAAAGTAAACAAAAGTATCTTATTAATATGAGGCGCACACAACCAGAAAGTAGTTGAAACTAAACAAAAATTCTTTAATAGAACAAATTAAAAGGCAAATGAATTAGATCAATTTATGAAACAGTTGATGGGCAGTGTGTGCATACAGGGTGCTCTGTGTTGTATGAATAACAGTGCTAAAAATAAATATGACAACAATAAAACATGAGCATGAACATCGACGTCATCGAAATGGAAATAAGTTTTGAAATAGTAGAAGCTAAGTAAAAACCGGTGGCCAGATGACGACAAGTGGTCAATCCACATCATCCACATCCACCAGTTGCCCAAAGCGAGGAAGGGAGCCATGCGAGTAGAACACCATCTGGAGCGTGGGCTGCCTCAATGGGCGTCGACATTGAACCGATGGCGCCAACTTTAGCATAAACAACAACATTACACACACGGCTCTAACATTAGAAGCATGAATATGCCCCGAAATGCCGACCCGCAACGAGCTGAAACAAATTACAATTTGATAGTTTCTGATACTGTGCCGAGGTCAGCATTTGGTGTTTCTCTTGATGGCATTGATTTCCCCAGTACGACACGCGTTCCAGCCCTAGACTGTCTGTCCAATTAATGTCTAGCATCGAGTTGATTTAAGTCCAATTCAACAGATTCTTCATTTTGATCTTGAACCTTACGCAACACTCAAGCTAATTTATTACAAACTAAATATTTTGTGTGACCCACACGTTTTCTTATTCACTAAGAGATCAAATGATGTCAAAGGAAGTCAAAAAGTTTGCTGAAAATTCTTTCTTTAAATTAATAAAATATTTAGTCCTTTCAGCTAATTTCAAAAATATTTCATTTTGGATTCACATTTCTTAATTCTTGTGCTTAAGCATTATGCTAATTATAGTACAATTTGATTGTTTTTAACTATTTCCAGCTCCATGCTCCAAGTGCGCCAGATGTGCCAAAAGTTTTCCATTTTTTCGCACATTCCAACGGATTGAAGAACAACAGCCACATTTGGTTGGGGCTTCGCTCCAGTAAGAAAGAATCTTAAGGAACACTCCACCACCCTCCTCTTAATTGGGTCAAATTAAGCGCTAAATAGTTTCACAAAATAGGAAAAAAAAGAAAAGAATAGATGAAAAAAACTAACATAAATTGAAATGCCTGCCATATAAATAAACAATGTTTTGTATGCACGCTGGCATAGAATTTAATGGGATACGCAAACTTGCACTTGTTGCGAGACTACAGTCGATATATATACATAGAGCCACCCACCCACCAGACACCACACAACAACCAACAACAAACAGCTAACAGCTAATAACAAACAGCTAACAACCACTGCCCGGCCACGAGCCAAAAGTCAGCACAATTCAAAATTGGCCAACGAGACGCATCAGCATCACATATTGTACATGTCGAAAGTCCCGCTCATCCGATCTCTCCGGCATTTTCCATATCCACATCCACATCCACATCCCATTCCGTGCATGTTAAATTCGCCGAAATGCGTGCCAGACATAAATTTCGCATATAAAAATCAAAACTTATGTAGTACGCGAATTTGCAAAATTCTGGAACCGAATCTACTTATTTCAGCTGAAACTGAAGGTCAAAGAGTGCATAAATGTGATGCTTCTCTTGGCGTGATTCACTGCCCCACTGAATAATATGCAAATGGGTAATAAAAATGAAAGACAGACATACTGAGATGATTAATACCGTTAACAACCGTGTGTGTGTGTGCACAACATGTTTCCAATTATGCAAGAATTTAAGAAACTAAAACCAATAACATTTAATATTAAAACTGCAAAGCAGCCGCCATCTGGCATATTTTACAATAATAAGTAACAATTTAAATAATATTTGATAAGAGATGCGAATTATTTGATAGACGAGATTTCACTTTGACTTCCCAGGTAGATGCAGATTACAGTTGTTGCAGTTACTGCAGTTGTTGCAGTTGCAACGCGGTGTAAATGCCACTTAATTGGTTTTCGTTGTTGTGCGTCGATTGGCGCTAATTGAAGGCAACTTGTTGAGCCACTAACTGGTCAGTTAGCAAAAGACAGTCAACACTCAGCGCTCAACACTCAAGATTGAAGATTGAAATTATTGAAAACACTGCAAAATGCCAGCGGCAGTAAACAAAGTTTGTCATTGGCTGCAACTTGCTGCAGTGCGTGGCGCCTCCAAGGCCAGCACATCGGAGTGAAAGAGAAGCAACGAATGAGGGAGGGAGAAAAAAGCATCTTATAGTCAGGGTGTCTGCCTCTATCAGTGGTCAACACAGCACTAATTGATTTTCATTCATTTATGGCATTCACTTCTTTGGGGCAAACTAAAAAAAAAAATGCTGATAAAAACTAGAGCTACAATTTGTTGCTTGCAAATTGCCCAAAAAATTAGTACTAGTTTATTAATTGTTCCAAATTTGTTTGGATGAAATGAAGACATTAATTTCAATTGACACAGAGTTCAAGTTCAATTAGACAGTTTGGGAAAGATTATAAAACTAAACAGATGAGTTGAATAAAAACTTTGCAGAGTGCTAAAATAAATTAAAAAATTTACTGTAAACATTATTTTAATATTTATAAAGTAGGACATTTTAGGATAAAAAGAAAGCTTATAAAGCTTTTTATAAATCTCAAGTTCTCAGACAGTAAATTTTTGCTGATTTTTGCTGATGAAAATCTGCTCTGAATGGCGGAAAAACCAGTTCAAGTTCTATTTAAAACTAGTTCAAGAGTGAGAAATGAAGGAAAGCGAAAAAGAAATAAAAACAAGGAAAACAGACTCTGGATTTTACGTCTAACTGTTGTCAATAAATAAACAATGAATAATTCTTGAATGAGTTGGTGACAAGGTACTCGAGAATGTCAATTGTGTACAGTAATTCAGTTAAGAGCTTGTCACCATGAATGACAAAAGCGTCAATGAAACTCAATTTCCTCTCACATCCCTTCAAAAACAAGATTTGCATATGAGTCACCTGTGTATTGCTGAAGTTTATCCATTGCAAATATGACTAACCACCGAAACAAAATTAATAAACATTTTAAATTTGTTTAGCGAAACGAAAATATTATTGACAGACATGAATATGAAATGGAAAATGGAAGTGGAAATTTGGTAATCAATTAAAAGGTTCATCTATTATTTATGCACTCGCAAATTTTGCATATTGAAATCATTTTACTTTCGTTCATTTGGTCAATTAATCAAATGTCTTGTTAATTGGCAAGTGGCGAGTGGTGAATGTGCGCCTGAAATTTGCCCACAGAGATAAACAGACAAATTGGCCGCAAACTGGCAATATCACGTATACGCCGCATTGGACGCGCCTCCCATACGACCGAGTATTCCCCCGTACACGACAGCGAGTGAAATTTAATTAGTTAACTGAAATGCGACAATTAGATGCGATTCACCCAAAATAATTGCGTTTTGCTGTTTGGTTGCACTGAAATTATGCAAAATGCATTCAAGATGCAAGCGAAGTCGAATTCGAAGTCAAATTGCCACGAACCGTGTCAATGACACATTGCCCAAAAGACAGCAATAACAGACGAGCAACAACATCGCCAAAAACAACGACAACAACAACAACGACAACAACTGCAGCAACAACACATTCACTATCAGCAATAGCAACAAAATTGCCAGAGCCGCACAGCAATTGTGACCAAAACAAAACCACAACTGCGCCCAGAGTCCTCTTCCCCTTCCCTCCCTCCACCCCTTTATGCTCCACTGCCTCTGTTGGCCACCTCTCTCTCTTTGAGCCTCCCTTGCACCACCTTTTGCCCACCTCCCACCAACCACAATGCCATTGCCATTTGCCTTAATGACTTGCCAATTCTTATGCATATTTAATTTTATGCTTATGCTCATGTTTGCTTTATGGAAATCGGAGATTTTGCCCAAAAATGAAAATGAAAATTTCATGTAAGAGCCAAAAACCACATTGATGTCTGCACAGTGGTGCAAGCAACGAAATAAAATTGACTTTCCATATTTAAAATGAAGTCAGGTTAATCTATTAATCTCTAGAAGACAATAAGGCGCATAAGAAAGTAGTGTTTAAAAATACTTATAAATTTATGATGTCAAATTAATATTATTTTTTTACTTAAATAAAAAGAAATAAAAATACAATGTTTGAACTGAAGACAGGAAATCTAGAGCTAAATATAAGAATTAAAAAGAAGAATATAGAAAATATTTATTAACCATAAATAGCTAAGCCCAACATATTTATACATTTTGAAATATGTATATAGAAAGCACCACTGTGCCAAGTTTTTATATATGTGCCTCTTGGACATGTGTAACACATTTTTTGGTCTGCACTTTGGACTTTGGTGGCGAATATGCAAATATTGGTAAGGTTGAAATGTGAGAAAAGCATTTCGTGTTGTCTGGAGCGAGAGGGAGAAAGCGAGGGGAAAACACGAAGAGAGTTCAATAAAAAACATATAAAATGTATAACAAAGTTCAATTGTATCAATTTGGGCAACGAAGCGATGGGAAAATAAATTGAAAGCGCTGAAACCGCAGAGGTATGTGAAGGGGGGACACGGGAAGAAGGGACGAACGACTGACTGAGTGACTACCCGATGTACAAATAGGCGACCAGTTGCGGCCAGCTTGCAGAACTCATCAATCATAACCATCAATCAGACGTGTTCTCGTTGAAGAGAAAAAAAGCACGGAACTTTGAAGTTGACGGCGGTCATAAAATGCAAAACGGGAGGAGAAAAAGACAAAGACAGAGCAATTTTGTGGACCATTTCAATTACGCCAAGAATCAGAAGTGGCAAAGATACACAAACATCTACATATACATACATATGTATGCATAAACTCTGGGAACTTTTGTAGAAATAAAAATTAGTGCGATAATAATTTACACAGCGTTTTTGTTTGTTCAATCCGCCAAAGATAAATTGGCAAATCCTTTGCTCTCTTATTAATTAACACAACAAATGAAACTATTTTAACAACAATTTGTGATGATCTCAGAACTATTTTCATATAAATTCAACTCGCGTTTCATTAGCTTTATATTGTTTTTTCTTTTTGCACTGATGTCACTGCCACTTTAGGCCAAATGGACTAACAATTAATAAATGCAGTATTAATCGAGGCACAACAACTGCGGTACATCATCAATTTTCACGCGCTTCTTGGGAAGTGGCCCACTGCCAAAAAGAATGTAATAAAAACGGAACTGAATCACATCTCAAACATTCGGGGTAGCCATAAAAAGTCATAAAACCTTTTATGATTCACCAAAAAAAAAATAAAAAAATTAAAATATTTTTATTATAAGGTGAGTGCTTAAAATGATTTCAAAATTGCCTGCAAATTCCAACCCAAAACTCAAAACACATTTAAAATTGCAATGATTATTAATTGATATGTTATTTAAAATTTAATGTTTTCAACTATATTGATAGATAAAACGTAAAGTGACAGGCACGATCAAATCACTTCAAGTATTGCGATAATTGTAGAGGCAACCCATTTGCATTCTGGGCCAGCTTCCCTCCCCGTTCTTCCCTCTCCCAACGCGGCCAAGTGGCACGCCCCCATTTTGGTCGTCTGTGCGCTGTCTGTTACCTCATTAATTAAACTATTCAATGACTGGGTGAGTACGCCAGTGTTTGTGCTATGTTTTGGCAAGCGTGCAATTATGTACTCACATGTACTCAAGCTATTTTTAAAAGCGTTTGCGGTGAAAGGTCTTTGGCAGTGTCACAGCCCACAAAACAAAACAAAAATTACTATAAATGCGAAGCGCCGACGAAAACAAAACAATAAAGGGAAAGAGCAATAGAGAAGATCAATAAAGCACGTGATTTCGAGAAAGATCAATTTATAAATATCTGTCTGCTAGTTTTGTAGAAATTTTGTTGCTATATAAGTATAGTACTTAATTGTCAGCAAATAAATTCATTAGTCCTGCGCCTGATTTGTAATTTTCAATTACTTTCAAAAATCAAGAAACTTGTACTCAATTTATTTAATAATTTTATATACAGTTTAGTATTTGCAGATAATAGCAATAAAAATTACTCTCAATTTAAATTTATTTATTGCAGCTTAAGGACAACAAACAATTAAGTCATATATGGGCATTTCCAGAAAAAGGTCCACCTTGCCAAAAAACGTAAAATTGATTAAAAACTCACATCTTGTGAAATTTTATTTAAGCAATACGAGTATACGCTAAAAGAAATTCAATAGGATGAACATATAGATTCTACATTGGAATAAATTCACTTTTTCCATATTTTTGCCTATTTTCTTAAAAATTGATTTTCAAAATGGACCGTTTGTATTTTAACGATTACACTAAGTCAGGGAGTAAGATTGTAACATAAACCATTTTAATATATATAAATATATTGAAAGTTTAATTTAAAACAAGTTTTAAGAGCTATATATCGGAATATAGAATAAAATTTGATGAACAAACTCTTGGAAAAACTAGGTGGAAATCTTGTCACGTTCGCGATGTCACATTACAAATTACTAATAAAACTTGTAAAATATATAAAACGGTAGTTACATATAAAAATTATTTCTAAAATGGAAAACTATATTATTTTATTATGGTTTAGGAGTATTTTCTTCCAAATTACACGCCACATTTCGCAGACTTTCACGTTTGTCAAGATGAAGTCAAAAATGACTTCCATTTTTCGTCGCGTTCGCGATGCATTGTTTTCTATAAATAATTAAAAAACGACAAGTCTTCAAAGATTGTCTTTTATCGTAAGAATAGAGTTGATAAAATGCATTAAACACGTGAGAAAACATTTTTGAAAATGTCAATTTTTGCCATTTCTTTTTTCATTTAAAGTCATACAAATGTCGCGTTCGCGATCCTGGAAATACGCATATGTTATTTTATTAAATTAATCTCCTCATTTTATTGTCAAGTTATTTTTCTATTTTATTCACAACTAATTAAATCATCTTTTAGCCCAACCCAAGCCCAGCCCACTAATTCTTCATGATAAATTAAACATATTTATTTTAATTTCAAGTTCTGCATCAAATTCGATTCCACATGATTAAATATTAAAATTCCAAAGTATTTATTGATAAATTAAAATGTATTTGTATGCTCAAGCTGACATTTGAAATTGAGATATTTTTGAAAAAAGAATAAGAAAAGTGATTAGCACATGCTGATGATCATTGTCATCATGTGGCCGCATCTTGAGCTCGGCAATTTCTCACGTATCTCGCAAGATGTCAAGCGTTAATAAAGACACGTCATTTGTATCATTAAGCCATTATTTCCGCTTATTCCAGATACTAACTCGAACATAGTTTCATTTGTCACTCGTCAAGAGGTCTGTCTTCAACTTTGGGCGACAGAAGACGCGCGCTCTTTGTGGCATGTATCGCATATCAAGTGTCACTCAATGAGATTCTGGGTCTATCATTCGGGAATGACATCATGAGACATGGTTCGTGGTCATGCATATTTAGCGCCAGATCGCATTCAATGACGCTGTCGCCATTAATCACAATCGTTGCCCACAGAGACGACGAACCTCATCGCCAATTGCAATTGGCTGTGAATGCCAGCCAAGAAAAACCACCCACATACAGAAATGAATAGATACATTCGTACACTCGTATTTGTATATATAATTGAATGGAGATGAGTTGAAGAATGAATGTTATATGCACTGGCACAAGTAAAAATTTTTAATATTATATAGCGTTGGGCGACAGTAAGTCAATCACAATTAGTCGATTTGCCAGGCTCTCTCTTTCTTCATAAGCGATTGCAACAATCCATAATAGTTGGAATGAGAAATTGTTTCATTCTTGGACTCACAATTTGCTGTTATTCAAAGCTATCATCCTTCTTGGCACCGATATACAACACCGACCACGACTTGTCCGGAATATCAATGTCCAACTTTTTCGAATTGACACTATAAAATGCCTATAATTTTACTAATTACTTTTAATGATTATTGTATGCAATTTCACCTCGTTTCCGAGCTGACCAAACGTTGCCGTTGATGCAATGGAATACAAGTCTGTTTTGGAGACGGTTTCAAATCCAGGGCCATTTCGCTGGTTAGCGTATTTATAACTGCCGCAGCTCCAACTGTTTCAGAGCCCTCACCGCCGCACTTCTCTACACCGAACTGAGAAGCCATGATCTGTTCGCATTAACACTACTAGAAACTATCCAAAAAGTTGTACAAATTTGTCTTTTTTATTGCCCAAATACTGTTTTCTTATAAATTTTACACCTTCAAAGTGCCCGAAGAATGAAAGCAACTAAACTAAAATGATTTTTAAGTTTCAACTGGGTTTTTTTTTTTTGGCTACTACTAATAAGGCAAAGCCTGCCAAGCACGGAAACCGTACTAAAATACAAATTGTATGTTAAAAAATTGGAAATATTAATAAAATATCAAAAACAATTTGAAAATCATAAATTACTTTTTTTTATCATAAACTTTAAAATTGAAACGTATAAAAATTACAAAAATTAGTTATAATGAAGAACAATTATTGACTTTTATAATAAACATTTAAAATACAAATTAAAGCATTTCAGGATACCCCATCTAAAAACGTATTACTGCAATCATTTTCTTTACTCCTATAATTTTTTCGGGTTTGATTTTCTTTCAGTCACAACATTTTATTGATCTGATTTCTGCTGCCCAGTCACGGTTATAAAAGTTGTTTAATTCAATATTTTTCCAACTGAAGATATAACAGTATTTTACTAACCAAATATATAAATTCCAAAAGCAAAATGAGCTCGCACTGTGAATAAATTCCCTCTTAAGCGCAATGTCTAAAAGTATGCAACACTTTTTTACTCGCAAACTTTCTGATAGAAATACCAAAATTTAAATGAATCCAATGTTAACTCTATCTTCCTTTCAAATGTTTTCTTAGTAAAATACAGTCACTAATATCACATAAAAATCTTGTATATATCTCATCTTCTCTATCATTCTAAGAATAATTAAAGTTTATACCAAAATATCAAACACAAATTTATTTTAAAATCCACACAATTAAAATTTCGATCACAAAACGTTTCGAATAGGAGTCTCCTAATGGATTAACACCTGAACGGCCAAAAGGTTTTTGCCCCCATTGGTCATGCGGCTAACTAAATTGCCCGATAGGACCACAATGCGATTGCTGTTGTAGATGTTCTTCAGCTTTTGGCTCGAGCGAATGTTGTAGACCTCGTTGGTGTGGACCAAAAGATGCTCGACCAAGGGATTGCTGCTCGTTGGCCAGACCGAGATGGTGCCAATAATTTTGGTATCATCCGGACGCAGACTTGTCAGCCAGATGAGAAAGATTTCGGTGTCGGGACCAAAGTTTTGATTAGGACGAAGCTGAGAACTTGGATCATAGTTGGGATTAAAGAGTTCGTGGAGACGAAGTCGAGCCGACATGACCAAAACAGGAATCAGATCGGGATGATTGATGGTAACGTTGTCGATGAACTTGTCCTTGATAAAGTAGGCCATGTTGCACTTGGCCTTGTTCAACAGCGTGATATTTGTGTCCATAAAAAAGGTCTTGGCCTGACAGGGTGCAATGCGTTCCATGGCCAGCGATGGATGCTCATGGGTCAAATGCTCATTAAAGTCCGAGATGAAGAACATGCGTCGGCAGTCGCAGTCGGGACAGTAAATGGGCGAACGGCAAACCTTCAGTGGACGTATCTGATTGGGCAACAGGGCATCCCGCTTGTTGTGCAGCAGATTAACAAGATCCTGTCGAGCACAGGGCATTGTCTGGAACTGCGGCAGTGGCGGTTCATTCTTGGGCATCGATCCGTCCAGACGTTTCAGCAGCTCCTGCGGATCCTCGGCAAAGCCACGGAATCTGGCTCGCTGCACTGTGGACAGCAGTATATTCAGCTTGCTGAGA
The DNA here is from genome assembly GCA_037043435.1 of Drosophila suboccidentalis. Classification (NCBI taxonomy): domain Eukaryota; kingdom Metazoa; phylum Arthropoda; class Insecta; order Diptera; family Drosophilidae; genus Drosophila; species Drosophila suboccidentalis. The sequence continues at coordinate 588,211 of JBAMBK010002328.1, forward strand.
ACCCGCTTGGGTCGAGTGGAAGAAATCTTTGGTGTCTCGCAGCTTTCACTACGGACATTATCCACATCCTCGCTTAATTCACTTACTGCATTTACTGCAGGTTCAGGAATCTTATCTTTTTTCTCCGCAGTCGCTTCTTTAGGTTGGTTAAACTCCTGCAGCGCATCCAGCATATGCTCGATCTTCTCATCCAAGGCATCTCCAATGGTTTTCTCTTTAGAACTCTTCGTTTGCTCTTCATCATTTGGCTTTAGTGCCAAGATATGTGCTCCTCCCCTCATGCGTTCCTTTTCCTTCTTGTCCTTGTCGCGTTTTTGTTGCTCTGCCTTGAGTTCCGCTTGGATTTTCAGTTCGTCCAGCTCCGTCTTGACCCGAGCACATTCATCATCGACACGGCGACGGATGCGTTTCCACTCGCACATCTGATGCTTCTTCTCCTTGAGCTTCGTCTTCAGCTGTTGCTTCCTTTCCTCGTCCTGCAATTGCTGCAGCATTCTGGACATTTCATCTTTGGCCAATGTTTTTGTATTTGTAGACACTCCTCCACTGTGACGCTGTTTCTTGGCGGCCTTCTCCGGCTGAGTGTCCTCCTTGGCATGCTTAGCCTTCTTCTTCTTCTTTGGGCTTTCGTTCACCAACTGTTTTACACGCTGCTGCACATCCTCCCTCAACGGACTCAGCAGTTCCTCGAGCTGCCTCTTGTCAAAGGGCAGTCTAATCCTACCTCTAGGACTTAAGCTGGAATAGGAATCATCAGTATCCTCGTCGTCTGCCTGCTCATCCAGGTCGTTGCGTTGATCCTTAGCATCGTTGGGAGTGGGGAAATCCAGTTTAACATGTTTGTCGGCCTTTAAGGATCCTAGTTTGGGGATATCCTTGACCTGGCGACTGCGATTCTCTGCCTGCTGTTTGGCCGCCTTCGCCTTCTCCCGTGGCGATTCATTGACCGCAGATCTCGAACGCCTTTCGATGGCGGGATTACCCCTTTCACGCTGTCGGGAACGATCCTCGCTCGCGGATCGCAACTTGCGCTCCCATATGGAACCACGTGGCAGTTGCGAGGGTAATCCATCTTTAATCTCCTGCATCATTACCTTTTGTGCATCGTGACGCACTGTTCGATGCTGTGTTCCAACATCCTTGCGTTCTCTCGATGGACGCTCCCTTGATGTCCAGCACTTTATGCTGGCCTCCAGTGCATGATTTGCCACCCTCCTCTCAGGCTCTTGCCCCTCCAGTTGCTGGGACGGATCCTTCTCAACGTCCGATTTAAAGAAGAACCTCAGAGCTTCGCATTTAGTGCACCAATCCGACATGCCCTCAAGTTGTGTCGCCTCAGCTGGATGTCGTCGACGCCGGAACTCAAACTCTGGTTTACTGTCCAGCTCAGTCTTCGTTAAACCGCAGATGGTACAAATGAACATCATTAAAATTCTAAAATTGATTCCAGTAAAACTAAATTAAAACAAAATAAAATAATTTGTTCGGAGACAGAGATCCTAACTAATGTTGTGACCTAAAGCAAAGTAGACTAGGTTTGGGAAAGAAAAAAGAAACCTACTCAGATAACGGAGATTTCTTTCAACAAACAATTTTTGTATTCAACAATACATTTTTCAAAAAATACTCTAGAAATTCTACATCTTTTTTAAAAGATTTTAGAATTTGCAGCCCTATATAAAATTTGTTATCTATTTTTTTTTTGCATATTTTTATAGCTTGGATATTTGAGAATATCGTCCTAAAAGGGTTTTTTTTAAATTCAAAATACTTTAGGAGATATAGCCTTTTTTGTCCAGCCATGTTTTCGCCAAAATGCATCAAAATGTTTTGATGCAAAAAAACAACTTCAAACTTTAAACGCGTTTATCTGAGCTTGCGGCACTGATTGCGCCCGTAGCTCTGAACCGATTTTAATGAAACAAAATGCGATCGACGCAGAATTGTCACCATTATGGTCCCTACCTCAATCATAATTTTTAAAATTTTTTTACAAATTTTTTTTTACGCTAAACTACAAAAAAACTTTTCCCAAAATTGATTTTTCATTTTTCAATGGCCGCCATATTGTAAAAAAAAATCGCAAAATTATGATTAAGGTAGGGGTCCGAACTAGATCTGTACCGAATCTAACGCCGTTTACTTTTTCCATTTCTGATGATCCGAAGTGGAGTTATCCGTGTCGCAAGCAGCATACCTTTTTTTTCGACGTCCAACTTTAAAGGCCGACAACTTTTTGAACAGCCCTCGTACAAAAGTAAAAACAATTTTTTTATTTAATTTAATATGTTCTTAATACAATAAAATAAAAACAGAATTTAAATAACTATTTCAAATAAGTTTTTTTTTAAAAAAGGTCCAAAAACAGCCTTCCAACCAGCAATACCCCCTTAAAGCATTTCATTTTGTACTCATTCTTTATCTTTCTTTTCATTTTCTTTTATACCTTTCCAGGATTTCCCTATGCAACAAAGGGTATTTAATCTTCGATATCCAATAAATCTATGGCTGTTCTTTTCATTCATTCACAATTTGTATCCATTTCCAGTTTTCACGATCTGTGAGATAATGTTTTATGTAGACAAATATGTGCATATGTAGATTGATTAGCCGACTCTCTTTTTAAAAAGCCCATTCACCTGCTTGCCATCGACCAAACAGTTTACAATTCCCCTCTCCCTGTTCCCCACCCTCTCTAAAAGTACTTGAATGTCACTTGGTTGCCCACGTGTTGACCGTGAAATTTACATGTTAGACAAGGCAAAGACAAACCAACATTGCAAAAGTTGACTTGAGAAAGAAGAAGCGATTCAAGGTAATAGGCAAACCCCATACATTCATGCTCAATGCTCCAATTGAAGATCTCGAGGGCCATTGAAATTGTCAAACGCCCCACGTTAAGAGGCTGCGTTGCCAAAAATCGGCTTAAGCCGCAACCAATTGACTTTCGCATCGGATGGGGGATCGTTTTTGGTTTTGGTTTTGGTTTTGGTTCACTTGGGTTGACTTTGGGCGATGATTCAGCACTGCTTAAATGTTTGTTGATAAGATGCGCAAAAATAAGAAAAATATAGATAGATACATACATACATAGATAGATATGTATATAGACAAATAACGGCACATGGCAACGAGTCAAAGCAAGCCAAATATTTAGACACTTGCCTGAGTCGAAGGTCTGGCCGCAGATCGTGTGTGAGTATAAATACGCGGATCGCTGTGTTGGTCAACCATCAAACGCTGGACAACCAAACAACGGACAACAACATGGTAAGTGAGCTGGTAAATAGCAATTAACTGAACCTAATCCTCCCACTCTTCGTACTCCCACTCCTCCATAGAAAGCCTGCCTAGTGACTTTTGCAGTTTGTGCCTGCCTCGCATTGGCCGCTGCGGATGTTTCCCACCTGACGAGCAGCTATTTGCCACCTCCGAAGCCGGAACAGGTGGAGCACATGACCATTGAGCAGCACGAGCTGCGTGAACTGCCGGAGCAAGTGGATTATATGAGGGACAATGAGCAGGGAGTCATGGAGTTGACACCCAGCAGTCAGCTGACACCTCCAGCTATGCCCGAAGAGGAGCAGATGCTGGCCAATCGCTATCTTCCTCCCGCGGAGACAGTTATGCCCGAGATGGATCAAATGCCCGCCATGCCCGCCACCCGCTACCTGCCCCCCGCTCAGGCAACTATGCCTGAAGCGGAGCAGATGCCAGCGATGCCCGCCACCCGCTACCTGCCCCCCGCTCAGCCCACACAGAGAGCTGAACCCGAGCCGGAGCCCATGATGCAGCCCGAGATGATGCCAGAGCAAGCCATGGAGTATATGCCACCAGTTGAGCCACAGCCAGAGGTTCAGCCTCAGCCTCAAGCTGCACCTGCCATGCACTACCTGCCTCCCGTCCAGCAGCCGGAGCAGCCTCAGTACACCTATCAGCAGTACCAGGAGCAAATGCAGCAGGAGCAGGAAATGCCCTACATTCTGGACGTCCAACAGCCCACAGTGCCCTCCGATGCCGACTCTTCCCAGATGGCCTTCGAGCCCGAGCCAGCTCATGAACTGCGCAACGACGGATATCATTACAAACAGGCCGCTGAGGAGCAGCGCCTGAGGCATTAAGTCACCTCCAGGAACTCATCTTAAAGTCATCCATTTGTTGTTAATTTGTTGCTTACCTTAGTACTTTAAAAATCGATTAAACATTGTTGAAATTAAACATAGTAGAGAAGAGTTTCATTAAGGTGATAAAGTAAAGAGCTTAGGTTATTGGCACCTTAAACTTAAAAGAAGAGAGGATCTTACAGAATAACTTCTTAGGGGATTAAAGATGAAAGCAACTAAGTACTCAACCTATCTTAAAATAGATTAAATAGATTAAATAAGTGGAAGAGCAAGTCTTCTTTGTAATTTTGAAAGAAAGAGGGATTTCTTGAGATTTTAACTGAAAAGGAAATAAGTATACATCCTTTCAAAAAGATCGATTTCAGATTTAATCACCCCTTTTATTTCCAAACAATCATGTCTAATAATCTTCCTCATCGTCGTCTTCTTCATCTCCTTCACTCTCAATGGTAGCTCCTTCCCGCAGCATTTCCACTTTGTGAATGCTAAACTCAATATTTTTAACGGGTATATTAAGAGTAACCACAATGCAGTAGAGCAGCACCTGGAGGTGCTTGGTTCGCAGTAAGTAGGAGGCACCTTGGTGCTTGGGGAACAGCGGTTGATCCTTCTCCTGGCAATCGTACATGAAGTAACCCCCATCATGGCCTGGACAGAAACCGATGGCCAAGGCTCTCTTCCGAACCATGACAATGCCGTACTGATAATGACTGAAGAAGTAGATCAGAGCCTTGGAGAGATTCATGCGATTTAAAGATGGTATGCTATATAGTTTGCCATAACAGACATGCTCGATGTGGACCACAAAGTTGATGGACTCCAGGGAGCAATCAATATTAAGATTCTCCAGTGAGAACTCGTAGTCTTTCTTGGTAATATTTTTAAGGCTCTTCCGATAAAACCTATGTCCACTCACGGCAATCGTGTCCAACAGTTGGGCACTCCAGTCCATAAGGTTGAATACGCTTGCCGCACAACAAGCCATCACATAGATGGCAAGGTATTGACGTCCCCGCAAATCCTTCTCAAAAACAGGAGCCTCCGGATGTAGATTTCCCCATAGCGACCACAAACGTCCTTCAATCTCGATATCGTATTTATTGAGTTTACTCAAAGGCTGATTGCGATACTTTCCGGTTGTATTACGTCGATTCAAGCGACTCCAGACAGGAAGACAGTTCTCTACCCAACCCGATGATTCATTTCTCGTTCTATTGGCCATATTAGTCCTAGGTACTTTAATAACTATAGGGAAGACTTTGAATCTATTTGTCAGAAAGTCTAGAGTGGGGGAATATTAAAATTTTTTTGGAAAAACTTGATTTAGTTTGAAAAGGGGATGTGCTTTTAAAATTTACCGACCAAATAATGAATAAACCCCATTCAAATAAGAAGGGAGTTAACTCAAAACCTAAACCAACTCCAAACCCAAATAATTTGATCTGTGCTATGCACTGTGGTCGATCCCATATGACAAAAATAAAAAAAACGAAGTCAAAATTTCACAATTCGTAGTATGTCGATCATCTCATAAATAAATTAACTTTTTGAATCAAACGTATTTTTAGAGTGTGACCATTCGCACGTTGTGAAAAAATACCATAAAGTTAGACAACGCGCTACGCAATTCTGTGCGTTGTGTATTCTATGAAAGTGACACCAGTATTAAGAGTAAACAAGTTAACAAATTCAAGTTATAACAACATTTTCAAAATATGGATATTATTGTATCAGGTATTAACTATGATTTTTACTTCATAACACTTTGTTTATCGTGGTATATCGTCTAATACAAAAATAATCCCAATTAACCTTTTGTGAGTGTGTTTCGTTTTCGTGTTTGTACTTTCCCTTAAGCTTTTAGTTGTTACGCCGATCGCATCCGATGATCAAATCTTTTATTATTAATAGCTAAATAATAATAGATTAATGTCCAAAAGGAATCAGCTGCCGGGAGCTGCCCAGCGTCAATATATTTTGATCCGAACGCAGCAGGTATTTGTGTCGTTTTTTTGTTTTTTTCGTGGTAAATGCTCTTTTATGTGTTTGTTATTGTTTATTTTTGTTTTAAATGTCAAATTGGTATTTTTCTTTATAATTAACGTTACTTTTGGTTCATTTAAATTGGCATAGGCCTTTCTTTTGAATTTACATTATTTGAAGACTAATTAATTTTAATTTTCTTTTAAAATGCATTTAAATATTTTCTTTATATTTTGTTTCATGTTTTTGTTTTTTGTTAATAAATTGTTTGTTAACTTAGATTTAAAAAAAAAAAATATTCGAATTTTTTTTAATTTTTATTTAATATTTAAATTTATAAATTGGTGGTGTGGGCGTATGGGCGTAAAGCCATGCCCAATTTTTTCATAATAGTTTTATAATAATGTTATTAGCTTACAGTTAAAATTATGGATCTGTACGACACGTTTAACTATTTTTGTCGCATGTCTCCATACAAGTCCGACCACTGTGCTATGGTTATTTAGTTTATTGCATAGCCTTATCATAAAATGGTAAATTAAATAATTACTAAACACACAGACCGGATGATCACACTATTAATTTCCACCCTCGTCACCCTCCTCCTCCTCTTCGTTCTCAACGGTGGCGCCTTCCCGCAGCATTTCCACTTTGTGTATGCTGAAGTCAATGTTATAGAAGGGCACGTTGAGGGTAACCACGATGCAGTAGAGTAGGACCTGAAGATGCCTGGTTCGCAGTAAGTAGGAGGCACCTTGTTGCTTGGGGAACAGCGGTTGATCCTTCTCCTGGCAATCGTACATGAAGTAACCACCGTCGTGACCTGGACAGAAGCCGATGGCCAAGGCTCTCTTCCGAACCATCACAATGCCGTACTGATAATGACTGAAGAAGTAGATCAGAGCCTCGGAGAGATTCATGCGATTGAACTCGGGAACGCGATAGAGTTTGCCGTAGCAGACGTGTTCGATGTGGACGACAAAGTTCATGGCCTCCAGGGAACAGTCAATGTTGAGATTCTCCAGGGAGAACTCGTAATCCTCCTTGTTGATCTGCTCGGCGCTCTCCTGGAAGTATTTGTCGCCACTGACGACAATCGTGTCCAGCAATTGGGCACTCCAGTCCATGAGGTTGTACACACTGGCCGCACAGCAAGCGATCACATAGATGCCCAGATACTGACGTCCACGATTGAGATCCTCAAAGACAGGAGCCTCGGGATGGAGATTACCCCAGAGTGACCACAGACGACCCTCGATCTCCACGTCGTATTTCTTGAGTTTGCTCAGAGGGAGGTTGCGATACTTTCCAGCTGTGTTACGTCGATTCATGCGACTCCAGACGGGCAGGCAGTTCTCCAGCTCCAGCCAGCCAAGGGATTCGTTGGTGGCACAAATCTCATACTCGGGATGTCCGTATTGCTTGTTGGAGCAAGTCATGGGCACGGACAGATCCGTCAAGAGTTGCAGGATGCGGGCATTGGGCGCTGCCTTCTTATACGAGAGGATATCCACGACGTAGAACATGTACTGACTCTGCTCCTTCCAATCTGGTGCGGCACAACGCTTATCGATGTATTTGAACATGGAGTCCACGTCGGCGAAGAGCACCCAGGAGGCGGTGTTGCGTTCGGGATAACGTTTAGGTCCCTTCGGGCACTTCTTCTTCTTGCCCTCTCCCTCGTCCTCCTCATCACCGCCGGCACCGTTGTCCTCCTCCTCTCCGCCGCCCAAGTCCATGCTCGCGTAGGGATCGAAAAGATGATAGAACTCATCATGGTACAAGGCATAGCAACCGTTGGGGGTAAAGATCATCAGATATTTCCTCGTATTCAACGTTTTCTGCAGCTTCTTCTTGATTATGTTAAGGCCAGCCTCGGGGGTCACCTTCTTGGGCTTTTCAGCCGGAGTCCACATGCCCTGGGGCTCAAACATGCGTATCCAGATATCGAATTCGTAGTCATCAATGGTCACATGTCGCACCACACGCTCAAAGATCGATTCCAGGTCGCAGACACGAGTCGCTATCGACTTGGCGTGAGTTATAACCCGATCAATGCGATAGGAGTTCCACTGGTTGAGCGGACGGAGGGAACAACTGAGGATGGCCAAGGCGCAGGCGAAGTAGCAAGGCTTGATTTCCTTGAAGGATCCATCCTCGCGTCCATCTATGTTCATGCTGCCCTGGATCTTAAAGTTGCAGTCCTTCTCGCGCATGCGATAGCCATAGAGAATGGGACGAGGTTTATAGGCCTTCTTTATTTCCTTGGGCAGCTTCTTGCCAGGTTTGTGCTTTAGCTCGATCTCCTCTTCGCCCTCGGCCTCCTCCTCCATTTCATTGAACCCAAAGTCCTCCTCGTTCTCGTCCATTGCCTCGTCCAGGCCAAGATCCTTGTACTCGGCTGTGTGTGGGAAAGTGAATTGAATTTTGTGTAGTGTTATCTAGATTTGATTGAAATGACAAAGTGAACTCACGTTTACGTTTCTTGCGATCCTCGTGCGATTTCTTGGCCTCAAAGAAGTCCTGAATACGCTTGTTCTCCTTCTTGAGCTCCTCATCGATGTAGCGCATCTTCTCCAGACGTTGCTCTTTCAATTTCTTCTTGCGCGCCGCCTCCGCATCGAACTCCGCATCCTCATCCGCCTTGGCCCAGCGACGGAAGCGACCCTCCAGCTTGTTATCGACAACCTTGATGCCAGCCACAATGTAATTCATCACCGTACATCCTTGGGGATTGCAGCCGAACTCAATGCGGCGTATCAGCGAGTCCAGTTCGATGAATCTCATCATGCAGGCGGGACCACTGCCACTCTTGCGATATCCAATTGCATTGCAGGGGAATCCAATAAACATGTAGAGGAGATTGTAGCGCTTGAAAATGACACAGGAGAAGTGTTGGCAAACGACCAGGACACGATTGTTATCGATGAGCAGCTCGAGCAGATCCTGACGCAGCGATGACGACATGGAAGACTTGTAGACCTCGTTCACCACCAGGGAGAAGTTGCTCTTGCCCACGGCAATATCCGGCAGCTTCTTGCTGATCAGACAGGACAAATTGAACTCGTAGCTCTGGTAGTCCTCGCTGAAACTGTTGACGGACGTCAGGCAGAACTCGATGAGATCGGCATTCCAGGTGGACACCTTGTATTTGGCCGAGACCGCAACGGCCACCAAGGCGGAAAGGAGTCCTCCCAATTTGGTCATTTCCTCATCCAGCGGCGGCAGCTTTGTGGTGCCCATGATGATGTAGGCGCCGTCGTGCAGAGTCATGTAGTTAGTCTTCAGGGCCAGCTCCTCCTCGATGGTCAGAACACGTTTCAGATCCTCCTCCTCCTCCTCGCCGAGTTCGTAGCCACGCTTGATCTTCAGACGCAGCGCACGGAGATTCTCCTTGTCCGAGCGCAAGAGAACTTTCTGTGCCTGCCTGTACATATGGGGACGATCGAACTTGGGCTCGGGCAAGTCCTTGATAATACTATTGATGATGGCGAGTATAAGTTCCTCCACAAACTCCTTCTCATCGCGCACGGGAATGCGCTCCTCCTCGGGAATGCTCTCAATGCTCTTCTTCTGCTCCAACTCCTTCTCGCCGGCCTCATCCGTGAATGTGGGCAATCCCATCTGCAGGGCGGGAAACTTATTTGTCTGTTGGGTCATCACCTGCAGCGGACGAATGCATCCAGTTCTAATACCGTGGATAAAGAACTTGCCACCGCGACGCATCTTCAGGGCATTCTGGTAAATGATACGGACAAAGGAATCAAATGTGGTGTGCATCTGGAGCACGGCCAGACCCTTGATCCGATAGTCATCGGGATCAACGACCATGCCCACGCGATTACGTCGAAATGGATCGAAGGCGTAGAAGAATTCGCGATCTCGCCAAATGGACAGCACGGAGTTATCAATCTGGAGCAAGGCTCCTGGCCACTCCTGCATCTCGAACAGATGCTGCAGGGCCTGGGTCAACTGGGATTCCAGATACGACGGGCAGTCCGTCACATGTCCAGTTATCAGGAAAGGATACTTGCGAACAGTCGCTTTGAAGGCGCCCATCAAAAACATTTCCGGCAATTCGACAACGTTCAATTCCGGTTTCTTGTTCTTCCATCGCTTGCCATCCAAACGGAACTTCTTGCGTAGAGTCTTGTAGTAAGCGACGCCGTATCTGAGGATATCATCGATGGTCATGGGTCGCCACGTTTTGGCCAGCTCGAACTCCGAGTAGATGAGCGCAATGAGCGAAACGACCAAAGATGCATTCTTTTCCGTACCGGAAATGGGCTGTTGTATACCGCTATTGCCGCCCGTCTTCACAGCGAAATGTTCATTGACCACAGCCCACAATTTATGATAATGGTAGAGTTTATCCTTGACAATTTCCGCCTCCTTAAGCTTACCATACTGAGTCAACGATATCTCGTAAATATTGAACTCATCCTCCGGCGTCAGGTCACTGAATTTGGTTATCAAATGCACCAAGTGCTCCACAAATCGAGTCGCCATCAGGGAGCATTTTCCCTCCTCAAAGTCACGCAGACAGAGATCATTGCGACCATTTGCATCGAAGATGAAGAACGAGTTCGAGCAACGCTTCCAGATCAAAAGGAACATATCGCGGGAGGTAAAAATGCAGGCATTGTATTTAGAAAAGTATAGGGAAAGTGCCTTATAGACATTGGGTTCATTCTTAAACTGTCCCGTGAAGTGTATGACGATTTTAACGGCCGACGAACGTTCCGTCACTTGAGGTAATATATCAAAATCATTATCCTCCGACTTGTAATTCAGAGATTGGCTCTTTTTCAACAACTTTACACCTCTCTTAAGTATACCATCCATGATGCCGGCTGTCCAGAAATCGGGATTCATGTGATAAGTCTCCACAAATGCTATAATAATGGCAGCTATCTCGCTGGGTCGGTTATAGTAGCTGCAAAGGAGGTCGTTTATTTTATACTTCCTATATTACCAACTTCAAACTTAACTTACGTCTGTCTAAATGCTTCTTTTTTGGGTTCCGGATAGATATTTCGAGTACCGAATACAATTTCAGCCCCGAACGTTTTTCCCAGCTGCTCGGGTATATTGTAGACGGTGAGTTCGAGATCGTGAGCTATATTTTTTGGGCGAGGCTAAAGAATTTAGTGACAATGCTCAGACAAGGGAAACGGACAGCACTACCCACCATATTTGGGCAAAGAGGCTGATATAAAGTCCTGATCCAAGTCCATTTCCCGCCTCTGCATGCCCATATTCCAGGTCCATAAGTCCTGCGGACTACAGCCCTCGATAATGTCATAGGTACGCAGATTTTCACCCTCTAAACCTTCTTGAATAATACGTGGATTGTATGTGGGGAAAGGCAATTCTTCTAGAGGTCCAACTTGAGTTTCGTTTATATAAATGCGACTTTTGGGACGTTTCAATTCAAGCTGAGGATGACATAAGGATCGATTCTTAATTATTCAATTCAAAAAATAAAAATTCAGTCACAAATATCAGTTTATAAATTTTGTATAGCTATGCAGGTTTTGGGAATGCCATGGAAACTTTAGAGCTTTTTCTCCATCGAAATATGTGCTTAATTGAAGCTAATTGTATATGCCATTACGCATACGCCACGTAGGCCGGCTGAGCCTACGTTGCATAAACTTCACACAACAAAGCAACAAGCAACGAAACCATAAAAGACAAGAAATAAAAGTTGGAAGACAGCTTTATGAACAGCCCTACATATTTTTTGTTGAATACAATAAGAGTCCAGTCCATATGGCTGACTTATCGCCAATACGTTGTGCGCTTTCACTTGTCCGAGTCTTTCTCCTGCTCTGGTTAATATAAGCTTTTTATATTTTTCTTTTTACTTGACCCCATAGACATTTATGTGCGAGTTAATGCGACATTTCAAGTTGCAAAGCTGAAAATAGCACGCATACGCCACGGATGCCGGCGTGAACACGCCTATAAATACAGTACATACATATATAAGAGAACCATTTACTTGTATGTACATATATCTAGAGCTAAATATGGAGGCCAGGCCCAGTGCCAATCCATGTCGCACTCAAATGTTATTGCGGCTGACTATTGAAGTTAGTAAGCGGCATAAGGTAAGCACGAAATGCCAACTAGACTGGCTAACTATACACGACGTATAGTTGTCTATAGGTGTTGATATTGTATTAGTGTATTAGTGTGTGTGTAAGTGTGTATTAGTGTACTGCCTCTATGGCTGGCTGGCCACGCTGACGGCCACAAAACAGCGCACAGAGCAGTAAACAACGAACAGCGCTTAGTGCCACATCACGAATCTTATCGCAAGCGCACGAATGCCAGAAAAACCAGCAACAGTAACAGCGACAGCAACAACAACAACCAAGACAGCAACAACAAAAACCCGACTAACCCGAGCCGAGCGTAGGTCGGCTCGCTTCGGCTGCAGAACAAACAAGTCATCTAACAAAAATACGTAAGAAATAATGAAATGAAACCAAATGAAAAATAAAACACAAAACACACAGAGCAGCAAGTAAAAGGCAATAGCCAAGTGAGCGAGCACTTATAGCATACGATGGGCGATAAATACGAGTACATAGTGCGATACTAATACCAACAACAACAACAACAGCAACAACATTGACAACAATTACGCGCAACCCTCTCAACTTTAAATGCTGCTGACGCGAGAGTTGGCAAAATGTCAAACCAGGTACGTTGTTGTTGCTGTTCTTGTTGTTGTTGTTGCATTTTTAAGCATGACGCAAGAAGGAGACGCATAGAGATAGAGAGATATGTAGATAGAGAGTATAATAATCGCAGGTGTTTTTATTGCATTTCATTGACTTAACCTGCCTGCACTTCACAAATTGCCCATAAATAAATCAATTAAAATGCTTAAAATCAATAATAAAAAAAGTATGTACAAGTAGAAGGGAATAAGAAAAGTTGAGAGACTAAACACAACATGTGTCATGCAAATGCAAACTAAACAAACTCTGCGCACACACACAAACAAATATAGTAATGTATATGGGCATGTGTGTGTGTGAGTGCATAGCAGCTGCTGCAGCCTGTTTTCAAGTTCAGCAAGGAGCAAGCGGCAACAATGACAAAAACAACAAACACGTCAGCAAAGACGAAACTTAATAACCATATGCCTGTGTACATATGTGTGAGTGAGAGCGTGCGAGTGTAGCATATGCATATGCCATTAAGATGCTGAAGTTGCATAAAAGTCAAGTCAAACATACTACATACAAAAAAGAAGCCCATGGCATGCAATAAAGGTGTAGTTGTTGCCCTGTCACCTTGTTTTTCCTCAAGCAGCCAACAAAGTTAACGAACGAGCGGCCATATCAACATGACACACACAGAGAAACAATCACTAACACATACATACATGCATATGTACACGTAGACACAGCAGGCAGACAAACGACGTCAAAGCAAAGAGCAATGAGAAAGAGCAATGGCAGCTGCAGTGGCGTAGGCAATTTAGAATAAAAAAGGGTACAAGCAAGGATCTAAGCAGCAAATGTTATAATTACATATTCATTTATTATACGCATCTGCACATTACAATTATCTGTCCGAATAGCCTGCAGAGTTGATAAACAACATTAATAAACGCCCCATAAAAACACATTAAATCGCATTTTATCAATATCAATATAAATTTTGCGTGCTCTCCAACTGTAACCATATAGCGTACAAGTTTGAAAAGCTTACACTTATACACAACACAGACAAACTGACATTTAATGATACGTATACATATGTATGTACATACATATGGGCATGTATTACTTGATTTTGCCTTATCTGCAGAAAAGTTAATTAGCTTAGCGTTGCTCAGACGAAATAAAAACAACTGTCAAATTGCAAAGTATCAACTTGTAATCAAAATACCTTTAAATTAGTCAATTTACCGTACATACAGTGCATAATTTAATGACCACCTACGCCCCTGGTTATTGAAATGTAACAAATAACGCGCTGAAAAGGAATTCAAGAACGTAACATGTAACTAACAATAAGAGCGCAAATGAAACGGCAGCAACGTCGACAGCGCTGCCAACGTCAACGTTGGTCGGCTTTTGCATAGAAGCGAATGCAATGCACAGCAGCAATAGCACAACAACAACACCAGCCACTGCAAGCGTTTCTCCATGTCTGCGAGAGTGTGAATATGCATGTGTGTGCATTTGTATAGCAGCTGCTGTGCGCTCCTCGCTTTAATGCCGCCCCGCAGAACTAGTTCGAACTAGTTACCTAACCTAGTACGTTCAACTGAATAGTATTAAATATCGTTGTCCTAGCAATATCTACTGGGATGTTTTCTATTAAACCGTATGAAAACTGCTGTGTGAGTCAATAAAGTCGAAACACTTGTAAAACTCCACACTCTGGGGGCTGCATTAGCGCATTTCTGTTGCTACAACAACAGCAGGCACACATATATAAAACAGACACACACACACACTCTTACACTGACACGTGCACACACTTAAGCGACAGGCGGACGTCGCGTCGCGTCGACTGCCTGTGCATAGCGTACCGTTTTTATTTCATACGGCCGCAGACACTCACAGCCACAGCGACAACAACAACAGGGCAACGAACATACGGCAAACACCTGAAACCGAAAAACAGTGCACAAGTGTTACTCAGAGACCAAGCACGCGTGTAAAAATGTCGCCCCGACAGCAACAACAAAAGCAGTGGGAATAGCGCACACAAAAACAATTGAACAACTGAGAAACGAGCGTAATAAACAAGTAAAACGAAAACTGCTAGCAAACATTTAGGCATAATTTAAACAAATTTTAAATGCAAAATGCACTTTTATTTATTGTTACAAATGGCTTTTCTATTTGCGCAGCATTAAAAGGAGTCGCATATAGTACAACAACTACAACATTCAAGAAAAACGTGGGAGCAGTGCTCTCTTCAGTCGCTCTCTCGGTGAGAAAGAGAGACCAAGCAACAGCGCAATTGGCTTTTTAGCAGCTTGAGCTTTCATTTTGAGGACGCTGCGCAGCTGTCGACGTTAACGTAGACGTAGACAGAGAGCAGACAAAGAGAAGGAAAGTTAAATATTGAAACTGCATTTTGAGCAATCGCACAGCAGCCATGGCCACAGCAGCAGCAGCAGCGGCAGCAACCACAAAAAAAGGCATCAACAGCAGTAACAACAACAAAGGGGTAAGTCAATGTGTCTCTACGTTGTCGTCTGCGTGTTGTTAACTTGGCCTTTTAAGCTGGTCGAGGGTTGATTTGTTATGCGCTTTTGCTGATGACACACGCACACAGACACACACATGAACATGCACAGTCGCGGCCGCATAAGCAAGACCAAGCATTGAAGCGCAGTAGCGTAGCCCTTAACTCAGTTAAGGGGGTAAATATATATTAAATTAAATTAAAATTAATTAATCAATTAAATTAAATGATTTTTACATTGGACAGCTTCAATGAATAAATTCAAAATTAATAAAGCTAAATAAATTATAAACTGAGTAAAAGGGGCGATAAATTAGCCCTTTATTATCTATTTAAAGCGCCTTTTAGAATTCACTGGAAATATTTTTTTAATTTTCATAATTCCTTGCAGGAAAAAGGAAAATCGCGTCGTAATGAACGGAACATTTTGACCTTTTATGAGAAAATTGCCGTAATACGTTATTACGATGAAACGAATATTTCACGGAACAGCCTGGCAAAGATGTTCCATTGCTGTGCGACCCAAATACGCCGGATTCTGGAGAAGAAGCGCGAGCTGCTGCAGCAACTGGCAACGCTCAGCGAGGCGGATGCATCCATAATCATTGAGGAGATGACGCGCAAGCGTCGCAAGTTCGAAATGAGCGCCATCAGCTTCCTCCTGCATGAATGGGTGGAGCGATCCCGGCAGCTGCGTCTCGGCGTCAGCATACGGAATCACACGCTTAAGGAGACGGCACTCAGGATGGCAGCTGTGCTCAATTTGCCGGCATTTAGGCCATCTTATCGCTGGCTGAATCGCTTTCGTGGAAAGTACAAGTACGAGGAGGACGATCTGGGCTACCAGGGATTGAGTCCCGTGGCGAGTACACTGCCCGTGGAACAGATTATAGTGGAGTTTAAGCATGCTCTGCCCAATTTCATGCAAAAGGAACTTGCCGACATCGATGCGGATGTCAAGTTAAACATACCGACACCAGAATTGGTCAACTTATCGAGCGATAACAGTGAAATATCTGATGGTGATGAGCAGGATGACGATGGCGTCGAAATGGTGACTTGTGAGCCCAGTGTGCTGCCCTCGCCGGCAAGCACATCGGATGGGGAGGAGGAACCACAAATGGAACTGCCCCAGCAGCAACAGGAAGAGGATCCTTCGACTAGTCTACTAATGAATGCCGGCACCTGCACGCTGCTGAGCAGCGTCTTCCCCCACTTGGCCATCATTCATCAATTCGCTCTCATGAACTCTGATGTGCAGGCATTGGAGCTGATCTCACAGCTGGGCGTGCACATGCAACAGCAGGCAACATCCGGCGCCTATCGCGCCCTAACAATGGCGACCAATGGCGAGGAGCAGGCCGGACAACTCCCAGAGCTGCCACCGGGCACCATTTATGCAGATATCGATGATATCGAATTGATAGAATAGAACTTAACTTATCGTATATAAGTATTATTTATAAATAAAGTCAGCTAGCACTTACCATGCGCTTGTCGGGTATTATGATCATATTGGAGCTGCATTCTGGCGAGGCCAGCTCTGGTTTAACTTCCGTTTCCTCCTCCTCCCCCTCGGGCTCCGCCTCTTCTTCGGCTTCGTCCACGGCCATCGGACTGTTGAGTGCCACAAGATCTTTGGGGCAGGTCTTGTCAATGCGTGCATCGTGCTCCACAAGGCCAACCTCCATTTTGGACATTATCAAACGTTCACGCATTTCGGCATTCGTCTTCAATTCCTGGGGAGTCCTTTGGGGTACGATGCACTGGTCGAACTCATCGTAGAGATCACACTTCTTCTTGAACGGGCGGGTGAAACGGGATTCCTCAGCCTTCTGATGAAGCCGCCGCAGCTCATCCTCGATGGTCAGGACATGAGAGATAGTCGAGTTTGGCGGCTTTTTCGGGCAGACCCGTTCACGCAGCGGGCAGTTCTCCACCTTCCATTCCGTGACGACGTTGTCGCCCATGTACGTTCGTACTGCATATGGATTCTCTGATGGACTCGCGTCCGCATTTACTTCAACAAATTTTTTAAGCATTTTTACAAGTTATGCACTATAAATTTTGTAGCAAATAATAGTATCACAGAATTGTTAACAAGTAATTTAGTATTCTAACTTGGAATGTTTGTTGTTGAATAAACCTTGCACGTTTGATTTCAGTTTAGTTAAAATCCAAATAAGCCTACTTAAATTTGGCGCGTAAAAAGCTACCATGTTACCAGACCTTCAAATTCCGATAGTAATGCTAACATATCGATAATATTTGTGAGAAGTCGATAATGTTCAAAATAACATCCATGAATCACTGAATCGCACCAGTTCCTGATGTTCATTTTCAAAATTCGAGTCTTATTTGCGGTTTTTAATAGCGCATTTAATAATAAATATTGTTAGTATTTTCTCAATTATAAATATATTATTTCTTTTGCAGAATTCAGTAAACGAATAGCGGCAGTTTACAACAATATTTTGTGCTCCATGTTAAGTAACAGTTCAGCAAACTGTTAAGTTTTACTGCTGTAAATAAACAATGTGGCCAAAAAACAACAACAAAGAGAAGAAGACGAAGAAGTTTATTGAAAAGTGCATTTTACTGCATTAAAGCAAATTGATTATTAAAAAACAGAGAGTATTTCACATTGCACTTGAATTGATTTGCGGCCAATGTAACGAGGGGGACACACACCTTCTGTTCTCGCTTTTCGTGACAGTCGCAAATTAGTTGTACATGAGTAAACTATGAAAATTGACGACGATTGCTGAAGTTCCAGAACAACTTAGGCAAAAAGTTAAAACGCCAAGATGTGGATTCAACCCAAGGAGTTGCTGTTGCCCTCGGCATTCTGGTAAGTCGAAGAAACATTTCAAATTATTGCAATTCCAATAATTGAGAGGTGTTTCCTCTGTATGGGATGCTGTGTTGTATTCCGCCCACCCGCAAACACCCGCTTTTCCAGCAGCTGATTAATTTAAGGCACACATATATGTATATATACATACATAACATTGTTGTGTTGATGTGCGCATATTTGCATGTGTGCTTTTGTTGTTGTTGCCTTTAGCCCGCACTATAAGCTGATAACTAATTGAGCAGAGTTCAAGTCGCCAACTCTGCACTGATTCGACAAAAGCAGCTGCGGAACATGGAACCTGGAACAAAGACGCAGAGAGCTTAAAACATTGTTTGATTGTTCTTTTTTGTTCGCACAACTGTTTTGTTGCTGCGTAAAAAATCCCCCAACCCACACACATGCACACACACACACACAAACACCAACACATGCATAACACTTTTGTCAATTCTGTTTTCGCTTTTTTTTACAGGACTGCTGAAATGGTGTCCAAATATTTTGTGCTGCAAAAGCGTCGCGGACATGGCGAATCCCGAGGATTTGGCTCGATGCTGGTGGGCACCTTTGACAGCGTGATGAACACTAAGCCGGCCCCCTACCGAATACTGCATCAGACGCCCTCCTCCGAGGTTTCTTACGGTAGGTTAAAATCGCACTCGTCTTATCAACACAATTCACATGTCTTATGTGTGAGGTGCACATCGAGGGGAGTGTCCAATCATGTTACTGACGCATCCAAACGCAGATATATATATATATTACATACATGTGTGCCACTGGGGCAAATGTACATTAAATTTTAAAATGATTAAGGTGTCGGGTTTCTCGATAAGAAGTTAAAGATGTCGTAGAATTGAGCATGATTAGAAAATAAATGAAGAATTAATAAATCAGTCCATAAAGATAATAGATACCGGAGTAAAACAATTTGTAATATAGAATAACAGATAATAGTTTAAATCTGAAGAGAACTATTTACTAAATATATTGCATATATTTTAATTTCATAGTTTATATTTAGAATATATTTTAGTAGACAGAGTCATTTACTGCAGGAATATTTCTGATATCTGGCGACTCATAAAACAGGCTGTGTGTCACCCCATTAGATAACTAGCAATAATAAAGTAAATAAATTGTTTATTGGATTGCGTTATACAATAAGAGCCTGGTTTATAATGATAAATATTATTACACATATTTTTTCTAATTGTATACATTTGTTTATCATTAGAAATTGCCATTGGAATTACACAAGATGAGATTGTCAAGGACTGGGAATGGCTGCAAACGAATCTGTTCAGCGTGCTCAATGAAATGGAAAATGAGGATGAAGTGACAAATTTTACAATATGTAAAATACAATCGTTGTATGCTCAAAATAATCAAGACGATACTGGCGAATCGCCGGACTTTAAAGTGATGACATCACAGTTTCGACAAATCTTCAAAATGCCCGAAGAGGAGCGTTTGGTCAACTCGTATTCGGCCACGTAAGACAAAATGTACTTGACAAGACAATCGATCGTTAAATAATGAAGTTTCATTCTATTTTAGCTATGTGAAGAATAAAATACCACGACAGGGACAGTTGTACATCTCGCTGAATCACGTTTGCTTCTATTCGTATATACTGAGCCAGGAGATTAAGCGAATCATACGCTTCGCGGAGCTGGAGGATATTAGCCGGAGTGGCAATACAATATACCTGAAGACAACCAATAATATGACCTACAATTTCACCCTGATCTTTAATGCAAATGAGGCGCATGTGTTGATTGAGCAGCTCAACAAGATGGCCATACAAAAGCTAATCCAGGATCCAGAGAGTCCAGTTGTCGATCATGACACCTCGAATTTTACACGCTTCGGCGCAAAGGTTTCCAAGAAGCCAGTTCTTTTGCGCGATTTGACGGCACGTCAAAAATCTGAAGAGTTTCGCGTCTATTTTCGTCTACCGCAAACGGAAATTATTGATGGCAAGATAAAGGCCGATATATGGACGCCATATTCAAAACGTTTTCATGCCGGGTATATTTATTTGTCGCCCAACTTCTTTTGCTTTCGCAGCGATGTCAAGGACTTGGTCAGCCTCGTTATACCCATGAAAACTATTAAGGTAAATGCTGAAAACTGTCGACAGATATTTGATTCACCTATTTAATTGTTGCTTTCAGAGTGTGGAGAAGAAAGACGACGGCCAGCAGCGTTTTGACAATCAAATTGTCATCTTTACATCGGAGAATGTGCCTTTTATGTTCTCGAAGATTGTGGATCGCGAGGTGCTCATCTCAAAGATCACAGATCTTCTATCTCGCATCCATGTGTAAGTTATCAATACAATTCCAAGAGCGACTTCTTTTTCAACCTGTTTTTAATTTGATTGCAGTCCCGTCAGCAGGGAACGGGCCAAGTATGACATCTCGTGGAGCAAACAGACCGCATTCCTCAACACATTCAAGACGCAATTCAGCGCGGACATGCAGAGGAAACAGGATGTGAAGATGGCACGTTGGGAGGAACATTTTCGTGATTTTGGACGCGGCATTGCAATGTTCCGCACCACAGATGTGATTAATTTGATTGTGGAGGGCATTCCGGACAAGTTGAGGCAGGAGATTTGGTTGATCTTCTCGGGCGCCATACATGACAAGGAAATGAATCCCGGCCTGTACGAGGATCTGGTTGAGAAGGCTGCCTGCATTAAGGATTGCTTTGCGCACGATGAGATCGATAGAGACTTGCCGCGTTCTCTTCCCGAACATCCGGCCTTTCAAAGCACCGATGGCATTGGCGCTCTGCGTCGTGTCCTCCAGGCCTATGCACTGCGTAATCCGCAGGTGGGCTACTGTCAGGCCATGAACATTGTATCATCGGTATTTCTGCTGTTTTGTGATGAGGAGAACGCCTTCTGGATGCTGGCAAGTCTCTGTGAGAATCTGTTGCCTGACTACTACAAGGATAAGGTTGTTGGCGCCCAAATCGATCAGGGGGTGCTTAATGAACTGGTTGAGACGCACCTATCGGACTTGCATGAGCATCTGGAGCGACTAGGCGTCATTAAGATGATCTCCATATCGTGGTTCCTCACCATATTCATAAGCGTGATCAGCTACGAGAGCTCACTGCAGATTCTCGATTGCTTTTTCTACGAGGGCGCCAAGATCATATTTATGATCTCGCTGCAGATCATCGAATGGAATCGCGACAAGCTGCTCAACTGCCAGGACGATGGCGAGGCCATGCTGGTGCTGCAAACCTATTTGGAGGGCATCTACAACCCGGAGTACCAAGTGCCACCTCCCACAGACAAACGCAAGCTGGAACGACAGCAAACTCAAACTATACAGACGCTCATCCATGAGGCGTACACGAAATTCGGCGAGGAGCTGACCCAACAGCGCATCGAGGAGCTGCGTAACAAACATCGTCGCCTCACCGTCCGACAGTTTGACGTTGACAACGAGAAGACCATTGTGAAGGCCCATGTCCAGAATGCATACTTTGAGCGGCAGGAGCTGCACATGCTGCTCACAATTATACGGGAGGAGAAGCTGGCACTCAAGTCCATGCAGCAGCAGCAACGGGCCCAATCCCTGAGCGAGGCACCACAGTTGCAGCATCAACAGTCGCCGTCACGAGATATTATGCCCGGTGGTGGAAACGGACGCCACGAGGCATACTGCGTCGGCTTTGAGGTATTCCACACGCTCATCACGGAGCTGACGCCTTGGCGCAAGTGCGTCAGCGTTGACATTGCCGAGAAACTCTTCAGAGTAAGTCACAAGTCATTTTATTTAATATATAATATAATAATCTGTAATCTTTTGACAGCTGACGGACAAAAAGGGCACCGGACAGCTGGACTTTGGTCAGCTTATTAACGCATTGGGCTTGGTCTGCTCGATCAAGAGCATGGAGAAACTGAAGCTGCTCTTTGTATTGCATTTGCCGCCACTGTTGTCCAAAGCGGAAATTGAACGCACGCGTCGTCCGCGTCCACGGACCAAAGATGACGCCGAGGAGGCCATCGAGGCGGAGGATTTCTTTGAGTAAAGACTAGAATTAGTTGAAATTTCTCGCTGTCGTTTATGCTAATCAAATTGTATGTATGTTTTCAAGTGAGGATGCCTCGGAGTCGATTGAAGCGCTGCCGTCGCCATCGGATCATAACTTTGACGCTGATGACTTTGCTTTGATAAGCGCCACACAACATTTGCATAACTTGGCTGGAATCTCGGGCAACACGTTTATGGACTTGTCCCGTACACCGAATCTGTCGCTTAACTCGAACGCATCGTCGTTGGCGCAACGTAACTCGACGTTCTATGTGGATCTGCCCGCTGCACTCCAGGGTACTGCAACACGCACAGAAGCTGGGCAGGATGACGACCAAGACATCGGTCTACGCCAGCAAGGACGTTACGAATCGATTGACACATTTTCGGATATTTCAGATCTGGGCGCGGCCCCGACGACAACAGCTGGCCAAGCAGCAGCCACAAATGCTGCCGATCAAATGCTACTGAACGTTGAGACTATATCGAATTTCTCACAGATCAGCGACCTGGTTGCGGCCACGCGTCTAGAACGTGCCGATTCCAATGCCACGGACACACGTAGCTTGGGCAGTTTGGGCTATTTACTGGACCAGCCGACAGAAGGCGCCTCTGGCAGTGGACAGCATCGGCATGTGCCGCACATGCGCAAGGAAAACTTCCAGCTACTGTGGCGCAGCATCATCGAGATCTTGGGCTGTGTCCAGGACGAGGATATGCGGCGTGCATGTAAGTGGAATTGAGCTAAAGCAACTTTTGTATTTAATTTTTAAGCCCTTTTCTTTGACAGACGAAAATCTCATTGAGATGGGCAACAGCAACATTAAGAAAGAGCCCAGCTTGGAGAGCTTCACACAGCTAAATTTGGGTGGCAGCGGCGATGAGGTGAGTGCAAGCATTTCTATAACTATAATATAGTATTAATCTTTTGTAAATAATTTGTATTGCATTGCAGCAACCGGATAATAATGGAAATCCCACAACTCCCGCTGCAGAGCCGAGCAGCACGACACGCTTGTTTGTTGCCCTCGAGGAGGAGCTGCGACAGGCCAGAGCAGGAGCAGCAGCTGGAGCTGGAAGAGCAACTGCAACTACAACCACGACAAACAGCAGTGGCAGCAGCAGCAGCACAAACACCTCGGATGCTTGGCACATATCCATCAATCAGTTTATAGCCACTGCTCTGACCTGTGAATGCATTGTGAAGGCATTCCAAACCCAAACACGCATTGTGGAGCAGATCGAGTTGTTGCAGAAGAAGCGTCGCAAATGTTTGTCCACTAATTATAGCTGCTAAATACTTTTCTATAGCTGTAATCGCATTTCCCCCCCCCCCCCCACAAGAACCCAATGTATTAGCCATATAAAGAAAGTCTCCCCCAGATAGAACTGTGCAATGCGACTTCAGCTTTTAACCGTAACCCGTTTTCTATATACATTAATATGTGTGTATTCGTATCTTACCCGATTAGTTAAGCCAATTGTTTGTGAATATAGTTCTATTATACCTATTATACATATTACATATATACATATATATACAATATATAAAGATACAACTCTATCTTATTTTGTGGCAATTTATTTCAATATATTGACGAATATATATGCGTGTATATACATAAATTATACTACTATTCCATGTCTACATCCTCGAGCTGCTTTGAATTTCGACGAGAAGTTGCGGAAGCTTCCTGGCGAGCATGTTCTGCGCTTCGCACGACGCATTCCTCATAGTTCCACTTGGGGAAGACACGTTTATAGAGATACATGAATGCCGTATCGTAGGAACGCAGCTGGCCATCGAAATAACACTTCATGTGACCGTGCGTGCCCAGGGATTCCTTAATGTGTCCAAGACGACCGCATTTGGTGCGTAGTCTGACCGGCTTAAAGTACTCCACGTCCTCCTTGTAGAAGAACATGTAGCGTATGGTGGCCGATTTGCGATTAATGCGCATCGGGTGGCCACTAAGCACCACACGCTTCAGCACAATGCGATCCGGATTGCAAGAGAGCAGGCGGCCGCGGGCAACCAATGCCAGCGTTGAATCAGGATTCACCTTAAAAGCGAGCACGGCGGCGGGAGGGAACTGAATGGGCGCATAGAAAGTAGCGCAAACAGTTTCGTACGGCCGGAAGAAGCGCTCGAACTTGTGCTTATCCCCATTGGTGTGCTGGCTGTAAATGGGATTGACAACGAAGCGACGATAGCCACATTGCACAATGAGTTGCTCCTTGGACTTCAGTGGCACCTCAGAGTCTGGTATTCGCTGCAAAACAACATTCATCACACACATCTGGTGCTCGTGTGGCAGCATTCCGTAAACAATCACATTATCTGTGAGCTGGCCGGATCTGAAGGCGTTCCACCTGCTGCCGGGCACATTGATGACATGCAGTGTGATGTATAAGCCAGGCTATAATTAAATAATTCGTTTAAAATACTTGTTGATTAATCAAATGCTTTGAATTACACTCACCAGAACACCCTCGAACTCCTTTGCCTCGTTCAGAATGCGTCGCTTGGTGCGATCAAAGTTCTTGAACTGATAGATGCGCGCATAATCGCTGGGCAGATTCTCTTTGGCATCCCAGGGTGAGGTGCGGAACGATTCGAGGCCGCGATACTTTTGGAAACGCTCGTGGGCGGGCACATCAAGCGGTGTGTCGATCTCGTCGGGCCACTGTTGATCTGTGCGAGCTTGTTGCAGTTTCTGTAGGGTTTCACGCTCCTCCTGGAAATCCATTTGCTGATCGTACTTTTCGTCATTAATGGCAGCTTCCGAGGAGACGGAAACACTGTCCAAATAATCTTCCGTATCCGAGTCGCGTTTCTCGCACTCATCTTCAAAGGACTTGTTATCACAGGACATAAAGTCCTCGTCATCCTCATTGCCACTCATATCGTCGTCATCATCATCATCGTCGTCGTCGTCATCCTCCTGGTCTTCCACTTCCTCCACATCGGGTATCCAGGCGGCCTGGTATTCACTGTAACCCTTTGGAACACGTTTTACCAAACGAATTTTCTTGGTTTCCTTCTGCGAAGCCTCGATCTCCTCTTCTGTTGGCCAGGTTTGCTCAGCATCCATGGGATCTGGTATATTCTCGCTCTGCAGCGACGTTTGCTTCTCTGGATTACTGCGATCGAGCAAACGCACCTCGGCCGCCTCTCCCTCACGACTCTTATCCAGCTTATAAGGATCGGGCGGCGCATCGACTTGACCCAGTTGATAATCACCAAGGCCGGGTATATGCACCAGTCCATTTACATTCAGTGACTGACCACGTAGATACCCAGTTATTTTCAGTGTTCCCAGCTCCCCATTCGGCACATACTCCACGAGATCACCAAACAAATGTGGACGATTGCTGACGTTGTGCAGCACACGTTTCTTCTGTCCGCCAATGCGTCGCATAACATTCAATCCCTCGGCTGCGCAGTCCAACTGTATGACCTTCTCCTCGGGCAACAGCTTGGAGATAAACTTCTGCGCCGCCTGCTTTGTGGCAGTACGACGTTTCGGATTAATGGATTCCAGATCCATCAGCGCCACAACCGGAGTCGGAATGCCCTGTGCTGAAATCATGTTAAACACACGCTGGCCCCAGCGATCGAAGATCTCATCGTCCCCAAAGGCCGCCGACGTCAGCATCAGTGTGGTGTCGCACACCTTCAGGTAATCCAGCGCAATCAGTTCGTTTCCACGACCAACAGGAGGCACAACAAAGGCGAAGCGTTGCTTGAAACGCGGCAGATTCATGTAAACAATTCCGCTGGAGGATTTCTCCACCACGATTTCACTGTCGCAGCTTTCGAGTATGGCCAGCGCAGAGTTGGCATCGATTTGCTCGTGCATCGGCAGCACGCACACCAAAAACGGGGCGGTGTTCTGGCCGCCCAGTTGACGCTTCTGTTGAAGAACTTCATCGCGTTTGTTTTTGCGCAGCTGGTTCGATTGATTGCGTCGCTGCTCCCTGCGTTGCTGCTGCTTATGCTTGTGCGAGATGGCCTTTAGTCCGACTTTGCCTATGTGAAACAATAAATAAACAATTCAATAAGTTGTCATGCACTTGTTGAAGTACAAAAAACACACACATACCTTTTTGTGCATTGTCGATGGCGCCTTTGGAACGATGACGGCCGGTTTTGTGAGCCTTGTTTGTCTGTTTCAATGGACCAGGCCGATGAAACGCATGATCCGCCATGTTTGGCTAATTTATTTCCACAAAATTAAACAAAATATCAATTTTTTCACACCGTGTTATTTTTAAAACGAGGCGAGCACATGTTCCAACAACACTTATCGATATTAAGCTATCGATTACAATTTCAGTCAAGTGTGGCCACACTCAACTTTTAGTGCTGTAAAATGCGGCACAGATTGGCGCTCAAACTGAAACATGGATCTTTTATTTATTTATTTATTGAGAGCATTCAAAACTGAAATAAAACACAGTAGATTGTTTTTAACCACATTCAATGTAAATATGTATTTGTTGTTATGGTATATTTTTAGTACATTACATATATATCTGTATGCATTGCAAGACAAGACAAGCAGCTTGCTTAAACATAACGCTGTTTATTTAATATGTAAGTTTACTTTGTAGTATATGATATAAATATGCGTTGGTTTTCCGAATGCATCCGTAGTTGAATAGTTGTAGTAAGTAACTGCATATATTTTGAATTGCATATAGAGCATGCCAAAGTTTACATAGAGTTTTAACTAACTTAATTGCATAGAGTATTTAATAGATACATTTTTTTTTTTTTTTGGAATTTCTTACCGTCATGTGTAAATAATTTAAAACAGTGTTTAGAAGTATTAAACATTTCTGTTGGTTTCTTTTTGTTTAGGTGTGTTGGCTTTAAAACTTAACGGTAGGCATAACACTTAACGATTCATAAAAAACAGAAGTCTCAATAAATATACATAATTAAATAGTAGACGATTTTGGTTTTTTTTCAGTAAAGGTAAATTGAGTGATTGTTTTTCATTAATTGGGTTGGTTCAATCTAGGTTGGTTGCTCCATGGCAATGCCTTTATATTTAGATATACTTGTATATGTTGTTACATTCAATTTGTAGTGGATATTTCACATATTGTATGGCCACTAACAGCGCTATTATAATAAATACGAATTTCCACATCGCGTTGGTCTCGACGACGTGTTGGACAAATCTCAATGTTGCATGATTTTGCTGCGCTTTGCGGAGTTTCTCCAAGAGTTTTCTCTTCATAGGGACTTTTCCATTCGTCCCCACCAAAAATAAAGTACGCGCTTGTATATATAGTATAATATATATGTATTCAATGTATATATTAATCAATATTTATGCTATCAAAATGGCCACACAATGCACTCTGCTTCTCCCCCACATTGCGAGCAATTTCGTAAAAAATTATACATTTCCAAATGGAGAGTCCCCATGTACTCCCCGTTTCCCATTCCCAATCCCTCTCCCACTCCCTTCCAAAAACCAATTTACATACAAAACGCTCTGACTCTACGGTTAGGGCCTTAAAAAATTGTTACCAACGCATGCTCTCTCTCAATAGCCAATATCCTTTTGTTGTTGTTGTTGTCCTTATTGTTTTTGTTTTAGTAGTATTATTTTTTCTTTTTGTTGTACAAATTTGCGCTTTGTTTTGTGAGCTTCTTGTTGTTGATTTTTTTTTAACGTATTTCGGTTTTTTATTTTTTGTTTTTTGTGCAAGTTTTCTTTGTGCTGCGTGGCATAAACAATTTACATGTTCCTGCATTGAGCGCAAACAGATCGAGCCTTTGTATTGTCACGCACAAAATCATGCACATTGAACTTTCCATCATCGCCGTGGTCGTAACCGCGACACTTCAACTGCCTGTGATGAAGAGAAAAGCGAGAGAATATATATGTATATTGAGTTTATCATTAGTTTTAGAGTAGTAGTCAACCAAAATTGATAAAGAAAAGTAATTAAGTTTCTCTCTAAACTCAAAGTTTTGTGGAAAGCTCACCTGGCGACCGCTGTGAAAGCCAGCTCCACATTGAGTCCCGTCTTGGCCGATGTCTCCATAAACGGCACATTGTGCTCACGTCCAAGGCGTTCGCCATCCTCGCGTTTCACCTGCCGTTCGCTGCTGCCGCAGTCGGCCTTGTTGCCTTTAGGCCAAGTGACGACGGAGAGACAGAGAGTGAGGGAAAGTGAGTGAGATACGTTTGAAAAGCGACAAAAGTTGCAAAGTTTTTCAGTTGTAATTCAATTAAATAGCCAACAGCTGCTGCAGCTGTTGCAGCTGTTGCTATTGCAACTGCTGAGCTCGCCCTTAATCAAATCTATTTGGAAACCTTTTAACTCAATCTCACCTATTAAAACGATGACCACATCCTCCTGCGCGTACTCACGTATCTCGCCCAGCCAGGCGCGTATGTTGTCGTAGGTGGTCTTATTGGTTACATCGTACAGCAGCAGCAATGCTTTAATAAGGATTTAACAAAAATCAATCAAGTAAGCTGCTCAAAAAATAAAATCACAATCATCTGTCCGTAGACTCACCATGGGCATCGCGGTAATAGGCGTGCGTCACACTCCGGAAACGTTCCTGTCCAGCGGTGTCCCAGATCTGCAATTTGACGCGCGTTCCATCGACGACGACAACTTTGTTCTGCTCACGCGGCGGATATTGCAATTGAGTTATGTGTGTGTTTGTTATGCAAAAAGAAAAATTGTTGTTGCCAATGAAAACGCAATTGTTACACAAAATGCAATTCATTTACGAAATGTATGCATGCCAAAGAGAAAGTGAAAGAGACTGCCAAATGTG
Organism: Drosophila suboccidentalis; assembly: GCA_037043435.1. Classification (NCBI taxonomy): domain Eukaryota; kingdom Metazoa; phylum Arthropoda; class Insecta; order Diptera; family Drosophilidae; genus Drosophila; species Drosophila suboccidentalis. The sequence goes on from JBAMBK010002328.1 coordinate 617,278, forward strand.
TATATAAAAGACACAGAGGGATGAAGGGACGGGCCACAAGGCGTATACTTACTCATGTTACACAGACACATTGTGTATACGCAGCATTTGCCACGACATGCAGACACATCAAACACACTCGAAATACAGTAATACAATTACAGGTTACATTCAAATACGACTAAAACAATTTTAATGATACAGACAAATCAGTCAATAAAATAAATGTATTTCGGCTTGACTTGTCCGTATGTGAATTGGACGTAGACAAATAAAAAGCCAAAGCAAGATAGAAAAACAAACTTCAAGCTAAGTAATCATACAATTTCTGGGAAATTCATTTTCAACCCAGGTAAATAATATGAATCATCACAAATACACACACATACTCGTGTAAACGTGTATGAATAAAAATGTTCTGATATTTGCCAAGCTTAAATTTGATATTTTTAAATTTTACACAAAAATGTTTTCCCAGGAAAGTTTTACAATTCTGATATTGTTAAAAATTTGTTTTTTTTACTAAATAACTGATGCACTTTTTTATCATATTTAAAAAGTTCAAATTAGCTTGAAACACGCTTTTTTCAATTTCCAGCAAATAGTTGGCAAATTAAATTGTAAATTCCACCACTTCGCTTGGTTTTAATAACTTATTTCAACAGAAATTCACAATAACTACGTTGGACATTCAAATAACTCATACTGCGCTTGCAAATTGTTGTCAAGGTAACAAATTGAAAAGGAATAAAAAAGGACGACTTAACGGCATATAAAATTTAAGGTCCGTCGGAAATCATTTAGGAGGATTATACATAAATACAAAAAAAAAGGAAGGAAAAAGTATGTTAGGAAGTTGAAAAACCAAAAAAAAAGGACGCACTTATCCACACAAAGAGCGGCAAAAAATGACTGCAAACAAAAGGATGGGAAGAACATGATGGAAAGAGAGAAAGAGGGAATGAGAGAGCGGGAAAAGTGGTAGACTGGTACACGTTTAATGGGAGACATGGCAAATGCTTGTAGTATTATTGTTCCTTAATAAATTTATGTGCCATGTGAGCTCCCGGCAATTTCTACGATAATAAAGCCTCTAGAAGTTGAAACAAAAACCCCACAATAATAAGCATGCTAAAAACAACACCAACAACGGCAAGTTAAATACGAGTAACAAGTGAATGAGAAACACAGACACACACCCACACACAGAGAGAGAGAGTACACACACACACACACACGTACAAAGAGACAGAATTATCAACAAGTCCTTTTCAAGTTCATATGCTTTTTAATAAATAGCCCCAAGGAGCTTAACCTCAGACAAGGGTGCTCCGCCCTGCTGCCCACAGATGTAGAGACGGAGACAGGTGGGGGGGGGAACTGGTTGAACACAAGTTAAGCAGGCGGTAAAACGTTTCACTAAAGAGCAGAGCCACAGCAGCTGGGAGTCGTGAAAACCGCAAAGCAAACAGACAAAGAAACCCACACAAACACACGCTCGCACAAATGAAATAATAGTCGACATTTCGATACCCTGTACAACACCAAACACAACAGAGAAATTTAAAATAACATACACTTAACAGACACTTAAAATTACATGTACATATTTTTAATTACAGCAACACTTCTGTTAACTTACAGCAACTGCTGTATTACATAGAAAGTAGAGAGCAGTTAACATAAATTTAAAGTAGACATTTAATAATTGATTAACTATTTAAGCTCACATCATATTACGTTTAACCCGTCGAGATTAGAACAGGGTATAAACACACATAGCAAGAGATATGGGGAAAACAGAGTTGTTTGGCTTGGGAGTCGGTTTCAGGTTCAAAGTTAGACACGGTTGGGGAATATAACAAGAGCATGATAAACTCAGGCACACAAGCACATAGAGAAGATGAATAAGTTGATGTGTACGCAGGTGAAAATCGTATTCTTATAGCCTTGACAACTGTTGACAGCGTACAGACAGGCGAAAACAGATAACATAGAGGGAGGAAAACAGAAATACACACAGATAGACAGACACACATAACAATTAGTAAGAACAACAACAATAATATTAATAACAACAACAAGAATACACAGAGAGTCACAGAGAAAGAGAGAGACAGAGAGAGAGAAACACACAGAGGGAAATCGCTTACCCTAAAATCAATGCCAACTGTACTCAGGAAATAGCTGGGTACATAGCGACCATCGCGAAATCGAATCAACAGTGATGTTTTGCCCACTCCCGAATCGCCCAGCATTATAACCTGGCCAACAGCCACAAGCGACAGTTACAAGTGTAGGAGTGAGTGAGTGTGTGTGTGTGTGTGTTAATAAAGAAAATACATAAATATAAGTTTGAGATTCGTGTAGATATAAATATAACATGATGTAAGACCTCCTCTGTACTCGCAGACTCAATGCTAGCTTAGGGGAGCCAATCTTAAAGACCTTTACTTGCCACTTGCCACTTGCCACATGATACTTGCCACTTGGCATGCATAACTCTTGTGGTTTTCTTTTGATATTCGTACCTCTTTTGGCATTCGGTTTCTGATGACTTTTGGTGGGAAGCTGAGCAAAATTAGTTGCTATTCCGGTGTCAGGCAATTAAAGCAGTAATGTTATTTGAATACGACATGCTCGAATAGCTCAAATACCTAGGGAAGCAAATGAAGACGGAGTGTGAACGAGTGAGGGAAGGCAGCTGCAGCAGCAGTTGCATTATAAATCTGCCCTTGAGCTCATATTAGTTTCGCTGAATTTGTTTGTCAATTGCAAATTTCCCTGGAATGTCTCATGTTGACTCAAATCAACGGGGATTTTCTATCTGAGAATTGTTCGGGTCTTATAACACTCGAATGTGTGGGCTGTGAAATCAGCAGAACAGCTGCTAACTTTTAATAAGGCTTTTACTGTCAATTTAATAAATAGCATGTGCGCTTGAAAGCTTGTTGCGTCAATGTTACTAACTTCTGTAAATATACAGAAGTATTAGGAAGCTGTTAAACGGAATTGAATGTTAAATGTATTTTACATATATGCTACTGCATTGTTTACATAGTTAGGTTGCTGTTAAGTGCACATTTTTACTGTAAATCTTATTGTCGGACTTGTTCATTAATTTTACAAAACATATATGACAAGGGAACAAGGTAAACAGATCCTAAATCATCACAGATAACTCCAGAGTCCTTACCTATTTAAATTTGCATTTACTACTTAATTAACAGCTGCTGAGAGATGCAAAACATTATGAGGGTTGACTAACAAACCCCACCTACTATTAGACAGTTAATTTGTGAGCCTGAGCAAATAGGCCAAGTTATTTGCATATTTCAAATTATCTAGCAACCACAAAAACTTTATCATTTGATGGGTAATTCTAGCGTCTGAGAACTCATGCAAATATTTTTACTACCCAGGACTTTTGTTTGCTTGGCAAAAACTAAATTAAATATGCATCCGTTTGGAATGCCCTTTGCCTACAGAGGATTTTATAACTTGAAAGAAGATTTTGTTGTTGAATTTAAGGAATTCTTCCTTTATAATATTAAGATTACTTTCAGAACAAATCTGATTCTTATTCCCTGTAAAAACTTTGCAGATGTTTTTGAATTTTAATGGGATTTTCTATAACTCATTTGATAAGTTTAAAACGCATAGTTATGATTAGTTTATTGAACCTATAATAAGATACGCTTATTAAAACTTATTTTCTTTTTCCTCCCCGAAGTCGACTTTTTCCATCTGCAATATTTCTTATAAGTGTATTTGAACTTCGTCCTTGCGCACCTAGATTTTCATAACTTGTTTTTATTATTCATATTTATATATTTTTTTATGTCTGCAGCTGGGCAAAAGGAAGTCGGAGCTGGGGCATTTGTCATAATTCAACAGAATTGTGCTAATGAAAAGCATAAGGCACCAACTTGGCAGCTGGCTGGCCTCCATTTGTATTGTTGACGTTGTTGTTTCGTCCTGCGGAAGGACACGTGCCAAGGGGAACTAAATTGCGTGTGGACAGAGAAATTACAACTGTGGAAACAAGGAGAAATTCTTTTGAAAGGAAGAGTCTTTAATTTCCTTTTGTCACTTTGCACTTTATTGAATTTTATGACTTTATTTTTGAGCTGCTTATGCAAATCCCATTGTAATCAGGCATCAGGCAATGCCATAAAATGCTCCAAAGGAACCAAATAACATGGTAAAGTCGTAAAAATGCGTAGGAATCAGTCAAGAAGTTGGCAAAGAGGGTGCCAAATAAAACGCATAATATATAAATCAATTTGCGGCTCAGGTAAATGTTGAAAAAGATTTGGGTCTTGGCAGCTTCTTTAGCTCCTTATAAATACTTATAAATTTTAGTCGCGTCTTTTGTTGTCGCCTTTTTGTAATGCAAATTGATAAAAATTGTATATGGATTTGCCGTGAAAAGACGACAAATGTTGCAGGCTTCGATTTTATTCATTGACAGTGTGTGACTTATAGTGTATGTGATTGTGTGTTGGAGTCACCTTGCCCATGATATCAAAGTCCTCATCCTCATCCTGACCTGGCGTTGAGGATATCATGCGTATGAGCGCGCGTCCAGCTGATTTACAGAGTGTAGCGCCAGCGCCATCATTGCCGGGTCCAGCAGTTGGGACAACAGCTTCGCCAGCAGCAGCAGCTTTGCCTCCTGCTGCTCCACCTTTACCTCCGCCCGTATCCAGAAGCGGTTGCTGCTCAGCAGCTGCCGTGATTCGCATGCTGTTCAAAAATCTGCTGCTGAAACCATTTCCAATCGATGGCGTCTGCTGGGATTGCTGCTGTTGATGTTGCTGATGCTGTGATTGCTGCTGCTGTGCTTGTGATGATTGCAGATGATCGCGATAGATTTGCGATGGACTCATGTAATCCGAAAGCAGCGGTTGCTGCGACAACGATTGCTGGCGTTGATGGACAATAACGCTGGGTCGTCGCTTTGGATAGCCATCGTCATCGGAATCATCGGATGCGATGCCGTTAACTTTGTCCAGCGTCTTGACTGGCAATTGGCCAGGTGTAATGTGCTGCCAGGTGGGTTTCACCAACGACTCCCGACGTGGAGATGCCGATGATGCATTGCTCACTGCAGTGACCAGCGATGGTTTCCTAGCTGCTCCACTGCTCGTCCCAGCAATGGAATCACTGCGATAACGTGTCTGCTGACGTCGCATCCTTGAAACCGTTCAGCTTTTATTCTTCTGCTGAATTGGTTCGATTCAATTGAAAACACGTCGAGCCAAAGGAACAAAAAAAAAATCAATAAACAAACTGTTACACATCATCAGCAGACACACTGATATCGACAGTCTCTGGACCCGAAAAACAACCCTCCACAAAACAAACTCCTCCTCAACTCGAATTCCACTCGCAACTCGGTGTCCGGGTGCAAAGTTTGCTGAGGCAGCGGCATAAAGCAAAAGGCTAAGCCCAAAGTTTTGCTTCCAAAAACTCATTAAAAAACATAAAACAGAAAAAAGCTAAAGACAAAATATAAACACAAACATTTCCAGCGGCAGATATTCACAAATTCTGGCGAAAATCTAGTACAGTTCTACAGTCGAACTTTAAAGTCCCATTAGTTGTAAAAATTGTAATCGACTTGTGTAGATAGGACGCTATAAATTCTGATTACAATTTTAATGTTGTAAGTACTGATGTAATACAAATGTTATACGACTTAGGCCCGTTATTTCAATGTCTAAATAAGGTGTTTGTGAACTATTAAAAAGAGAATTTTACGTAAATTGTATAGAAATTAATGTCAAATTTGAAATTATTTGTTAAATAAAACTTATATGTACATTGAAAAAACGGCCCTTAATGACTTAACTTAACTGACACGTTAGTAAATAGTATTGTAATGCAATATATATATATGATATAAGAAGATCTCTTTACAAATTCGGCATACTTTAAGGCACTTAGTAATCTCTTTTGTCTGTCTTTGTCTCTCTATATATCTAAATTTCCATTTTTGATTTCAAGTCTGAGACGTCAACCTCATCTAGTATATAATTAACGTTCTAATAAAGATGTAAATTTCATTAGCCCGCCAGTTATAATTTGTTTTGGCCAGTTGAAAAACAAATTAAAATTCACAAATTCTCAACATCATTAGGTGGAAGTTTAAAGAACTGCGAGCCCCAAACACACAGGTGCAAATTGAATGTAATTGTCATGCCAACGACAGAGACCCAAATGAAAACCGAAACCGACCGAGAAAATTCCACCTCAGGGCCAAAAATGGCTGACATTGTCATTGACAACGCACACACACACAAACACCGGGGGTTTCCCCCCCAGTTGCCAGATTAGAGAGAGCGGGCCTGAGTCGTGACCACGCCGCTAAATCAACAGTTGGCATGCGTATGTTTACCACAAAGCCAAACAGCAAACACGCGCATCGCCTCGACACCGCCACATTTGGTTAATAATGAACAACTGAAAAGGATTCAACAACGCGTGGGAAGCCAACAGAGCGACCACGTGATTAACATTGGCTAGGCCATGGCTATTAACGATTAGTGTCGCCAATGCGAATGCCAATGCCAAAGCCAAAGCCAAGGCAGCTCCGGAATTTCACCCACAAAACCGATTTTGTAAGGTCACGCAAATGTTGCATACTTTTGGGAGCAGCATGTTCTGCATTGTGATTTCGCATGCAATTCACAAATGTTCATGATATTCCAAGTAGATTTTCATATTTAATTGATAGTCAAATGTAATTCAATTTCTCTTTTTTTTCAATATTAAACCGATTCAAAGAAAACTACACATCTTCTCTGCAATTTCGCCTGCATGCCACAAATATCAATTACAAAGTCAAATCTAATTTAAATACACAATTCCATCGACATCTACAACTGTTGACTTTTAGGTGCCTGTTGAAGCTGTCTGGAAGCTAATGTGATTTGCAGCCAAAACAAGCAAACAAGTTGAAAATGTCAATACTCGATCGATGGACTGGCAAGCATGCGAGTACAATCTCCACAAATTGCCAAGGCCAACTCTTTGACAAAGCCAATGTCGAATGGCAAAAAGTCAGAGACAGGTGCAGGTGAAATAACTTGGCCATGTCACGTCCTCTGCATCCTGGCAACAGCAATAGCCGGGTTCGCACATTAAACACGTTTTATGGAGCAACAGGATTTCTGGCAGCCAAGCGTAACTTGCGTCCTGTCTGCAACTGTCTGGACCTGTCTGGGTAATTGTATCGAAGTTAAATCCAACTGTCCGACTGCTCCTTAAATGGAGTTCATTGCACGTGCCTAACCTTGATTGCGAGTATATTTCAAGGGAGACTGTTAATGGAAAAGTGATACGAATAAAAGGAATGCAATGACAGCGAGACTTAATTTGTAAACTGATAGCACTTGAATCCCTTCAAATTTTAAAGGACACTTTATTAAAACAAAAAGTATACATTACACAATTAGGAAAGACCTAAAAACCGTTTGAAGCAGTAATTTCAGACGAGTTCTTCCATTAGACTGCATTCCTTAAAGTTGTAGCCCAATTATAATTGGCTGTAAATATATTTATAATATTTGACTTATTTCAAATATTTTGATCTCAACTTTCTCTGCAAAATATAACGAATAAATTTATCTTTGAATAGTTTACATCTAAATTTGAAATGTGATGCGAAATATGCCCCAAAATCTATGTAAATTGTGAAATTTCCATTTGACCCTCAGCTCGTATCCTTTTCTTTTCTGTGCATTTCATCCCTTTTTCCTAATATCTTTCTGACCTTCGTTCAATGATTCGACCCGTAGGGAAAGCTTTCAGTGTTAGTTCCCAGTCGAAGAAGTAATATAATCAAGCTAACATTGTCAATCATAATGCTGATAACAAAAGTTTTTAATTGGGTTGTCCTCGCAGCAATTTTCCCCGGAAAAAAAAACTGTGTCAAGTGAAAAGTTGTCAAGTGAATTTCAATGAATCAAACGACATTTTGGAAGACGAATTGCTTAGCGTAATTACGTCAGTATAAAGCGTAAAAATTAATGGACCCTCTGATCACGGCCTGTTGCACACACGGTATTGTAAAGCCCACGCAAAAAGGCGGCTGTTCAGCTGTTGCCAGCAAAACACGCACGTCAAAGTTACAAATACACCTTCGAAAAGGGCCACATTGTTGTGGATGGAGACGTATATACATACATATATAAACACACTCAGACACATTCAATCATGAGCTCAATCACGCAGCTAAAACGAAGGCAAAGTGCGCAGACAAGAGTCGCAGCTACCAGACAATGGCTTCCTGATTGCATGGACAGCTTTAAGGAAATGAAGAGCATACACGCACACACACACACACACATGCACAAACTCACACAACAATGCCAAGTGTGTGTATGTGTGCGTAGGCGTTGTTGTGATTTTAAGAGGAAACTGGGAAAAACTGGACAATCGACAATTTCACGTTGATGTGCGGCTGCCGTAAAACATTTTATGGCATTTGTAATGAAAGCCACTCAACAGCAGGAGGCAAAACGAGTAGACAGAGAGAGAGAGAGAGCGAGAGAGGGACAGCAGGACAACCATCTAAAGATTTGCGTTAGTAATCGGCTTAAATTGCAATTCCAGCAAAACTTCCCATGGAGGCAGCTATAAAACCTAGACACAACTCAGCTCAGCTTTCGTTTGCATGTATCTAAAAGAATTATTTTAAATTGCATAAAATGCAATGAGCTAGCCTTGAACCTGACCTGGACAGCTTAAGAATCAAAGAGCAAGCACGTGCGTGTTCATATAATAGACAGTAATAGCAACAACAATAGTCGAAAGCATCCATAAAACAGTAGCAACATAAATTGACCTTCGGCTATTGAATGAACTTCAAAACTCAACTGATGCGCATATCATCATCGTCTGCTTATATAATTAGTGCGCATTTCAGTAAGACAAATGACAAGGAGAACAACACCATTAAGAGTCTGAGGAGATAACAAATCTCTGTATGTCACTGTGCGAAGACATAACTGCAGTTTACAATGGATTATAAGATCTACATAGGATTAAGTACATGTCTAGAATATAAAAGAATAAATAATTAACGATTTTATAGAATAAAGTCTTATAAAATTAAACATGAATAAAATCATAAACTATCTAGAATATGAAAACATAAATTATGTTTACCATTTTATAAAAAAAAAGATATTTAAGAATTTAACAAACCATATTAAACCTTAAATCAAAAAAATACAAAGCCTTTTTTTTTTCTTTTTTTGGAATTTCAAGTTGTACACTGAGTCAACATTTCGCGACACATCTGAAGACAACAATTCAATGGAATCGATACTCAACATCAGCTCATTAGCAATTTTTCAAATTTCAAGGAATTTCTTTTGCGTTCAGCTTAATTCTCATTAATTACTAAAATTTCTCAGAAAATATCCAATAACATTTTCTTTACATGTTCAGTCAATTTAAAAACAAATAAACAAATTGCATTGAATTTTAAGAATATCAAGCTTAAATTCTAGTTAATTTATTAGGTTTTAAATTATTTCACTATCGATATTTGCAACGCAGCGGGAAAATCACCCTACTAAATATTTCTATAGACATGAATTAATAAAAATCAATTTTTATTAGTTGACCAACGTAAATTGTTTTCATTTATTTTTAAACGCTCACTGAGGCTCTACTCCAGTTACCCAGACACCACAAAATACACGCAGAGAAATGAGGGCAAAGAGAAGCCACCAAAAATAGCTGAAAATGTTGTAAAATTGCACTAATGCTGTGCGCTTGACGCGACGCGCTCTAAAGTATGCAACAGAAAACTCGCAGCATCTAATGAGTGTGCGAGTGTGTGTGTAAGCGCACTGTACATGTGTGTGTGTGTGTGTGTGTGACAAAACAATGACTTCAAAGAGTTCAAGACATTCGCTTTCACTTTACATTTATCAACGAAAATATTTTTAAAACTGTGCACAAAATACTGTATGAATATTGAAATTTGAGAGCGCGAACCGAATGCTAAGCGAAGCGTCAAGAGCAGCGCACAAAACTAAACTGAGCACGCAGCGAGAAGCATCTGGAGCAGCAGCCGCAGCATCCAGCGTTGAGTCCTTTAGTCCGTCAACGAACCAAGTTCGTGCAACTTCGGCTTTTGGCTTTGGCAGCAGCAGCAGCCCTGGCCTAGAAATGCTGTTAGCCAATGTCGAGCAAGCGCCGAAGTTAATTCCTAAGGGACAACAAAGTGAGAGTGAACGGGGTGGGTGGGTCGGATGAGAGACGGAACCGACGAATGTGAAGCAGGTGGCACGTTGAATTCAATGGCAAAAATATAACTGTTGCACTTGAACTTCATTGCCTTGACGACCATCGTTGACTGCCTCGTGTCGTTCGTGGTGGCAGCTGCAAGCTCGCTAAGCTGCGAAAGTGAAAGCCGGCAACAGGTAGTGGGCCAAGGGAGCACAACGATTTTGTTGCCTACTTTCAGGAGCATCAGTTTGTTACATTTTTTGAATGCGAGCTTAAATTATAATTGCACTGTTAGTAAACATGTTTACAAATATCTAAACAACCTTTTCGAATGGAATATATGGAATATATAAATAAAAAGTTGATTGAAACTGACAAAAATAAATAAATATTAATAAAAACTATTAATGAAAAAATAATTAAACGGAGAAAAAACAATATCAAAACGATATCCGTTGAAATATGTATATATGTAAGTATAATAAATAAAAGTATAATTAAGTTTATTGAAACTGTTAATGATAAAAATAAAGTACAAATTTAAGTGAAAATGTAAAGAACTTTATTGCAGAATTAATAAAAATAAAATAAAAGCATAAGAGCTAAAATGGTAAAATTTTTTTATAAAATATGTTTATTAGACGTGAAAGTTACAGAAGAGAAATCCAAAATGGTACGAAAAATATAACAATGATTTCTATAAAAAAATATATATTAAATAATAAATGGGAAATCGCAAATTTAAGTGCAAATATACATAAATGTTTGAGTGGCTGATAAATAACAATAAATATTATTATCTTAATCACAATTTTCCGATATCATCACTGATGCGTAACGTGACACACACACACACACACACATTGACTAGCGACCTCAGATTAAACACGACGCGGCTACGAGGTTTATTTTTATGGCATAGAAGCAACAACAAAATCAATGCCAATGCGCTGTGCAGATTTGTGTGTGTTGGATAAAAATAGACAACATAAAGTACACGAAATCGTGGTAAACGATTACAGGCAACACAACAATATGTTGCCTATTTGGTGTGTCACTAACGAAACTCTTGCGGCTGATGTTCAGTTACAGCTAGGACCACACACACATACACACGAATAGGTGCACAGATGTACGCATAACAAAGCCACAAAATGGGATTATGATTAAATATGTAACATATGTATGTACATACATACTACTTATGTATGGTATTTCTTTTATTTTAACATGCACAAGACAAGGTAAGCATTTGTCACTTGCTTTGCTCCGTCTCTCTCTCTCTCTCTCTCTCTTTCTCGCTCTTACTCATCCACTTACCGTTAGAGCGATTCCCACGGTGGCTGAGAAAGATCCCAAACGAAATTCACCGGTGTTGTATTTAACTAAAAATGAGGTTTTACCCACACCCGAATCGCCAAGCAGGATCGTCTTATGATTAATGGTATCATCGAAGGGCGGTATGTGGGCTGCTGCTGGTGGTGCCTGATTCATGTCCACCTCATCGTATCGATACGAGCGCCAACCATCATCGTAGTCTTCTTCCAGAGCATAGTCAGCATTGCCGTAGGCATAAAGTTGCATTGCCTCGCGAGAAGGACGATATCCAGGATATCCGCTGGCAGTGCGCTGTACTGGCGCCATGATGGCATCGTCATGGTAGTGATGGCTACTCGTCAAACTCTGTTGACTGCTGCTGTTGTTGTGATTGATATTGGGATGGGGATGGGGATGATGATGATGATGATGCTGGTGCTGTTGATGCTGATGTTGTTGTTGATGCTGAGAAATGGGCGCTGCAGGGGGATTGTAACAGCCATCGCCAAAGGGACGACGACGCAGCTCCTCGATACGTGCTTTTGTCGTTTCCGCATCCTCGAAGACATCGTCGCTCATGCTGCTGGCATCATCGTGATGCGCTGCCGTTGTTGTTGTTGTCGTCATTTTTGGGTTTGGGTCTTGGCTAAGCGAATCAAATCTGTGCTGAGTTAAGCTTTATTTTGTGTGCTTTTAGGCGCACTCACGCGCAATCTCCTTTAGTTGTGCTTTCTCTCTCTCTCTCGCTCTCTTTATGACTTTGACATTTGGCCGTCCGGTTTATGGCACGATTTCTGAATGAATTTGATTTTGGTCTTTGCCAAAGGGGGAATGTAACGGAGTACTGGCGGTTTGACTTTTTGATATTTATATGTATATTTCCTCTAAAACTTAATATCCGAAATAAGCTTATCAATATTGAAATTCCCTAAATGTATATTTGTTAGTTCTTCATAAATTGAACTTTGCTTTGGTTTTGGTTGTTTGGTGTTTTTTTAAAGCCACTAAATAATTGTTATGTATAAATTGTAACTAGCTAAACATATTGACTAACGTTATTAATGGGTTATCCGCTAATTGGTGCTGTTTTTTTATTCACTATATTATTTTTTTTTATTAATATTAGTATAATTTTTTTTTGTTTTTAGTGGCAGAAATGCAGTCTGCACTTTGCTTGGTGTTTTGGTTAAAGCTTTATGTTGATTTGGTTTTTGGTTGTTTTGTCTATTTCTCTATCTCTTTCATTTATGACACTGATTCAGCGAAAATATTGCATTTGATTCTTGGCGTTTGTTGTTGTTGTTGTTGGAATTATTTCACTATCACAGCATGAATAAAATAAAGTTGCAAATAGCGTCGCGGTTGTCGCCTGCGCCACACTAATCAGGTAGGCGTGTGCGTGTTGCGCCCCCGGCCGCTCTTCCACAACCACTTCATCCGATGCTGACGTCTTCATTTCTCTTTGTTGTTATCTGTTAAACTCAATAACCACATCCTGCGCCCGAGCGCCCCTGCTAGTGCCATTCATCGACCCAATCTATGACGACAAAACAGACCCAATTGACAAGGGCAACAACAACGTATTACTATGGGCTTCCATAGCTTGACATCCTTTGTGGGTCATTGTGTATATGTGTCTGTGACTGCGTTTGCGTGTGTGTGAGCGAGTGTGAGTGGCGTAGCGGCCTGTGCTCACATTTTCGATTTCCTAGCTTTTATTCGTTTTTTGCACTGAGTGATTTCTTTTTTTTTTTTTGCGTTTGATTCAGTACATGTTTTCTTTTAAAATGTTCTTATTCCATTGTTATACACAATTTATTTATTTGAAAATAATTTTGCACGCACACATGTAAACGATGCAAATTTGATTTATTTTGCTCTTTCTAGTTTTGGAGGGACCGAATTCATTGAACCAATAATCCGCCACGCACGGTTGCCACAATTGGCGTTTTTGCGCAAAAACTGGCTCTTTTTTGTCCTGTTGGCGCAATTCGAGTTGGCTCATTTTTTCATCAGTTCAGAATCAATTATTTTGTGTAATTTTACGTCGAAGTACATATTTATTTTTATTTAACAACATAATCACTAGATTAAGATGAAAGTGTGAAATACTTTGGAAATATGTGTTATTGATTTCAGTGTTTGTGAACAAAATATTTTTATTTAATTAAATGCAAAAATAAAATGAACTGCAAAAAAAAAGTGTTGGCTTTTTTAAGTCAGTTTGGCTCATTTTTTGTTTGTTTTTGGGTCAATCAGATATTTTTAAGTGGCAACCGTGTTTAGAAAACCTCGAAAATATCGAAAATTTCCACTATCAATGTTTTCTCAGCTCTAGTTAAAGCCACTTTTTAAGTTTTTTCAGCTTTTAATAACAAGGTCACACACACAGAGTCCACAATGGATTCCAACATTCACAAACACATTCCACCCTTCGCCAGATGTGGCCGATAAATTGTGGTAGTCGGACGATTATACCACCACAAATTAAAAGGATTTCTGCTTTCATCACTAAAGTTTCTATCGATATGTAAATACACTCCGATATTTTCCTCTTTTGCTTGTCGATAATCTTTGCAACTGTTTGACCGTCTCTAAATCTGCATAAACAAAACAGCAAAAAATTACAAAATGGATGAAGTTTGTCGCTTTTGCACATTAAACTGTACCACCCTGGAGAATATATTTGCCAAGCGAGAACGGACGGATAACGAACCACTCCTTATTGTTACGCTGGATTATTGTACCAACTGTGAAATCAATGAATGCGACTCATTGCCCCAAAACATTTGTGGACCCTGCATATCGGCTGCAAAATATGCTTTTGAATTCAAGCTCAGATGGGAGCAAAGCGAAAAGTATTTTACGGCACGTCTGAGCGAAAGTGAGCAGCTCAAAATCAAGTACGAAGTTGATGAAATTTGTCGCTTTTGCACGTTGAGCTGCACAACACTTGAGAATATTTTCGGTGAGCGAGAACGGACGGATAATGAACCACTTTTGATTACCAAGCTGGAATGTTTTACCAAATGTGAAATTAAGGAATTCGATTCATTGCCCCAAAACATATGTGGGTCCTGCTTATCCGCTGCAAAGAGTGCATATGAATTCAAGATCCGATGCGAGCAAAGCGAAAAATATTTTAAGGACCTAATCGGCGAATGTGAACAGAAGCCCGACATTAATGAACTTATCATAGGAGAATCGTTCCTTACAGAAAATATTTTAGGCGAGGACTGCATAAAACCAGAGCCGGATGACACTGTGAATGACGACAACTTTAAAGGATGCTCAACAACAAATATATCGACTGAAGATTGCTTTAAGGAGGGCGAAGGAGTCTCTGCAACAGATGAATCAAATGAAACTGGGGATGAGGACTACTTTGAGGATGGCACCTCAGAAACTGGAGAATTATATGAAATCGAGCATGAAGATGAAATGACAAATGAACGACATTCTGATTATCGTCCCTACAAATGTGAGATTTGTACAAAAGGGTTTAAAATGGATGCAACTTTAAAAGAGCACATGAAGATACATTCTGACGATCGGCCCTTCAAATGTGAACACTGCTCAAAGACGTTTAAAACCATAAGAAATTTGAGCGGACACAAAATCATTCATTCTGACGATCGCCCCTACAAATGTGAGCACTGTTTAAAGACGTTTAAATGGGATAATGGTTTAAAAAGGCATATAAAGACTCATTCCGACGATCGACCGTTTAAATGCGAGAGCTGCCCAAAGGCATTTACAACCCAAACAATTTTAAATGGACACAAAGTCGTTCATTCTGAAGATCGTCCCTACAAATGTGAGCACTGCTCAAAGGCGTTTAAAATGTATGGAACTTTAAAAGAGCATATGAAGATACATTCTGACGATCGCCCCTTCAAATGTGAGCACTGCTCAAAGGCGTTTAAAAGGGATGAAACTTTAAAAGAGCATATGAAGATACATTCTGACGATCGGCCCTTCAAATGTGAACACTGCTCAAAGACGTTTAAAACCATAAGAAATTTAAACGGACACAAAATCATTCATTCTGACGATCGTCCGTACAAATGTGAGCACTGCTCAATGGCGTTCAAAATGTTACGAACTTTAAACAGGCACAAAATAGCTCATTTTGACGTTCGCCCCTACAAATGTGAGAAATGTTCAAAGGCGTTCAAAAGAACTTATGATTTAAAAGGGCACATGACGACTCATCGTCCGTTTAAATGCGAGAGCTGCCCAAAGGCATTTACAACCCAAACAGTTTTAAATGGACACAAAATCATTCATTCTGAAGATCGTCCCTACAAATGTGGGCACTGCTCAATGGCGTTTAAAACGTTACCAACTTTAAACATGCACCAAATTACTCATTCTGACGACCGTCCCTACAAATGTGAGCACTGCTCAATGGCGTTCAAAATGTTACGAACTTTAGACAGACACAAAATGACTCATTTTGACGATCGTCCCTACAAATGTGAGCACTGCTCAAAGGCGTTTAAAATGTTACGCATTTTAGACAGACACAAAATGATTCACTTTGACGATCGTCCCAACAAATGTGAGCAATGCTCAAAGGCGTTCAAAAGGGCTTATGATTTAAAAAGGCATATGAAAATTCATTCTGACGATCTCCCTTAAAAATTTAAGCACTCAATGGCGTTTAACACGTTACGAACTTTAAACGGACACAATATTATTAAATCTGACGAACGCCTCTATAAAGGTGAGCACTGCCCAAAAATTTGTCAGCGACATGCTAAGTTCAAAGAGCACATATTCATTTATTATTGTTTCATTCTATTACTTAGCTTCGTTTTAACTTAGTTGACCTGACATAGTCATTGAAATCGGAAGTTGGCTGAATCCTCTGGAATCCTTGTTGGACCCAAAACTCTGACATTTATTAAGAGTCTTGAAGTATACTGTTTTTTTTTTTGTTCGGAAAGTATTGTTTCATAAAAATAACTTTTTTTTCTAAATTATTTTCTAAATTATTCAATACATAAATACGTCTACTAAATACTGATAAATAGTTATGTAGCTTTTTATAGTTTTTGTAAGTCTAGTCTAGTCTAGCTGATTGGCGCTTTTTAACTAAAACAAACACAACCCGAAATAAACAAAATGTTTAATAAGTTCACTGGCCGCTGTATTTGATTTTAGATCATATATTAAAAAGCCAGATTTGAAGGCAAAGAGAGATTTTTGGCATCACTGTTCACCACTACAGTTTCTATCGATATGTAAATACACTCCGATATTTTCCTCTTTTGCTTGTCGATAATCTTTGCAACTGTTTGACCGTCTCTAAATCTGCATAAACAAAACAGCAAAAAATTACAAAATGGATGAAGTTTGTCGCTTTTGCACATTAAACTGTACCACACTGGAGAATATATTTGCCAAGCGAGAGCGGACGGATAACGAACCACTCCTGATTGCAATACTGGAATGGTGTACCAACTGTGAAATCAATGAATTCGATTCATTGCCCCAAAACATATGTGGATCCTGCATATCGGCTGCCAAGAATGCGTATGAATTCAAGGTCAGATGCGAACAAAGCGAAAAATATTTTAAGGATCTACTGAGCGAATGTGAACAGAAGCCCGACATTAATGAACTTACCATTGGCGAATCGTTCCTTACAGAAAATACTTTAGGCGGGGACTGCATAAAACCAGAGCCGGATGATACTGTGCATGACGACAACTTTAAAGGATGCTTAACAACAAATATATCGACTGAATATTGCTTTAAGGAGGGCGAAGAAGTCTCTGCAACAGATGAATCAAATGAAGATTACTCTCATAATGGAAGCTCAGAATCAGGAGAATCAAATGAACGTGAGGATGACAATGAAATGACAAATGAATCGAATTTCTACAAATGTGAGCAGTGCCCAAAGGCGTTTAAGACCAAAAACTTTTTGAAAAATCACAAACTGATTCATTCTGACAAACGCTCCTTCAAATGTAAACAGTGCCCGAAGACGTTTAAAACCAAATACGAATTAAAAAACCACAGAGTGATTCATTCTGACGATCGACCTTACAAATGTGAGCAGTGTACAAAGGCGTTTGCATGGGCTAGCAATTTAAAACACCACATGAAGGTACATTCTGACGATCGCCCCTTCAAATGTGAACAGTGCCCGAAGGCGTTTAAGACCAAAATTGTTTTAAGCAGACACATAAAGCTTCTTCATTCCGACGAACTCCTCTGTAATTGTGAACAGTGCCCGAAGACGTTTAAAACCAAATACGAATTAAAAAACCACAGAGTGATTCATTCTGACGAGCGACCGCACAAATGCGATCAGTGTGTTACAAATTGGGTATTATCGTTTGCGTCAGCCCGGCAAAACTCTAGGGGGGGGTCGATAGTTGCGATATCGATAGTCTTCTGTTTTGGGGGGGGTGGCAACTCCAAAATCAGAAAGAGATGTCTGCTATCACATGAACGAGACAGACATATGCTCCTTTCCCCTCATGCCCCTGATCAGCGACCCAAAATTGAGTGCAAATGCCCTTCGGCAGCAGCAACGGTTGATTTCGAATTCCAATGAGTGATTTTGGACACACGTTGCTGCTGCAGAGAGGAGTCTGAAAATTATATCGGTCGAGAGCGGACGTATAGTACTCCAAGGGGTCGTAGTGGACCTAACCTTGTTGAGCCCACGTTGCGAATCGTCGCCTCCAAGCGACTAAGTGCCACTCTGGTGCCTCGATTCTCGCAGCATCACCTACGTAGTGACGGCAGCAACAGCTTCTATTCCGCCGCAACAGAGGCTCAGCCTAGACAAGTGCCGGCGAGCACGTCAGGCGGGAGCAGATTGGATGTCCAGCATCGGCAGCATCTACAACATCTTGAGGGCGTTTAAAGGACTGTTTTGTCCAGCCACCACCAGCAGCAAGTGATCAGTGCCGGCGCGCATAAGAGTCAGCAGCCACAGTGCACTGTGTTTGCCCAAAGCATCAGCAGCAGTGACACACACACAAAATTCTCTAAGTGAGTCCGCTCCATATTGCCCGCCACACATCCGTGGTTTATTCGCCACCTGTAGATGAGGAACTCGACCCCTACACCCGGCCAGTCATCAAGAAAAAAGAATAATCAAATTAGCATTTGTCTATGCATATTTATTGTGCAAGTTCAACTCGACTAAAAGATATTAATATAAAATAAAAAAAGGTCAAAAATGTAAAGAAATTAGGAAAACATACTGGCAAATGAAAATATAGCATACAAGCAAATCAGACTTAAAATAAAAATTAAAGAAAAAAAACTAGAAATTATAATTTACAAAAAAAAAAAACTTAGTAATAAATAAACTTAAAATTATACAATATAAAAATAAATATAGTAAAATAAAGTAAATAATAAAATTAAACAATATTAAATTGAAATCATAAAGTAAATTTATACAATTAAAGAAAAATTGAATTAATGTTATCAAATAACAGCTTAGGAACGTATAAACCATAGACAGTAACAAGCAATAGTACACCAAGTAATAATACATATATATATATATATATATATATATTTGCATATGCCATAACCACCACCACACATATCTATATAGCCCCTTACCCACCCAAAAAGAGCTCTTTTAGGCAGGCAAGGTAGCTTTAAGAATATATATTACACACATAAAACAAATCACATACATATTTACATTAAAAAAAGACAAAAACGATAATACTCACATACCATATACAAATATATACAAATATATAAACTTAATCCCGCGGCGTCTCCGCATAAAACAGGTGCTCCTGCATCTATTCCATAAAGTTGCTGTGTTCCAGTGTTCCTCAGCTGTTCTTTTGTTGTTTTCATTTCCCTGTTGACTTTGTTTGAAATACCTGCAAAGAAATGTAAATAAATATAACATTATAAATATTGTTCAAATTGGTCAAAAAACTCAAATACCAAAATTATACTTACCTGAAATTGAAATGATGCCCGGCTAACTTTTTCTTGTAAAAAGGGGGGGGGGGAAACATGGCAGCCGACGCAGGCTGAGATTGGTCATCTGGCCAACTGGCCAGCATCAGGGAGGCGATGAGTTTTTCCGCCTCAGGCAGGGTGGGTACGCCTGGGTCCACCCAAATGGATCCTGTTTGGAGAAAAGAATGATTAATAGTTTTCTGTTCGTTTATTTATATTGTACTTACCCGTTGATTTGATTTTTTCGTTGCTGCGAGTTTATTTGTCGCAGTAATTGCGCGTTTGTTTTCGTCTGTTTTCGTTTTGGTTGTGTTAGTGATGTTAGTGTCAGTAGAATTGCAGCTGTTCGGTTTATCGAAAAAGTATCGATATTGTTGTGGACTGCGGGCCAGGGTTGGGACCTACACCCGAGGAGAGTCCGATGAGCTAGTCGGCGGCCCACGGAAACAAGCAGTTCATAACAAGTGCCAAAAGGATTTTAAAAAGAATGCTACTTTGATAGAGCACATAAAGATACATTCCGACGATCGTCCTTACAAGTGTGAGCACTGCCACAAGGCGTTTAAGACCAAAACCGATATAAAAAAGCACATAATGGTTATTCATTCTGCCGATCGCCCCTACAAATGTGAACACTGCTTGATAGCTTTTCAAGAGTATGCTCTTTTAGAAAAGCACATAATAGTTCATTCTGATGATTATCCCTTTAAATGTGATCATTGCCCAAGGGCGTTTACAACCAAATATAATTTTAAACGTCATATGTTATCTCATTCTGCCGATCGCCCCTACAAATGTGAGCACTGCTTGATTGCTTTTAAAGAGTATGCTCTTTTAGAAAAGCACATAAAAGTTCATTCTGATGATCATCCCTTTAAATGTGATCATTGCCCAAGGGCTTTTACAACCAAATATAATTTTAAACGTCATATATTAACTCATTCTGATGAACGGCCCTATAAATGTGAGCACTGCTCGATGCCATTTAAAACCGAAGCAGATTTAGAAGAGCACCTAATTATTCATTCTGAACATCGTCCCCTCAAATGTGATCAGTGCCCAAAGGTGTTTAAAACCAGAGCCCATTTAAAAAAGCACATCATAAATCATTCCGACGATCGCCCCTACAAATGTGAGCACTGCCCGATGACATTTAAAAGGTGTTCTCATTCAGAAAGGCATATGAAATTTGTACACAAGCAGGAAAACGTCCTTTCAAATGTGTGAATTTTTAAAATAAATTTAGTTCCCTTAAGATCATATTTTATGATTACATCGACCGTTCAGATAAATTTTATATTTTATTTTTATTTCGTGTATGCTTTCATTCAATATTGTAAATCTAAGCCAACATGTAACATGCCTGCATAAATTAACAAATAAATATTAGTCAACGGACGACTCCGCCAGACTTTTAAGTCTATTCAAATAGGCCGCCGTCAGCGGGCATTGCTGATGTCTGGTAAATTGTAGTTATCGAATGATACAACCATGCATGTATGTATAACAGTGCTGCCATAAAAGCTTGGGGATATTTCTAGCCCTTTTAAAATTATGAAGTCCGAACATTTTAGAAACAGAACCTACCTGAACTTTTTAAATTTTAAATTAATGCCATTGAACACCATTTCTTAAATTTCCTACAATGCCGAATAAAACTTTTAAGCAGAAAATATCTTAAATCGGTAAATGAGGACTTGTTCCTAATCAAAAATTTAGAAACATTTGTTCTACGACTTTTTCGAAAAAATCGCTGGTTTAGCGGGAAATCGCTAAAAACCGCTTAAATTGAAGCCCTCATACAGTGTTGCCAGAAGTCCGTTAAAATAATTTGTTATTATTTTTTTTGGCATTCTGTTATTTTATTTCAACCTTCCCTGTATTCTAATTTAGAACTAAAATAGAAGTTTGCAAAAAAATGCGACCAAATTTATTTAATGTTTACTTTAAAATTGGCCTATTCAAATCCGTCCACTGCTCTCATAGCATTCACGGAACGGAACTTTATATTTTTGGCCATTTTCTGGCCTATTTTTGTTATCGTTTTATGGCAGCACTGATGTCTATATCAGAAATGTACAAATTCAGCTACTATCGATATCTATCTTAATACACTGCGATATATTTCCTCTTTTGCGTGTCGATAATCTGTGCAACTGTTTGACCTAGGGCTGCAAAACTATCGATAGTGGGTACATCGATAGTTTTTAACTTCGATGTTTCAAAACCTCGATGTTTTCCAAAAAAACATCGATATATCGTTAAAACATCGAAAATTTTTCAAATATTTTAGATTGCGGTAAATACCATTTATCTTATGCTATATTAAGAAAAATTAAGAAAAGGCAAACATTAATTTTGTTTGTGTAAAATAATGTTATTAATTTCTTAATAATAAACGAACAAAATTTATATTTTCATTTTTTTTTTAATTTAAAAACACAAACAAAAAATTAAGAAACTATTACCAAAAAATGAATTTATAAAATTATACACATTTTTAACTCAACAAACACTTACGCGTAGCTTAAAGCGTCACCATGCAGTGGAGGGCTGCCAACTCAGCCACTTTGTGGCTAGAACTAGCCACTTTTTGAGCGGGCTAGCTTTTTTTTTTCAAAATGATCTAGCCACTTCTAGCCATTTCGTTTATTTGCACTTTGGAACACAAATTTCGGTTTGATAATGCAGCGTTTAACCAAATTGACCTTTTTTTTTTTTTTTTTTGCTTATTAATCAAATTTTGTCGTATTTCAACTAATAATAATTGTAAAAATGGACCCAAAAAATCTGGCAGCACTGATGCAGTGAAGCATCCGATATATCGATGTTCAATTTTTAACATCGATACATCGGACCATTTTGAAAACCTCGATACTATCGATAGTAACATCGATAGTTTTGCAGCCGTAGTTTGACCGACTCTAAATCTGCATAAACAAAACAGCAAAAAATTACGAAATGGATGAAGTTTGTCGCTTTTGCACATTAAACTGTACCACCCTGGAGAATATATTTGCCAAGCGAGAGCGGACGGATAACGAACCACTCCTTATTGTTATGCTGGATTATTGTACCAACTGTGTGATCAGGGAGTCCGATTCATTGCCTCAAAACATTTGTGGGCCCTGCATTTCGGCTGCCAAGAATGCATATGAATTCAAGGTCAGATGCGAGCAAAGCGAAAAATATTTTAAGGATCTACTGAGCGAATGTGAACAGAAGCCCGACATCGAGGTGATCATCATGGACGATTTGAGCCTTACACAAAATACTATGGGCGGTGTCTATGTGGAAGCGGAGCCGTATGACACTGAGTATGCATATAACTTTGAAGGATGCTCAACAACGAAAGGAACAAAGGAAGATTGCTTTATGGACAGCGAAGGAATCGCAGCAGCAGATGAATCAAATGAAGATTACTCTCATAATGGAAGCTCAGAATCAGGAGAATCAACTGAACGTGAGGATGAAGATGAAATGACAAATGAATCGAATTTCTACAAATGTGAGCAGTGTCCGAAGGCGTTTAAAACCAAAAACGATTTGAAAAATCACAAACTGATTCATTCTGACAAACGCTCCTACAACTGCGAACAGTGCCCGAAGACGTTTAAGACCAAAATTCTTTTAAGCAGGCACATAAAGCTTCTTCATTCCGACGAACTCCCCTTTAATTGTGAACAGTGCCCGAAGACGTTTAAAACCAAAGACGAATTAAAAAACCACAGAGTCATTCATTCTGACGAGCGACCGTACAAATGCGAGCAGTGCCAAAAGGATTTTAAAAAGAATGCTACTTTGATAGAGCACATAAAGATACATTCTGACAATCGTCCTTACAAATGTGATCATTGCCCCAAAACGTTTAGATCCAATAGTAAATTAAAAAACCACATGCTTTTTCATTCCGACGATCGTCCTTACAAGTGTGAGCACTGTCACAAGGCGTTTAAGACCAAAACCGATATAAAAAGGCACATAATGGTTATTCATTCTGCCGATCGCCCCTACAAATGTGAACACTGCTTGATAGCTTTTAAAGAGTATGCTCTTTTAGAAAAGCACATAATAGTTCATTCTGATGATCATCCCTTCAAATGTGATCATTGCCCAAGGGCGTTTACAACCAAATATAATTTTAAACGTCATATGTTAACTCATTCTGATGAACGGCCCTATAAATGTGAGCACTGCTCGATGCCATTTAAAACCGAAGCAGATTTAGAAGAGCACCTAATTATTCATTCTGAACATCGTCCCCTCAAATGTGATCAGTGCCCAAAGGTGTTTAAAACCAGAGCCCATTTAAAAAAGCACATCATAAATCATTCCGACGATCGCCCCTACAAATGTGAGCACTGCCCGATGACATTTAAAAGGTGTTCTCATTCAGAAAGGCATATGAAATTTGTACACAAGCAGGAAAACGTCCTTTCAAATGTGTGAATTTTTAAAATAAATTTAGTTCCCTTAAGATCATATTTATGATTACATCGACCGTTCAGATAAATTTTATATTTTATTTTTATTTCGTGTATGCTTTCATTCAATATTGTAAATCTAAGCCAACATGTAACATGCCTGCATAAATTAACAAATAAATATTAGTCAACGGACGACTCCGCCAGACTTTTAAGTCTATTCAAATAGGCCGCCGTCAGCGGGCATTGCTGATGTCTGGTAAATTGTAGTTATCGAATGATACAACCATGCATGTATGTATAACAGTGCTGCCATAAAAGCTTGGGGATATTTCTAGCCCTTTTAAAATTATGAAGTCCGAACATTTTAGAAACAGAACCTACCTGAACTTTTTAAATTTTAAATTAATGCCATTGAACACCATTTCTTAAATTTCCTACAATGCCGAATAAAACTTTTAAGCAGAAAATATCTTAAATCGGTAAATGAGGACTTGTTCCTAATCAAAAATTTAGAAACATTTGTTCTACGACTTTTTCGAAAAAATCGCTGGTTTAGCGGGAAATCGCTAAAAACCGCTTAAATTGAAGCCCTCATACAGTGTTGCCAGAAGTCCGTTAAAATAATTTGTTATTATTTTTTTTGGCATTCTGTTATTTTATTTCAACCTTCCCTGTATTCTAATTTAGAACTAAAATAGAAGTTTGCAAAAAAATGCGACCAAATTTATTTAATGTTTACTTTAAAATTGGCCTATTCAAATCCGTCCACTGCTCTCATAGCATTCACGGAACGGAACTTTATATTTTTGGCCATTTTCTGGCCTATTTTTGTTATCGTTTTATGGCAGCACTGATGTCTATATCAGAAATGTACAAATTCAGCTACTATCGATATCTATCTTAATACACTGCGATATATTTCCTCTTTTGCGTGTCGATAATCTGTGCAACTGTTTGACCTAGGGCTGCAAAACTATCGATAGTGGGTACATCGATAGTTTTTAACTTCGATGTTTCAAAACCTCGATGTTTTCCAAAAAAACATCGATATATCGTTAAAACATCGAAAATTTTTCAAATATTTTAGATTGCGGTAAATACCATTTATCTTATGCTATATTAAGAAAAATTAAGAAAAGGCAAACATTAATTTTGTTTGTGTAAAATAATGTTATTAATTTCTTAATAATAAACGAACAAAATTTATATTTTCATTTTTTTTTTAATTTAAAAACACAAACAAAAAATTAAGAAACTATTACCAAAAAATGAATTTATAAAATTATACACATTTTTAACTCAACAAACACTTACGCGTAGCTTAAAGCGTCACCATGCAGTGGAGGGCTGCCAACTCAGCCACTTTGTGGCTAGAACTAGCCACTTTTTGAGCGGGCTAGCTTTTTTTTTTCAAAATGATCTAGCCACTTCTAGCCATTTCGTTTATTTGCACTTTGGAACACAAATTTCGGTTTGATAATGCAGCGTTTAACCAAATTGACCTTTTTTTTTTTTTTTTTGCTTATTAATCAAATTTTGTCGTATTTCAACTAATAATAATTGTAAAAATGGACCCAAAAAATCTGGCAGCACTGATGCAGTGAAGCATCCGATATATCGATGTTCAATTTTTAACATCGATACATCGGACCATTTTGAAAACCTCGATACTATCGATAGTAACATCGATAGTTTTGCAGCCGTAGTTTGACCGACTCTAAATCTGCATAAACAAAACAGCAAAAAATTACGAAATGGATGAAGTTTGTCGCTTTTGCACATTAAACTGTACCACCCTGGAGAATATATTTGCCAAGCGAGAGCGGACGGATAACGAACCACTCCTTATTGTTATGCTGGATTATTGTACCAACTGTGTGATCAGGGAGTCCGATTCATTGCCTCAAAACATTTGTGGGCCCTGCATTTCGGCTGCCAAGAATGCATATGAATTCAAGGTCAGATGCGAGCAAAGCGAAAAATATTTTAAGGATCTACTGAGCGAATGTGAACAGAAGCCCGACATCGAGGTGATCATCATGGACGATTTGAGCCTTACACAAAATACTATGGGCGGTGTCTATGTGGAAGCGGAGCCGTATGACACTGAGTATGCATATAACTTTGAAGGATGCTCAACAACGAAAGGAACAAAGGAAGATTGCTTTATGGACAGCGAAGGAATCGCAGCAGCAGATGAATCAAATGAAGATTACTCTCATAATGGAAGCTCAGAATCAGGAGAATCAACTGAACGTGAGGATGAAGATGAAATGACAAATGAATCGAATTTCTACAAATGTGAGCAGTGTCCGAAGGCGTTTAAAACCAAAAACGATTTGAAAAATCACAAACTGATTCATTCTGACAAACGCTCCTACAACTGCGAACAGTGCCCGAAGACGTTTAAGACCAAAATTCTTTTAAGCAGGCACATAAAGCTTCTTCATTCCGACGAACTCCCCTTTAATTGTGAACAGTGCCCGAAGACGTTTAAAACCAAAGACGAATTAAAAAACCACAGAGTCATTCATTCTGACGAGCGACCGTACAAATGCGAGCAGTGCCAAAAGGATTTTAAAAAGAATGCTACTTTGATAGAGCACATAAAGATACATTCTGACAATCGTCCTTACAAATGTGATCATTGCCCCAAAACGTTTAGATCCAATAGTAAATTAAAAAACCACATGCTTTTTCATTCCGACGATCGTCCTTACAAGTGTGAGCACTGTCACAAGGCGTTTAAGACCAAAACCGATATAAAAAGGCACATAATGGTTATTCATTCTGCCGATCGCCCCTACAAATGTGAACACTGCTTGATAGCTTTTAAAGAGTATGCTCTTTTAGAAAAGCACATAATAGTTCATTCTGATGATCATCCCTTCAAATGTGATCATTGCCCAAGGGCGTTTACAACCAAATATAATTTTAAACGTCATATGTTAACTCATTCTGATGAACGGCCCTATAAATGTGAGCACTGCTCGATGCCATTTAAAACCGAAGCAGATTTAGAAAAGCACCTAATTATTCATTCTGAACATCGTCCCCACAAATGTGAGCAGTGCCCAAAGGTTTTTAAAACCAGAGCCCATTTAAAAAAGCACATCATGAATCATTCCGACGATCGCCCCTACAAATGTGAGCACTGCCCGATGACATTTAAAAGGTGTTCTCATTCAGAAAGGCATATGAAATTTGTACACAAGCAGGAAAACGTCCTTTCAAATGTGTGAATTTTTAAAATAAATTTAGTTCCCTTAAGATCATATTTATGATTACATCGACCGTTCAGATAAATTTTATATTTTATTTTTATTTCGTGTATGCTTTCATTCAATATTGTAAATCTAAGCCAACATGTAACATGCCTGCATAAATTAACAAATAAATATTACTCAACGGACGACTCCGCCAGACTTTTAAGGGGATTTCTGAAGTCTATTCAAATAGGCCGCCGTCAGCGGGGCATTGCTGATGTCTGGTGAATTGTAGTAATCGAATGATACGACCATGCATGTATGTATATCAGTGCTGCCATAACAGCTTGGGGATATTTGTAGCCCTTTTAAAATTATGAAGTCGGAGCATTTTAGAAACAGAACCTACCTGACCTTTTTAAATTTTAAATGAATGCCATTGAACACCATTTCTTAAATTTCCTACAATGCCGAATAAAACTTTTAAGCAGAAATTCCTCGAGTTTAATAGGCCCGAATTAAAAACTGGATTGATCGTGATGATGACGATTGCAATAAGGCTTACTGCAAATCAAGTCTTAATGGAAAACTGTACAAAACGCCGTTCGCCCAAAAAATAAAATAAATTTACCGCTGCAACACTTACAAAGTGCCCGAAAAATATCTTAAAATGATTGGAATGGCCTCAGTAGTATATAATAGCGTAACAAGCGATGCTGCTGACAGAGTCGTTGACGAAGCTGACGGCAGTCCGCGCTAGTGACGAAAGCAGCACGAAGGGTGCCAAAGCGACTAGCAATATATATAGGAAGTTTGGATAATTTGCTATAAGCATTCACGGAACGGAATTTTATATTTTTGGATATTTTCTGGACTTTTTTTGTTATCGTTTTATGGCAGCACTGATGTCTATATCAGAAATGTACAATTTCAGCTACTATCGATATCTATCTTAATACACTTTGATATATTTCCTCTTTTGCTTGTCGATAATCTTTGCAACTGTTTGACCGTCTCTAAATCTGCATAAACAAAACAGCAAAAAATTACAAAATGGATGAAGTTTGTCGCTTTTGCACATTAAACTGTACCACCCTGGAGAATATATTTGCCAAGCGAGAGCGGACGGATAACGAACCACTCCTTATTGTTATGCTGGATTATTGTACCAACTGTGAAATCAATGAATGCGACTCATTGCCCCAAAACATTTGTGGACCCTGCTTATCCGCTGCAAAGAGTGCATATGAATTCAAGATCAAATGCGAGCAAAGCGAAAAATATTTTAAGGACCTAACAGGCGAATGTGAACAGAAGCCCGACATTAATGAACTTACCATTGGCGAATCGTTCCTTACAGAAAATATGTTAGGCGAGGACTGCATAAAACCAGAGCCGGATGACACTGTGAATGACGACAACTTTAAAGGATGCTCAACAACAAATATATCTACTGAAGATTGCTTTAAGGAGGGCGAAGGAGTCTCTGCAACAGATGAATCAAAAGAAACTGGGGATGAAGACTACTTTGAGGATGGCACCTCAGAAACTGGAGAATTATATGAAATCGAGGATGAAGATGAAATGACAAATGATTATCGTCCCTACAAATGTGAGATTTGTACAAAAGGGTTTAAAATGGATGCAACTTTAAAAGAGCACATGAAGATACATTCTGACGATCGTCCCTACAAATGTGAGAACTGCTCAAAAACGTTTAAAACCGTAAAAACTTTAAACGGTCATAAAATTATTCATTCTGATTATCGCCCCTATAAATGTGAGCACTGTTCAAAGACGTTTAAAAGGGATAACGGTTTAAAAGAGCATATGAAGACTCATTCCGACGATCGCCCGTTTAAATGCGAGAGCTGCCCAAAAACATTTACAACCCAAACAATTTTAAATGGACACAGAGTCGTTCATTCGGAAGATCGTCCCTACAAATGTGAGCACTGCCTTATTGCGTTTAAAACTTTACGAACTTTAAACGTGCACCAAATTACTCATTCTGACTATCGTCCCTACAAATGTGAGCTGTGTTCAATGGCGTTTAAAACTTTACGAACTTTAAACAGGCACAAAATTACTCATTCTGACGGTCGCTCCTACAAATGTGAGCATTGCTCAAAGGTGTTTAAAAGTGATAATGGTTTAAAAAAGCATATGCAGACTCTTTCCGACGATCATTTTGGCGATCATTCTGACGATCGTCCATTCAAATGTAAGCACTGCCTAAAGGGGTTTAGAACGAAAAAATATTTAAAAAATCACATAGTGTCTCTCTCATGCCCAATGGTTTTAAAGGAAACGAGCAATCATTGAATCATTCTGACGATCAACCTTTAGAATTTGAACACCGTCAAGATTATTTCATTTACTTAAATTTACTTATTGCTAAAAAAAAAAATTAAAATAAAACTTTCGAGACTATCATAAAAAAAACGTTTTTTCGTACATGCACTCACTAATGCGCGCATAGCTTCGTCAAATATTCACTGATTTTTATTTTTTTTAACGATATTGGAAAGAAGAAACTGAGGTATTTAAACGTGCCCTACTTAACTTAGCAGGTTTCAATTCCCTTATTAGAGCATTTTCTATGTAAACACATTTTGTTTGTCTTTTTTTTTTACATATTTTGACTAACGTATGCGGAATGAAATACGAACAACTATTGTAATACAAATAAAAAATGTATTCCCAGTCCGACTAGCTTAGATTTTTCATATGTTTTTTATTAGACTATAAGCTATTTTTACAAAAAATATTCATGACCATAGGGTAAACCCTTCCTTATATTTTCGGGTACCTTGCGCATAGTCTCCTTAATTCCATTTGTATCCATTTTAGTAAGCTCTCTTTTGCCTTTTAATATCAAACAGTCGATGTTTTTTGACTTATATTCCATTCTCTAAACATTTCTTTTCGAATTTGACCAAAACTTTTCCATTGGCCTTAACTGAGGCACATTTGGAGGGTTTTGCAACTTTGACAGGAACTTAGTGCTCAAGTGGTCAAGAGCCTTCAGAGTTGTTCTTGCATAATGAGCTGACGCTAAGTCGGACAAAACACCGTATTATCATTCGCATGAGTCTTATCAATAAAATTGTAACGCGCCGGAAGACAGATGTCCTTGTAACTTTACGCATTTGCAGCCAATCCTGCCTTAAAAAAGACAGGATCGTTTATTCCACGCTGTCTTATGGCCAGCCACAATAAAACCTTTGTTTTTGTTATTTGAGTGACATTTTCAGGTGGTTAAGTATTAGGAAGCCTAAAGTAATATTTCGGAGTCCACTCATGACCCTCCACTGTGAAACACGTCTCATCATCCATTATGCAAATCTTTGAACAGCTTGCAGAAAACAAATTTCTAGAAAGCGCACACAGCCGAAGTTTAATTTCCTCTCTCTGTACTTCTGTGACTTTAGGAACGGTTTTTTTTACAACATATCGTCACTCCCATGTTTTTTAAATACTTTTTTACAGTTTTGTCGCTCACATTGTATATTTTGGCAAACGTACGATTCAATATAGCTGTGCGACCCACAATTCCAGCCTTTTATTTGGGTCTACCTTAAGACTGTTGTAATGGACACTTTTTTCCGGATCCAGGGACTCTATACATTTTTTTTCTATTCTGAACATCCCAAATTTCTTTAAAAATAATTGTTTTCTTGAAGCCCATATCAGGAAAGTAATGAAAAATTGAATTTTTTGGCTAAGATGTATTATTTGCGCAATATGTGCAAGCCAATTTCCGACTCTCTGCTGTGCTCAGAGACATTACCGCGACTGTGAATTAACTAGAAAGCTAATTTTTGCTGCTATGATAGCTAAAATAGTAACAATCATTATAGTGTTTTTTGTTTTGCGCTGAAGATTATTGGAACTTATTGAGAACATGCTCAATTTTGTTCGTATTTCATTCCGCATACGTTAAGGTGATGTTTTTGAACACTATTTTATTGGAATCCCCTTAAACTTGTATTATTATTTAAAAAGAACATATTTTCACGAGTAAAACGTAAAATTAGCAAAGCTATAATATATTCTCTGAAACAAAATTGCTCAATATGTTGATTTTCGAGCCATTATTGCCCCATTTTTCCCTCCCCCATAATCCATTTGTAAAAAGCAGAAGACGTAAAATTAAATGTTTTTTGAAACTGCATACCAAAAGTTAATTGCTTTCTGCAAATTTAAGTTATTAATTGAATAATGTTCTGGCGCTATTTTGATTAAAAACAAACAAGAATTGCTCGCAAAGCATTGTTGCACAAAAATAAGTTATTGCATAAAAAAAAAACATTTTCTAATAATAAAAACTGATAAATAGTTTGCCTTTTTTAGTTTTGTAAATCTAGTTAAAAATTAGCGCTTTTTAACTAAAACAAAAAAAAAAAAAAAAAAAATGTTTAATAAGTTTGCTGGTCGCTGATTTCGATTTTATTATTATATATATTTAAATATTATATATTAAAAAGCCAGATTTGAAGGCAAAGAGAGACAGTTTCTATCGATATGTAAATACACTCCGATATTTTCGCTTTTGCTTGTCGATAATCTTTGCAACTGTTTGACCGTCTCTAAATCTGCATAAACAAAACAGTAAAAAATTACAAAATGGATGAAGTTTGTCGCTTTTGCACATTAAACTGTACCACCCTGGAGAATATATTTGCCAAGCGAGAACGGACGGATAACGAACCACTCCTTATTGTTACGCTGGATTATTGTACCAACTGTGAAATCAATGAATGCGACTCATTGCCCCAAAACATTTGTGGACCCTGCATATCGGCTGCCAAGAATGCATATGAATTCAAGGTCAGATGTGAACAAAGCGAAAAATATTTTAAGGATCTACTGAGCGAATGTGAACAGAAGCCCGACATCGAAGAACCAACCATAGGCGAATCGTTCCTTACAGAATATACTTCAGGCGAGATCCGCATAAAACCAGAGCCGGATGACACTGTGGATGACGATAACTGTAAAATATGCTCAACAACAAAAGAAACAAGTGATCCTTACAAATGTAAGCACTGCTCAATGGCGTTTAAAACCAAACTCTCGTTTAACAGGCATATGGAGGTTCATTCTGGCGTACGTTCCTACAAATGTGAGAACTGTCCTGAAGCGTTTAAAACTAAATACCTTTTAAAACATCACGGAATTACTCATTCTGAAGTTCGCTCCTATAAATGTGAGCACTGCCCTAAAGCTTTTAAAACCCGATACGTCTTGGACAGACACAAAACGGCTCACACTGGTGCACGAAACCAGACGTTATCACATTTAAACGTGCACCACATTTCTCATTCACACAAAGTCGTTCATTCTGAAGATCGTCCCTATAAATGTGGGCACTGCTCAATGTCGTTTAAAACGTTATCACATTTAAACGTGCACCACATTTCTCATTCTGACGATCGTCCCTACAAATGTGAGCTTTGTACAAAGGCGTTTAAAAGGGGTAAATCTTTAAATGAGCATATGAGAATACATTCTGATGTTTGCCCCTTTAAATGCGAGAGCTGCCCAAAGGCATTTAAAACCCAACAAATTTTAAATGCCCACAAAGTCGTTCATTCTGAAGATCGTCCCTACAAATGTGGGCACTGCTTAATGTCGTTTAAAACGTTATCACATTTAAATGTGCACCAAATTACTCATTCTGACGATCGTCCCTACAAATGTGAGCACTGCTCAAAGGCGTTTAAAATGTTACGAACTTTAGACAGACACAAAATGATTCATTTTGACGATCGTCCCTACAAATGTGAGCAATGCTCAAAGGCGTTCAAAAGGGTTTATGATTTAAAAGGTCATATGAAAATTCATTCCGACGATCTCCCTTAAAAATATGAGCACTGCTCAATGGCGTTTAAAACGTTACGAACTTTAAACGGACACAATAATATTCATTCTGACGAACGCCTCTATAAAGGTGAGCACTGTCCAAAAATTTGTCAGCGATAAGTTCAAAGAGCACATATTCATTCATTCTTGTTTCATTCTATTACTTAGCTTCGTTTTAACTTAGTTGACCTGACATAGTCATTGGAATCGGAAGTTGGCTGAATCCTCTGGAATCCCTGTTGGACCCAAAATTTTCTGATATTTATTAAGAGTTTTGAAGTATATTCTGTTTTTTTTTTTTGTTCGAAAAGTATTGTTTCATAAAAATAACTTTTTTTTGCATAATAAAAAAACATTTTCTAAATTATTCAATACATAAATATGTACGTCTACTAAATACTGATAAATAGTTATGTAGCTTTTTATAGTTTTTGTAAGTCTAGTCTAGTCTAGCTGAAAATTTGCGCTTTTTAACTAAAACAAACAAAAAACCCGAATTAAACAAAATGGCCGTGTTCACCAGAACAAATCGACAACAGAAAATCGATGAAATTTGCATGATTATTCTGGTGAAATGCAGTGATTAGCAATCATGATTTCAAATTTTGTGATTATGATGACTGAAAATTCATCACCAAAATAGTACGCTGAAATTTTCTGATTGTGATGCTTTGTTATCGAACAAACAAAATACATGATTACTGATTGATTAGTTCTGGTGAACGCGGCCAATGTTTAATAAGTTCACTGGCCGCTGTTTTTGATTTTAGATCATATATTAAAAAGCCAGATTTGAAGGCAAAGGGATTTTTGGCATCGCTGTTCACCCCTACAGTTTCTATCGATATGTAAATACACTCCGATATTTTCCTCTTTTGCTTGTCGATAATCTTTGCAACTGTTTGACCGTCTCTAAATCTGCATAAACAAAACAGCAAAAAATTACGAAATGGATGAAGTTTGTCGCTTTTGCACATTAAACTGTACCACACTGGAGAATATATTTGCCAAGCGAGAGCGGACGGATAACGAACCACTCCTGATTGCAATACTGGAATGGTGTACCAACTGTGAAATCAATGAATGCGACTCATTGCCCCAAAACATTTGTGGACCCTGCATATCGGCTGCAAAATATGCTTTTGAATTCAAGCTCAGATGGGAGCGAAGCGAAAAGTATTTTACGGAACGTCTGAGCGAAAGTGAGCAGCTCAAAATCAAGTACGAAATTGATGAAATTTGTCGCTTTTGCACGTTGAGCTGCACAACACTTGAGAATATTTTCGGTGAGCGAGAACGGACGGATAATGAACCACTTTTGATTACCAAGCTGGAATGTTTTACCAAATGTGAAATTAAGGAATTCGATTCATTGCCCCAAAACATTTGTGGGTCCTGCTTATCCGCTGCAAAGAGTGCATATGAATTCAAGATCAAATGCGAGCAAAGCGAAAAATATTTTAAGGACCTAACAGGCGAATGTGAACAGAAGCCCGACATTAATGAACTTACCATAGGCGAATCGTTCCTTACAGAAAATATGTTAGGCGAGGACTGCATAAAACCAGAGCCGGATGACACTGTGAATGACGACAACTCTAAAGGATGCTCAACAACAAATATATCGACTGAATATTGCTTTAAGGAGGGTGAAGGAGTCTCTGCAACAGATGAATCAAATGAAACTGGGGATGAAACCTCAGAAACAGGAGAATTAAATGAAATCGAGGATGAAGATAATATGACAACTGAACGACATTCTGATGAACATCCCTACAAATGTGAGCTCTGCCTGAAGCCATTTAAAAGCAATATCCACTTAAAAAGGCACATGGTTACTCATTCTGACAAACGCCCTTATAAATGTGAGCACTGTACAAAGGCGTTTACATGGGCTAGCAATTTAAAACACCACATGAAGGTACATTCTGACGATCGCCCCTTCAAATGTGAACACTGCTCAATGGTGTTTAAAGCGTTATCAACTTTAAACATTCACCAAGTTATTCATTCTGACGATCGCCCCTACAAATGTGACCACTGCTCAAAGGCGTTTAAAAGAATTTATGATTTAAAAGGACATATAAAGATTCATTCCGACGATCGTCCTTACAAATGTGAGCACTGCTCAATGGCATTTAAAACGTTACGAACCTTAAACGTTCACAAAATTACTCATTCTGACGATCGTCCCTACAAATGTGAGCACTGCTCAAAGGCGTTTAAAAGGGTTGAAAGTTTTATAAGGCATATGAAGACTCATTCTGACGATCATTCTGAGGATCGTCCATTCAAATGTGAGCACTGCTTTAAGCCGTTCAAAACCAAAAAACATTTAAAAAATCACATAGTGTCTCTTTCATGTCCAATGGTTTTAAAAGAAGAGAGTACTGTCAAGATTCATTCTATTATTTAGCTTCGATTTAACTAAGTTGACCTGGCTAAAAACTCTCCCAACATCAGCGTTAAATCAAGGCAAAGTCATTGAAATCGGAAAGCTGGCTGAATCCTCTGAAGTCCATACGACCCAAAATTTGAATCAATACGGTCAAGAATTGGGAATATATTCTATTTTTTTTTTGCTCGGAAAGTATTATTGCACAAAAATAAATTAATTTTGCATAGTTAAAAAACATTTTCTCATTATTTAAATTTGGTATTGGAGTTTGGTCAATAAAGACGACAATATTGGTAGATTATAAGCAAGAACGTAAACTTAAATTATTGTTTTAGACATATTAAATAATTTTGTTTCTTTTTATTAATTCAAATGGAGAATCCACAAAAGAAGTTCAAAAGAGATGGGTGCACCCAATACGCGCTGTGCTTGCGTGCCATCGCAAATTTTTCCTATATTTTCTCTAATTTTAATAACTAAAACAAACCGCACTTGAGGCATAGAGTTAGCACTCAACTTCTTATTTTTCCGTGTTGCATTGGCAACACTGTCTATCTGCTCTTCGACAGAAAAAAATACATAGTACCTTACGCCACTAAATATTTTTTGTCTTCGTACTAAGCTTTAAAGTTTAAACCGAAATAAAACAAAATGTTTAATAAGTTCACTGGCCGCTGTTTTTGATTTTAGATCTTATATTAAAAAGCCAGATATGACGGCAAAGAGGGATTTTTGGAATCACTGTTCACCCCTACGATTTCTATCGATATCTATCTTAATTCACTGCGATATATTTCCTCTTTTGCGTGTCGATAATCTTTGCAACTGTTTGACCGTCTCTAAATCAGCATAAACAAAACAGCAAAAAATTACGAAATGGATGAAGTTTGTCGCTTTTGCACATTAAACTGTACCACACTGGAGAATATATTTGCCAAACGAGAGCGGACGGATAACGAACCACTCCTGATTAAAATACTGGAATCGTGTACCAACTGTGAAATCACTGAATGTGACTCATTGCCCCAAAACATTTGTGGACCCTGCATATCGGCTGCAAAATATGCTTTTGATTTCAAGCTCAGATGGGAGCGAAGCGAAAAGTATTTTACGGAACGTCTGAGCGAAAGTGAGCAGCTCAAAATCAAGTACGAAGTTGATGAAATTTGTCGCTTTTGCACGTTGAGCTGCACAACACTTGAGAATATTTTCGGCTTGTTTTGTTTTACCAACTGTGAAATTAGGGAATTCGATTCATTGCCCCAAAACATATGTGGGTCCTGCATATCGGCTGCTAAGAATGCATTTGAATTCAAGCTTAAATGCGAGCGAAGCGAAAAATATTTTAAGGATCTACTGAGCGAATGTGAACAGAAGCCCGACATCGAAGAACCAACCATAGGCGAATCGTTCCTTACAGAATATACTTCAGGCGAGATCCGCATAAAACCAGAGCCGGATGACACTGTGGATGACGATAACTGTAAAATATGCTCAACAACAAAAGAAACAAGTGATCCTTACAAATGTAAGCACTGCTCAATGGGGTTTAATACCAAACTCTCGTTTAACAGGCATATGGAGGTTCATTCTGGCGAACGTCCTTACAAATGTGAGAACTGTCCTGAAGCGTTTAAAACTAAATACCTTTTAAAACATCACGGAATTACTCATTCTGAAGCTCGCTCCTATAAATGTGAGCTGTGTCCAAAAGCTTTTAAAACCCGATCCGCTTTGGACACACACAAAGTGGCTCACTCTGGTGCACGAAGATACAACTGTAAGCAGTGCACAAAGTCGTTTAAAACCAGGGACAGTTTAAGAATGCATAATCGGATTTATTCTAAAGATCGTCCCTACAAATGTGAGCTCTGTACAAAGGCGTATAAAATAAATAATTCTTTAAAAGCGCATATGACGACTCATTTCGACGATCGCCCGTTTAAATGCGAGAGCTGCCCAAAGGCATTTACAACCCAAACAGTTTTAAATGGACACAAAGTCGTTCATTCTGAAGATCGTCCCTACAAATGTGGGCACTGCTCAATGACATTTAAAACGTTACGAACTTTAAACGTTCACAAAATTACTCATTCTGACGATCGTCCCTACAATTGTGAGCACTGCTCAAAGGCGTTTAAAACCGTAAAAACTTTAAACGGTCATAAAATTATTCATTCTGATGATCGCCCCTACAAATGTGAGCACTGTTTAAAGACGTTTAGAAGGGATTATGGTTTAAAAGAGCATATGAAGACTCATTTCGACGATCGCCCGTTTAAATGCGAGAGCTGCCCAAAGGCATTTACAACCCAAACAGTTTTAAATGGACACAAAGTCGTTCATTCTGAAGATCGTCCCTACAAATGTGGGCACTGCTCAATGACATTTAAAACGTTACCAACTTTAAAGATGCACCAAATGACTCATTCTGACGATCGTCCCTACAAATGTGAGCAATGCTCAAAGTCGTTTATAAGGGTTGAAAGTCTTATAAGGCATATGAAGACTCATTCTGACGATCATTCTGAGGATCGTTCATTGAAATATTAGCACTGCTTAAAGGCGTTTAAAACCAAAAAACTTTTAAAAAATCACGTAGTGCCTTTCATGTCCAATGGATTTAAAAGAAACGAGTACGAATTGAATTATTCTCACGATGAGCCTTAAGAATTTTGACACTGTCAAGATTCATTCTATTATTCAGCTTCGTTTTCACTTAGTTGACCTGGCTAAAAACTCTCAACATCAGCGTTAGATCAAGGCAAAGTCATTAAAATCGGAACGCTGGCTGAATCCTCTGAAGTCCGTACGACCCAAAATTTGATTCAATACTGTCAAGAATTGGGAATATATTCTGTTTTCTTTTGCTCGGAAAGTATTGTTGCACAAAAATAAATTAATATTGCATAGCTAAAAAACATTTTCTAATTATTTAAATTTGGTATTTGAATGTGGTCAATAAAGACGACAATATTGGTAGATTACAAGAAAGAACGAAAACTAAAATTGTTTTTATAGACATAAATTAGATAATTTTGTATATATTTATTAATATAAATAAAGAATCCACGTAAAAAGTTCTAAGGCGATGGATTCACTCATACGCGCTGTGCCGCCGCACACTTCTCCTATTTTAACTCTAATTTACATTTTTCATTGCCTTTTTTCTCCTCTTTTTATCCAAATCAGTTCTGCAGTTCATCAGTTATGGATATTTAAAATAAACCGCTGTTGACGCATAGAGTTACCATTCAACTTTTTGTTATTTTGCCGTGTTGCATTGTCAACACTGTCTTTACGCTCGTCGACAGCGAAATATTGAGCATTTTCCGCCGCTAAAAATTTATCTCACTTCAGTACCAAGCTTAATAAATAAATTCATTAATCAGCTGATTGCATTAGCAAAAAAAAACAAGCTAGCAACTAAAGTTGGGCACGGGCCCGGCCGGACTTTGTGTCCCGCGGGCCTCTTCAAAAAATCCACGGGCTTCGTGCATGAAAATCCGAAACGGGCTTTTTTTCGTTCGGGCCCGGGCCAAAGTATAAAGCCCGAAGCCCGGTAGGCCCGAAAAGTCATGATTTAACACATACTTTTCAAGTCGCTTGCTAACAAAATTTCTGTAACAAAATTTCTTATGGTACGCAGAAAAAGAGCAAACGAAAAGTTTAAGACACTCGCAAAAAAGGCTCAAAAATAAAATTTGTATCTAAATTTTGACAATGTTTATCTCCTTTTAGAAAATTTTTTATATATTGTCGTTTTTTTTAAATTAATTTTGAAGCTAGGGTTATTTTTAAAACTTTCACCGGAGCTTTGTTATATTTTTGACGATTTTTAATTTTTTTTTTAGAATTTCTTTACATATTTTTTAATTTTTTCACTACGCAAAGGGTGGGTGGCGGCACAGTCTTCGTTAAAACTAAATTAATTATTTTAGAACAGCTATTATTTTTTTGGTTTTTTAAATTGTACTTTTATTAAATTGTTTCAATTTAAAAATTTTTAAGAAAATTACAAAAAAAAAAACAAAAAGCTGCAACTGTGTGACACTTTTCACCATTCACAAGAAAATGAAAGCACGACCGATAAATTGTGGTGGTCGGCCGATTAGACACATATTGAATTATTTTCTTCTTTAATCACTACGGTCACATTGTTTTGCAGTCAGTGTAAATATCAGACGCAATTTGTTGTTAAACAGTTTTGTGTTAAAAATTGTAATAAAATAGAGCGATTAAGATACTAAAACCTTATCTAAAAAACAAATTGAGTGTTTGTAACATCAATTACAAAAGGGGAATCGCAAAAGCTCCAAAATTGGTAAAGTGGACGGCAACACTATGGGCAGCTCGGACGATCGCGTCTATGCTGCCGAGAAAATTATCCAGAAACGCGTTAGAAAGGTATGTTCTAGAAAATAAACAAAAATAATCAACTCGGACACATATGAAGGACAAATGTGCGTACCACATACAGTTACAAGGTCACATGTCCTACAAAATTTCCAGCAGATTCTCGCGTCGTCCATCTGCTGGCAGCTGCGCCAATGTCTCGTGCTGCAACGGCAGCAGAAGCAACCACCATTTGCGCTGTGCGTGTGTGTGTGTGTGTGCATGTGTGTTGTGTTTTTCTTTTTGCTGCACATCGATGAAAAATCAATTAGTTCCCTTGCATCGTGTTTGTGAAACGCGCCAAATGTCTTTTTAAACGAATGATGGATCTTTTTGTTCGATGGTAAATTGGTCAACATGCCCAGCAAAATTAGCTAAAAATGCAAATTATTGGTAAAGTCAAAAGAACCTAGGTTATATCAAAGATCATTTCATTACAATTATATTTTGTATAAGTGATTTAAAAATAATTAATCTTCAATTACAGGGTGTTGTGGAGTACCGTGTGAAGTGGAAGGGCTGGAACCAACGCTACAACACCTGGGAGCCTGAAGTTAACATTTTGGATCGACGCCTAATCGACATTTATGAGCAGAGCAACAAATCGTCAGGTACACCTTCCAAGCGCGGCGCCGCACTTAAAAAGAAGGAAAAGGAACCAGATCCAGAACCTGAACCGGAATCTGAGGAGGATGAGTACACATTCACCGGCGACGATGTACCTGATACCAATCAGGCAACAACATCTACTGCAGCTGCCGGAACAAACGATGGTGTTGATAAGAAGGATAAGGACAAGAAGCATCATCATCATCACCATCATCATCACAACAACAACCAAAGCATCAAGTCCGAACGCATTAGTAATCGCCGCTCCGAATCTCCACTGACTCATCATCATCATCACCATCATGAAACGAAACGGCAGCGCATGGAGCACAGCTCCTCTTCAAACAGCAGCTCAATTCACAATGAGAACTCCTTTGTACCGGAGGCGGACACCAATTCGTCCAGTTCTGAGGATCAGCCACTTATGGGGACGAAGCGCAAGGCCGAAGTTCTCAAGGAATCTGGCAAAATAGGTGTCACCATCAAAACCTCACCCGACGGACCTGCACTCAAAGCGCAACAACCGCCGCCTGAGCATCAACTAAAGTCAACGGAATCAGGCACGCAACCACAAAAGACAGAGTTGCAGAGCACACTTCCAGGAACAGAGGCTGAAACGGGTGAATCATCTGCAGCGACAGCAGCATTTACAGAAGAGGAGGATGAAGAGTCGACAGCGTCTGTAACGCCGCCATCAGAGAATAATAACATACCAAAACTGGCATTGAGCCAGAAACAACCATTGACACCACTATCGCCGCGTGCGCTGCCGCCGCGTTTCTGGTTGCCGGCCAAGTGCAAAATATCGAATCGTGTGGTCATTACGGATGTCACAGTCAATCTAGAGACAGTCACCATACGCGAGTGCAAAACAGAGCGAGGATTTTTTCGTGAGCGTGACATGAAAGGGGATTCGTCGCCAGTGGCTTAAACCTTTCAGCGTTTAAAACTCAATTGTAAATAGTTTGAAAAACCACCCATGCTACATGTTGAAAACCATTCTCTTTTAAGAAATAACTTATTTATTGTATTTATTTTTAGTTTAGAAACTAGTTGTTGTTTTATTACAATGTTTAAAGAGCAGACCAAATTTTTGAGCAGTCTCAAAAGTTGATAATTTTTTAATCAACGTTTGGGACTGGACAACAATGCGGGATGTATCGTATATAATTGTATGTATTGTAGTTTAGCAGAGTACAGTAACACCTATATATACACCATATAGTATATATATATTTATTTAACATATATGTATATTTTTCTATAACAATTTGAATCTGAAAAAAACCAAAACACACTCATATACGCAACAAATCCATGCGAAACTGAAGCAATTGCTATTACGCTTGATATACACAATAACATTATAATTCAACAAAAATCATTATAATTCTTACATGCAAGTATATCCATTTAAATAATCAGATAAGAATGTTACAAATCAGCAGAATCTTTTATTTTGTCATCTTTTTGATTGTATAGATATATATTAGATTTAGCGCAGATTTCTGCTGATTTGGAACCGTAATTGAAACAAATGAAATGATTATAATATATACATGTAAGTTAATGATGCATCATTTTAGATATTAGATAATTTTAAATCGCGTATGCATAATTTATTTTTAATTTGTTTAATTTTTTTTATTACGCTATCGAAAAATGCTGACTCTGATGATATCCCCAAATGTGCCGTGCACAACTCAAAACCAACTGGCGCGTTCATAGATTCAGCACTTATCTAAAAGTTTAACAGTTTCTTTTATATTGTTTTGTACATTTTTTTACATGCTAATTTTTAATAAATAACGCACAATGAAATCAAAGATTTTGGCCTAAATCTGCAATGTTTATCTTTAACAATTGTGCGTAGTATTTATTGGCTAGTTTAAGTTGCAGCGCTAATTCCATACAAAAAAAAGAAGCAACTAAAGCAGAAAGAACCACTCAAAACGTTTTCAAGTTTGTAATTTTACTCTTACTTTAATGTTATTGCCAATATCAACGGTAATTAAATTAAATAGAATCAAAATATTGTATTTTTTTGAATCTTGGGCTTATGGTCTAAATTCGTGACATGGTCAATATCATAGTCAAACATTTTAATATCGAACATTAGCTAAGGTAGTTTGTACAGTATTGGGGTCAAGGCAACGTGCTCTTACAAGGGCCTACATTTGTTTATAAAGGAATTAATGATTTGCGCCACTTTCTCGGGCTCATTAAGATGGACATGATGCGTCCCCTCTACTTCATGGAATTCAAATCGTGGATTCTTGCGCAGCACTTCCAATGTGGCGTCATAGTACTTCTTGTTCTCGTAGTAGGGAGCCTGCAGTGCTTTAATAAACAGATGCGGCGCTTTGATGCGTGTTGCCATTTCCAGCACAATTTCGAGGGAGAGCGTGTAGAACTGTGAGGTCTTGAGGCGATTGTCCCGCGAAAAGTAATACTTGTGCGGCTCGTGACTGGAGGGTTTACAATTGCGCTGTAAAAGGTATTTGCAAGCCTCCATATCAACGGATTTTTCCGAGCCCTGATGTAATCGCTCTACCAGTTGATCCCATTCGTAGGCTGGCGGTTCACTTCCACTACGCAAGCGTCGCTCCAGTTTCAGCGAATTCTCCAGACGTTCGGACAATGCGTTCACAATTTGTTTTGCATTGCGTATAGGAGGCTTCAATACGTCTAAGCCAATGAACATATCTACTTTGTCTGGGAACAACGCACTAAAGACAAAGCCGTTTATGGAGCTCATCGAGTGACCCAATATCGATACTTTATCCCAGTTGTATTCTTCCATAATCCGCAGTACAAGATGCACATAATCAATGGAGTGATACATGACGCCCTTGGGAAGCCACGAGGAGAGCCCATGTCCGGGTGCATCTATGCTGAGAAAGGACATGTGATTGGGCAGCAACGGTGCAAGAGTATCAAAGGTCCCAGCATTATCCTGCCAACCATGCATGCCCAGAATCGGACGTACATGTTTTGGGCCATACCACTTGCCGGCTATGTGACCCCAGGGAACGGGTATGCTCACTTCCTCATACTGCAAAGCGGAGACCAAAGGTAAGTATGATTCAAAGTGAAAGTATTTCAAAATTACTGTTACCTACATGTTTTGTGAGGGTCTTCAATGAATTGGCTGAACTTTGACCGTGAGCCTGTCGAAGACTCAGCCGTGCTCCATTTGTCAGCTGTCTTAGTAGAAGGAGACTCCTTTGGCCTTTCATCACAAATTAATAGAGTATATTTGTGCAATTTCTATTGAATAATATTATATATTGGCGACTGACTGACTGTGCTTACAACGTCTGCATGCTCTGACGAAATAAAAACATATGATCAGATTTGTGTTATCGATGAACCTTTTAGTAGTGTTAAGATATATACATCGGTGCGCCGCAACGTAAATACCCTGGGAAAAGGCACCGCCATACAAAAATCACGGTAAATAAAGCTTATGTTTACAAAATATTCTCAGCAAACGACAATTTGCAAGCGAACACAATATAAATACATATCTCCATGATATTTATCAGCTGTTTAGCTTAGATTTTCCATCATATGTAAAACTATAAAACTGCCGACTGGTTGCATGTAAATTTATATTTGGCGCACACTGTTAAATGTGAACTTTGGAGCTGTGAAGAACTTGAATTAGTATATTTTAAATCTGCTGAGTAATCATTACATGGCAGTTATTATCTTTTTTTGGAGCGTTTATTATGTTGTTTAAACAGTGTGATAAATAATGTTAGTTGACTTCTTTGTGGCATAAGCGATCTGCGAAATTGAATTAATTCAAAGTAGCAATCTTTGCGACAATGTAAACAAGCTCACTCTAAGTGACTATCGATTATAATAATATCGATTAATTAATATTGAAGTTGAACTGATTAATCCGCTTATGTTAAAATTGAGTTCCTTTTTTTTTTTGAATAATTGTTACAAGCTAGCTTAATAAGCTTGACAGCTTTCTTTAATTGCCAATAAATGCACCACAACCACATCGTTTCAGTTCCATCTCTAGCATGCTCTTTCGCCCG
This sequence comes from Drosophila suboccidentalis, assembly GCA_037043435.1. Taxonomy (NCBI): domain Eukaryota; kingdom Metazoa; phylum Arthropoda; class Insecta; order Diptera; family Drosophilidae; genus Drosophila; species Drosophila suboccidentalis. The sequence continues at coordinate 661,745 of JBAMBK010002328.1, forward strand.
CGCTCAACAAATAAAAATCAGCTGTTCGCGTTGATTTTTTTACATTGTTCTAATACAAATGGTAATTTATTTAACGTTAGTAGTTAGTCGTTAGGCATTTACAAGTTGTGTATGGAACGGAAAGGTCTGGCCGCACAGTGTAAGTGAAGCCAGTGTAAGTAATAAGTGTTGTGAGTGGAGATAAAAGTATAGAAGCAAAACCCACCTGTTGACCTTGAACTTTGGAGCTGTTTGCAGTAGGTTTTTGATAGTCCCAAGTTAATATTGTATGGATAATTTAATTTGCTGTTTACTTTGCGTGCATTCCACTTTTTCTCACGTTTTTGTTTTGCTCTTTTTTCTCGCTCTGCTTAGCTAATCGCCAACATGGCGAGCTAATCGCAGAGCACGAAAACTGATAAGAGTTGGCCATAATGTGATTAAACTTTGGAATTAAAGCACATTCGTATTTGTGATCGATTGCAGTTAACAGCATGGAGTCGGAATTTAAGGACAGCGGTAGTGCCAATAGCAGCAATGGGGGCAATGTGGATCTCAATCTTAACCAGCGTTATCGACATGCTGGCGATTTAACTGGAGAGCCACCAACGCGTCCCGTAAGTGTGTGCGAACTTTGACCTTTGGAGCATACGTTTTATTGTTCGGTTTGATTTGCTTTCAGTTCTCCGAGATTACCATTAAGGTGCCTTGGGGCCACATTGCGGGTAAATGGTACGGGCCACAAAATGTGCAGCCCATACTGGGCCTACATGGCTGGCAGGATAATGCGGGCACATATGATTTGCTGGTGCCTTTGCTTTCGCCGGATGTGGCCTTTTTGTCCATAGACTTGCCTGGTCATGGCCTGTCTTCACGTCTGCCAGATGGTTGCTATTATAATTCGGTGGATAATCTCTATGTGATAAGGCTTATCATGAAGCAATACAAATGGGAGAAAGTATCACTTGTTGGCCATTCCATGTCGTCCATCATTTGCTTTGTGTTTGCAGCCGTCTTTCCCGATAAGGTCGATATGATAATTGGCATTGATGCATTGAAGCCACATCAGCGTCCGTATCCGTCAGTCATACGCACTATGGAGACACGTTTGGATGAATTTCTACGCGAGGATGAACGCAATCGCAGCAAAAATGAACCGCCCAGCTACACATACGACGAGCTCATCGAGCGTGTCTACATCGGGACCTTTCACTCGGTTAACAAGGAGCTCTGCAAGCATATGTTGGCCCGGAACATCCAAAAGTCCGGCAAATACCCGGACAAATACTTCTTTTGTCGCGATCGTCGGCTGAAGTTTTACAATTATGCGATTGGTTCGCAGGAACTGTGCGTTGAAATGGCCCAACGCATTACGTGTCCCTATCTATTTATTAAGGGCTCTCAGTCATCATATTTCGAAGATAAAAAATACTACGATGAAGTAATGGATGTGCTGATAAAGAAACCCAATTTTGAGTATCTAGAGGCTAATGGCACGCACCATCTGCACATTAACAATCCGGAGGCCATTATTGGCCAGGTCAACAACTTTATACAACGTTTTGGGCCAGCTGCCGCTGCCGCAGCGCGTCGAAAGGCCAAGGAGGCTGCTGAAAGCAAGCTGTAGATATGTATTATTCGCAACAACAAATACAAAAACAACTACAAAATTCAGTATATACCTTAGTCAAAGGGGGACATATTTATTGTTGCATAAACGATTCTGGGTATCGATGCAACAACATTTATTTTTATATACTTACATACTTAATTGTTGATTTTACTGTTAAAGGGCAGAGAGTCTGTCTCTCCGTCCTAAATATACAATGTGCAAAATATACCTTTAAATAAAAATGTATGTATATACACCATATATATAACAAAAGGTTGTTCGCTTCAATTTGGGTCTTGAAGGATAACAAGGAACTGGTTTTATGTAAACTCGCTCGGCGTTGAGTTGAAATTGAAACTGTTAACCTTTCAAGATATGTTGTTTATAGGAAAAGAGTTTTTGGTATAATTTTCCGTTTCACTTTAAATACAAAAACAAAACAACAATTACTAAATTATTATTACAAAATATAATATTGTGACGCACATTTGTATATTACCGACACGTCAATTGAACCCAGTCGAGTCTGAATGGGTTAATTGTGTATAAGGGCTCACATGAAGAGCTCGTCAGTTGACCTACATTTTGGCCCAGTAGAATCTGCAGACACAACGAAAGTGTTAATAACCCGGTAACAAGGTAAACCCGTTTTCTCGCCCAGCGTTGTTCCCATCAGTTGCATCACATTTTAGACTCTTTCTTGGTAATTTTGTTCATTTTTCCCTTCTGTTTTTTTTTTTTTTACCATTTTGGCGGTCAGCTGTCGGCTTTACATTGAAATGACAAATTAAATATGTACATATGTACATTTGTATTCCACAAAACAGAAACAGACAGAAAAAAGATGCGAAAGAGCAGAGTTGTTGGCCCTGCAGCTTCCACATTTATATGCATACATTTTCGCTGTTGTTTCGTTATACTTACTACAGTTTAGATGCTGTATATACTATTCAACTCGACCAATTTGGTTTATTCCTTGCCTACTTAGCCCTTTGATGAATGACATATTAAAGACATATTAAATAATATTTATGGTAAAATCTTTAACCACGCTCGGATTTCTAAACTGAATTACATATTCTCATTATTTTAACAACAGTTCATTTATTTATTGCACACTATTTTAAAAAAGTTTATACATCCGTTTGGTATTCAATCTATTCTTTTGATGGATGAGCTGCGATCCAGTCAAGTGCCCTTTGGATTTGTGCGGGAATTGGAGGAGGTGTGGGCAAATTCGCGCCTTGGGGCTGGTATCCATTTTCATCGGCAACGTACGTTAGCGAGACGCTTTCGCCTTGGGGATCAGTCCACGAAAAAGAACCCTGAGCCGAATGTTCATTGCCAGACTGATCTTGCTTGGCACCATCACTTGTTTCGTAGCTCCATACATAGCTGCCATCCGGAGAGATATCGTTTGCTTGGCGCAGGATTTCAACCTCTGCGGACTGGGCGCAGACGATCAGAGCAGCAATAAGGCAAAGGGACTGTAAGTTACAAAATTATGATTAGTTTTTATCCCTTCAATGTTACGGAGACTCCTTAGCCTCCTCCATTAAGAATGCGTATTATATATACTCACTAGTTTGAACATCTTGCTTTGGTTGTCTTATTCACAATGTGTGCTTGATTTGGAGTGAAGATGGCCTTATATACACAAATGTAGCACCCTAACTTAGGCGTCGCTGCTTTGGGCTGAGCCGCCGACACGTTCCATTAAATAACACTAATCTATAAATATGTATTAGCATAATTTATAAAACAATTTAGCAAAAATTAAATCAAGTTCGGTATAAAAAAAAACATTTTTTATAAAAAACTAAAACTTCCAGCAAAGAGTCAAGAAATCTATGAAAACTGGATTGTAACTGTTTGGCTCTGATGGATCCACTTTGCCTATTATCTGTACATCGAAAGAGCTTCTATATTTACTGTATATATAGTATATGGTTGTCATATCGTTAGTTTGAAGAACTTGGTAGTTTCCAGAGATATCTCACAAATTGTGAGTTTAGAACTTTCTATACATCCTATTAAAACTTGGTTAATAGCGGACTACTTCATCGTACAGCTGTCATAGGAACGATCAGACGAATATTGAATTCAAGGCGTTGTAAGAGTATTTCAAGTCTTCGGCTTGGCGAAAATTCTAATGTTATACGCATGTTATATTAGCGTTAGCTACTGCCTTAAAATTAAGCAAGTTTTTGACTGGAAATTAGAAGATTCAGCTTTGCTGATTGGTCGAAACTATTCAAGAAAATAAAACAAATATAAAACTACAGCTAAAATAATAATCCGGATTCTTAACTCAAACCAAAACTAATTTATCACCAGTTTCAATTTCGATTTCGTTGACCATTTCGCATGTGGGCAAACGAGTTTAATTATTTAATTAGGCAACTGAGAAGAATTCTTCATCCAAAATCGTCAAGTTCACATTAGCATATTGACTTGTGACGTTACAATAAATTAATTTATTATCGCATGGTCTAATTCGCCTCTAGCTCCTCATGTGCGTACACCCAGCTAATAAAATGGCTATTAATTTTTGATAACTCCTTTCTAAACGATTCTCTGAGATCCATTTCAGCACGTGTAAAAACAAAAGACTTGGAACACAAACTTGCTTAACTGCTTGGCATACAACAAATTAAAATTGCTAAAATGGCAAACAAATTCTTATATCTGATATGTATTTTGATGATAGATGATTTCGCATTTGCTTCGTGAAATACGGCTTAACGAGGTGGGCTCTAAAAGTTTATGCATTATTAAACAAATATTTTTCTCTGGCTTATATTCAATATTGAATTTCTTAAGTAATCTTCCTAATTAATGTTATTCATCTTTGACTAATCCATTAGTAATACTGAAATTTAACCTGTTAAGAAATTTAAAAACAACAATTTTGCATTTGAACCAAATCTGACAAATTATAATTTTAAAATAGTTCACATTCCTTGTATTAAACCTGTTAAACTATGCTCGCCAATAAATATGTCTAGTGTGAAATGTTCTATTTTGGCTATGACGCACTTAACTATCGATAAATTAAATGATCATTTTCAGATTCACTTAAACACGTGCAGAAACAAAAGACTTAGAACACAAACCTGCTATCTAATCTTCAGCAACTAATTTAAATTGCTAAAATGGCAAACTAATTGTTTTTTTTTATCATTTGTGTATTAAGTTGATAAATGATACATTTCTTAACGGCTTAACGAGGTTAGTTCTATAAGTTTTTAGAATTTCAGTTGCTTTATTTTACGTAGATTTATTTGGCATCTTACAATTGTTATATACTCAATTTCATAATGTTTTCAATAACTTTTTCCATTCTCCACAAATCGATTCGTAAATAAAAAACATATGTTTTTGACTTTAACTGTACATCACTTGGTTCAAATATCAAGCTCAGCTTTTGGTTTATTGCACACTATTTTATGAAAGTTTATACTTGGTGTAAGTATTAATTCTGTTGCTGTGGTGGATGATCGTTGATATATTGCAGCAGCCTAATGACATGGTCTGGAATTGGCGGTGGGGTCGGCAAATGATCGCCTTGGGGATGGTATCCGTTCTCGTCGGCAGTGTAGGTAGTTATGATGGTTTCTCCTTCGGGCGAAACATATTCGAATGATCCAGTAATGCCATTGGTATTGCCAGCACTCTGTTGCCTGATGCCATTCGATGTCTCGAATGAGTTTTGGAAATTGCCCTCCGCATCTGGTGGTGAATTACTCTCGTTGACAATTTCTGCATCCTTGTTGATGTGGTCGCCATGGGCGCAGACGAGGAGAGCAGCAATTATGCAAATTGACTGTAAGTTCAAAATTATCATTAGTTATAATCCTGTAGAGGGGCCTCGAGACTCCTTTTCCCTGTCCACTCGGAAAAGATCGCTCTACTCACTAGCTTGAACATCTTGGCTCAGTTGTCTAATTCACTATGTTTGGTCGACATTCAGTGTCAAAGGCCTTTTATACATGCGCGTAACAGTCGCCAACGCAGTCGCCGCGTCGCAGCCGCAGTCGACGTCGACGTCGTTACCATCACCAAAGCGTCATCTCTAATCCGTCGCTTAGCTGCGCCGTCGACGCGTTGTACTAAATAGCACTAAACTTTAAATATCTATTTGCATATATTGTATTTTGATCAAAAAGCAAAAGTTGAAAAATGTTGAATTAAATTCGTAAATGCAGTTTAATATGTATATTGGTCTCTTTGGGTTAAGATATTTACATACAGGGCGGCGCAAAAGAAGTCATCCGATGTGGTTTGGCTCTAATTTTTTTTCTAAATGAAAAATTTTGATTCTGTTTTTTGATTATGTTTATTCGAACCTTAAGAATTTTATTGGTTTAGGCGAGAAGATGACATCGGCCAAGTGTTCGCTGCCAGAGCTCATGACCATACGCCCGTTTTATGGCATTTTCCATCACTTTTGCCAGAACTTCGGGCGACAGGTTCTCGCATTCCTGGCGAATATTTTCCTTAAGGGCTTCAAGAGTTTGCGGCTTGTTGACGTGAACCTGCGACTTTAAAAAACCCCATAAAATGAAGTCTGGAATGGTTAATTCGGGTGATCTGGCCGGCCAGTGCAAATATCAAAAACGAGAGATAAAGCGGTTATTATTATTACATTATTACAATTATTCTGCGTTCTTGGGGAGTGTATCGCTCCATGGCTTATTCACTTGTATTCTGTATCTGTCTAGTCCACAAATGTCAAAACAGATTTGACATTGGCTTCCATTTGCAAAAATGAGAGCATTTTCCAATAGGGTGACTTCTTTTGCGCCACCTTGTAGTTATGATTCAGCAAAAGTTAAGTGTTAATTCCCAAAAAAGTAAATTTCATAAGTAGACTTAAGACTTTGATCTATTTGTGTAAATCTGATTGTCAACATCAATTTATTTGTTAGCATTTGTATGAATGTACGGGGTTTCTTTCGTCACTAGCGTGGACCTCTAGATAATTATCTAATTATTTCCTTATAGACAATCAATTAGCGTCATTAACAAAATTTTTTTTGGCAAAATCTTAATGAAATAAACACGAATATTTTAAGGCCTAAGTCGCACAATTAGAATACAATTAAAAAAGTTTCAGTTATTGAAATACACTTTCAAAATTATTAATTAATGTGTGTAATATTGAACTTATACATACATTTACATAAGCAAGATTATTAAAAGTATATTAATAATTGTTGTTGCTAGTTATTAACAGCCGAAGTACAAATATTTTTGCAGTTAACAAAATCAAATTAATCAATAATATGACTTTCAATTTAATATAAAAAGTTTAAAATAAATTGAACAAAATTTGTTTTTATAAAGCTAAGTTAAAGGAACTCTTGCAAATATAAATTTATAAAATGAGAATTAAATGAATAAATATATGAAACATAACTATTGTCATGAAGTAAATAAAATTCTTGCAAGCATAGAAAATAAAATACAATACGTTTCTAACTTTGTAGAAATTTAAAATTGTTTTAAACATTTCACACCGATCAAGAGAATTGTGTAGTTTGGAAAAGCTAATCATTCTGTCATTACGATCAATATTAAATAAGGTTTGCGAGCGTCTCCAATCACTTTGTAAAGCTTATGGACCCGATTACTAATGAATAATCTATGCTGAGCTGAAGCACAGCAGAAAGCAGAAATCTAACTTACAAATGGATCATCTTGATCTTCATTTGCGTCGGCTGCCCCCGGCTGAGGTTGATTCAAAAGTATGTATTTATGAACGACCTTGCACATCCAACAAATTTCGACAGCTCTGTCGAGATGGACAATTCGCGCCGGCTGCCAAGCTGGGCACGCGCACCTGCCAGCTCCAACCCTATCTCCAACTCCATCTTGATCTCGAAGCCCAACTCCAAATCAAATTCCAGCTACAGAAACAACAACAACAACAACAACAACTCTTTGGGGGGCGCCGTCGGCATTAAACATTGAAAGTTGGAACAAAGCGTAAAGTAGTTTTTAGTTGTTATGTATATTCATGTTTATTTTTATTATTTTTATATTTGTTGGTTTTGTTTTGAAGTTGTTTGTGTGCAAGTGTGAACCACATAAAAATACACAAATAATTAAAGATTTAGTGAGAAATAAAGAGGTGCATGGGGCAAATGCAAAACGGACACCGAATTAAAGCATGGAAATAAATTGCTGGCAAATGACTCATGCATTTTGTAAGTTTCTCGTTATATATTTGTTTCTCTTTCATTTTTCGATCTTTTATTGATTATAGATGTAGTTAAGCACATTGTTGTTGTTGTTAATGTTTCGATTATGATACGATACGATTTTTGGCAATTATTGCTGCCCATTTCCCTTGGCCCTCGTCGTTCCATGTAGTTGCCAGTTGCCAATTGCCAATGGTGTTGCCATAAAAAACCATTAAAACCCGTTTGTGGCAGATCGAATCCGAGCTGAGGTGCCATATAAAAGTCGCCATGTAGTTGACCAAAGCAATCAGTTGCAGTTGAAGCATCTTCCTTTTAACAACACTCAACCTCATCCCCAGTCACAGACACAGACAACTTAAAGTCAACATGTTCAAATACGTAAGTGCCAATCAAGAGTTTCATTCGTTCCCATTGGTTAATTCAAGTTGCTCCCTGGCAGGTGCTCTGTCTCGCTCTCATTGGCTGCGCCTGCGCCGACAACATTAACAAGGACGCACAGATCCGCAGCTTCCAGAACGATGCCTCCGATGCCGAGGGCAACTATCAGTATGCCTATGAGACCAGCAATGGCATCCAGGTCCAGGAAGCCGGCAATCCATCGGGTGTGCGCGGTGCCGTCGCCTACGTTTCCCCCGAGGGCGAACAAATCTCGCTGACCTACACCGCCGATGAGGAGGGATACCATCCAGTTGGCGACCATCTGCCCACACCTCCGCCAGTGCCAGCCTATGTGCTGCGCGCCCTCGAATACATTCGCACCCATCCTCCAGCGCAGAAGGACGACCAATAAACTGGCATTGGCATTGAACCTTTCCCCATTCCCATTCGCCTAGTGATCCAACCAGTCCAGTCCAGTCCATCCAGTCATTGTTATATATAGAGACATACATTCGCACCTTTTAATTAGTTGTAGTTATCGTTAATAAAGCTCGTTGATCCTCCAGCCAGCGCTAAAACGCAAAACAAAACAAAAAAAAAACAAATTTATTATTAGTGAAGTGTCATCCAACATTTGTTAACAACACGAGACTTAACTCGTCTTAATTGCAAATTATCTCATTGTCCTCCACTTTTTATAAATGGCAAAATAAGGTTATTCAAATGTATCTATCAAAGCTAGCTGAAGTCATTTCCGCATCTAAAAGATACAATTGGAAAAAATTAAACAAGAAGCTCCCAAAGTTCTTTAACCACTTAACACTTACCTCATTATTAGTTTCAGCAAGCACAGCTTGTAGTTTAAATCAGGGGTGCCCATCGCCTATGCACACGAAGCACATTTGTTTTTGTTTTACACATAGGATATGGGAAGCAAGTGAGAATACACATTGGTAAGCTTCTGGCACACATTGAAAAATTACACAAACAATTTTGACATTCCGCTTTGCCGTGAACTTTCGTTCCTTGCAAAACAGGAACAACGTTTGCATTGTTGCTTTCCGTTCACTTTCGTTGCCTGCAAAACAAAAACAATTGCATTGCGTCGTTTTGCTTTTGCTAATCCGAATGTATTTTGTTGTTGTCTTATCGTTTTGTGTACACTGAAAAAGAAAAACTTCACTTGTTGTGAAACGTGTGATGCGCGTGACTTTTTGAAGAAACTTGTTTCTATTTTTTTTTTCTGTGTACACATTGAAACAAAAAAAAAATGTTCCTTACATGTATTCGTGTGATTTCTTATATTTGTATTGGTGCGTGCACATCCATAAGACAGTTTTGGGCACCCCTGGTTTAAATAGTATCTGAAGTAAATGTATCTAATTGCCAGGTAGTGATATTTTTTACTATATATGTATAATATACAGAACAGACCAGTTTTACTATCAATACTAATTTTACTTGATCTAAATATATATAAACTGAATTCATTAAATTTTAATTTAACATAATATAGTATTGAACATTAATTCAAATTAATAGTGACAAATTAGCAACACACTATTAAAAAGAATATACATTTAATATTGTATAAACATTTATTTCAGTATGTCATCAATGTATACTCTAAACATTTCAAAACAATAGCAGCCATTTTGCATAATATTTGCTTAGGAATTGACATCAGAAGCGATTCCACTTTGGACTTTGTCTTTAAGTATAGAAAATGATTAAGACGGCATAATCAATCTATGGCTAATAAATAAAGGAGGCACTCATAATTGTTAATTTTTTAATTGTTTATTTGGTTCTTGTAGTTATTGTTTTTTAACGATATTTTCAAAATTGAATTAAAGCTCGATTATGCCGAACTTTTATAGAAGCTTTGCAAATATTTGAGTTCTTTTCTAATTTTGGGCGAACTCATATGTCAATAGTCTATGAATACAGCATAGACCCGGAAAGAAAATCCTGTTTAAAAACTTATCCAAAATCTTTGGCAATCATAATAAATCGCCATCGAAATGGAATCTCATTTAATTTCCATCCAGTTTTGATTTGTGAATTCTGTGTAGAAGCATACTTAAATATTTATGAGCCGGCACACACGTCAGCCAACCACATTATTATCATAGTCATTATGATCATCCTCATCATCATCATGATGTTCATAATGATATATTTATTCAGTTAATTAGCTAACAAGAGCTTAGTTGTTGGGGTCATCAATCCTAAACAAACACTTGAAACATGGCATTTTATTTGTTTTTCTCAGACGTGGGTGGAAATAAGAGTTTCTTTTCTTTTTTGGCTTAAAACTGTCAATATAAATACATGTCTGTGTTAGTTAGTTGGCCTAAACGAGTTATGCAGGCGGAAGAATATGGAATTTAAATGTGAATATGTGACATGATTTATATATGTGTATGAAAACGGAACGACTAGAAACATTCAAGACCAAGATCATGATATTTGCGCCACTTCAACTTACTAAAACTATCAACAGTTGGATACTAGTTGGTTTCGAATTCTACGTGCTAACAGATTATCAGACTTCTTCTTCTTCTTCGGGGGGGCCACTTAAATCGTAGGATGGGGATGGAAATCATAGCGTATGGACTTTGGGGGAACCATCTTCGTTGTGGGTGCGAATATATTCCAGGGATCTCAGAATATAGCTGGGAGTGGGCGGTGGCTGTGGCAGATGTCTGCCCACCACGTGGAAGCCCAGCTCATCGGCTATGTAGCGTGTCTCGATGGGCACACCTTCAGGTGAGGTGTAGCTGAAAATTCCGATGGTCTCCAGAGCACTTCCCGCTGCCTGGACATCGATGCCGTTGCTGGTCTTGAAGGCGTACTTGAAGACGCCCTCGTCGTCCAGCGGAGAGACGCGATAATCCGTTATCTGGGCATCTCGTTCACTGCCACTGACCAGGCGGCGGATGCGACGAATCCTCACCAGCTTGGCATCCAGTTGGCTCCACAGCAGAGCCAGGCACAACAATGTGATGAACTGCATTGAAACGAAACGAGAAACGAAACGAAACGAGAAACGAACTTCTTATCAGCAAACATAGATCGCTTTGGGGTCACTGGATATCAAATTCACAGATGGGAGCAAGGTCGTGGCTTACCAAAGTATCGCATATTTCCCCTCGTCACACAATCTCTTCACTTTAATGCGTTTCAAATTGTTTAATTATAATAATTTCTATGATTAATTTTTGATGTTATTCCAATGTTCGCTGTTGTTGTTTATAATGAGTTGTTAATCGTCGATTTTATTTAGTTTTTTTTGTTTTCGATTCCGATCTACGACGAACGTGATCTAAACGCGAGCTGTGCGAGGTTCAAAGTTAGCCACCGTACTGCGGGCTGGTCCAGCGCTTGTTACCAACTTTATATATGAGAAGACTTGGCCCAAAGCGAAATCGATGAAAAACCAATAAACATAATCAAAGTGTCAATAGTTTTGTTCAATCTTTTGTTTGCCCATACTTTGGTCGTGTCTCCATCTCCATCTGCGTCTCAAATTATCATGCTTGATAACAGACCAAATCGATGTCCATTCAACCATTTCCGTTAAGCCGTCACAAAATGCCCATAACGCTGTTTATTAGCACAATTCTCGTCTTTATAACCATTGACTGCATTTTATGATCCCCTGCTGGCAGAAGTTCTTGATTCCGAATACCCGAATACCAATTTAGGCTGATTTTATGATTATCCAAATCGGAATTCTAATCTGTCGTAAAATTTTAATCTCTAACCGGTTTCTGTAACGCCAGAAAATATTGTTTTAAATTTGCTAAAATCACAATGTGGGTCAAACTCAAATCCCTATTTAGTCCCTAAAGTTGCTAAGCAAACTTTTATCTATAGATTAGCTAAAAAGCTGAGACGGAAGCTATTCTTACTTTTATAATTATTAACCATAAAAATCATTCTAGTTATGAATATCTACAGCAAAGTTTTACTGGCCATAAAATCAGATAAAAAACTGAAGAAATAAAAAACTGAGAACTATAGAAGATAATCAAATCAAACACGAATCGAACAGAATTTTAAGTGGGCCAGCGGAAGCAGTTCCGTATTGAAATCGAATATGAGTCAACAATATAAACAAATAAAAAATAAATAAGCAAATAAATTAAAGAACTACTCGTCTAAACAAAAGTGGCAACTGTTCTACAGCGTATCAAAGCCAATTAGCAACTTGACTTAAAGAGCGTCTGGAATCCGAGATTGGTCAAAAGATTCTAGATTAGATGACTTCTGATCTCTTTGGGACTTATTTATAACGGGAGATGCGATGATGCCTGTTATGCAAATGGCGTTAAGAATCGAAACCGAAAGCTGTCTAAACTTATATATGTGCATTTATATATGAATGAATTTACATATGCTTTTTTTGTACCTGTGCTCACTGAGTTCACGTCAAGTCAAGTTTTGCAAAGAGCAGAGATTTCCAAGTACTAATAGTTAACACACGCACTGGTAAGGCGAGTTTTTCGTGTTTTTTATTTAGCAATCAACGGATTCTAAGGCTAAGTCATTATTAAACTAATAGTATTAATAATGTTGCCCATGAAGGAGTTTCGCCAATCTCGCACACTATCAAATGTCTCACAGTTTACTCGTCTTCAATAATTAAAAGTAAAATCATTAAGGTTTTTAACGTTATTTAATTTGAACATTCTTTGTCCTCGTCTGTCTTTTGGCACTTTTGTCGAATTTAATTTTTATTTCAAACTAATGCAAATGTCACAGCTCATCCACAAACTATTGATTGATTCACTGATTGATTTTTATTTTGACTGCTTGACGCGCCTTGAGAGGGAATCACTTCTTTGATGCATAATCAAAAAAAACACAAGTCTCACTTCTCACTTTGATTTCTTCTTTGGGTGTGGTCAAATCGTGCAAGGTCTAGGTCTAGATATTTGAAACTTCAGCTTCAACTGACTGCACAGTGATGCAAATGCCGACTAAAAGTGCAACTTGGAATGCAGTGGGGTGTGTGTAGCCATGGATAAAGATTGTCATCAATTTAAGTATTGTTTAAGCCGAGGAACCTGTTTCAAATGTCAATTAACTAAATAAGTTTGGTGTTTGTTTTTGCAATAATTTCAGTTCATTAGTCCCATTCGATGCTTAACAGATCGGGCTAATTATATCTGCCAGCAAGCAATCTTATACTCAAGAGTGAATGACTTGGATAATAAATCGCCGTGTCAGCTATAATACAAATAAACCTTTAACATTTCGCGTGAGTGTTCTAAAATTAAAAAAGAATCATTTCGTAATACAATACGGTAAAAATTTGTTTTTTTTGTGTGCAAAATTATCACACTAAACGCGAATCGTTAGATCGTAATTACATAGCTTATTGGCCGTGAACTTTTTAGTTTTGACAGAATGCTAAACATAATAATTAATTAATTTGATTTTCAAAGTCATTGCATATTTTATAGGCGGCTTGATTGAAGTTGAAGTGCCCAGCCAACTATTCATCTTTGTATTTCAACCATTTTTCCATCTACTTTGACCCACTGTTCAGTGTTCAGTTGCAGCCACACCTACAAAGGCCCAAAATATCAAAACAACAAAAAAAACCTACACTTTATTGTTCGATACTCATAATGGACAGGTCTCGATTTGCTTACCGTGCGACATTATCAAAACTTTGACATAAATCAATACGGATCGGACTTGAAACAAGTTGAGGCTGCATTCAATTCATTCAATGCTCAATTTATGCAGGTATGAATATTATTTTGGATATTCGTATTATCATATAATATGTCGCATATTTCTGACTTCTATTTCTGGCTTTGTATCTCTGATAACTTGACAGAGAGCAGATAATTTTTAGAACAAAGAGTTTCCGAGAGCTCTCAGAGAGAATTGCCTGTGATTTTGTTTTCATTGTCTTTTTTTTTGGTTTTTTTGGTTGGGGGGAGGGCGTTTTAGATCTCAAAAGCTTATTTTTGCATCTGTCAAAATACGTATTTGGCAGTTGCAAATTCACTTTCAAACCCAACGGATCGCGTCGCTTTCGCTGAAGCTTTCAAGCGATCGAATCGATCGTAAAATTCGCCACAATTCCAGATCAACGTCCGAGACTGTTCAATTTTGAAGTCGATTTCAAAAGATACGCATTCTAAGCGAAAGTATATCATATAGAATTAATAGAACGTTCGAATATTTACAATGAGTTCGCGTCGTCAACACTTGTTTGTCAAGGTTTGTGCGTCATATTTGTTTATTCCCGATTGCGGTTAATCGTAAATCCCGCCCAGCATCATCAGCTGTTCCTACTGCTCCTCACGTTCCTCCTGCCCGCTGGTGATGGGCGTCCGGCAACCCCAGATGCTGCAGCAGCGACAATCTACTATGAGAATCAGCCGCCAGATGCTTCCGGAAATTATAAATTTGAGTTTCAGACCTCCAATGGAATAACCACAAAGGCGGCGGGCAACGAGAACGGCGCTGTGGGCGTGGTACAGTATGTCTCTAAGGAGGGGCTCCCGGTGACCTTCACGTATGTGGCCGATGCCAATGGCTATCAGCCCTCTGGGGACTTCGCACCCACCCATTTGACCCGTCTGCTGGAATATATACGCACGCATCCGGAGGTGGATGAGCTGAAATCGCGGCGTTGGTGACTTTCACCTGATTTGAGATAATATCTAATAATAATAAGAATAAAATATTCTCGTGCTTATGTAGATAAATTGTCATTTAAATACTCTGGCAATTGGGTGTCAGAATGTGAGATAAGAAGTCATTATAACTTGTATTATTATTGTTACATTTCAAATCTAAATTTGTGTTTCAATCGCTTATTTTGATCGCATTCAAATGCAAATGCAAATGCCAAAGTAAACGAAATTAAATGAAACATACACAAGAATAACAAATGCTGACAACGGACCCGCTTTGATCGTGTACCAAAATCTATAGTATAACAACATTATAAACAAAATTGAAACTCAATTAAATGCATTATTTATTCTATCAAACGCCAATGGAGGCCAGCATCAAATTAAAAAACTGAAGTTACTCTGTTTTTTTTGTTGTACACAAATTTGTTTCCACTTCTTTTGTGCTTTTATTCGTGACTAAATCAAAGAAGCAAATTTTAAAACCTGTCATAAAGCAACTCGTGCATCTGCAAGCTGTCAAATAATAGGAAAAACGTGTTCAGGAAGGGAGTAAAAAAGTAAAAAACGACATTCTGCTACAAATCCAGCAGTATTTGTGAATCAGAACATTTTTAATAAATTATTATTAATTATTAGTATCATTAAAATGCCAGATTAAAAAGCCATATTTATTATATAACTCCTGACCTTTAGGAAATTTTGGAAATTATTTCTTTTGGAAACTTCCGTGTTCAATATTTCTCCAGTCGCTAAAGTCAAGTGATTACAATGTAAAAATCGACGAATAATAAATATGTATAAAATATATCAAGATCGACAATCAAACCAACTTTAAAATTTCATAACATATTGAAAACTGAACAGTATAGATCTACATTCAAATATTATTAATTTCATCGAGTTTAAGGACTTGAAAATCGCTTTTGCGAAAGTCGAGTTGTCGATTTTTTAATGCATCAATATTAGAAACTCTCGGTGAAATGTTCACTCTTTACTGTTTGCTTGTACTTATCAGTTAATTTTGAGCAATTTTATCGAATTTATTGAATTCCTCAAAGTTCTTGAAGACGTTCCTCTTCCGCAGTTTTGCGCAATATTAAAATAAACAACTCAAAAAGTTAATTTGTGCAGAATTCCGGCAGCATTTGCTACCGTCTACAATTAAACAAATGTTAAACACTAAAAAACATGGGCAATTAAAAGTAGTTATTAATTAATTTTAACCTTGCGCAATAAAGTTTCTTTTTTTTTGGTATAACAAAAGCTGTTGACAATACTATTTATGTGTGGGTTAAATTTGAAATGATAAGCAACAAATATTTATCGTTCATTTGTGAATTGATATATGTTACATCTTTACTTTTCCTTTCGAATCATCAGAAATGGCAATCGTCAACCTTGTGAGTTGAGTTTAGTTTAGAACGACTTTCGAATTGAATTCAAAATTGATGCGACTCATTTGCATTTGATCGCCTAATTGAGGCCGTTGCATAATATTGACCGCGTCTTGGAGCTGAAGATTATGTAACCAGACTAATAAACCAAAAAGCCGTCAGATTTAGCTTTTAATGTCACCGACAGACACATCGGCCCAGCCAAAAGATCAACAACCAAACAACCAATCAAAAAGAAAAACTAACAAAAAGTTGCTGATGCAACTAATAATAAAGTAATCCCACTTAACCGCGTCCTTGACTGGAATTTATTTATTTAAACACGTCCAAATTGAAATTCTGAATCAAAATCTAAACCCAATGTTGACAGCTGCATAAAATCAAAGGCAATACGAGACAAGCTTAGTCGAAAACAAATTAGCTTGAGAATCCAATACGAAAATACATGAATTAAAAAGTTTATGAAATATTTATGCATTATTCATAAGGAATCTCTTTTAATTGTTTTTGCTTCAATTTCAATAAAATCGTTAATATATCTTCGACCGACAACTGGCAGCATCTTAGATTCATCACACTCTCTAAGCTTACAGAACTTATCATTTCAAATTTGGAATTTATTTCATATTTCGCAATTAAAATGCCTTAACAGGTTGTTGGCCTAATCGGATTTAGCTGTTAAATTAAGCGTTATTTATAAACATAGCCAAACAAAAATAAAGACATTAAAATCCCTTTAGTTAACCAATTATCATATTAACTATTTTACTAAGATACAACTTAATTTCTTTCCAGTTATTTGAACTCTGAAATAAATAAGAAATGTTTTAACAAGCCACAATTCCAGTTACATAGTATTTTGTGTAGATTAATGTAAGCAACAACATTTTTATCTACATCGACATGCAAATAAAATTCCGAACACACAACCAAACACAACAAATATAAAACAAGATTTGCTTAAATTGTTTTTTTTCTCTCCTTTTTTTTTGTTTTTCGCACAATCGCATATTTTTACATTTGCCATACAATACATTTCGAATCATCTATCTGTGTGTTTGTGGTTGTGTGTGTGTGTGCTTATGGGTGAGTGTGGCGCTGTTTAGCCATTCATTATAATTAAAACATTGAGTTCAGCTTGGCTTCGGCTCAAATGTCTGTATTATGGATGTTTGATGAGATGAATCTGGTGTCTTTAGGAAGTTTATAGAATTTATGTTTACATTTTATAATTGTATAGTAATTAATTTGTTTGTTTTGTTTGTTTTTCTTTTCATTTTATTTAGCGTTAAATTAATAATTGTGTTGTATGTTTAATTGTAATTCAAGCATCTGTTTGTAATCATCTATAAACTGTTTTTGTATATTTTTTTTTTACATTTTTAAAATTTAATGTTGTTTTGTTTGTTTTTTGTTGTTTTCTTTTTTTTACTATGCTAAAACTAAACCTATCATATCTATCAAAACAATTGCAAGTCCTGATCAGGCCAAAAGTGGATCTTTGGCAGCAATTGTGAAGTGGTGCATCGATCTTCAATTACGATTTCTTGTCAACTGGAGTGTTAACACATATACTTAATGTATGTGTGTGTCTGTGTGTGTGTGTATATGTATGTATATAAAATGCGGATGTGTGTGTCTGTCTGTGTGGGTGTGTGTGTTGTGCAGAGAGTTTTGTCAGAGCTCTTGAGCAGCTGCTGTTTGGTCTAAATCTGTTAAAACCTTGAAAGAAATTAAATTAGTCAACGTGGTTTCAGTTGGGGATTTGCATTTAAGGACTCACCAGTCCTCATCGTATGCCAGTATGGTGTAGTGTTCACGGCCACGCCCCTGGAGCCAATCCTAGTTTGCTTTCGTCTCGGCGAATTCTTCGAGCGCAAAGAATCCGGCAGTGCCACCGCTGCTACTGCTGGCCGTGCTCGTGGTAACCGATGTGGCCGCTGCAGTCGTAACTGTGACAGCTTCACTCGTCTGCGCTGCTTCGCCGGCTTCTTCGGCCTGCGCTGCCGCCTCCTTCTCCTCGGCACTGGCCTGTGCCGCTTCCAGCACTTGTTGCTGCACCTGCACAATGGGCTGGCCGTCTTCCGTGTAGGATACCGACACTGGTATGCGTGTTCCGTCCTCGCTAATGACATGCGGACCCTCCTCGCCGTCTTGGCCCTGTTGTATAATGATTTGGCCCTCGGAATTGAGCAGCGAGGCGTCGATCAGCTGCTGTTCATTGTTATCGCCATGGACGAGCACCATCTGGCCACTGCCATCGGTCATCATTTGCAGTGTCTCGCCCTCAAGCCCCTCGCCCGACTGCAGCACACCTACACTCTGCAGCAGCTGCTGTATTTGCTCCGGATCCTGCACAATGATCTGATTGCCGTCGGCGTCGGTCAAGATGTGATTGTCGAGCTGCAACAGATGCCCGTTCTCATTGACAATGAACTTGATTTGCCCACCATCGACTTGGGCCTGCATGGCCTCGTCCAGTTCCATGGCCACTTGTTGCTCACCGCCTGCTCCTTCGGATGCTTCTCCTTCCCCGGCGGCTGCTGCTGCTGCTTCGGCTTCAGCAGCTTCCTCGGCAGCTGCAGTCTCAGCTGCTTGCTCAGCTGTTGTCTCTTCGGACTCCTGCTTCACATCCTCGCCTTCAGTTTCGCCAGCTTGTTCGGCCGCCTTCTTGGCCTTCTCCTTGGCCGCTGCTTGATCTGCCTTGGCGCTGGCCTTATCGCCTGCCTTGCTGCTGGCTGCATTGCCGTCAGTTGTGTCTGCTGCATTGGCGGCAGCTGCCTCGTTGTCATCGTCTAAGCTGGGCATGGAAACAGGCGCTGCATTCGACTTCCTGTCCCTGGCCTCGCCTGTTTTGTTGTCATTGCTGCCTTGGGATTGCGATTCCTCCTCCTCGGCCTGATCCAACACTGGCATGTCAATGCTCACCGAAACGGGAGCTTGAGAATTGGGCGAATTCTTGTTAACCTGCTCGCCACTGGCATCCACTTGTGGTATGGTTATGTTGAAAGTAATGCCGCCACTGCCCTCCTGTGTGATGACCATTTCATTCTTCTTCTCGCCGTCGTTCTTCTCCGAATGCAACTTCTCAAATAGACTCTCAATATCCGCCTCGGCGTTTTGCTCATTGGACTCTTCCTTGATGCCAGATTCACTGGGCTCGTCGCTGAGCAGCGCCGTGGCAGCAGAATTGAGAGCTGTGGTGCCACCACCGCTTCCGCCAGCAGTTGCGCCCTTCTTGTCGCGCCTGTGCGTCTCCATGTGGTGATTATAGTACGTCTCCTGTATGAATGTCAACGAGCAGATGCTGCACGAGAAGAAGCGTATGTTATTCTCGGCCTCAGCAGCGGAGGCCACAACAGTTGCCCCCGTTTGGGCCGGCACACTGTCACTGAGGGCCTCATCAATGGTCTCCTGGAGCAGCTTCTGTGTGTTCAAGTTCTGACCACCGCCGCCGCCACTTGCCTGCTTCTCAGTCTGATGCAGCTCAGCGTGCTTCACCAGCAGCTCACGTTTGGGGAAACTCATGGAGCACTGGCCGCACTTGAAGAAGTTGGTCTGATGCTGCTTGGCGTGCACGGTGGCCGCCTCGCGTGTCTCAAAGCGCTGCGAGCACAGGCGACACTTGAATGGCTTCGGCTTGTTGGTAACATGCTTGCGCATGTGCTCATCGAAGACACCCTTGTCCGTCGACTTGAACTGACAGTGGTTGCACGTATACAAAGCCGACCCGGAGACGCCAATGGACTCGGTGACACCAGCTGCGGCGGCGGCAGCAGCTGCTGCTGCGGCTGTAACTGGAGCAGCGGCAGCGGGAATTGTTGTGGTGCTGGTGACCAGCACATTTGTAGCATGATTCGTTTCCATGTGCTTGCGCAAGCTGTTCTCGTTCACGAAATTAATGTGGCACATGGCGCAGGTGTTGTCCATGGCGGTATTGTGGTCCCTGACCATATGGTTCTTCATGGCGCCAAAGTGCGGGAAGATCTTGCGACAGGTCTTGCACTGGAACGTCTGCTGTTTGCACGTCTCGTAATGTGTATTGAACAAGCGCATATCGGAGGTCTTGTAATCGCACGACGTGCACTTGTAAATCTTGGTTGCCTTGCGCTGCACCTGCGTCTGTGTGCCGGCAACAGCTCCTCCCTGCGGCGAGGCAACCTTCAATTGTTGCGAGACTAGACAAAGGGGCGATTCATTAATATTTGTCGTAAGTGGTAAGTATTTGAAGAGTTACTCACCTGGCGTGCCCTGTTGCACGAGCTTCCGTTGCCGCACATCCCCGCCAGCTGCCTCCTCCAGCGAACGATTTGCCGCATTGCTGGCCATTTTCTGCATTTTAAGCGGCGGACTTAAAGCGTCTGAAACAGTGCCACCGCTGTCGTCGTTGATGCCATACTTTTTGTTCAGCAAGTTGAGCAAATTGGACTTGACCCGCTCCACATCGTTCTCGAGGCGATCGTAGTAGTTGACCAAATTGGTGCAGCGCGAACAAACGAAGTCCTCCTTGCAGACAATCACCAAGAATGCCTCGCCCACAAGCTGGGCCAGCTTGTTGGGAAATTTCGTGGATGTGTGCGTGGTGCACATTTCCGATAAAGATGTCTGCGTCTGATTCGCCAGCACCAGCTCATCGCAAATGTAGCAGCGCACTCCGCTATCCGAATCCATAATGTTCTGCTGCTGCTGCGATGCTGCACTCACGTTCGTATTGCCGCCGCCGCCACCGCTGCCGCCACCGGGTGTTCCGAGGCGAGTCGTTTTCAATATGCGCGGCTGGCCGGGACCGGTGACGGTTACAGCGCCGCTGCTGAGCAAATTATTGAATTTGCGGTAGGTGCTCGGGTTAAGTTGACTGTTCATTCTAGTGTGTGTCTCTCGATGTGTGTGTGTCTGCCAAAGTAGTCTATGTAGTTCTCGTTTTGCTATTATTCTAGTATATGTTCTTTTTGCTTTTCTTTTGCAAAAATAAAAATAACCAACATTTACTACCACAATTACGGTTACACAAACTTCTATTTGAGATTAATTGCCAGCAGTATATTGTTGTTCTTTTTCTTTTCAATTATTCGGCAAGCAACAACAATTTGTTGGTTTTTAATTCACGTTTGTATGCCGCGGCGTCACTTCGACTGTACTAAAGTCTATCGAGTGCTGTCTTTTTTAGGGTTAAATGCGTATGTGCTCCAAAATTGCTGTACTGTTGTCACACTCTCACATACGCATGCGGGTTGATATTTGCCTTTGCGTTAGCTAGCTATCTCGTTTTCACGCTGCGGAAATGGCGGCCTCTTAGGTAGACATACACGTTCAGACAGCAAATTTAATCAACTGTTGACATACAGTGAACATCATACAACATTTTAAATAATGTTTTTTGTGTCAGACGGGCTTTTAATAAATATACACGACATTTATCTTAAGCCACAAATAAAATTCTTTTAAATAGAAAATGTTTTTAATTTATAAACACTCATTTTATGATGTGTTTGACATGCGTTGTACTTATTTGCGGTACGCTTTGCTTTTGGTACAGCTGCCCAAATAAGTACAGCCAACTGTCGCTAGATGGCGATTACTGCGCGCCAAATTCAAAATATATTTTGGGCCCACAAAAGAATGAAAATACAAGTTTATGATTCAAACATAATAATTTCAGGAGTGATAAGAACTTACACAATAATATACATCACTAATGTGGCTAAAATATTGATAAGATTCCGCTTTTATTTTACTCTTTGATTTTGCACGTCCGAGCGACAATGGAAAACCCATGAGGGCAAAGGGAAAGGAGAAGTTGGTATGGCAATATTGAGGCTCGCTTATCAGCTACCTCCATTCGCCGATAATATAAAATAGTACTCGTATTTACCAACTCTCGGCCAAAAAGACGCATTTCGGTGGCCGTTTTTCAGTTGGCAAACGATACGAAAAGCGAACGCATATCAGCGTAAAACAAAAAACATAAACTCGAAAAATACTTATGTATATGTACATTGAAAATAAGAGTGGGCTCCGTAATTTTATATTGGCCATTTCTTGAATTGTTGTTGTTGTTGTTGTTGTTGTTATTGTGTCGTATTCAAAGTGTGCCATTATCGCGCGCTTATCGAAAAATAAACCAAGTTACAATAGCAAATTGGAAATTAAAAAAAAAAGAACAGCAACAAATAGCTGGAATTAATTGGCGCATGTTTAGAGGCGACAACGATTTTCATTCTCCGTGTCCGGTTCATTTAGTCGTTTAACGCACGTCGCGCACTCGAAACGTAACCGCCGCCGCCCACTCAACCCACTCAAAAAGGGGCGTGACCAGCTAACAGCTAACAAACAAAATGTACGGACAACCGTCGACGGGCATTAAGAACTTTGATTCGCTGAAATCATGGTCCATCTGGGCAGGTGTATTGGGAGTGGTGAGTAATGCCCTGAAATGGCAGTTGAAATCGGAGTTGAGAGTTGCATGTTGATAATTTACAAGGTGTGACCTCATTACCTCAATTGATAAGAGCGCATCTGTTGATTTGATTTTAGATACAGATACAAACTTAGAAATAAGATACAGATACAGATTCGTGCGAGTTGTGGCCACTTTTTGAAATTAAAGAGTTATCAGCTGGGGACACTCCACCGCAAACTGATCAGCTGCACTTAAGCTATCAATCAACCACCGCTCTTATCAAGGCCAACAAAAAAAAAACTAAAAACGAGTTGATTCACCTGCCACCGTCATTCAGCTAACACAGACAATAAAAAAAAAAATGGCCCATTGTCGTTTGTCAACAAACTAACAATAATTACACTCATTTCCTTTCTCTCTCTCTCTCTCTCCCACATTCGCTGTCTCTCTCTCCCTCTCTGTGATCGTTGCAGGTGCAAGCCGTCATCTGGATTGGCCTGACGATAACCGCAATTGTTGCATACACATGTCACATATATATTACCAATGACATGACTTATGGCACATTTGTCAAGACCATTTTCTTTGACGTCTACTTCCATGGCAGCTGCAAGATGGCTCCCGAAGCGTATCAGCAATATAACTCCACAATTCTCAAGTCTGTGCACACTGTCTTTGATCCCACTCAGCTCCTGATCTGGGACTGCGTCTATCTGGGCGTTTCAGTCTGCTGGTTTGCTGTTTCCATCGTCCTATTGGCTTGTAAGTATGCTAATCAGTGGACATTTTCTTTGAAACTCATAAAATTTCTAGAACATTTTTAAACTACACTCTTTTGAAGATCTCTACAATTTGTAGGAAAACTTATTTCAAAAGTTATCTAAAAAGTGGCAAATTAAATTGGAGTCAAAAAGAAATTTCGTACAAGTTAGGAGAACCTCATTTTTAAGTTACTTATAAATGGCAAAACAATTTTAAAAAATTAATACATATAAGTTATTTAAAAATGATCATTCAAATAAGGAGTTTATTCTAATCACGAAAAACTTTTCTTTAAGTTTCTTTAAAAAATTTCAAACTTAATTATAAAGACTATAAAAGGAATTTAGTACAATAACAATATTTTAAAATATGTTTAAAATCATACTTAGAAAGGATTTTGGTAAAGTTGGGCGGTTCCTTTTATGCACTTGGGGCTCCCCAAATATTTATGGGCGCCATTCAGTGGGATTAATGTTAAGTCGAGTTTGATTTATTGTTAAAAGTCGGAAATAAGGTCACGGTTTGCTTTTATGATTCATCTAAATGAATCAGGCATAGTTAGAACTTTTTAAAGAGATACCTTTTTATCGAAAGGCATTTCAATTTTATTATCAAACAGTTGAGCTAAAGATAAAATCAAAAGCCCCGCATTTTAAGTGCTATCAAAAAAATAGGTAAAGAATATTAAAGAATGGCATATCAAAAACAAAAACAAAAGTCAACGATTAGTTTGTTTGCCTTTTTATGGAATGTTGCTGTTGTATAATAAACGATGATTTCCCACTCCCATTGCAAATTCAATAAAAGAGCGATCTATTTATCAGTGCATTTATGCTGCCTTGTCATGTTGATAGATGTGGAATTTTGAACTTGTCTTAACCCATTGCAGGTGTGCGTAAGGACTGTGTGAAATTAACCCTTGGCGCCATCTACAGTTGGGCGTTCTTTGTGGCCGCCATCTGTGCGATGGATGTTGCCGCTGGCGTAATTTTTGGCGTCGATTATGGCCGCTTCCATGCCGAGGCATCGAAATACAATGCCAATAGCCAAAATTCTGGAGTTGTAGATCCAAATGCTGCCCAGCTTATTGCTGGAGGCGTCGCTGCCATGGCCATGATGATCATCTCCTTCAAGGGATTCGTCATGTGGCTGATCAACTTTAAACTGCTGATCTATTTGCTCGTGCGCGCGGTACGAATTTCAACAGATAAGGACAGTTCGGTGAGTGAGAGAGACGGAAGCGGGGTGACATCATTTCTATCATTGCTATCTTACCTTGTAATTACTAGAGGGTATTATAAAT
Source organism: Drosophila suboccidentalis (assembly GCA_037043435.1). Taxonomy (NCBI): domain Eukaryota; kingdom Metazoa; phylum Arthropoda; class Insecta; order Diptera; family Drosophilidae; genus Drosophila; species Drosophila suboccidentalis. The sequence continues at coordinate 686,450 of JBAMBK010002328.1, forward strand.
GCTTGTCACCTCTAACTAAGATCAATGAGTTGTCTCCCAAAAATACATATTTAGACAACGAATTCCAAATGCATGTGTGTAATTAAATTGCCGCCAAGACGAAGACGAAAGCGAAGACGACGATTCCGAATTCGATTCGCGACTCTCTGACTACGACATGCCTAAAGTTAGCTCTATGGGGTAACTGATAAGCCAGAAGCGTCCAGTCGATAAATTGGCTTACCTTGCTTGCCTCGTGATAAGAGATTGGAATTTTTGCTGGCGTTGTTTAAATTTATTCAAATGATTTTCAAGTGCACCACTACAAGTATACCCTGTAATTGTTTTCGCATTTATTTTGAACATTGATATGTTATCGCTTATTCACTTTATAATTTCAAGTGCAGTTGATCGATTGCATAACGTAACGTAATAGTCTGCAACCAGTACTCAAGTCTTTAATTATTAAGCTAATCGATAACTGATTATCGATTACATAACATACTTAACATTTGAATAATATGTTTTTTTATTTTGTGCGAGCAGGATACGCTGTTCATGCCGCGTAAGAATTCCAATGAAATTCTGACCACCAGACCGCCAATTCGCGCTTACGAGGAAGAAAGGCAAGTACAGCTGAGCTTAAAATTGATGTCATTTAATTAATTAATTAACTCCATTCCCTTACAGAGTGGAGGTGCAAGCGTATAACAATGATGCCTTTTTGCCGGAAACTCGCTCGACTGCGGAGACAATCGAGGTGAACGAGGAGGCGATTGTGCGAGCAGCGCATATGTCAAGGGATGCCAACCTTATGGATCGTCGCTTCCGCAGCATCGACGCCTTCCAGCAGTATCCGGCACCAAATTCACAGGCAACTCGTCCCGTTCGTCAGTCGTCGCAGGCTCCAGTGCAGGAGACCGTTGTTGTGGCCACGTCTGGCTTCCCAATGCCGGACTATTCGCCAGGACTGAGCCCCAGTTCCAATGGCATTCTACGCCATCCCCAGCAGTACTAACTTAATGTGGCACCTAAGCATTCCTACACAATAATCCACATATAATTCTCAAATAAATACCGCCCCGAGTAAAGCCAACCAACAAGAAACGCAGCTAAAATTAAGTTAACATTGTGTCGCCAATTGTAGTTTCTATCAGTTATTTATTTACGTGTTAATAACAAAATACATACGTTTATATGTACAATATACAGCAAGCAATTGCAACTGTGAATAAATAATATATACATATTTATAGTTTGCACGCCCAGTATAAAATTAAATGCTTATTTTTTTATGAATTCTTCCACTGATAACGCTACTTGACTGAATCATGCCCCCAGCAACGATTTTATAGCTGTCATTGGTGTCATTAACAAATAAGTATGCGACGTCATATGTGATAATTTATTTTCAAATTTAAGCTTTGCCGAGTGGCGCCATCGTAGGAAGTGGTGAAGTAGTATTCGCAAACAGACAGCCGTCACAAGAAAAAATCAACTCTACTTATTGCATTAGTTAAACAATTGTTAAATTTAATTTAAGTTGCGCGCCAATAGTTAAGTATTTGTAATATCGATATGCAGCGCTTACGTTGCTTACTTTTGCGCTTACGTTGCTCACTTTGCGTTCGCGTTGCGCAGTGTGAGCATATCCATTAAACGCAGGTCAAACAGAAGTTCATTAAAAACATTCAGATTATTGATAAGCCGGTCGTATTTGACAACAGATTTCGATTTTAGACACTTAGGCCGTGTGTAAAACGTCGTTCGCTTGCTTTTATTTTGCTCACTTCAATTCGAGACGTTCTCTGGGACATAACGCCCGTGTGGAAATTCTTCGACCGTGAATATTTTACAGGAAAACACATTGCAACGGAAAAATGGTTTTCATAACAAAATTCGCACGTGCCGGTGTGCAGGCGGCGCGTCAGCTGCGTGCCAAGCCCATTGCAGTTTCACAGTGGCGTAGTTTTCACGTCAGCTGCATGCTCGACAAAGGTATGACAGCCATTTATGCAACCTACAGTTGTAAAGCCACTGGGACAACAGGTTTGACTCACATTTTGGATTTTTATTGCAGAACGACGTTACACAGACAAGCATGAGTGGGTTGAACTGTTGGATGCCAACAAGGCCATCGTTGGAATCTCCAGCTACGCACAGGAAGCCTTGGGAGACGTTGTCTTCGCTCAGTTGCCCGAACCAGGCACTGAACTCAAGCAGGACGACGAATGTGGTGCTCTGGAGAGCGTCAAGGCAGCCAGTGAGGTTTACTCCCCTGTGAGTGGAAAGGTGACGGAGAAGAACTCGCAGGTTGAGGATTCTCCAGCGTTGGTCAACACCAGCTGTTACGAGAAGGGTAAGAGTGAGATTTTAAGAAGTCATAAGATGTTTATTAAAGATATCTCTTTCTGGCATTTATAGGATGGCTGTTCAAAGTCGATCTCAAGAATCCCGATGAATTCAATAAACTCATGACTGAGGAGCAATACAAATCTTTCCTCAGCAGCAGCGCTGATCACTAACAAGTTAACTGCAGACAATGTTATCTCATGGTTCACTTATCAAACTCATCCCCTCACACGAACACACACACACATACATATAGTCCACGTTGTTGTCGCATTTGGATTTCGTTACGCTTTAAGAATAAACTGAAAAGCCAAATATTACACTTAAATCACAATCGCTGCTGTTGTTGACCTACGGGTGATGCTGTTACTGCTCCCCCACGAAACCTACTGATAAGACGCCGTTCTTACCAAAGAAAGTCAAGGAGATAAGAGCGCTAGTCGTAGAGAGACAGATACGCTCTTAGCATATGAGTGCCAATTGTAGAGTGAACTCACTCAAAACACACTCAATTTCTTTGAGTGTTAAATCAGCATCATACAGCGTGTCCTCAGCTCAACTATGTAACAAAAAAATTAGTTGCTGAGTCTTCGAAAAATCACCTGATTAATGTGCAGTTAACGCACTCGATTATCATCATGGCATCACGCCCTTAAGTCTGTGGAAACGTCCGTTAGAGTGATAAGAATTTTTGATGGGTGAATCGAACGTCTGTCTGTCGGTGTCAGCCCATAGATGCTGATAAGCGGGCACATTTTGAACTTGAGCGCGCGAACAGCGACGCGACGCAACGTCGAAAGCTCTGCAGAAAGCTCACGGTATGCCAAAAGCTTGACAGCGCACGAACGCTTCGCTCAGTGCTCAAATAGAACTCAAATCGTGCGGTTGCAAATACCGTCCGCTGCGGGAAAATAGAACGAACCAAAAACCGACAGCGTTGTTCAACACACAAATACACAAACACATAATACCCAAAACAAACTGACATAAAAAACGTAGGGAAACTGCGACTTGTGTGAAACCAAAAGGATAATTGTTAGAAATTTAGAAGCAAAGTGAAAAAAAAGAATATCAACTACCACCACAGATAGCCAGACGTAAAATGCCAACGGAAAAATCAATATACCATCCGAATCCGGCAATTAGCCAAAATGCGTACATATCCAGCTTCGATGAGTACACGAAATTCTATAAGGAGTCCTTGGACAATCCTGGCGAGTTTTGGTCGCGCGTAGCGAAACAATTTCATTGGGAAACGCCCGCGGATCCCTCGAAATTTTTGCAATATAACTTTAATATCTCCAAAGGACCCATTTCGATAAAATGGATGGAAGGCGCCTCGACCAACATCTGCTACAATCTGTTGGATCGCAATGTCCGCAACGGACTGGGCGATCAGATAGCGTTCTATTGGTAAGTGAAAAGCACAACAAAATTTACATTTGCTTCGTTGCGTAGGTCGTCGCATGAAAACAAAAGTTTAACACACACACACACACAGACACATGACCAAAGGATAATAACGTATTGATTTTCTTTCTTACGTTGCGATTACGAAACGCGGTCGTGACGTTGGCGGCCTGTCGCCACTCTTCCCGTCTCCGTCTCTCCTGGTTCCTGGTCAGCTTTCAGTGCGCAGACACAGAAAAGAAACAGATGTTTGACATTAACTTGAGCATGGGGTGGCACCGTTACTTGCCTTAGGTCGCGCTCTCTTCTTCTCTCTCTATCTCTCTCTCTCTCTCTCTCTTTCAAGGACAGAGCTTTTGCTTAGTCTTAAGAGCTCGGATATCAAATACATAAGGCTGACAGCTGACTGTTAATTAATTGTATTTACGGTTTAGGCAGCATTGAATTTTGTGGGAGGTCAATGTCAGTAGGCCTTGACCAGGTCAAAATAGCTATTTCATGCATTTGCTCAGGTAGTACACATGTGTAGTGTGCTCAAAGTTCTTCGATCTCACATTTTACATTGCCTTTGTTATTTGGTTTTTGTTGCACACTGAGCGTTTAAATTTTAACGAAGTTCCCGCTCTTTGGTGTGCAATAAAAAAAGTATATATTTAATACAGATAGTCAAGTAATTATTTTGACAAATTTCAAATTTTAGTTTATCTATGATTTTTATAAATAAATAGAAATTGATTGTCTTTTTTTAAATATAAAAAAATTTGATAAAATTAAAATTCAGGACAATGTTTTTGTTTGCAAAATAAAAGAAGTGAATTTTTATCTTGGCAAAACAATTATTTGTCTAACTGTATGTATAAAAAAATTCCCAGATTAAGTTCCGCAATCAGAATTTATGAATTTTTCATTGTTTTTATTACAAGCTTTCATTAGACAGGTGCTTTATTGAAGTGCACTTCAGAAATTCCAAACGCCTGGAGATTGTCGTTAAATGCGCCTTAAATAAATTTTTATAGTTTGATGGACGTTTGCCTTCCTTTCCATATATTTTTTGTTGACCGCAAAGTTCAAATCACTGTCAATTTCTGTCCGTCCGTCCGTCACAAATGTTAAATATGGTAATCTATGGGGTTATCAGTGCAGTTCAACTATGGACGCGTGCGAAAAAGACATGGGAATGTTGGAAACAACGGGAGACTGGAAATAGAATAGGACACAAAAGTCAGGTAAATGAAAGGCAAACCACAAGGTCAAGCTCAAGCTCAAGTCTGAGATTCTTGCCGCTGTCAATGTGTTCACAGCTGTTAAAAATATTTTGCTCAAATCCCGAACGCAATACGACCCAAACATACAGATAAGATAAACCACAGTGCCCAGCAATTTGCACGTAATGAGGAATAATTAACACCACAGATAATACACCATTCCTAACAATAAAGTGGAGCGAAGCAAAACAAAGCAAAGCAACCCAAACAGTCAAAATCTTTATTTGAACCTTTACTGGACAATAAAAACCATTGCCTTACAGTTAGACAAGTAAATGTTTTAACATTGAAAAAAAATAAATTTGTCGTTTTTAATTTTTTTTAAAGCTTGTTTTAAGAAACTAAAAATGTGAAAAAAAATCACAAATAAGGTTTGTAATATTTTGTATTTGTCTAAACAATTACTTGACTAACTGTATATTCGGACACCTGTACATTTCTTAACACTAAATACGTACACATGTGCAGCACAAATCGATTATGTAAGCAGACAGACTAGACATATTGAACCAAGCGCACAAATTGTTTATTCAAATTAATTTTTGTGCGAACGCACAAAATTACGTTAAATATTTCGCGTTTTAATGTGTGTCACAGCAAGCGGTAAAAAATCGTAAGGTGCAAAGCACAATGCGAGCTTTAAGTGGGTAATATTATTGTATGACAAGCTTTTTGATCAAGACACCGACGCAGCCTCCGCAGTTTCTGTCAAACTGCTTGGCTTACAGTTTTGGCTGCATTGCATGGCCAGCCAAAATCACGCGATCATATCGTCTGATTACTCACAACCAATTAGAGAGCATTTTCAGTCACTCACGCAGACATGCGACCAACCGGCTAAAAATTGTGTGTGTATATGTGTGCGTGTATAAGAAACGAAAATAATGTTAATGCTGACACACCTTTAGTTGGGGGAAAAAAGCTAAGAACAACAACATTAACTGGACAATCATCATAAGTATGTTTGTTTGCTTTGTCTTCCTATGTATGTAAGTTCATTATCTGAAATTTATTTTTTTTTTATCATTTTTGCAACTTGCGCGGAACTAAACGCCTTTGTAATTGCAATCAATTTGCAGACTGGGCTAAAGTAGCACTGGCCAGTTTTAGTTCTCTTATTTCTTTTTAGCATTTATCAAAAAGTTAAAGAGAAAATCTAAAACTCCAAAATATTTTTATTTAAATTAGCGTCTGTTGTTTGTCTAGCCAAAGATCATACGATGTAGCTCTCAAACTGTGGGGTCAGCAGCAGACACAACGGCGCTTTCTAAAATAGCTTAAAATGTTCTAACTTTTGCCAAGTGTAGCTACTTAATAGCTTAAATGGCAACACTGTTTATAACAAGCAACAACACAACAACAACAAATGAAAACATTCGATGCGATTTATTATTGTTGTTTTTGTTTGCAATGTTGTTGCTCGCATTTGAACACGCGAATTAACAGCTGCTTGTGTTTAGATAAGTTTTAATGTTGTTGTTGTTGTTGTTGCTGCTGTCGTTGTTATTCTTGGCTGTTGCCGGTTGCTCTGCCTCACATGATTTCTTAAATAGTAGTCGAAGCTAATTTTGTGATATTTTTGATTTCTGATAAGCGGCGGCCACGCGTCTGTCTGCTGCCATCGGCGACATCGGCGCTTAAGATCATGAGGTGTTCACATTTATTGGTTTCCAGGCAGCATGGAAATTTTCATGTCTAGCTTTCTTTTTTTTCTGAATTAGCACAAGGGCAGATAAGATGATCGACAAGTGCGAAATCAACGAAATTAAAAGCACTTCACCGGCGTCTGCATCAGAAATATTGTCGCGCCATCGAGCAATCCACCGGCTAAAGCTCATAATTAGTCATATGTTGTGAATGCGCGCAACAGTTTGATACGCATGAAACGGTAATAGTAATAACGACCAACCACTCTCAAACTGTACACAGCAGAGAGCGAGTGAGAGAGACATAGACTGACCACACTTTGTTGTTATAGCCTTGGCCTTGAATAGTACGATTGTCTGCATACCAGCGCTGTTAATTTTAACATGAGCTGTTACTGTGCAATTTTTTATTTGCTCTTTTTGAATTTACTTGAAATTTCATCAATTTATTTATAACATCTTACTAATTAATAATACAGGAATTTCGTGCAAGTTGGCAAACATTTCGTTCGAAAACAACAACGCCCATTTGGGCCACTAATCACAAAAGAAAACAGCCGAAAAATTATGTACTTTGTACTCGCGACATCGCGATGTGAAATGAGTCCAAAAATAACAGTGAAAATACGTCACGATTCTGAACTGTTTTTTTCGTTCGCTTCCTGATTTTCTTTGTTGGCTGTGGAATAAACCAGAGGGTTTATGGCTGGCTAAATCTTATCGGCCCGAATGACAAAGCCTAGCCAACTAGCCATTCATATTAAAATTTGGTCAATGATTTACAGCTACTTTTATAGTATTTGACTCATTTGGAGTGCATTTCGAAAATATTGTTTGGGTTTTATAGTACGTCTAGTCATTTAGTGACCTTGACCAAGAACTGTTAACTGGCTTTCTCTATTGGGGATTGTCCTTCAATAAACCATCGATATCCGTTCTATGTGTTGTCACGATTTCATGTTGTGCGGTTTCAATTATACAAAAGCACCAGCTGTGAAATACAGTTATCGCCAGAATTAAATGAACCAACAAATTAGTCATAAGAGCGGGAGTTTTGCTCGCAATTGCACAGTACTTAACATAATAATTATAATTGTACGCCTCTAGTAATGCCCACATATTGTTTATAGTGATAACAATGTTTATATTGTGATTATCTGTAGATTAAGTGTAATCTTGTTATTAATATTATTAAACACAATTTGGGAAAGAATTAATTTAATTATGATTATAATTTTTTATGAGTAAGCTGTTCAGTCCAGAGTATCCAAACTGTCGATATATGAACATAACTCCGACTAATACCAATTTATCAAGTCAATAAAATATGGATTTATAATTAAACTTGACTTTTGTTGTTATTGAGTTGGTTATTGGCCACGTTGTTGCCAATTTGAGAACAAAAAAAAGAGAGAGTTGCCACTTAAACATGTTGCAGTTGCTTTTCAAATTAGCAAATTATGTTGCAAATTCGAATTAAGTTGCCTGTGACAATTAGGAAGTCTCGAATTGGTCGTAAGTGATCCAATTGAGGCGGAGGGTGGGCGTCTGTCCCCATCTACATAATTTTTATATGTATTTATATCTTATAATGGGCACATTGCCAGCGGATTTATAATGGATTTTAATGTATTTTCCCGTTTATTGTTTTATTCAGGGAGGGCAACCACCCCGATGATTACTCGCGTGGTCTCACCTACCGGAAACTCTTGGAGGAAGTGTGTCGCTTCGCCAACGTGCTGAAGGATCACGGCGTGAAGAAGGGCGATCGTGTCTCCATTTATATGCCCATGATCCTGGAGCTGCCCATTGCGATGTTGGCCTGTGCCCGCATTGGAGCAGTGCACTCGATTGTATTTGCTGGCTTCTCGCCCGATTCATTGGCGGAACGAATGTTCGACTGCAAGGCCAAGATGTTAATTACCGCCGACGGAGCTTGGCGTGGCGAGAAGCCGCTTTACTTGAAGGCCCTGTGCGATACGGCCCTGGAGAAGGTCGAGGAGATGGGTCACTCGGTGGAGAAGTGCATTGTGGTGTCGCATTTGAAGCGGGTAACGCCCTGCCAGGAGAATCATGTGGAGCAGGACATACCCTGGACCGATGATCGCGATTACTGGTGGCACGAGGAGATGGAGGACAAGGAGCCCGCCTGCTATCCCGAATGGATGGACGCCGAGGATCCCTTGTTCATGCTCTACACGAGTGGATCCACTGGCAAGCCCAAAGGTGTGCTCCACACCACAGCTGGCTACCTGCTCTATGCAGCCACCACATTCAAGATTGTGTTCGACTACAAGCCGGGTGACATCTACTGGTGCACCGCCGATGTGGGCTGGATTACGGGACACACTTATGTGGTGTACGGACCACTGGCCAATGGCGCCACTTCGGTTATTGTAAGTATTGTAATTAATTCACTTGTGGCCACATGGGCATGTCTAATTGCATTCACTGTGCCTGCAGTTCGAGGGAACCCCCTTCTTCCCCGGCAACGATCGCTACTGGAGTGTCATTGACAAGTACAAGGTCACGCAGTTCTACACGGCACCGACGGCCATCCGGGCACTCATGAAGTTCGGCGACGCTCCAGTGCTCAAGCACAATCTCAGTGGTCTCAAGTAGGTTCAGCTGACGAGGGTGGTCCGATAAGTTATGTGTATAGTTATCTAAAAGAGAATTATGAGAAAAGTAATTTTATATTTTAAGCCAATGACTTATCAGCCCACCCTCGTAGATCTATCTTTAACTGCATCTTATTAATAAAAATTTAATCTACTTTTCAGGGTTCTAGGCAGCGTTGGTGAACCAATCAATCCGGAGGCTTGGCTCTGGTACTATAAACTAATTGGCAAGGAACAATGCTCCATTGTGGACACATTCTGGCAAACGGAAACTGGCGGTCATGTCATCACGCCTCTGCCAGGTGCCACGCCCATGAAACCAGGCTCTGCTGTAAGTAGAATTTAAAATATAATATATAAATATATTTAATACTTCTACACTTGCAGTCGTTTCCCTTCTTTGGCGTCAAACCGTTGCTGCTGGATGAGTGCGGAATTGAGATCAAGGGCGAGGGCGAGGGATACTTGGTATTTTCGCAGCCCTGGCCGGGTATGATGCGCACCCTGTATAACAATCACGAGCGCTTTGAGGACACCTATTTCTCCAAGTTCCCCGGATACTATTGCACTGGAGATGGTGAGTTCCATTCGAATCCAGAGAAGAACTTGATTTAAAACATGTTTCCTTTCAATTGACAGGTGCTCGTCGTGATGCTGATGGTTACTTGTGGATCACAGGCCGTGTGGATGACATGTTGAACGTGTCGGGTCACCTTATGTCCACCGCTGAGGTGGAATCTGTGCTCACGGAGCATCCACGTGTCGCCGAATCCGCCGTTGTCTCTCGTCCTCATCCAGTGAAGGGAGAGTGTCTGTATTGCTTCATAACGCCCAATGAGAATGAACCTTTCGACCAGAAACTGATCGCGGATCTCAAGAAGATGGTGCGAGAACGCATTGGACCATTTGCCATGCCAGATGTTATACAGAATGCACCCGGATTGCCCAAGACGCGGTCCGGCAAGATAATGAGGCGTGTGCTCCGCAAGATCGCGGTTAACGATCGAAATGTGGGCGACACTTCAACCCTGGCCGACGAACAAATTGTGGAACAGTTGTTCGCCAATCGACCCGTCGAGGCCAATTAGAGAGTAGACAGTTGTTCTTTGGATTGTCTTGGATTCGCTTCTAGCTTCAAGAGTTCTCCTTCCCCCCTCTGCTCTGCTCTGCTGCAATCCTCCACTTAGCCATAATTATGTGCGGTCCCATATTTTAGGCTGTCTCTTGAGCAGCTTAACTAACCGTATTCAATATACGTGTGAATCTTGTAAATCTCCTTCCCCTTAAACATCTATATACTTATATATACATATAGCTAATATATATTTAATTCGTAACTTTGTTGGCCCCCCCATCCGGGCTTACAATCACATTCTATTTAGTTGTTAAGTGTGTAAGTAGCAATTGATTTGTTTTAACTTGAGAATGCACCCATTTATTTGACATAGATATTCTGTCAATGTGTGTGAATGAGTTGCTGCAGTGATTGGTTCTGTATCCGAATCGTATATAGTAAAGAATAATGTCTCTTTTTAGTGTACTCGTAGTTAACATTATGCTGAGCACGCACATTTTTCCAGTTTAGTTTTCTAGTTTATCCAGTTCATTTGTTTCTTTGTTGTAGTCTTAGCTTAAGTTGCTAAATTCGTTGTGATACAAATTTAATTATATTGATTATGTATGTATTTTTAGTAGAATTGATATAAACAAAAAACACAAAAAAAAAAACAAAAAAAACAAAATATATACACAACTTCAGTAATATATCGTCACCAATAACAACAATACATTTTATACTTTTCTTTTCTCAGTTATCATCACACTTTATTCTCTGTAGTGCTTTCTTTTCATATAATCCACAAGCAACAACTAAATGGAACACGTAAGTCCGGATGATGATAATACAATCGATCTTCAAATCAATTAAACTAAATTGATCTGAAATGGGTTTGATAATTTATTTGTTAGATTGTAAGTCTTGAAAGGATACATATCAATGTTGCATTATGCTTATCGACATTCCTAAATATTTATTTGATATACGTAGATATTTAATCAACTACATATTATATGGTCTAAAGACTTCCTGCAACGTGAACATATCATTGAAGTTACTGCTGCAAAACTCAAATCTTATATACATATCATTAGTATTATTGTTAGGCCCGTTTCCACGATGTTCAGCAAAGGAAACTCGAACTGAACATTGTGATAAACCGACCATAATATTGTTGTTGTTAGCCGTCAACGTTGGTAAGAGAGATATCTTTAAAGAGAGATTGAATGGAACGCAGTGCTTCTTAATATTACTGATAAGGCGCTTTTAACGCCTTCGTCTGATTGTAAAAAGTTGGTTAGAATCGAGAGAAATGAATACAATTACATACAGATATATTTATCGAATCATATACGAGTATATATAATATTATGTGTATTTAATAAAGTTTATTGTTTCAATGTGTTTGAATCGAAAATGAAAATTTGAGCTCATTTTTAGTTTCTTTTTACGTCAAAATCAACTTTTCAAATGCTGCATCTTTTAAGAACTGTCCCGCAATGTCTTATTAGACAATTCTCAACTAAAGATCGCGACCAGGCCTGCGAATTGTGCTCGCAGTTGACCCAAAAGGGAGCGGAGGTAAGAGATCAGTCAACAGATCGCAATGTCCAGTCCTAATAACGATCCCTGCAGATCATGCTCAAGGCCTTGGTAAATAAGCCGGAATACTCGAGCAAGGTGCATTCCCGCGATGTGGTTACTGAAACGGACAAGGACGTGGAACGATTGCTTGTTGGAGGCATTAGAAAACAGTTTCCAGATCATCAGATCATTGCGGAGGAGGGCACTGAGGGGGCATCCAAGAGCATGGAGGTTACCGACGCACCCACCTGGATAATCGATCCCATCGATGGCACCATGAATTTTATACATGGATTTCCCAATTTCTGCACCTCCATTGCTTTATATGTGGACAAGAAGGCGGAGTTGGCCTGGATCAGTAATCCAATGTTGAAATACAACTATGTGGCTCTTCGTGGCCAAGGGGTTTACTTGAATGGTCAACGGAGACGAGTGAGCAACCAGCGGGATCTGAAGCAGTCTCTCATCTATCTGGATTGGTCTCTGCGTCGGAATAAGGACAATGTGAATGTGTCTTTGGAAAATAAGCTCAAATTGCTGCCTCTAGTTCATGGGTAAGTGGAGATCGGGGAGATCGAGGTTGTCCCTGTATTCAAGGAACCTTCCTAGCACTCGCTCCCTTGGCTCGGCGGCTCTCAATTTGGCCGATGTGGCCATTGGAGCCTGTGATGCCTATTTTCAGTTTGGACCACAGCTTTGGGATTGGGCAGCAGGTGTCTTCATGGTCCAAGAGGCCGGAGGGGTCGTCATCGATCCCTGTGGCGGAGAGTTCGATATACGATCGCAGCGTATTCTGGCAGCGTCAACTCTCGAATTGGCCGAGCAATTCGTACCCCTTTTGAGTCAACTGTTCCCAGCTGTCGACAAGGACTACAGGGCAACGAAGCCGACTAAAACCAGTTGAGATTTTAGAGCAAGCTTTGTTACATCGTTAACGTATTTACATTGATTTGATATTTATAAATTTTCAAGTTTTAAATACACAAAAAGTAATGCAGAACCTCATCAAGGGTTTCTTGATTAGCTTTGGCTGTGGCACGCCCAAGGTCTCTCCGGCTGCCGCGCCGGCTGCTATAGCTGCTCCCAAAATCGCAGTAAAAACCCAGAAGACGGGGAAGAAGCCTGTCGAGAACGAAGATGTCATCATTGACATGGACAAGTGCTTCGAGGTGGGCTACCTGAGTGTGAAACGGGCGACGGCAGACCTGATGCAGACGCTGCACCAGAACAAGCCCCCAGCTCACAGTTTTGACATGTACACCAGGTGGAACACCCGGATTGAGGATATGCTGGTGAACGACATCTCAGAGCACTATCCGAAACACAAGTGGGTCAAATGGTAATCCAATGAATGCAGCACTTATTTCTAGTTCCCTTTATTAGATTTATAACCAGAAATAAGCACAGAAAGCATGTGGGAGCTATCTTAACAGATGATCCCACCTGGTTTATAGATCCCATACATGGCACTATTAACTTCATGCATGGCTTCCCATACGCCGTCATTAACTTGGCCTTTTGGGTGGCCAAACAGCCGAGGTTCGGCATCATTTGGAACCCACTTCTGGATCAGTGTTACACTGCCCGCTCGGGATTTGGAGCCTACATGAATGTGAATCCCCTGCGAGTCAGTAAGCATACTGAATTATCAGATGCCCTGGTCATGCATGAATTCTGCACAAACACAATTTTCAGTCCTGACCGCCTCAGATATCTTAGGAATATTGCAAATAATGCACATGGGTATGTTTTTACTGATTATAGTGCTAACTGCCAGATCTCGTAATCAATCAATCAATCGATCAATCATTTAGACTTCGCAGCCTGGGCTGCACTTCGCTGAACATGTGCTTGGTGGCCCAGGGATTTGCAGATGCCTACTTTGACTTCAGCTGTAGTTCCTGGGATATGTCCGCCGCCACACTGATGGTAAAGGAGGCGGGGGGCGTGGTGTTGGATCCCTCGTTGCAGCCATTTGATATAATGTCCCGCAGGGTATTGTGCGCCTCTACGCAGGAGTTGGCCGAAGAACTCTCATTCCTTCTTCACGCCAATGAGCCCAAAACCAAAAGTAATGAGACGACAAAGAAACTCGAGACGAAAAAAAAACCTGAAGCTAGATCTCCTAGTAAAAATGACAAAGAACCGTCCAAGTCCCGAAATGACACGACTGAGATTGACAAACCTAGCGTAGAACAAATCGAATATACCAAGGAAGATGCTATGATGGTTCGCAGGGTACTCTCTGCCTATACGCACAAGTTGACCGAGGATCTAACGTCGCCATACAACCTACCATCCAAAACAATTGGCGGATCTTCTGAAGAGACACTCCGAGCAGACAAAACCACAGCAGACATGTCAAAGAGTTTTAATTTCAAGAGTCCAAAGCAAACCAATCACACTTTAATCTCAGCTAACGATTCGACTTTGCGGACTCATCCCCCCTTTTCGCCCTCTATGAAATTCTCGGGACATCCCAAACAGATTACGAAAACTAAAAGAAAATCGGTTAGTCGTTATCCCACAGATCCCAATTTTCCGGGACAAGGTTCCTACTTCTAACCAGAAAGAAGGCTTTGTGAATGTCTGTAAATATTATAGAAATATGTAAATTTTTAGCAAGTTGCACAAATAAATTATAAATATAACTTTTCAAAAAATGTATCGATTTGCATGGCAACGGCTGCTGCCACTTCCATCGATAACAAGCAGACGAAATTCAACTGTCGGCTGCAAAGTCGATATCGATAAATGCGCTGTGCAAATGTGTCGGCTGGTCGACAATGCTGCAAAGGTAAGCACTCGATCAAAAGCTGCCAGATATGAAATTAGAGAGTTCCCTGTGTTTTTTTGGTAGCATATGAAAGAAGCCACTAAGAAGATGCGAGTGTTTGATACCAAAGAGAATCATTTGGATTTGGTAACAGAAACAGATCGCGAAATTGAAAGGCTGTTGATTGAGGGCTTAAAGGCGCAGTTTCCCCAGCATGTTTACATTGGGGAGGAGGGCACTAAGGGTACATCTTCGGGCCAAAAACTGACTGATCAGCCCACCTGGATTATCGATCCCATCGATGGCACCATGAACTTTGTGCACGGATTTCCCTACACCTGCATATCGGTGGGTTTCTGGCTAAACAAACAGCCAGAGTTGGCCATTTGTCTAAATCCCCTGTTAGACATGGAATTCACAGCACGACGCAATTGTGGCGCCTATTTGAATGAAGCTCCAATTCGCGCAAGTGGACAAACCGATCTGGAACGAGCTTTGGTCGTAAACGAAATGAATCCAACGAATTTCGACCCTCAACTTATGGCCATACAAATGGGAAATGCTGAGAAGATGCTGAACAAAGTGCACACGTAAATATGCCAGTATAATCCTCTCCAGATTCAGATTAACGTAGTTGCCACAGCATGCGAACCACGGGCTCAGCCGCCATGGATCTGTGTCTGGTGGCCATGGGCGCCGCGGATGGATACTACGAGTTCTGTCCCCATTGCTGGGACACTGCCGCGGGTGTCCTTCTGGTGCGGGAGGCAGGCGGAGTGGTCATCGATCCAGCTGGCGGAGAATTCGATCTCATGGGCAGACGGGTGTTGGCAGCTGCCACGCCCCAATTGGGCTGTCAGATGGTGGAGCTGTTGGGCGACATGCAAATCTATCATCCGAGAGATGACGAACCTTCCAAATTGAAAACAAATATATAATCCGACTTGGCCTAGTTGTCACAATGTTTAGTTTGTTAAGAAGTAGAAAATAAAATTCAAAAAACTCGTACAAAAATACACATTTTGGGCAATTTCTTGGCGGCTTCAGTTGCTTCAGCCATATCCGCATCCATCGCATCCAATTCACCGCAATGGCTGAGGAGCAGAAGAAGGAGGACGCGAAGAAGAGCGTGCCGGAGAATGCGGCCACGGGATATGGCCTGGAGGATCACGAGGCAACCCAGCAGGATCCCCGGGTGAACGAATTGCGACGCGCCGAGTCGCAACACGCCAACAAATCGCAAGTGGCTATCAGTAGTCGAAAGAATTCGGAACCACGTGCAACGTTGATACCATCACCGACTGGTGCGAAAAAGACTCCGCCAGATACGCCATCCAATGCGGCGACCGAATATGGCCTGGAGGATCACAAGGCCAATCCGGACGATGCGAGAGTTAATCAAATCCGTCAGCCCAAGAGGCACACGGTATCTCAATCTCAAGCTGAAGCCAACAATGAGGAGCCACAACCCTCCGCAGTTCAAAGGCTGCGATCGTCATTAAAGCGAGTCTCGACTGCAGCCACACCACCAACACCACCGCCTCCTCCGCCGCCACCATTACCGGCAACTAAAACACCAGAAACCGAGTCACTGCTCGACTCGGATGCAACAATAGTAGAGCCACAACCACAACCACAACCAAAATCAGGACTACAACCACAACCACAACCACAACAAGCACCACCCGTACCAATAGTAATAACACCACCACCACCACCACCAACACCAGCTGCAACAATCGACGGTGATGCACCACAGGATAGACAGAAAAGGTCACCCGGTGTTAATAAGTTCACCAACACAGACGTTAGCTTCGATCCATCCAAGGAGTTTGCGAGCAAGACAACAAACACTGCCGGTCAAATGTATTCGGAGGAGGAGGATAGCGTTCCCGTTGCACCACCGCCGAAGCCACCACAATCCACGGCACTGAACCTCGATGATATTTTCGCCTTTGCGGTTGAGCTGGTCAAGAGAGCGGGAGCATTTGCACTGGTGGCCAACAAGGCCAAGGAGAGACTATCGTATACGACAAAGGAGCACGAACACGATCTGAACACACGCACCGACAATGAGGTGGAGGATATGCTAGTCCACGAAATAAATGACAAATACCCCACCCACAAGTGAGTCCCAATCCAAAAATTAAGATGGTACTTGGTATGACTTTAGCATCTTCCCTTAGGATTATTGCTGAGGAGGCGGTCTCACGATCCGAAACTGGCCAGGTGACGCTGACCGATGAGCCCACCTGGATTATTGATCCCATTGATGGCACCATGAACTTCGTACATCACTTTCCCTACTACTGCATCTCAGTGGCGTTTCTAGTCAAGAAGGACACAGCATTTGGAATTGTGTACAATCCTCCATTGCAGGAATTTTACACGGCGCGGAGGGGACAAGGCGCCAAGCTAAATGACGAACCGATGATTACAAGTGGTCGGGAGAATCTCAAGGATGCCATGATTCTGCAGGAGTACAGCTCCGGCATGAATGAGACTCGCACCTCAGTCGCCATGGAGAATGCCAATCGTCTTATAAAGAAAACTCACGCGTAAGTTTTTGATATTCTTAGGATCACTGTATATTTATATACAATGTCATAATGTCAAAAGAACTAGCAATTTCCAAAATTTCTGATAGCTTATAAAAAAAACCTCTTTACGAGGTAAAAATATACCCCATACCCCAAAGTTTCCGATATCCAATTTTGTGACGAACAATATTAAACGTAACATATTAATTATTAAAAAATGTGGTTTGGCTTTCTTGATTATTATATTTTTACTTTTTTAATCCTGAAATCAAGCCTGTTGGGGAATGAATTTTTTGTATGTTAAATTTTATAGTGTTCGTCACGAAATTGGATATCAGAAATTTTGGGTCATGATAAATGTTATCGTCACTAGACTTTTGTTGCGTAGAGGTTTTTTTTTATAGGATAAGCGTAATACGTAGGAAATGTGAAAATAATAATGCTGATAGAAATATCTAAAGTTATTTTAAATTTTTTTATCTTTTGATTTTAATACAAAAAAAAAAATAGTAATTAAATTTCAATTTTCATTTAAAAAAAAAATACCTTCAATTAAATTATCTGCAAGTATCTTTTGAATCGGGAAATGTAATCATTAGTTTTGTAACATTTGAAAATTCTTATTTTAATGCATATAACTGAACTTACTTTCAGTCTGCGCTCAATTGGTTCCTCGGCCATGGGCCTGGCAATGGTCGCCTCGGGCGTGGCCGATGGATTCTACTTCTTTGGTCTGCACGTCTGGGATATGGCGGCTGGCAATTTACTGGTCACTGAGGCGGGCGGAAGTGTAATGGATCCCGCTGGCGATGAAGTGGACATTATGTCGCGACGCGTCTTAGCTGCGGCTACGCAAACACTGGCCTTCCAGCTATCCGCGGAGCTCACACAAAACTATCCCAAGCCTCGGGATGATGAACCCAGATCAGCTGCACCGGTGCCAGAAGCCAACAAGAAGGACTTTAATGCTCAAACAGACTTTTCGGACTCCACTGTTTCGCTTAGCTCGTCGGATACTTCAGTGAACAAAGCTAAAAATGAATAGTCAATAAACCAACTGCACGCCAGGAATATTAAAAAAGCTTCAATAAAAATTTTAGTACGAGAACACGGGTTTTTTTACATTTGTTTTTGATAGAAATTATCTTAGGAATCTAATTAAACTGCTTTTTAATAAAATTGAAAAATCGTAATTTAAAATTGAACAGCAAATGTTAAATGGCGCTGATAATCGATAAATTTGATTTGCCGCACCACAACCTCTCATTTCGATATATATATTACAATTGCATGGCAGCCCTAATAAATCTGATTGTGCGTTGTTCGCTTTTTCTATTTTTGTTTTAATTTTTAAATAAATTTAAAAAATTCAATAAAAGCACAATTTAAAAAACCCAAAAAATTATAAATTTTCTAAAATAATGAAGTTAATTTTAAATACAGTTTGGTGCACGTTACCTTTCGCGTGGTGAAGAAATTAAGAAATTAATAAAAAATTCCAAAAAATAAATTTGAAGCAATCGACAAAAATACAACAAAAGTTCCTGTTCAAAATTCTAGCTTCAAAATTAAGCAAAACCATATTTAACTGTTTTTTAAAAGTTGTTAAATATGGTCATGGCTGCCACCGTTTCCAAGGTTGTCACCTCACTCACATCGATGTTTCCACTAGATGTTTCGCCAGCCCTGATAATCAGCTGATGGCACGAAGCCAATAAGAGCTTGTGCGTTGTGCGGGAACTTAATTTAATTATACATTCGCATTAGTGCTCTGACTGGACGTGGAAAAACACCAAGTGAAGTGAAATGGCAGACAGCGTAGACCTCGGCAAGTGTTTTGAAATAATCAACAACCTGACCATTGAGGCAGGCAGGGTGAGTGTAATTGCTTCTTTGTGAGCAGTTAACAAATAACTGAAAAGCATCTTTGAAACAGCTGATTGCCCGCAACAATGAGACAAGACAGGATTTTGTTTGCAAGTCCGGGGAAATTGATCTGGTCACCCAAACGGATCAGGATGTGGAGAAGTTGATCATGAACGGCATTCGCCAGCATTTTCCAGATCACAAGTGAGCAAAATCGAAACCAATTGGGAAACTCATATTAATGTGTCTTTTAACATGTCAGGTTCATTGGGGAGGAGGAGAGCAGCACAGATGCTGGGGTCAATAAGCTAACAGATGCCCCGACATGGATAATCGATCCAGTGGATGGCACCATGAACTTTGTCCATGCATTTCCGCACTCGTGCATATCCGTGGGCCTCAAGGTGAACAAGGTCACGGAAATTGCCATCATTTACAATCCCATGCTGGAGCAACGCTTCACGGCACGTCGGGGCCAGGGTGCCTACTACAATGGACGCCGCATCCAGGCCAGTGGACAGCGGCACCTGAACAAGTCGCTGGTAACCAGCGAATTTGGCACCACACGTGATGAGCAGAAAATGCAAATCGTCAATGAGAATTTCGCCAAAATGGCCAAAAATGTGCACGGGTAAGAAAGCTGACTTCTAACTGCCCATTTCTCATGATTGCTGATTGAACTGCTTTGGTTAGACTGCGAGTGCTGGGCTCGGCAGCCTTGAACATGGCCATGGTGGCCTTGGGAGCTGCCGATGCCAACTATGAGTTCGGCATTCACGCCTGGGATGTCTGTGCTGGCGACCTGATTGTGCGCGAGGCTGGAGGCGTCGTCATTGACCCAGCTGGCGGTGACTTTGACATCATGTCACGCCGTGTGCTGGCTGCTGCCACTCCCGAGCTGGCTCAGGATATAGCCAAGCTGCTGACGCAATACTATCCTCAACCCAGAGACGATTAAGCCTGAGGTGGACGGATAGAGGGAGAAATGCAATCGATGCACGTCACGTTTCCCAGAAACAAATAACTGATGATGATTAGCCAAAACGCATTTGATTTCAATTAACTGAGTACCTTAAAGGAAATTCCATTATAACGCGAAATAAAACTCGAGTTATATACTTTATACATATACATATATGTATGCATATATAATTATATAACCACTAGCATAGTAGTTTTATCAGTTTATTCAAAGACGTTTGTTTGTTTGCTTTCAAGTACTTTTTCTGTAATTTTATTACAATCAGCGGCGCTTGTTTTGCAATTAATTTAGTTTCATTTCGGTTTCGGTTTGTATTTTTATTTGTTTATATATTTTTTTGTTGCAAATTTTTATTCTTATCTACTTTTTGTAGTTTATTGTTATGCATATTATTCGTTTTGTATATATTTTTTAGCTGATAGCAAAGCGATGTTTGCTTTGTTTGGATGAAGACAGAAAATCTGCGGTTTTTTATATAGGGAAACAAACAAATAGATATATAGTAAACAGTTTCGCATTGTCTGATCATAGCAAATCTGATAGAACTGCAAGAACTTGTCTGAGCCGGATACTAATTGGCTGATTCTGTTTTCTTGTCAGTATCATCTGCGGGCATAATCATGTACTTAGTCGAATGGCGCGACTTTTACAATTTGTATAGTTGTACCCTTGTTTAGTTTATAACAAAAGCGTCTTTTATTTGCACTGATCTTGCTTTTGGAGTAGACTGAATAGTGACACTTAAACTAACTAACTAACAACGAGCGAGAGATTTGTTATCATAGGAAGTCGACGTTTGTTCTTTAACACTTTTCTTTTTTGTTTATTAATGCTTTTTTTTCCAAAGAGTATTTTTTAGTTATTTACTTATGAATGCATGTTTCTCGTATGTATGTATGTATGTATGGACTAACCATAAATACCATTTAAAATTTGACACATCATTGAAAAATGTAATCAAAGCTACAGTAGGTAAAAAATTGTATCTATGTATTCAATATATTGTGTGTATAATTTAATAATGTAATTAAATAAAAAAATACAAAATATTAACGCTACATTCACAAGGTTCCATTATGCGCACTGGTTTACAATTTTAATTCATCTACTTCTTCGGGATATTCGAGAAAATGGTTCTGAATAGGTCTTGGATAAGCAAATATCTCAATCTGAAGCTAGAACATTTAGTTGAGTTTTTACTACGAATATTGCAAGTTGTTTATACTATATATATGTATGTATAGTATAGTTGTAGATACAAATTCTAGATCAATAAGCGAAAGGTACACATGGAGCATAAAACGGTCGCTACGTCAACTCTATTGAAATTAGGCATTGAGCGTAGTTCCCTCTACATATATGTGTAAGTATATATAATATATATATATAATTTTTTAATAATATTTTGTTGTTCACACTAATAAAATTTACAAAATGTTCTATATAAATTCAACAATTAATGAAGAGCTTTAAAGTTTTTGAAGATATATCTAAATATCTATATATTTATATGCATGTATTATGATTTGTTGTTGTTCTTGTTGTTGTTTGTTTAACATGTAATACACAAAAATTTAGCACCAATCTATTCAAAAATTCATCAAACTATTTGATTGTTCCAAGTTATACAAATTAAGCACTTAAAATTATGCGATATTTAAACGAATATGAACACGTTTCGAATGGAAGTGACGTCAGAGGGCCGTCCTTGAGCTACACTTTCCAAAACTAAACAAAGGACAGTCATAGTGAATAACTCAATGAATCTACCCATGGCAAATTCATTATATTGATAATTATTCATTGTTGGTGTTTTGGAAAGAGCATGATCATAGCGCAACTTAAAGAAATAATAATCAAGCCGTAGCAAATGTTAAATGTTAAAAAATTAATTTAAATTTATTTACACGCAGATACAATAAACGAGCAAAGAAAATTGGGTCTTTTTGCTTGAACTACGCTAGATAACTCTAGTTTTACATATGTACTCGTATATATATTTGATATAATTATAAGTAGTTCTTTAATTATACAATAAGTATTCTTTCTTTTTAAAAAAAAAAAAACCAGTATTTTTCGAACTTGAACGCTCGCACTTCAGTCGAGTTTTTGAAAAATTGACCCGCAATGCGGGCCAATAAATGATTGGGGAATTGAGTGTGAAAAGGGAATTGGGAATTCGGGCAGGGAATAGTAGAGATTTGTTTACTAGGGAGTAAAGTTTGATGAGTTTGACAATGAAATAAATAAATTTTATGTTGCGCATGGGATATGTTCGGCTTGTGCTTTAGCTTTAGCTGGTATTTGATCTTTTCCTTCTTCGAATGATTCAAAATTAACAAAAACATTATTGTAGATGTATGTGTGTGTGTGTAAGGGTGTGGCTTAAAAATGTTTGCGAACGCCTTTAACATTGCTAAATATTTAATGCTTTTACTTTTACTTTTAGTCGTAGTTTTAGTTGTAGTTTATGCTTTAGTTATAGTTTTACTTGTAGTTAACTATTTTTTTAATGTATCTGTGTATCTTGTAAAATGGATAAATGTCTGCCTTTTTTTTATATCTTGTTGAGTAGTTGATGCCGCTGCTGCTGCCTCTGATTTATCTGATGTATCTGATGGGGCCAACACTTGTTGCTTGGTTTAACTAATTACTAATTACTTAAACAATACAGTTGCTGGTATTGAATTCTTATTGTTGTTCTACAGCTCGTCATCCGCCTTGGGTATGTCGAAGATCTCGGCAAAGAGCGGCGGCAGACGCAGCTTGGTCCAGTTCATTCGCAGCCAGTCTAGATGTGAGAAGTGCTTGGCTCCCAAGGAGCGCAGCTCTGGTATCTTAGCCTCCAGCGCCGGCATCAGCTGCAACGCCTGCGTCGATCCGGCACGGGATCTTAAGATCTGAACACGCAACGCCTCCGCGACCAACTCACGGGCACGGGCAATCACCTTGGGCTCACTGAGACCCGCCCGATCCGAGGCCAGCAGCACCATGGCGGAGAAGAGGCCAATCTCTGTGTCGCTCAACCCGTACGCATTCAAAGTGTTGGCAAAATTCAGCAGGGCATTCACAAAATCCGACTAGAAACAGACAGAATATTGACAGAAATTAATGCTGCAGTTGCATCTTATTACGGCAGTAGTTGTAGTATAATTTATAGTTAATTAACCGATACTCACATCGTAGAGTATCTCCAGCTGCTGGCGGGTGAGATAAGCGCCATCGTCCAGCGTCAGCGTCGTATCGTTGATCAGACGCGCCACATGCGTCAGCCACACCTCGAAGAAGCCCAGTTTGATGAGTATCAGTTGGTCGTCCTGCGTGAAATCACAGAAGCCAGGTACGCGTTTCGCGAACTCCACAATCCGTTGCACGCCGGGCGTGACGCGGGCCGAGAACTGTTGCCACAGCCAGATCTTCTGAAACTCCAGGCTCTCTGCCACAGTGTTGACAATCTGTCGATCAATAAGCGATAATTGGTTAACGGTCAGTAAACACATAGAAACCTGGCTAGATTTAATAGACTATTTTTAAAAAAATCAAAAGCAAAATAAATTCTTGTAATTTTAAAGGAAAACTACATTTATTTTAATTTATTCAAGTCCGAAAAATCTATGGATTCGGTCGTTGAAGTTATTGATAAATTTATTTCTATTTCTAGCTATCTTTGTTGATCAATTTAGCTATTTTATGACCTTACAAATCTGGCAACTCTGAGGTGTTGACGCCATTTTTGTGCATACTTACGCCATTTTGTGGTACAGTCACGGGACGTCGCATCAGTTCGCGTGTCAACTCCTCGGTGTAGGAGCAGTTTAGGCGATGCGCCTGCGAGACGCACATGATCACATCGTAGACAGTCAGTTCGTTGGCCGTGCCGGCGACGAGGGCATCGTGATGATCGTGGGGATGGCACATGGCCACCTGGGTCATGGCCATATCGCTGCTGCTGCCCATGTTGACCAATTGCTGATGATGATTGCCCACAACTACAGCTGTGGCATTGCTGTTGTTGTTACCACTATTGTTGTTGTTGTTGCTATTATTATTGTTGTTGTTGTTGTTGGCACTATTGCAACCGCCCAGCTCCGATGGCGATGAGGCAATCGAACACATTTGTGGCGTTTGTGGTGTACTCGGTGTATTTACGCGCACGCTGCTCGCATGCGGCTGCTGCTGTTGTTGTTGCTGTTGTTGTTGTTGTATTAGATTTGTATGCAAATTATTGGCACTGGTATCATCCACATTTAGGGGCGTGCTAGTTGCTGCGGCTGATGCAGCGGCTGCTGCTGCACCGTTCAGCTCACGTGAACGCTTCGGTACGCGACCATAACGCACAGCTGCAAGAAAGAGACGGAGTGATGCAGATGTCAGTTTGTTTTCAAATTCAAACCACCCACAGGATCTGCCCACCAGAGTCCTGTCGTAGACAACTGTTGTAAAAATGTAAATATGATGTACTCAAACGAGTTTAATGTAATATCCGAATTGTATATTTCACTGTAATTGTTAATATGTAATTGTAGTCACTATTTTTTGTCTCTGATGTAAAACTAGCTTAAGCTGCCATATGGTAGCAGTATAATAGTTAAAATGTTACATTTATAAAAATTTAATAAAAATTACTTTTTGAAAAAAAAAAAAAAAAAAAAATTCAAATTCAAATCATTGGTTTGTTTCAGCCGCAAAGTATGCAGCTTTTGTCAGTTATGGAACTTTTCTGAAATTTTTGAGAAAAGTTTTTTCGGCCGAAAAAGTCAACTTTTTTGAGCTAGAGCTTTGAAAAAAATATCAGAAATTTTGTTGAATTTTTCTCGAATTTCCGATATCCTTTTTTTCTCAATTTTATTTTTATTTCTCAATTTTTTTTTGGTTTTTTTTTTAATTTTGACACCAAACTAATTTTAAAATAAAGTTAATTAATTTACCGAATTTTGCATTTTGTTTTTTTTTTTGAAATTGTTTTTATTTAATTTTTAATTGATTTTTGAAAATTTTACGTTTTTCCATTTCAAATTTGCGCGCCCAAAAATGTGAAATGTTATTAAATTCAATAGTATTTATTGCATACTTTTCGGCATCCGTAAAATTATGTTGCACAAATTGCGACACCTGCACATAGATGGCGCCATAAAATTAATTAGCTCGGAATTTGGGCGCGCAAATTTGAAATGGAATTTTCAAAAATCAATTAAAAATTAAATAAAAACAATTTAAAAAAAAAAACAAAATGCTAAATTCGGTAAATTAATTAACTTTATTTTAAAATTAGTTTGGTGTCAAACTGAAAAAAAAGCCAAAAAAAAATTGAGAAATAAAAATAAAATTGAGAATCAAAAGATATCGGAAATTCGAGAAAAATTCAACAAAATGTCTGGTATTTTTTTCAATTTTCTAGCTCAAAAAACAAAAAAGTTGACTTTTTCGGCCGAAAAAATTGTTCTCAAAAATTTCAGAAGAATTTGGCCCGTTTTTGCGGTTTTGCGGACCACTTTTATCACTTGGATCAGGCGCGCAGTTGTGGCGCCATCTATTCAAATTTAAATTACAAATTTAGTGGCGCCCTCTAGTGGCATGGTTTGCAGAGTCACAGAAAAGAGCGGATTTGCATCGCAACGTTTAGGTTTTGTGTTTAATTCTCTCACATTTAAAATGTGTTTTTCTTTTGACTTGACAACAATTTTTTTAGAATTGTGTTTTTTAGTCATTTACATTTAAAATTTGCGTCAGTGATGTGTACAAAAATGAAGCAATTTATTAGTTTCTAAAAGCAATTTAAATTTAATGCCCAAGCAAAATGCCGCACAATAAAACTGGCACACGCATAAATCTTAAGCACACACAAACAGACAGACAGACAGACAGACAGACTGAGATTTGTAGAGGCAAATGGGAAACAAAATTCTTATGATATCTCAACTAGAAAATGTGTACTACTCGCTCAATCTTATTTTATTTAGCAGACGGCATAAAGGTCTTACTATAATGTATTTTTTAATTTTTTTTTGGCATTTTTTTAGATTTGCGGTTTTTGAAATGTTCATTAGCTTGACTGTTTAGTTTTCACCAAAGCAAAACGAAACAAATTGCAAAAATGTTAACGTGAAATTTCTTTTGTGCAACCAAATACACAGCATATTTTATTAATTAAAATCGCATTTGCCTTTTGGCAAGCAGCTGCTGTTGCTGTTGCTGCTGTTGCTGTTGCTCCAGTTGTTGCTGGCTCTCAACTGGTGGCAGCAACACTGGCGATGGCGATGGCGTCGTCACTCTACGCTCACTTTATCAGTGGGACATTGACCCACTGTGCTCAATATAAAAAACTGTCGGCAACTGATTTTGTTGTTGTTGTTATTGCTGCTATACGAATAAACACTCGTAAGTGTGCTGTCTGTTGTGTGTGCGTTTTCTTTTCGCTGTTGCTTTGTCTTGTTTGCCCGTATTGTTGTGGTATTCGCCACAGTCACAGACACAGACACAGCAAGAGTTAAAGCCAGCGGCGGCATCAGTTTCAGCCACAGACAATCCAAAAGATACATTCGTTTATAGTTGCACTAATCACAAAAGCGTGCGGCTGTTGGTCAACATGCTTTGGCTAAAAAGTTGCTCAAGCGTCAGTCTTAAGCGAAAGAAATTGCGCATACGCAGCGGGTGCCCGGAAAAGTCAAAGTCTGCGTGGGAAGTTGACAGAGTGTGTGTGTTGTGTGTTTATGCCCAGATGAAAGATGATCGTCTCGTTAAGTTGGTCAACACATTGACCCACATCTTGGCCACTTTGTCACGAAGCACAGGCCTTGTCGAAGTTGCAGTCACGCTTTGCATCAGTTGCTCATCTCGTTAATTGTCACAGCTCGTAAATTAATTATGACATAATAACACTACACACACGCACACACATTATAGTTGCAACTTGTTGTTGTTGTTGCTTTGTTATTGTCGTCGACTTGCCACCTTCAACTCTGTTAATTGTTTGTGGCGGGCGCTTTGCTCTGTTTATTTTAAGGTGGCTTCAATTAGCAGCTCATTGCGATGATGGCAGCTGCACGATTTGTTTGCTTATCGCTTGTTGCCTTTCAGCTTTTGGCTTTCGGCTTTTGTGCAGATTTTTTTACACCACTTTGTTTGCCTGTTGTATAGGGTATAGCTCAAGGGTATGGACAAACACTTCCAGTGCCATTTGAAGCTGTCAAAAAGTGGATCAGATCATTGACCAGAATTTATGCGGCTCAAAAAGTGTAACAAACTGATATCGATTAAGTAAATAAACCTATTTTGTTATTTTGGAGTTGAATCTATTAACTAGAAATGCACTTACTAAAGTGAGAGAAGAAAAAGCTTTTGAAATATTTCTTATTTTTTGAATACTTTGAATCTTTTAAATATATGGTCCTTATCAAAATTATAAGACACTTCGATTATTTCAAATATTTTTCAAATAAATAAATAATTATTTCAAATAATATCTAGCTAAAAAAAAAACATGTTAACATACTTCATAAACAAATACCAAAGTGTTTCAATACCTTTTATTTCAAAATATTAAGTGTTGCTACTTATTTTTAAAATAATAACAAAAGGTGGGGTTTTCAACCATATCAAAATTATAAGACATGTCTGGTTTAATGTACTTATAAGCTAAAAATATGTATTAAAGTCATTGAATTTTACATCTACCAATACCAAAAATTCTCATCTTCTTGGAATCTGAGAGTTTTATCAATAATTTCGGGTCTATCTGACCCCATCCCCATAAAAACTTGTTTGGATGCTGCATCCATTCATCCATCTATCCATCCATCTATAGCAACTGCTCGTTGAGTGCCAGAGCCAAGGATTTGGGTCACTCGAATGTGAAGCGGCGGCCCGTAAAGTGGCCCAAATGTTGCCCACTTTTGACCGTAGCCGTAGCGTTGCTTGTTGGCCATTAGCATGCGAAGCTTAAGCCAACTGCCAGCCAGGCAGACATCAACTACCAGTCAGCAACAACAACAGCAACAACAACAGCAACCAATCAAAGCATATACATAAGCATACACACACAGACACACACATATATACAAGTATGTAGTTGATTTTTTGTTGCTGTAGTAGTTTTTTTTTGGCTTTATTGTGCGCATGAATGGGCCCGGCCCCGGTTCCGTCCCCCTTCCCCTTCCCTTTTCCGTTCCCCTCTAGCACCGGCATAATTTGGCCCGTAGTTGTTGCTGACCTCGTTTGAGGTCGTTCATTCACCTGTCGTTGCCGCTGTTGTTGTTGTCGCTGGGGCTGCACTTTATGCACTCCACATTTGCATACACATGTGTGTGTGTGTATGAGTGTATTGGTCTCTGTGTTTACCCAGTTACGAAATTGTCCAAAATGCTGCGGCTTACTTGGGTGAAAGTTTGTTTTTGTTGCTGCCGCTGTCGCTGCCAAAAAGAATAAACAAACTATGCAGTCCCAACTTTTAGTGTGTCGTTCGTAGAGTTAATCAAGGGGTATATTAGCTATGTCACTTGATTTGTAGCATTTGCCAGTTTTGAAGAAAAGTGTCAGTTAGCTGATACAATCAGTGTTGCCAGAACAGCTGTTTCCCGTCAAATTAGGCTATTTCTAAAATTAATTAATTTATAGTCGGGAATTTAGTTTTTATTTATGTTAAAAACTGATTTGCTTTCTATACTTTAAGTAAAGTATAAGAAAGAATGTGTATTTTAACACTTGATATTAAATCATGTATACATATTTAGTAAACAAAATACATTTAGTTTTTACTCTTTACAGTGCATTAAAAAAGTAATGACAATTGGTAGAAATATAGAAAAATTTGTTAAATAATCATATCTAATCTTTTAGTTGTGGATTTTCTGTTTTTTCCTAAAATTAAAACCCAAAACTTGTTTCTATAACTCGAATTTTATCTAAGTCGAACTAAGTCGATTGGCAATAAATTTATTAAAATCAATAAAGAATTCCATAAGTCGAATTCTCCATAATTCGAACTTTTACTTGGATAATTGTGACTGTACTTGCATTACTGCACCAACAGAAATAATGAAAATTTCGTTTTTAAAATAATATTTTGAAATTAAGTCAGGGTATTTAATGTTCGGCTAGACTGTGGCAAGGCGTTTATTTCCTCAAGTTGTTTGCTTTTGTTTGCTGCAAGGTGTGTCGGTGTTTGTTTGTTTGTGTGAGTGTGTGTGTGTGTGGTGGTAGTTTGTATCTGGAGCAGCTAAAATTGTTAGTTGCGTGCTAAATTTGTTGCTTGTCAGCGACAACAACTACAGCAACACGCACACACTCACACATACACAGACACACATATATACACACACTCACACACACACATACAGCAGCCGCCCACCCGCCTTGTTCGCAAGCAAAAACAAAAATTGTGTCAAGCAATTTGCGTATATTATTGCAACAACGGTTGTTGTGTGTTGCTGTTGTGATTGCTGTTGTTTTTGTTTTCATGGAGCCAATTGCAGTTTAATGAGCGTTAAAAGTAATTTTTGCCATTTGGCATGGCGCAACTTTTTATTGCTCTGCGTTGTTTTCTATTTACACATATAGCAAACGTATTTTTCAATCCCTGCCCGCCGGACAGTTGTGCACGTTGCGTGGAAAATCGCAAACAAATTTGTCGCGATTGAACCACATGCCCAGCTCGCAGAATCCCAGCACGGGACACGTCTCGACGCAGGTCCAGAAGAGACGACAGTGCTCGGCATTTGGAATTATCTGGCCATGGAAGCGGCATTTGACTTCTTGGTTTTCGCAGTCACTAGGTCCTGGAGGTGCTGGAGTTGGAGTAGTCGGAGTCGGAGTTGGAGTTGGAGGCGTTGTAATTATATCTGGACAGTCGCCTTCAAAACGTGGACATTTTCCGGGCACACAGGCGTTAGCTTGGATATCAAACAGTTGACCAGGGGGACAAACTCTTCGATCGACCCTGTTCTCATCGCAGTAGAAGTAATTGGTGCAATCCTTGCAATCCGGCACCAAATCTCCAATCTTATGCCCCTGACAGACACAGAAAACTTCCGAATCGCAAGGATTTGGAATTCTATTTGAGCACTTGCCATCAAAACGTCTACATTTTCCGGGCACACAGGCGTTAACTTGGATATCAAACACTTGCCCAAGGGGGCAATTTATTCGATCGGTTCGATTTTGACCACAGTAGTAGTAACTGGTGCAATCCTCGCAGTCCGGCACCAGATCTCCAGCCATATGCCCCACACAGCCGCAGAAGCCATCCGGGCTGCAATCCACCTGGCCTCCAATTGGCCCTGAGCCTGGTTAACAGCCAGAAGCAGCAGCACACAAAGCCGGTTAGCTTTAAATGAAAATCTCTTGAAATTGGCAAACTGTTTCTTTTGTTATTGGCTTAAAGCACTTTACCAAGTTGCATCTGAGTTGGTTTGGTTTGTTCTCGTTCTAAGTTAGAATGACAACTGATGGCATTTCAATTGCAATCCTAGACATTTTATAGGACTTTAGCTATAGATTTAGCTTATAGATTTGCTTTAGAATAAACACAGTGATAAGACAATCGATAACGATTTGTTATGTTAGCTCTTGACCTGCCACAAGTCTGTTGGTTAAGTCAATTGACAAATAGTTCAAATAGCTAAACTGATTTCCTGTAGACATTACAGTATATAAAACGAATGCAATGTTAAGACAGTTACTTTGTAGTTTGTATTGAAAAGATAAATAGTAAGTCTAATGGAATTTTCAAGCTTAGGAAAGAATGCTTTGAAATCCAGAAAATAGAGAAAAAATATTGATTGTTCAAACACATATTCTTGGAATTATATAATATTTAAACAAACAATTTTTAGCAGTTACTGTAGTTGAAACTGTATTTCAATATATTAAAATATTATTACAACTCTGAAATTAATTTAAAAGCAATTTGACCCTTTGAGATGTGTTCAGTACTTTGGCTTCCTTTGAAGCTGATTATTCATGTGAAAAGTATACTTTATAATAGACCCCTGTTAGCTAATGGCCAAAATTCCATCAGTTCATCTTGTCTTTTGACCAATTTCTCGACCTTTTTTGCATAAATTGATTGGCAGTCAAATTACAAAGTCCCACGCAACCCAAATGCAAGAATTTGTCATTCATTTTGGGCCAAATCAATTCACCGAAAACACAAATACAAAACCAAGAGTAAAAGCCAAAGCTCAAGTCTAACAAATGTTTGGAGTCTGCAACTAATCGCCTTAGGTGAATTGTATATATATATACAGATATCTATATATTTATGCCACGTGTTGCCCATTCGATTGGGTTTTGGAATTTGTGCCTAAATCAGGCAATAAATGCAACTGGGCGGGGCAAAAGAGGCAGACGGGGTAAGCGAATATGAATAAGAAATCAGCAAGAAATCAAAATCAGTCAAGGCATATGCAAATTTTGAACTGACCTACTCCCATATGAAAAACCAAATGAAACACGCACGAAACAGCGAAACGAAAGAGACGCCCCAAAAGAGTTATAGATACAAATACACAAACGCACACACAGATACAGATACAGATACAGATACAGATACACACGCACACACGTGTCCAAATTCGAATACGAATCGAATAGAAAAAAAAGAAACAGAATATGCAGATATTTATGTAAAGTGCGTACGATAGATGATTGAGATGGATGGATGATGATGACGATGATGATGATATCAACTGAGGGCGTTGAACGATCTTTTGAATGATCGTTTAAATACATACATATGTACACATATGTGTGCCCTGTTAATCAGTCAAAAACTGAGCTGCTCTTGGTGTTGTTGTTGGGCAATCAGATAAACGGCAAATTGTCGACAATTAACGTGTTCATTATGTGAATTGAGCCAAGAGTCGAGAGTCGAGTCGAGTTGTACATATATCCAAAAGTTAAGCCGCTTAGCGGCAATTGGAGAAAGGCTTTCTTTCGCCCCATTCAAAATGGGTTGAGTGTTTGTTCAAGAGGTGTAAATGGTTGTGTGGCACAGATCTCTGACCCCTCCCCACCCCTCCGCTCCCCTCCCCCTCGACACTGTTCACACTATGACAGCGATGACAAAAATAGTTTTGAGCACCCTTTCCCCTTTTCTTGTCAAACCGCCATTCACAAGTTCCCTCTGGCTCTGGCGACATAACTATTTTACAGATACTCGCATGTATCTCTCAGATACAAATATACATACATACATAGTACGTACATATAATTCACTTAAGCGCGTTCAACGAAGCGGGATGAATGACCTCAATTTGAATAGTTGTCCATCCATCCATCCATCCATCCGACTGCCCGTCTGTCTCTTCATCTCTCCGTTTCTCGGTCCGTCCGTCCGTCCGTCTGTCGTTTATGTGCTTGTCTTTTCTCATGCCATGACTGAGTTTTTGGGTGCCATTTAAATCAACGTTGCCGCCTACTTTGGACAGTGGCTTTTTAGCCGCTTTTATCTTCGTCTCTTCATCTCTCTTCTCTCTTCTCACTTCTTTACTTTTTTCTTCTCCTCATCATTATTATTATTACTTTTTTTTTATTTTGTGTGTATTATTTTCTTTATTGCATTCTTGTAAAATTATTCAAATGCTCTACAATTTTCGGGCCAGTTTTCTCCGCGTTGAAAACACGTCAAGCGCAAGAGAATTGAGGTTATAATCATAACTGCCTTTGCCCCTCTCTCTCTTTCCCCACACACCCAAAGGAGTGGCCTCTACTTCCCCTTCCCTCCCCTTCTGCTCCCCGCTTCCGTTTCATCTCCATCAACGCTTTTATCTGTTTGACACAATTTTCTGGGCACAGCAGCGCAAAGTTGAGTTCAGTTCTCTCTCTTTCTGTCTCCGCCAGATTTTTGTTTAGTGACACAGTTTAGATTACACACAAACGCACACACACACACATATAGAGACAGTCTCTTTTTTTTTATATATATATTTTGACTACCTAATTAGATAAAAAATACAGTTGGCTGCCGTTGGCGCTGCTTATGCCCCATGGGAGGTGTTAAAAGTTGCAGTCACTTTGCGGAGGCGTTGCCACAAAAACCGGGCACGGAATGAGGGAAAAGGGGGAATGGGAAGGGGAAGAGGGGGCGTGGTAGTGCAGCGGGTGTAGAGTGCAGAGTGTTGAGTGCTGTGCCAGCTGGAAAGTGAGTTAACTCCGTCTGCAGTCAGCTATATTAGATTGTGTGTGTCCTACTTAACCATGAGTGTGTGTGAGTGCGAGTGTGTGTATGGTGTGTGTGTGCCTGAAGCTGTCCAAACAGAAATGTTGCATAGATACACGAAAATGAGGACAACTTTGTTGCCATTTGATTAGGGCCACATAAAGTGCAAATATGATAGTACGAGATTGTTTTGAATGAGGTCCAAAGAGGTTCAACTACAATTAAAGTGTGTGTCACAAATATCTTCATTGTTTATCTGTTGATCTTTATCGCCTATCTAAAAAGTAGAGCACGGCCAGAGAATTCGTAAGTAAACTGAAAGATCTACAAGAGCGCCTAGTTCTTTGATCAACTATTATACAAATTGTAAGAAAATTAATCAAAATACATTTCATTTGGGATTTTCACAATTAACTCTTAGCCGCTAATATAAAATGCAATGAGACTAGTTATTTTATAAACGATAAGATAATATGAAGTGATCGTTTAAATTTATTTTCCCAGATTTTATATATTGAACACGTGTTTTAGAAATCGTCTGATTTCAAAATGTGCTTTTCACATTTGTGGAATGGTCTTTTATAAATTTTTTCCGAAAAAATAATGCTTTCTAAAGTCAAGCATTATTTCAGCAATACTTCACAAAGATTTGATTTAAATTTAAATTAAATTTAGATTTTTAATAAGCCGACACACAAATTCTTATGCCATTAAAAACTTTGACACTTTGACTTAAGTTCATTGCTCATTTATTGCCCTTTCCTGTCGCTGAACCTTGCCCAACAGCCGCTCCTGGATAAAAGCAGAAACCGCACTCATTAGGCGTTTATTGAACTCGAACATCAAATTGAAATGAAATTACGAATAAAAATGGAATTGAGGCATGCAGCAAATGTCATTGAAATGCTAAGTTTCCTTTTCACAAATGCATTAGTACAAGTTTAGTACGATTTTAAAGAGCGGAAGCAATTTCAACTGCAAACAAGTTGAGGGGCGGCCAACTGGGCGGATGAGTAATGCCAAAAGTTACGCAAATGCCGTCGCTGTCGTCGTCGTCGTCGTCGGGGACTGCTTATCAAATATTTGAACTAAAATGTGTAGCTAAATTAAAACAAACAACAACAGCAGCAGCAACAACAAAAGCAACGTCGACAAACGGCACTTCTAAGACATCAGACAGTCGCCAAAAAAAAAGAAAAAAAAATAGAAAAATATAAAAGTTTGCGACGCGATGCTCCAATTTGATAAGCGATGGGCGCATTAGCAATTAGCGAATTAAACGCTGACCGAACGCTGGCCGAGCAGCCGAGTAACCGAGCGAGTCGCGTTTGTGCTATAAATGTTTCCATGAGCTAAATAGAGGCCCACATTCACATCCACGTCCACATTCAACCGCTCCCAGCGCTTTAATGAAAAAGCAAACAATTAAATTAGCCAAGAGGCCACAAGACGAAATGCGAATCAGCCATCAGCCAACGGACATCGGACATCAACCATCAACAGCAACATCAAAAATCCACATCGACATGGGCAACCGAATGCGAAAAACTAGAACGAAGCGCATTTGTGAAATGCCAATCGACCAAGATGTGATACATATAAACATACATATAGTAAATATGTAGTGTGTGGGGAGAGAGAGAGATCAATGCTCGAAGGCAGCTGCTGTCGATCGGGCTGTGATTGGATCGTTAGGGTGCAAGCGGACTGTGATTGATTGAATTAATAATACAAATTAACAGCGCCAAGTAGGTAAGATCAATGATCTCTCGCTAAGCCAGTAGCCTGATCTCTGTGAGGGCGTGGGTGTTGCCCAATAGCATTAGCTTTAACATTGACTGATCACTGATCATAATAACATCAAATAAATTATTATATTTATTGAGTTTCAGCAAGGCAATTGATGTGGACTGAATGAAACTGATCATTAAACTGTAATCTACGATCAAACATTAAACATTTAATATATTATTATCTTTGATTTTATTCATATGCCTAATAGAGGCTTAATTCTTTTCACTTCTGTCGGATTTTCTCAGGCTGTCAACATGTTGAGTTTATTACTTGATCGCCAGCTGATCAGTGTTTAAACAAATCCAAGCAGTCAACTGTCGGATTTAATTAGATCTCAGACTATCTTAGCTAAGATTGCTTCTGTCAACATAATAAGCTCATATTATGATCAATGCAAGT
Organism: Drosophila suboccidentalis; assembly: GCA_037043435.1. Classification (NCBI taxonomy): domain Eukaryota; kingdom Metazoa; phylum Arthropoda; class Insecta; order Diptera; family Drosophilidae; genus Drosophila; species Drosophila suboccidentalis. The sequence continues at coordinate 721,877 of JBAMBK010002328.1, forward strand.
GTCAATGATCGCTGATCAGGCAGAAGTGATCAGAAACTGATCATTAAGCTGTAATCGCAGATTACTGTCTGGTCTTATTAGTTTGTTAATATCGCTGATTAAGTAAATGTGGCATTTGTTTATTTATGGAAGTCAGAGTTATGACGATCTATTCAGATTCTTCCCGCTTCTGTCTCACTCTCTCTTTCAGTAGTAGTGCGGCTGTCTGTCAACATAATGAGTAAGATCTGAACATGATCAGATCGTGCAATCAATGAAAGAGTCAACGAGTCGTTGGCTTCATTATGAGCACGCACGATCAATGACCGACAATGGCTGAATTGCAATGTTGCAGCCAGCGGGTGAGTGATTTCTTCCTCTGCAAGGAGCCCAGGGCACTGGCCAATGGGCTACGGCTACGGCTGCCGCTAACGATCTCAACAGGGAGCGAAGGGAGTGCGTCCAGACGGGTGCGTTGAACTATTAACGTCGTCGTTGATCGTCGTCGTCGTCAGTGATCTTTGTTGTTGTTGTTATTGCTGTTCACTGGTCGCATTTTATTCTTGACTTTTTTTTTGTTCGTTGTTTGGCAACGTCATCGTCAAACAAACATTATGAACACGCTCATAATGGAGAGACTCGTTTCGCAATCTCATAATCAGCTACCGGCTACAGCAAAAGCTCCACAAACAAACACCAACAACAAGAACAGCAGCAACAGCAGTAAAAAAAAAAGTAAACTCTTTGTTATTGTGCAGTGCAATGCTCGCATGTTTTTGGGCTTGCTTAAACTTGCGCTCAGCAAGCAGTCGAACTGTCCCTCTCCCTTTGCAATGGACACTCTGCCTCTCTCGCGTGTCGCTCTCTTTTGTTTTCTCGCTCTCACTGTTGCTGATCAGCTGTGTGTGTGTGCCTGTGTGTGTGTGTGTGTATGTCTGGCCTGAGGTCGATCCCTTTCAGTGCTGCCAACTTAGCTTTTTTCCCGTCAAATCTGGCTGTTTTTGAAGACCAATTGCGGGAAAAATTTGGGAATTGCGGAAAGCGGGAATTCTGGCTTTTTTAAAAATGCATTTGGCTTTTTTCCGGTTTTTTAATGTTGCCAACAATTTCATGAAAATATGTAGCAGCACGGTTGCCACTTGCAAGAAAACAAATTTGGTACCAAATATACCATTTTTGGAAAATCTGTAAAAAAAAAAAAGGCTTACTAACTCGCTAAACATATACCAGCTTTGGTAGAAATATACCAAATGTGTGTAAGAGTGGCCGCCTAATCATATGTTTTATCGAAATTTGCTTATGCCACCACCACTACACATATTTTGCTATGCCAAAATAATATAAACAAAATGCCGTGATGCTTGGTGAATGAGCGAGGAATTTAAGACATGGCTTCGCAGGGATGTCACGGACGAGAAAAGAGTCTATGCATCTACTGCAAGACCACATTTACTGCAAAGCTAACTGATTTGCTTGCTAATACAACCACTAAAAAACACACAAGTGCGATAGGCGACTTCAAACAAAAAAAAAAATATATCTCGAAAAATAAATCATAAATTAAGACCATACAAAAAAAGGATTTATTTTGCGCTTTTTTAAGAATATTTTCAGCTTTTTTTTCCCTTCTCTCCAGTTAAAAACAGCTTTTTTTCTTGATAAAAAATTGGCAGCACTGATCCCTTTATGCTTTTTGCTCTGCATCTTGTTGTTGCTGTTTTCTTATTTCTTTGCATATTTACAGCGCACCGCTATCAAAATGCAGCGCTGCCAGCGCTGCCAGCGTCGCAGTCGTTGTTTCACTGGTGCTTCACCCTTTGCAGTCGTCGTCGTCGTCGTCGGCGTCATCGTCATCGCTATAAAGTGTCAATGCACTTGTTCTTGTTTCAGTCTTGTGTGCTTGTGTGTTTGCAATGCGTGTGTGTTTTTGTTGCGTCTTCACGTGCGTCGCCATTGCCTCCTGCTGTTTTGACTGCTCCCCCACCCCTACATTGCCCTCTCTTTGCTGCTGTTCAATCCTTTTTGCTTTCCGCTTCTGAAGCGACGTCGTCGTCGTCTTGCTGCGTCGACCCAGTAGCACTTTTTGTATGGAAAAGTATACAGATTTCCAGCCGAACTTGCAGCCGGTATGTGCAGCCACTTTGTGTAAAGTTCTAATTCGCTTTTACATTAGCGTGGCCGGGGTAATTCGGTATACGCTAGCTGAAGACCTGCCGAAATTTTCCGGCACGGTTTGCGGGGGTACCAGCTGAAGACGTGCGAAAATTTTACATTGACGTTCAGCGGTGGGAAATTTTTGCCCTGGCTGTAGGCCACTGGGAAATTGTGCCGAATTGACGGCAACAAAAAATTATGCACACAAGAAATTTATTAACTTTTTTTTATTTTAATGCACTTCATTTTAAACTAAATATCAGTTCACTTATAATAAAACTTAAAGCTAACTTTACTTATTATTTAATTCCTCCTGGCCACAGCATTCGGTTGAAGGGTCAATCTGAAATTTAGAATCAATTAATTGTTTGTTGGAAGAGCATTAGAATGATTAATTCTTACCTTATTGTTGGGCGATTTGCCAATCTTCTTACTTTCCATTTTGAAGAGCCTCCTACAAGTTGATTCAAAGAAAATACAATAATTATAACAAATTTTGTGTCTAATTGATTATTTGTGTAATTTACTTACGTGTGATGCTCTCCTGGACTTGCTGGCAACAGATATGATCTTCGTCATAGGGCAATTAAGTCAGGCGATCTATAAGGTTAAAAATACAATGAAAATAATCATTAATTTATATATTTATAGTTAAAACTTACCATATTTGACACTTTCTGCACAATGACAAAATACACAAACGAAGGGCTGCAATGTCTTCGGTAGCCGATAATAGCATTGTCAGCCCTTTGTATTTATTTATCGATAACCGCCACGATAATAATATTTAATAATAAAACATAATTTTATCATATTTTAAAAATGCTTAATTAATAAAATAAGTTATTCAATATATTACGTTTCTTATGAATTCTTTTAACCATAGAGAAATATAGCATAGTATGGTTGGAAACTTATGAAAAGTGTTTTCGATATTTATTGCCAGTCGTTTGCAACGTTAAGTTGGCTGCAGCTGCAGTCCCTAGGGACTTTTTTTCTTGCAGCAAAAATTACCACTGAATTGTGTAAGAAAATTTCGGCTACCTTTCAGCGGCCTCGCCCTGAAAACGTAGCGGAAACTGGCCTGTAGCTTTGCCACTCAATTTTTCCGGCAGAAGACTGCGTGTATTTTGTTCACCACATGCCTTCAGGTTCTACTGGGGAGTGCTTTGCCATTTCCCCCTTCGCACTTTTGTTCGTTCTTCGGTCGTTCGTTGGTCGCTTGCTCTCTGCCTTTGCACTTTGGTGCATCCTTGTCTGGCGTTTGAACTTTTTTTGTTCTTGTTGCTGCTGCTGCTGCTGTTGCTGTTGCTGTGTGTGCAAATCTTTGTTCTGCAGACGTCTGGCCTGTGCCCTGCTATACCTCTGCCCCTTACCTCTTTCTCACTCACTCTCCCTCTCACACAATGTGTGTGTGTGTGTATATTGGCATTTGACTCCATTTAAAGTTTGTTTCGCTTTATTTTGCAAATAAAATTAACTCAACTACCAGCAGCAAAGTGCAAGTGAAAATTGCAGATGCAGTCTCTCTCTCTAAATTTATGGAGCTGCAGTTGCCAAGTGCTGACTCTCCCCCTCCTCACTCTCCCTCTCTCACCAACTGGATGTTTGTGTCCTTCCTTCATGCATGATGTATGTATAGTATGTATGTTTGTCCCCCTCTTGCGTCTGGGGTTTGCTAATGAGCTGAGGCGTGGCACAAGCGCAGTTACGCATAAATGTGAAATGGGCACACATTAGCTTAAGGGCTCACTGCGGTGCTTCACTTCAGCATGCAGGGACGAGAGCGAAGAGAGCAACAAAAAAGAGAGTTGCAGCAATACGGATCTGTTTGTTGCTATGCTTGTTAGAGGTGCGCTCTCTCTGTCAGGCATACAAAATATACGCGTGACACGAATTCACGAATAGAATTTAGTCTGGATTATGAAGATTAAAAAAGCATTTGTTTAGTTTTTAAAATTTATAAAACTAACCTGAATACAGTAAACAGGCGTTCACTATATCCACACTCCACAGTTTCTATTCAAAGAGAAAAGCTTTAACCGTTTGAGAATTACAAGTCAATGCCATGATAGTCATTTCTCATTTTATTTTGGGCAGGGTGTCTTCTCTACAGTTTTTTGTTCGTGTTGAATTTTCTCAAGTTGGGCATACAAAAGTCGCTGCCCTGTCGCTGCCACACAGCATTTAACCCACTTTAAACTTGTCTTTGGCTTTTTGGGCATAGTCATTAGCCAAGCGACAACAACAACAGCAGCAACAACAACAACAACAACATTTTTATCGCATGTCTCATCAAGAGCGACGACCATCAACATCATTTAGCAGGCCCATCAACAGAGCCGCCATCATCGTCATGGCCAACAGCTACCTGTAAATGTATTTGTATCTGTATCTTTATCTCCTCCTCTCGCTCTCCACCTCCACCCTCCTCGATTTTGTGCTCCTTCCGCTCATCCTACTTATGTATTCAGCCCAATCACCACCTGTGTCACATTTTAATACATTTTGTAATAAAAGCAACATTAAAAGGCGCTCTCTATAAAAGCCACGGCCCTGATACCGAGCCGAGCATTCGCCTGCCTGTCTGTCTGTCTGTCTGCCTGTAACCGCAACTGCAAACCTCCTTCCCATCCCCCTTTACTACCCTACCTCTGCTAAAGAGTCAGTTAGCTGTCCATTTGGTCTTTGGTCTCTGTTCGGTTTGGTTCTGTTCTGTTTGCCACAATTTGAATGGATCGTCACTGTCTATGACAGAGAGACAGACAAACAGACAGAGAGACATCACAGAATGAAGCTTTCATTTCCTAACACAACATGCACTTATTAAACACACACTCGCACACACACACACACACACACACACACACTTTATGTTGTTGGCCAGAGTTGAGAGCTCTGTTTCTTAATCATCATCATTATGATCATCATAAAGTCGCTGTGGCTTTGTGGTTATGGTCGCATGCACCTTGCCACACATTGTGGAGGGTTGCTTGGAGGTGGAGGTGTCTCTCGTCTCTCGTCTCTCCCTCTCCCTCTCTCCTCCCCCGTCTCTCGTGTCGCTGGCATTTGAGTTCTATTCAATTTGGAGGTCACTCATTGCTAACTGCATTTGCAGCAAACACATTTGTATCTCTAGCTGTTGCTGTTGATGTTTCTGTATCTGTAAAATGTATCTGTATCTATAGCTGCAGTTGCAACCAAGCATGGCCAAATCGCAATGCAACCGAAAGAAACCAAAATGAAAACAGTTTGCGGTATATTCTTGGCACCAAAATGTCAATTATAATAACTAGTGCGGGTGCATAACGGTTAAGATACTTTTTAAAATATTGCTGCAATAATTGTTAAACATTTTAAGTTACATATATTGCAACAGTTTTGAACAGAGATTTCTTGATTCAAAATCAACTCTATTCAAGTGTTAAGCTTGCTATCAAATATCAAGTGTTTGCTACTAGAAATCTAAAAACTGTCGATTGCAATGCTAAAAACCAAAGAGTTACTGGTATATTAAATTTTTTTTTTATTTATTTATGGGTGACAGTCTAAATCTGAAGATATTCATATTGTAAAATTCTAATATATTTATAGGACTTGTTATTCTTTACTTAAACTATTTATTTATAATATATTATACTATTAACTAACGTCAAACTATCGATAATACAGATGCTATTGATTGAGCTTTTTCTTCTTTGTAAATATTAAACTAATTTTGACCTCTTTTTAGCTCCAATATAATATGGATTTCTTAATTTATATTTATCTTCATGTCTGGATCAAAAGTAGCGTGTGTCAATTAATTTCTCAAGCCTAAGCCACACCCTTTTGGCACACACACACACACACTCACACAATCAATACAATTATGTGAGTCCATGGACTATCTGTAAGATACACACACACAACACGCCCAAATGGATTGTTGACACATCAAATCTAAATTGTCCATCCCATATAAGTTCATTAATGTCATGATACACAACACACTTCAACTTTTTGTCATGTGAACCAACAAAAAAAAGAAAAAACAGAGGAAAGCAAAAAGAGGAAAAAAGACTGAAAAGCAAACTACAAGAAAATAGAGGCAAAAATCGCCGATTAAAGCAGAGAAGACAACAAAAATAACTAAAATAATAAAATAATGAATAAATAACAAGAGATACAAATACACACAGATACAAACACACTAGTGTGATAGATACATAAATACTTGTGTGTGTGTGTGTGAGTATCTGTATCTGTATAATGGCCACTCGCTTGAAGCGCAAAAAAAAAGTAAACAACAACAAATATGTGGGTCAATTTTGTAATAAAGTAGAAATGAGTGTGTAACAACAATAACAACAATAACAACAGCAACAACAACAATTGGCTAAGCAGCCATAGAATTACAGCATTGAGAACTTGAACTGAGGGTGTAGCTGAACCCCCTCCCCCTCTTCCCCCCGACCACCCCCTTATCTAAGGGCAGCTGATTGACAGACGGACACTTGAATGATTGGTTGCCATTATTGGCCAAAGTCTGGAATATATTCAACTGATCCATTGACCCCTCATCTCTGCCTCCTTCCCCTGCTGACACTGGAGCAATTATCCGCTTTGGTAATTGGCCCGCTTAACTGTTAATGGGCCGCCTCAAGTTGAGCTTAACGGTAATACTTGGATTGCAGATTGAAGATTGAAGACTGGGAGAGAGACTCAAGACTCAAGACAGAAGACTAAAGACTGTAGACTGTAGACTGTAGACTGGGCCACTGACTGTTTTGGTCAATGAGCTTTGAGCTCACTTAGATTGTTCTGTGGTGATTGTTGTATCTTGCCGCTGTATCTTACGGATAGCTGAGTAGTTGTAGTATCTCATGGATACATTTACTACAGCTCGACTTTGTGCTAGTTTTGTGTTATTTATTTGTTGTTTTTTATTTAGTCTATTGCGCGCGGCAGATGATTTCATGCCTTTTGTGAGATTTAATTGTTATTCATTTCGTTCGTCATTCGTTTCGTTTCGTTGTTGTTGTTGTTGTAGTTGTTGTTGTTGCTCTGTTCGCCTTTGTTTGTCGTTGTCGTTGTTTTTGTTGCTTTAGTTTCATTTTGGCTTTGGCCAAACCTTGAACCGCACCGCATTCAGTTTATTGGCCGCGTTTTTACAACGAATACCGTTGCGAGCTAAGCGTTTGGCTCGACTGCTTTGCTCTATGTATGTATGATGATTATGCGATGATGATCATCATTATTGTCATCATGATGATTATTATTTATGAGTAGTTTTAGTTGAGCTGCTTTCTGGCATTCACACACACACGCACAGCTGCGCAGGTGACAGGCCAAAGATACAGATACAAATGTATCTACAGATAGATTTAGCTACATTTTTGGCAGACACGTGTCTTTCTCTCTCTCTCCCCATTTTTATTCTCTGATATCCTTGGTTTCTAAGCTCTCCACCTGGCCCCAAACTCAACTCATTTTGTTGTTGCATATAATTTATTTATGTTTGCAATTTGCTTTGGCTTTTTCAGTTTTTTTTTTATTTTTGCTTTTTTGGTTTTATTTCTCTCTGTTGGCTGTTGTTGGCCGCACAAGGACGAACTGTGATGTTAATGAACTCTACAAACAAACATTGTGATGGCAAGTGCTCGCTGTTTGCGTGTGTATGCATGTGTGTGTGCGTGTGTGTGTCAATGTGTGCGTTTGCAATTTTAGTTGCCAATTTGTCAAGTATTTAATGTGAATATTCGTTGGTTGAACGATCTAAATGTGTTTAACATAATGAAAACTAATTTATTCATAGATATTTCAAGTCGACACACTGATTTTCTAAAGATATACCCTACACAACTGGCACATAAGCGGGTATATGCGATTTCTATGTGGTTTTGTAAATAATAAATGTAATTTAAATTTAAATTGAGTGTAAGTTAAAGGTAAATTTTAATTTATAAGTGTGACTAGACATAACTTTTAGAAAATATCTGTGAATTCCAGATATTCGTACCTAAAATTATAAAGTTATTATTATTATGACGAAGAGAAGAGACAGAATATCTCATTTAAAATAGATTGAATGATTTATGTAACTCTTATGTTAATATAATAAAATATTCAAATTTAAAATTTTCTAAACTTGCTGATAAAAATTAAAAGTTTAGTAAATGTTTTTTAAATACACGCACAAATTAATATCTGTATCTTTTTATTAATCAGACATAAGTTAATATATCCAATATATATTTATCAATTGAAAGGCTATTTTCTAGTCTTTCCTTTGGCAACATGCTATCAATAATTGATTCATTGTACGCACTGACAAAGCTGGCCATCAATTGTACAGGGATTACGAGACGTGGACAGTGGACAGTGGACAGCAGGAGGAGAAGCAACGGCAGCAGCTGCAAATAGTCGATTGGCAGCATCCTATGATCGCATCTGAACGCGTCTCTATGGGACAGGCCGTAAGTTGCACCTGTTGTTGGCCAAGTCGTTGGCCATTTTCATAGCTGGCCATTTGAAAAGCGACAGGCGAAAGGCAAAAAGGCAAAAAGGCGACAGTCGGCGGGCAGGCAGCAATTTTTATGTTTCCGACTCTGATTAGTCTTGGGGAAGATGCGCCCTAAACCGGAATGCAAATGCCAACAGACAACAGCCAACACACTCGAACTCGTACTAACTGGGCACAAATCAATTGGCCAAGGAAGGCAGCAACAGCAAAATCAAAGCAACAACAACAATAATTGCAACCAGTTTTGCAATAGTCGCAGTGTGTTGAACTAAACCAGTTTCAGTTTTTATTTATTTTTGTGGTACGGAAAATGTAGGAAGTAAAATGCAACAGCAGCAACAACAACAACAGCAACCACAGCAGCAACAACAACAATAACAAAGAGACAGACAGGAAGTTGCAGGCTATTTTGTTTTTGTATTGATGTGAATGAACCTGCAAATTATGTGTACACATGTGTGTGAGAGAGTGAGAAGGCAGGAGTCAGAGATTTGTGTGTATTGGTGTATGTATGTATGTATTGGTTGATTTTCGATGATTATATTAATATTAAGCATACGCAACGTGAGACTGAATTATTTATACCGTAAGCTCAATCAAAGAGAGAGTAAGCGAGAGAGAGAGAGAGAGAGAGCAAGAGGAGCTTGCAAAAAGGAAACGCGTAAGAAGAACAACAGGAGAAGAAGAAGCAATGAATTCAATTTACCATTCAATTGAGAGCAGCTCACAAACGTGCTCCCGTCCTGCCGCAATCTCCAAGCGGCTCTCGTATCCAAAAATAGGCGCTGCCTTTTTGCCTGAATTTTGTTTTCTTGTTTTTGGTGAATTTTTGATGTTGATGTGTTTTTATTTATTTTTATTTTGGTTTTTAAGCCCCGTTCGTTGGCTTTTTTGTTGTTGTTGTTGTTGTTGTTAATTTTATTGCTGCTGCTCTCTTATCTGTCGTCTCGTGTGTTGATTTCAGAAACTTCACTTAAAGGCAAAAACTTTTGCCTGGACTGTTTTAATTTCACTGCTCTGCTTTTAAATATATATATGTATGTACGTATGTATGTAGGTATATATTTCTTTTTCTTTTCGTTTGCTTTTCCTTGCTGTTGGTGACTTCTTTTCACTGTCACTTCGCAGCTGGAATTGGGGGAACTCTCTTCCTCCTTCCACCTTCAACACGGACGCTGCAGCGGCGGCAAAAGCGGCAAGCTGCCTCAACGGGCCGCAACTTCAACTTGATTTTGAAATTCAAATCACAATGCTCGCTGGCAATTTATGCAACACTCTCGTGGACGCATCAATTGTTGCAAGTATTTATACGCATGTATGAAGGTGTGTATTCATGTATGTATGTATGTATGTATTGAACTTTTAAACGCACTTTAAATGATATTTTATGCTTGATTTTACAGAATTATTTTTGATAAATACACAAAACGAACACGAATTCGGCTGCGAGTTGCGTTTGTTGTTGTTGTTGCTGTTGTTGCAGGTTTTTTCGTATTGTGCTTGGTTATTGGGGAGCGTTCGCGTGCCGCGCGCTTGAAGCAACGAGAGACAACTGTAAACGAGCAAACGAACGACAGCGAAGCATCGCGAACGAAATGCGGCCGCTGCTTCGGCCGTTCGCCGTCGACGTCGACGCAAAGCTTTTACAGCAGCAGCAACAGCAACACCAGCAGCAGCAGCAGAAGCAGCAGCACTACAAGAATATGAGAAGCAAAACAAAGAAGTGCAAAGAGCAGAGAGTCTGACAGCCAGCAGTCAAAGCTGCTCACGAACTGAGAGAGCGCGATAGTGAGTGAGAGCGAGTGTGGCAGCGTGCGAGTGAGCGAGCAACTGCGTCTCGGAGAGAGCTTTTTTGTGCAGAACTTTCAAATGCAGCAGGAAGCGTTGCAGTAAGCAGCAGCAGCGACGTTGGCGTTGCCGTCGACTGCGACTGCGACAGCAAACCAATTGAAATTGAGTAACGAGATTTTGCAGTTGTTGTGTATGTGTTGCATCCGTGAGATTGCAACAAAAAGCTGCCCAACCGGTGTTAGATGCATTTGCATTTGAAGCTGCTGCCGCACATTTGGCAACGTGGCCGGCGGCACGTTTTACAATTTGCAACAGCAACAGCAAAGGCAAAAACTGAAACGTTGCGGCTCAAAGATGGCGACTGCTGGCAGTTACATAAGCCTTGGTTTAGATGACGGCTTAGATATGTGTGCATGTGAGTGTGTGAGTGTGTGTGTGTGGGGGCATTTGCAATAAGGAAGTAACTTTTCATGTCAGCATTGTAAAGTGACTGCCTGCCTTTTTTAGTTTTTTTTTGATCAAGTTGCATGTTGCTGCCCAGAGGAAACAGGATGCGTCGCTTGACGATTTCTTGTTGCCCAATGCCAAAAAATATAAAGTCAAAACTATTTCCGCAAAAGATAAAAACTAAGAAAACTTGCAGCAGGGAATGAAATAGATATGCAAAAGTGAAAGAAACGTTTGTCAAGTTGGATATGAAAGGCTAAAGGAGTTAAGAGAGAAAGACAGAGAGAGAGAGAGAGAGAGAGAGAGAAAAAGAGACAGGAAGTAGTATTGTGTGATAATGATTGAAAGCAAAAGACGAAATTTTAAACTTCTGTTTTGAAAAGTTCAAGATCTGAAATGAATACGAAATTTCTAAAATTCGTCAACATCTCAAAATTAGAAAAAAATATCGAAATATGTTAATATTTAACAAAGATATGTGACTTTGACTTTTAAGAAAAAAGGGAAACTTTTTAAAATATTTGTTTATTAAGATTACATTTATATATAAATGTATTTTTGACAAGCAACTTAAATTCTTAATTAATCTCTCATATAAACCAAATTTTTTCCCCTTTTTCAAATGCCCCAATTTAATTTAGAATCCTTTATCCCCCGTCCATTTGCCAGTTACTGTAAGACATATGCAATTATGGCCTCTTTTTAAGTCGAACATTTCGAATGGTGCCAAGGCGCCACGCCCCCGCCCACTGTTATATTTATATACATACATACATAAGCAGTAATTGCTGGTTAAGAGTTGTGCTTAACATGGTCGCAAATGCGGACATTTGAGGGGTGCGATTTGGTCTCTAACTAATCAAGGGACCGTTATGCGGTACTAAGAGAGCCCTAAACTATCCCTGCAACTAATTTACAGCACGCAACATGCAACTGCAACGCAAGTGCATACTAAGAGAGGGTATTAAATGGGCTAGAGAGGCGAGTTGGAGGGGAGGAAGGGGGGTATTTGCTGCACACGCGTCTCAAGTGCTGATTTCCTCAGCTGCCGCTTTCGGTCCCCCGTTTGTGGCATGTCAGGCACGTTTTAACACGCTGCCAGCTTTGATTTAATTTAGTAGCAACTTGCAACACACAACGGCAGGAAAACAGTCATCGATCACGACTGCAAAAGAGCCCATGGAAATGATGATAATCATCAGCATGAAGATGATGATGATGTTGATGATGTTGATCATGAGTTGAACTGAGTTGAGTTGAGTTGCAGATACTTATAAAGTTGTACTTATGACAGAGCTGGCAGCGGATCAACAACAGATCAAGCAATTTAACATGCAACATCAGCTTCAACTTCACTTGATTAAGCAGTTAAATCAAATGGTCAGCCGATGGGCTTGCCACAGGGACAGGGGGCAAGAGGAAGGGGCAGGGCAGTGGCACCATGGAGGTGCTTCAATGAGACACCCTGTCAAAGTTGCCGCCGCAGCCACACTTGAGAGCACAGAGAGCTTGGCAAAAGGTCAACGCATTCAGAGTGCTCCTAAAGGGAAATGCCACACAACAACAACGAGGCAACAACATCAACAGCACAGCAATAACAACAACAACAACAACAACAAGGCAACATCATCACTTAACGAAGCGGCGTGTTAATTGAAGACAGACAGGCAACTGGCCAAAGCTGAGGTTGAGGTTGTTAGCCAGACTCGAGTTGCTGTTGCTGCTGATGTTGCAGTTGCAGCTGTTGATGTTGCAAGTGAAGCTCTGCTTTGGTATTGCCGCCACTCGTTTCTTGTTGTTGCTGTTGCTGTTGTTGCAGCTTGAGTATTTTCGCATTTCTGGTAAAAATCAAACGCTTCACTGATTTGTGCGTTGGCTGCAATTGTTGTTTATGTCGTTGTTGTTGTTGCTGTTGCTGTTGCTGTTGCAAGCGTGTCTGTCTGCATTTAATGCCGCTTCCTCATTTCTGTTACATGTGCAACCGCATAACTTAAATGCTTCGCTTCCCAGCCACAACTTTGATCTGTATAAATCTTTTTGATTTTGTTGCATCTTTTCGTTGCAGTTGCCGTTGCAGTTGCAATTGTTGTTGCCGTTGTTGTAAATTTGTTGCAATTACGCGCTTGGCAAATGCAGAAAGGGGGAGTGGAAAAATGTAATGTTATCGAATTACTTTTTCTCTTGTATATTTATTATGATGATATTCAAAATTAGAAAACACTTAATTGGAGAAATTAAAATTACTTTGTTATTGAAAACATTTGATATGATAATTATAATAATAAAATAAATATATTTTATAACTAAAGTTAAATCTTTACCAGCTAATTTTCTAACACTACAACTAGTTTTTTCAATTAAAGCTCTTATCCATTCTTTCAGAATCTACAACTAACGATTGTCGCAGTCAGCAGCAACTGTTGTCAGTGGCAACAGCAGCAGCAGCAGCTGCAACACTCGCTTTGGTCAATTTATGTTTTTTGGCATAATGTGGCAATCACTTTTGGAGTCATAATGTTTTCCTTTTCCTTGTGGCTCTTTGCCCAACGCGAATTTGAAGATGCCAAGCAAACGACGCGTGACGCATGGCAGCAGCAACAACAACAACATCAGCAGCAACAACAGCAGCAGCAGCAGCAACTGTTGCAATTGGCTGCTTTATCAAAGCAGACGCTGTTTGATAATGTCGACACTTGGAAGAATCGCGGAAGCGTCAAGAAAAATGCGTGCAACGCCCGTCACGTTGTTGGACCGACTGGGGGCGTTGAACCTCCGCCCAACGGGTGCAATTGTCAACGTACTCGAGAGTTGTTGTTGTTGTCGTTGTTGCTGTTGTGATGCGTTGTCAACTATTAAGTATACGTATTTTATATGGGCAATGGCAACGCATCATAATCATTTATTTTTGCACTAGCCACGACAACAATGACTGCAACAACAACAACAACAACAATTGCCTTGGCTAATTTTATAAACTTCTTCATTTTAATTTTATTCTTTTATTTTCGCTGTGATTTGTTATTGTTCGTCGAGTTGCGTTGCGTTTAGTGAGTGCTTCACATTTTTTTGCATATACAATTTTATGATATTTACTAAGAAATTTGTATTCAACTCACGTTTAGCAATTGCATGACCAAAAGGGGACTTGCAGCATAGAGGGGACAGACAGGAGACAAGAGAGAGAGAGAGAGAGGAGGAGGAGGGAAGAGTGAAATAGCATACACTGTGATTGACATTTAGAAGTCAACGCTCGCATCGCTTCACAACAGTGCACAGCGAACGCAGCTGTCGTCGCCATTGTCTTCCTCAATCCCTTCCATTCCATTTCAACCCATCCTCTATTCTAGCCCCCTCCCCCTCTCTGCCCCTTCTCTGTCCCCATCTAGGCCATCCTCCGAGCGCTGCGACGACAACCATGAACGTGGGTGACATTTTCTTGGTAATTTGTTGATGGCTCTGTCATTAATTGATGTGTGCGCAAATGGATAGATGATTGGAAAATGCATCGATACGATTTATATAGAATTACTCTCACATTTGCTTAGGTGCAATCGATAACAGATTGGCTAATTGACCAGATGATTAGAGTAAGGGAGGCGATTGAGTAAATTACTGAGATTGCTGTGCAATTTAAAGTCCGACATTTATCAATTTCAATTGCACAATTTGAAAGCAGCTTTAACTTCAATTGTTTATAATTGGTCTGGTTGGTTAAGAGCATAAATAGCTGAAAGTAATTACTTTTGAAATGTTAACAGTTTTATTTCTAACGTTGTCAATATATAAGTTAAGAATAATTCTCAGTTTATATTTAAATAAACACTAAAAATGGCCTTTAAAACTATTATATTTAAATTTTTATTATTAAAATCTTAAACTAATAAAATAAACTAATAAAGAAGAGTTTATAAAATAATTTTAAACATTAATTGTAATTTATTTATTATTTTCCTTTAATTTTTTAATACAAAAATAGGATTTGAATTTTGAATTTGAAATGTGCTGATCATCTTTAAAATTGCCGAACATCGAGTTCTGTTAAGTTAATATCAAATCAATCTATCCCTAATATTCACAGCCTATTTAATTTAATAATTCTTTATCTATTCCCTAGCACAAACAGCTCATTAGGTTAAGTTGTCATCACCTGCTTGGCGCACAAACACATGTACATAGAGCAATCATCAGGTGTCAAGGTTGCCCATTTATCAATGACAATGACACTTTTTGTGTCATATATTGTGCAAGTCTTTCAACCGTTAAGGGGTTGTTACCAAGTACTAAGTGTGTGGTGATTTCGCAATGCTTTTCAGCTAGTTAGGCAAGTAAAGCAAATTACGCATACGCAGCGTGGAAAGTTACCCCAAAAGCAAATGCAAATGACCTGAACTCGAAAGTGACTGAAGCGACTGAAACGTTGACTCATTTTTTTGGGCAAATAAAATTTGCAACTGATGCAGAAATGTGCAAATTTTACAGCAGCAACAACAATAACAATAACAAGCAGCAGCAGCAGCAGAGATAACAAGAATTTTTGGCAAGAATAAATACGATTATTCATTCAACAACAACAACAACAGCAAAAGTTGCAACATTTTGTGCATTGAACTTTTGGAGTGCAGTTCACAATTATTATTATTATTATTATTGTTATTATTATATTGTATGTACATATATTCACTGGCGAGTTGTTCTTCTCTTTGTGTGTCGAAAATATGTGCAAAAATCTGTTGTTGACGTCGCCAATTCAACGATTCATTCATTTGTTTATTCTGGCAGTTTGTTTCTTGTGAATTTTTGCGCAGCGACAAAGTGTTAATTCAACAACAAATAGACAATGACAACAACGGCAACGGCAACAAGAGCGACAATTACCAGAAAGCGCTGCACACAACACGCTGACAAACGAGCGAGTTAATTGCGATGTTGCTGCGGGGCGCGCGCATGCGTAACACGGCAGCAACATCAGCAGCAGCAACAGCAGCAGCAACAAATGACATGCACGTTGGTTGCATAAATTATCATCAGCAATTAGTTGCAAGTTGCAGGAATGTTGCAACCTGCTGTGACATGACAGTCGCCAGGGGCGTGGCAGTTGCAAGCAACGGTTGCAACAGGTGACGTTGCTGCCGCTGCAAATTTGTCTATTAATATTCTTTTATTTACAGCTGATAAATTGTTTAATGCGCGATTAATTAATGTTTACTGAAATTTTCATTACTCGCCAATTGTCGCTAAATGTTTATAAATAAAGCACAGCAACAACAACAACAACATCAACAACAACATTCGCCGCATTTTGAATACATAATTAAAAAAATTCAATGTTTTTTTAGCAGTCAACAAATTGAATTTTTATATTTATTTATTTTTGTTTTGGTTTTTGTTAATTTTCGCACAAAATCGTAAAACGCAGCCGTCGTGCATTGGACTTTGTTTCTGACCGCCCAGGCGGCGGGTGAATCGACTGGAAAGAGACGGCAACATCTAGAGAGAGACAACAACCACAACAGCGGAAGTGGCTGAGACAGCTGAAAGTGAAAGGCACTTAAAGAATGCGAGAAAAGGAAGTGCAAAGCAGCAACTTAACTGAAGTCACTTTGAGCTCTTCGAACGGGATCAATGATTGGCCAAAACCGAAGCTGAAATAAACTGAAGTGCACTGCACTGACAGCTAACGGTCAGACGAGGTTAATAAACAAATATAATACTGCATTTTATGGACAATTTTGAAATGCTTAAATAATATTTATAAACATTTCAGATTCACAAGCATCTTAGAAATGTATTTTAATCATCGATTGTTGTCTAAACCGTTTCTGTTTGTAAAAATAAAATTCTTAAGCATTTTTTTTTAAATATTCTTAACTGCTTATAGTTAAATTACTTTTAATCTTTGTTGTATCTATAAAATTGTTGCTAAATTGAAAATTAGTTATTTTTAAAATAAAACTTCTTTCAAAAATATAAAACATATTTTGAAAACATAAAACAAAAATCTTACCTAAATATGCTCACCAGTTTGACTTAAGTAGATTAAAATTAATCTAAGACTGCTACGAAATTGCTCTTAATAAAACTGTTTTTAGCTGTTTGCGAGACAAATCGTTCTCAACTTATCAAACGGAGACCGCACAAAGTGTTTTTGTTGTTGCTCTCGCATTTCTCTTGCCAATTTCAATTGCCAAATAATAAAGTCAATACAATGGATTGCAGAAAACAATGGCAAAAGGCGTTGCTGCTGTTGCCGTTGCTGCTGTTGCCGTTGCTGCTGTGGCTGCGCTTTGATGTTGCCAGCAGCAACTAAGGGCAACAACAATGCTTAGCGATTGTCAAAAAGCCAAAAAAAAATACAACAATGGGCCAAAGCCACGGCAGCAGCAATGAATTGAACCACAGCAACAACAAATGGCAACAACAACAACAGCAACACAATTCGCACTCGCATAGAACAAGTCGCTTGTGGATGTGGCCTGTCAGTTGACCCAGTTTAGGCCACAATTACAATTCCGTCTCTCATTTTTGTTGCTTGTTATTTGTCTTTGTCTTTGGCTTTGTTTTTGTCTGTTTCGTGTCTGTTTTGGAGTCATTTGCTGGCTGCGCAGACGCAACAGCAGCAGCAACAACAGTTTTGATTTGGGCTGCCCAAAGAGGCATCTAGAAGTAACAACAGCAATAGCAGCAACAGAGACTGAGCTGACATTTGATAGTTTGCTTTCAAATTGACTACAATTGGAGTCAGAGTCGAGTGGAGCCATTCTATGTTACTATGTCGCCTTGGTTGTTACTGTTACTCTTGTTGTTGCTGCTGCTGCTGCTGCCACTGGCGACAACATTGTGCCCATTCCCAAGCCAACTTGACAGCGAGAACTTTTGCTTGGCTGCTCCAAAATGTCGTTAGGCTGGCGTCTTAATTGCACTTTGATTGACAGGCCACAAGACAATCGAAGAATACGCATACGCCACGTGTAACAACAGAGAGAGACCAAGAGCAAAAACGAAAGAGAGAAGGAGAGGAAATAAACAGTGTCAGTGACCACAACAACATTTGCAATTAGCCAAATATTTGATTAGCGCAAATGGTTCAGCTGTAGAGGTTGCTGGATGCTGCCACAGTGCTTGCCACAAAATGTTGCAATGTGTGTGTGTGTGTGTATGTGTGTGTAAACCTATTGTTCGTAATGTGTTGCCTGCGTGACCTAATTTCTGACAGCAACAGCACTGCCAGAATGAATGACACTAGCTGATTATTGCAGTTAAATATTGGCTTAATCTTAAGAATAAGTTTGCTAAACAGCTAAGCTTATAATTAAATGCTAATTTGGAACTTTAAGCTAAACTATGAATTGTTTAGTTTGCACCTCTTATTTTCTCTATGTTTCTGTCTTTCAAAGACGAAAGCTTTTAAAGCACATTAAAATGCTTGAGTAAAACATTAGACATAAATATTTACTACAAAGTTAACAATCAATCATCATATAGGCATATGTTTGTTGCATTTTTAAATAATTCAACCTTTTGTTAAGTATTTTTTAAGCACATTAAATAAAGTAAAAGCTTTAAGCTTAGTATACGCCTACATATTACTTAATCAACTAACAACTTTCAACACACATTGAACCAATTACTTTTTAATTTTTGAATTAAGCTAAAAGTAGCTTTGGAAGCTCATTAAATTTGTTAAATTATAGCTTTAAGCTTTGTCTACTTTCTTCTGCTACCTCATCTTTACTTATTTCTACAACAAACAATTTTGGCATCCTTGTCAGCTTTCAGCTCGTGTCATTGTGCCACAAGCACAACAGCAACATCCGTAATGCAAAGCTTTTGTATTTAATTGTCAGCAGCAGAAAAACCAAAAAACTCGGCCACGCCCACGCCCACTCACACAACAAACACACACACATATATAATTGCATTAGTTGACTTTTCAAATTGGAGCAACACAGGAGAACGGAAAATGAGATGAAATGACCCAAAAAAAAGATGCAGTGTTTTCCATGCTGCCTGCCTGGTAAGCAATTTAAGTCAAAAGCTTTAAAGTTTTTGAGCCAACAAAGTTTAATTTTTGGATAGATCGAAAATTGCCAACTTAATTGGAAATTCTCTCACGGATTTGCGATTGGTAAATTGGCAATGCCATAAACTCAAATGCGAGTAAGCCGGGCCAAAAGAGTCAGTCTAATTAAACAGCAGCAGCGAACAAATCAAAACTTGCAAACGCCCCAGCAACAACAACAACGGCAGCAGCAACATCAGCAACAACAGCAATCACAAAGCTGCCACAAAAGCAATTTAAGTAAATTATTGAAACTTTCCATATGCAACGGCAGCATTTGAAAAGGATGAGGAAGCTGAGCAAGGGAAAACCTGGCCAAGTCGCTGGAAAAATCATTAAAATTGGCGAAAAGCAAACACGAAAAGTGTGACTGTATGTGTGTTTGTGTGTGTGGGTTGCAAAAGGTGAAGGAGGCGGTTGCATGGCCTGTCTGCGTGGGTTACAGCGTTCAGAAATGAAGGAAGTCTTGGAGGGGCAGAGAGAGAGAGAGAAAGAGACAAAGAGCGAAAGAGACGCACAACAAAAGCCATAAAAACTGGCAACAAATGTTGCAGGGCGACTAATAAATGTTGCTCAGACAACAACAGCAACAGCAACAATAACAGCAACTACAAATGTGTCTCTTGCTTGTCACACACCCACTGAGCATGCAATGCCCCAGCTCTCTCTCCTCACTCCTACCTCCTCTCTCCTCACCCTCCTTGCTGTCTTTGTCATACTCTGGCGTTTTAGGCAATTAATTGTGCAACATCAAATAAATTGCATTTAAGACGCAACAACTGCAACGTTGCCAGCAATTGTGTGTGCAACATTTCGGCCTGACAAGCTTCATAAAAACTAATTTGCTTTTTTTTAAGGCTCCTTTTCCTACGTATGTGTGTGTCTGAGTGTGTGTTGTTGTTGCAGCTTAATTTTGGGCCTACCAGGAAATACTTGGTATCTGCAGGAGACTTGCTTAAGCCAAAATTTGTTGCCAGATTATTGCCTAAGTTAAGCCTCACTTTGTTTAAGTTGTTGTTGTAGTTGTTGTTGCTGTTGATTTTCTTTTGCCATTTCCTATTTGCGGCTTTTGTGTCTTGTTAACGGCGCCTTTGGCAGTAAATCAGTTAATCAACTCGAGATGAATGAGCCTTAAAAACGTGAATTTGTGCATAGCAAAGACATTACCAGGAAACTTTGGGCCAATGGCATAACGAAGTTGCCACTCAGAGCGTGCTATGTTAGAAGTGCTTGGGAATTCTATGGAAAATGTCAGGAATTATGTTTTGAGTTGCTTCGCAATTATTGCAAGTTAAATTGTTGTTGTTGAAGAGGAAAATTAAGTTTTATGGAGACAAAGATATGAAGTTTGTGTCATTTATTAGATTAATAAAATAACAACCATATAATATAAAACTAATAGCTTATGTAAATATAATGTTAGATCTGGATTTATAGCAATGTAAATCCAAACAGTGAATCGAGTTTAATATCAAAGTCTAATAAAATCGAAAGAAAATTAATCCAGCTATCGATATATCTCCAAATAATACCTATATATGTATGTATTAAGTTTTCCCACAAACAATTTTTAAAAGAAAACTTAATAAAAAACACGCACAGCCTCTGACTTGTGAAGTTGCTAGGTCTAAAATCAGATCAACTTCAAACTTTCATTACTCTGCCAAAACTGATCTGATTTCCAAGCGGAATATGATTGTGTAATGGGAAAAAACCGTGAATCTTAGAAACCAGCTCATAATTCTTAAAAATAAGTTACACTTAATTCAAGACAAATAAGTTAATGACCTAATGATGTATTCTGCATGCTAATAAGATTCTTTTTCTGAGATAAATAATAGCGTGTTTTACCCATAAAAATAGTTTGCAATAATTCGACAATTCTATATTTAACTAAGCTCCCTCACGGCGGGGAATATTTAAAGGTGAGACTTCAAATTAAGAGATTCAGCTAAATTGCCTTTCTGGTATCTGCAATCTGTAAACTGAGACTGCAGTTGCTGTTGTCGTTGCTGTTGTCGTTGCTGTTGCCATTGCAGTTGCTGTTGGCAGTTTTACCAAGTGGCACCAACAACAGTTGACAGTCAACGGACACAATCTTTAATCGGGCAACAGCGAGAGATCTGGCAGCGTTTTCACAGTTGGCTAATAAAGCTATCAATAGGCCAACTTGGACGACAGCAACAACAACAACTTGCCAACTAGGTGCAGCAGCAACAGTTGCAGCTCCATTCACTTTAGGCATCCCGTTGTTGGCCTTTTGGATAAGGCGTCGAGTACTTAATCATAAATTGCCGCATGGTTTTATTGGTAGCATAGATTGGTAGTACTTACAGTCGCGGCTCATGCCAGCTGACAGACATTTCTTGAAGCGGCAATATTGACAACGATTGCGATTCAGGCGAATTACCAAACACTTGCCGTCCCTCAGGCAACGATACTCGATTTGCTTTTGAATGCTGCGACGAAAGAAACCCTGTGAAACAATAACGAATATTAATCAATTGTTAGGGAGTGAAATGGTAAACTTACCTTGCAACCCTCGCAGGAGGTTACACCATAATGATAGCCAGATGCCTTGTCGCCACAAACTTTGCAGGGCACAAATGACTTTGAGGAGACGCCGTTGTTGCTGTTGCTGCTGTTGTTGTTGCTGTTGCTGCTGCTGTTGTTGTTGTTGTTGTTGTTGCTGCTGTTGCTGTTACTGGAGTCAACAATACCAAATTGTTGCTGCGCGTGCTGCTGTTGTTGCTGTTGCAATTGCTGCGAGTGCTGGAGTTGCTGCTGCTGCTGCTGCTGCTGCTGTTGCTGTTGTTGCTGCTGCGAGTGTTGCTCTGCAATGGCAAAGTGCAATTGTTGTTACATTTGGAAAGTTGTGGCGCCTGTTGATTATGCAACACGACTCAATATTGCTTCACTTATTACTCATACGCCGCTTTGGTCGGCAATTGCCAGCAATTGCCGTAATGGCAATTTGCTAAATGAGTTTGCTGGCAACACACACACACACACACACACACACACTCTAACCTCTAACCGACAACTATCGCCTGCTCCACATCTGACACACGTTGCACTCACAACTTGGCCATGTTGTTGCCTCATTTGTCAGTGACAAACAGCGACAGCTCAACTGTCAATAGTCCACCCAAAAGCCCAACAAAGATGGCAAATAAAAACTGTGCTCTAAGCAATTGCCACCTCAAATGGCAACTCGACCCTTGACCCCACTCAAGGTGCTCGATGAAAAGTAATTCCATAAGGAAAATTGCCCAAAATAGAAATGGAAAATCAAATTAAACTAATGGAAAGGCGACAACAAGAATGAAGTGTTCAGGAAAGAGAAGCAATCGTTATATTGATATTAGAAAGAAAACTGTTTTATTTACAAAAACTTAAAATAGAAAACCCAATATACGATTTTTAAATATTATTAACAATTTATTGATGCTTTCCACTTTCAAATACAATTTACAAATATATCGCTTCAGCTTTCACAATGTTAATTAAGTAGAAAGTTAAGGTAGCATTGCATTTACATTTTTACAGGGTATTTTTCTGATTTTTAAGGCTTTTTCAGTAATTACCATGGCAGAAGTTTTTACAAAGTCAGAAACAAATCAAAATTTATGAAAAGCACACATGCTAATAGGGTATCAGGTAGTCTACATAGCACACTCTCTCACTGTATCTTTCTATTGCTGATTAAGTAATTTACATTTAAAAAGCAATTTATTACGGTTTTAAACGTGATTCAAGTCTCAAATTCTCTGTTTAGTTAAGGAAAAAGCTGGGAAATGCATTAGGGAAATGTATTTTCCAAAGGCAATTGCTGTAACAGCAACAACAACAGCAACGGCAGCAATCAAATTCAAATGCCAGCGGCAGCAGCTCAAAAGTGCATTCAACTTTAACAACAAAATAAAAAAAACAACAACAACAACGATGTGGCGATAAGGAAAAATGCCAAAAAATCACGTATACGCCACCGTCAAGCCACCTACACAGCAACAACCAACAAGGAGTGAGCGAGAGAACAAGAGAATTAAAGAGAGAGAGAAGCGGAAAATGCTGTCCAACAACAACAACAACAACAATGACAACTTAGTTGAAGCAGCCGCACAATTTTCACTGCAAGCGCCGAAAATTTGCAATGCAAATTGTAGAAAAATGGAGGCAGACGAGTAGCAACAACAACAACAACAATAACAGCGGCAGCAGCAACTACAACTGTGGCAACAACAGAAAGAAAATTGTTTGCTTCTTGGCATTTCATTTCAATTTGCCTTTTTCTAATGCAAAAAGCAAAGCAAAAAAAAGGCAAATGAACTAAGCGCGGAGTTTGAACTACGAGTTGTAGTTGCCACAGTTGTTGTTGCTGCAGTTGTTGTTGCAGCAATTGGCGTTGCCACACCTCGAAATGCGAAACGAAATGAAATGAAATTAATGTGCAACTTGCACGCGCCAACACACAACGCACAGACTAAGGAAGCAGCAGAGAGAGAGAAAGGGGGAAAAGAGTAAGAGAGAGAGAGAGAAGGGGGAATTCACCGCGTTACGCGCTTGTGCAATTGCAAATTGAATTTTCATCCAAAAGACCTAAAGGAGCAATAAGTGGAGGTGGAGGTGGAAATGGAGGTGGAGATGCAGAAGGAGCTAAAGTTGGAGGCATGAAACACAACGTCTGGAAAATGTCATCGGCTTGGGCGGCAAAGGAAATTCAAGTGCCACTCGCAGTTGCTGTTGTTGTTGTTGTTGCAGTCGCAGTTGCAATTGCTGCTGCTGTCGTTGCCTTGCTTCATTTTCGCGCTGTGTTCAAATGCAAATCACTTGGCCGCTTTTGTGAGTTGACAATTTAGACGCCATTGTTGTGGCTGCCACTGCGGTTGGGGCAGACAGAGGCAGCTGTTGTTGTTGTAGTCGTTTTTGTTGTTGTTGTTGTTGTTGCTGCTTGCCATTTCCGCGTTGTCAGACAGTGGCAAGCGATAGACAACCGACAACCGACAACGACGACCAGTTCATAATTTTTGTTGCAAGTTTGCTTGCATTTCTCTTGTGCAACGCTGATAAAAGAGACGCAAAGCAAAGCAAAGCTAAAAAAAAAGGAAAAACTGATTGAATGCTAAGAAAATGATGCTGACTCTGACTAGGACAGATAGACAGACTGACAGACAGACAATCAGTTAGATAGATAGACAACTGCAGTTGGCATCGTTAACGTCAACAACAACTAGTTTTGGCAGGGCTGTAATTCCCCTCTTTACAACATCCCCTCGGCCCAACTCACCCCTCTCTCTCTCTCCCTCTCTCTCTTTAGTAGCAAATTAATTTGTTTGCAAGTTGCTCACGCCTCACAGCTGCCTCGCTAATTGCGGCAATTAACTGCTGCAAATAAATCCTTGCCAGCGTGCAACAGCAGCAGCAGCAACAACAACAACAACACAACAGCAACAACCAATTAGAAAGCAAACTTGCAACAAGGAAAACGATATTGCCACCAGCTAACTCGAGCTGTAAGTGCCCAGTTAATCACAGAGGGCTTTCAATCTTCCATGTTGCCACCTAACACTTTCAACAGACACTCGTCTTTCTCAATTAATTTTAAATTTAATCAGGAAGCAAAAAAGAAAAATTTTATTATTAATATTACTTATGTGCTTCAGCTGTATGAATTTCTTAAGTATCATTTATTTATATATATCTATCTTTTTACCTAGACATACAATTTTATTTCGATGTTTATATCTATATCTTTGCCAACACTCTTTTTTAAACATGTAATCGCCTTGTTTGAAAAATATTTTACTTTGTCTTCTATTTATAATGATTAACTTAATCCAAAAACACTGAAATTCCCACCTAAATATTGAAAAGTTGACATCCAAGGCAGTAAAGTTGAGGGTCAGAATTAATTCTAAAGAATTTTGTAAAGCTTACAATGGCTATTAGGTATGTATTAACAATAGTAGTAATAATATTTATAAGCTTTCATTTAATTACTTTCCTTTAAATTAATTTCCCCACAAAATGTCGAACTATCGAGCCCAATTAAAGTCTTTAGATAAGACACTTTTGCTAAGCGCAATTTCAAGATATTTATGAAAATGAAAACACATTTTCATGGCATTCAATTGCCATGAATGCTGCATGCCACATGCTGCAATTGGCAACATTGACAGACATTTTGCAACATGAAAGCAATTTCCTTGCCACATCTTTCAATTGACGACGAATAAAACCAACAGCAACAACAGTCACAACAACAGCAACAACAACGACAACATTCATTTTCACATTTTCCAGGCGGCGTCTTAATAGTTTCCGCAAAAAGCCAAGAGAAGAAGAAGAGGAGAAGGGGGAGGATGAGGATGAGGAAAATCGAAGAGCTTGGAAATTGAGCGAAACGAGAGAAAAAGGCAGCTTTCAAATAGTTGTTGTTATTGTTGCTGTTGCTGTTGCTGTGATTGTTACTGCACATGTTGCTGTTGTGCAATGCAAAGTTTATTAACAATAAATTGAAAGACGCATTCATTACCTGCGTGTCCTTTGCTCAGATGCGCAGCAGTTGAAGATGTTGCCGCGTGGCCGGAGGAGGAGCTGACCGCTGACGAGGATGAGGATGAGGATGTTGTATGGCCGTTGAGTTGCTGTTGTTGCTGCTGCTGTTGGTGTTGCTGCTGTTGTTGATGTTGTAACTGAAGCTGATTGGATTGGCTGGCATTGAGTAGCGTCGAGCGATTAAAATGCTCAGCGCTGGATGCTGACGACGATGATGATGATGAGGACGAGACGGTGACAGAACTCGAGCTGGAGGAGCAGCCGCTGCTCCGTCCGCTGTCCGGTGAGGAATGGGCGCCGGCTGAGCTGGGACTGTTGCTGGCGGGACCAAACTGATGCACACTGCTGATGGTGTACAAAGCACCTCCACCATTGCTCAATGCCGTGCAGCTCAAATGTGCTGCTGTTGCTGCTGCCGCTGTGGCTGCTGTAGCTGGTGTTGTTGCTGCTGTTGCAGCTGCAACTGTTGCTGTTGCCGCTGCACTGTAGAATCCCTCGCACTGCAGCAACTGCAATGGATCCGCTTCAATGGCACTCAGACAATGTTGTAACTCTTGTGCTGCACCAGCAACTGTTGTTGGTGTTGCCGTCGTCAGTTGCTGCTGCTGCTGTTGTGGCTCCAGTTGCGGATCCTGTTCTTCGTCAGGATCAGAGTCTAGGCTGCCAGCTTCGCTGTAGGCGCCTTGCGTGGATGAATCCTCGGGAGTGTCAAAGAAATGCAAATTAAAATCGGAATTTGCATCGAAAGAAACTTCTGGCAAAGCTTCGTTCTCCTCCTCCTCCTCCTCTTCCTGCTCTTCTTCTTCCTCCTCCGCCTCGTCTTCTTCTTCCGCGTCGTCTGGCTGTGCCTGCTCCTCCTCCTCCTCTTCGTCCTCTACGTCTAGATCTGCAATATTATTGTCGTCGTCCTGCTGCTGTTGTTGCAGTTGTTGCTGCTGTAGTTGCTGCTGCTGTGGGCTTGTCGATTGGCCCAAGTTCTTGACCACAGTATCGATCAGCAGATGGGAGCGTATTTGTGCCTGTGCCTCCAGCTCTATTTGGTACACATCCATGTTGCTGGCGTCGCTGCATTGGCATTGGCATTCGCATCCATTATCATCAACAACATCATCACGCAAATTGAATTCAACACTGGCAACACTCGCCGGAGCGTTCTCAGCATTTTTATTAGAACCTTTTTCAGCTGTTGATTTAAATTTATGTTCCCGTTTCTTTTTATTAG
This sequence comes from Drosophila suboccidentalis, assembly GCA_037043435.1. Lineage (NCBI taxonomy): Eukaryota > Metazoa > Arthropoda > Insecta > Diptera > Drosophilidae > Drosophila > Drosophila suboccidentalis. The sequence goes on from JBAMBK010002328.1 coordinate 748,592, forward strand.
CACTTCACAAAGTTGTTAAACGAATCAGAGTTCCTAATTGTTCTCCTTAAATCAAGAATCAATAAATAACTAGTTCAAAATATAGACGGTTTAGTTCAAGAACCAGTTCTGGTTAACTTTACATACATATGTCTTAAAACTGAATTAAGAAAAGGCTTCTTCGTTTTCCAATTATCAATTCAGAAATTTGTGTGCAAAATTTGTTTTATTATATTTTTAACAATTTTTTTTTTCCTATTTCTTAAAATTTTTAGTTTATATTTACATATAATATATTTATTTTTCTTTCTAAGATAAAGCAAAAAAATATCCCATTACTTTAATGAAAAAAATATTAAAAAGATCCCAAAATATTAATTTAAAACTCATTAAACTTTATCTAAATGATTTTCATTCTCGATAGAAAATACATTAAATATATGAATTTTTTTTTCTTTATCTGAAAGAACTTTAATTTCTCTCTTTTTCTGAAAAACACTTATATCTAAATTCTTTTTGCACACTTCACTGGAGCACTAAACTATAATAATTAATTAACAATGGGCTTATAATGCAAAATTTGTGATTCACTTCCGTGATTGTTAATCTCGGTCTTGGCACTGGAAATGTTCACATTGTTTTGTAGATTCCTGCAGATGGATAAGCAGGACACGTTCACTAATTAGACAAATTGCGGAAAAGTGGTGAGAGGAGTGCGCGAAGGAGGCGAACGGAACGGCGACGTAACTCCGGTTCGGAAAATGCCAAATGGAAAATGTGAAAATGTGCGATCGCGCGTACAAAACTCTCGCCTCGACGAGATCCAAGCGCCAACTTCACAGCGCTCCAAATGCGCAACAGAAATTCAAACCAAACTGCAGAACTGCAGAACCTACGACAACTACAACTACAACGACAACGGCAACGCCAACAACGACGGAGCGCAAGAAAAGAACAAGAATAAGAAGAAGGCGCGTGCGTCTGTGTATATGTGTGTGGTGTGCCTATCTGTATGTATGTGTGTGTGGAAAGAGCAGGAAAATAGAATGTGTGGCTGCATGGAGTAGGAAAAACTTTTGTAGCGCCAACGTTTGAGCGTCAACAGCGCTGGGCCCGAGGCTGACTCAGAGGCAGAAGAGCAGCAGCAACAACAACAGCGGCAGAATGCGAAGGGGGTGCTGTTATTGCTTCTATCTTTCTAATCTGCAAACTACAAGAATAACAACAACAACAACAACAACACGCATTGGCACTCTCGCTACATGTTGTTGTTGTTGTCGTTTCTTTTCTTTTTTTGCTGCACTTTTCCATTTGCCAAGATGATTCTGTTCCTGGTTGCTATTTTCAATTTCTATTGCCCGTGGGCAGTAGAAGCAACTGCTGCAGCGACGTTGACGTCGACGCCGACGCCAACTTCAAGTGCACACACTCCACTCAAGATCAATTTCACACACACTATGAAAGCCAACGGGCCGAGAGAGAACCGTTACAAAGTTTGCACTATGCAACGAGAGAGAGAGAACGAAGGAGAGAGTGCACAGGCAGGAGAATAGCAAAGTCAAAGAACTTTTGCGTCTCTTTACTGCGCTCTCACTGCTCGCATGCGTGTATGTAAAAGAAAGAGAAAGAGAGAGAGAGCGAATTCTATAATGCGGAAGTAAAAATATTGCATTTGCACTCAATGCAGTTGTTATTGTTGCTCTTAGCTGTTGTTGTTGCTGATGTTGTTGTGGTTGCTAGGCAATAGAAAGTGCCAAACGAGTTTTGGGCCTTAGATTTTTAAGCAGTGCTTTGTACTGGCAAAACTTCTGCAAGACGCCCGCAACATAGCGGAAAGAACTTTAAATGGAGAAGAACGGGATTGAGTGGAATCCAGAAGAAGTACTGGAGAAAAGAGTTAATGTGACATTAAGGTTGTATTGTGTTTTCATAAATAAATTTAAAATAATTTTTATTGTCACTAAATCTAAATTTAGTACGACAGTATATGCAGTAATGGGTGCTAACATTTATCTAGCTTATTCTAAGGAAAGTAATTTCATTAAACAATTTATTCAACTCAATTCAATGCAATTTATAATTTTATAAATTGTATACTTTATCCAGTTTCTCAAAAAATGTTTTGACATTTGAAAAATTATCTTATTATGTATCATATCTACAGATCCTACAGGTATTCCTTAAAGCATCATCCCTACTATCCCTAACAGCACTTCCCAGCCGGAAATTCAGGCATGTGGTGATCGAATTCTATACGGCCGCTGTACAGAACGTGTCAGTTTTAAGTTGCACATCCCTGATTCTGCAAACTTTCATGAGCGCGCTCTGTAGTCAGAATCGATCGTCTCTAAGTGTGAAATCCCCGCAGCAAAGTCCGCTATGAGTTCGCTCGTTTGCTTGAGTTTCTCATAGTGTTTGGTTGTACAAGACGCTGCTTAGAATCGTTTGCTTCGTGGTAAAAGTTCCCTGCAACAATGTCCGCTACGAACTCGAACGTTTTAGTGAGTTTGTCATAGCGATCTGCTGCAGAGAACGCTGCACAGAATTGTTTCTGAGCTGTGCGAAATCCCCGCAGCAAAGTCCGCTATGAGTTCGCTCGTTTGCTTGAGTTTGACATTGCGTTCTGCTGCAGAGAACGCTGCTTGGATTTTTTCTTTGTTTCTTTGTTTGTATTGACGTTTGTAGGGTTGTCATAGGGTTTTGCAGCAGTTATTGCAGTGTACAAAAAACTCGATCAGCTACATTTTGTATGCGTTGCAACCCTTTTTGTGTGTATTTCTTGCAGTTTTCTTTTGCGTTTTAGTTAAGTGTCAGCTCGTCTTGCGTAAACAACATAAGTGAAGCGGTAAGTTAAATATATTTATTGCGTATTTTAATATAATTTATAAATAAAACACAATTAATATATTACAGTCTACCACATTCGGCAGTGCTACTGTTTTGTATATACACACAAGCCAGGTAAATAAAATACAAAACACATAAAATATTACATTTGTAATTATTGTTTGTTTTTTCTTTCTTTTCAGTGTTCTTATATATCTAAATTAGTTTAAGTAATTGTCAGAATGTAATAAAAGAATGTAAATCAATGTTTAAATAAAATTATTAATTAAAAATATGTATAAACATTTTATTTCTACTGCCGTGCAGATTTGCCGCAGCCTAGGGGTGGGGCAGCTCAATAAAAATTCCAACCAGATTTCATACTAGAATCAGCCAGAATTCCAACTAGAATTTTATACAGCAGAAATACGCATACAGAAAAGTATGCAGCCGAGCCTTACGAAGAACTCACTAAAACGTTCGACCTCGTAGCGGAACCTGCCGCGCGGTTTTCTAAATTTCCTACAGAGAATTGTGGCCACGCATGTATAAAAGCGAATGAGGGTTTTACACGAACTCGGCGCGCAGAACTGTGAGCGCGCTGTACGAATTCTGTACAGTTTTCTGCGACAAATTTACTATTGGGTTTCAATATTCCTTTCATCTTGCTGCCTACCTCCGTCTTGCACATTCAATCGATGGCACAGGGAAATAAATCGACAAAAATTGAAAAATCACCCATGTGCTTTATGCGCACAATTTTCCCATTTCGCAACGGTCGCTGTCGCAACCGCCTCACACATTTTCCATAACGAATGCCTGGCACAAAAGAGAAGCAACGAAAGTCAATGATCAGCGTGTGGCGGCAGAGGCAGCGACTGCGGCTAGTTTGCTATTTTTCCAACGGCAGCGAAAGCAACAGAAACTGTAAATAACAAGAAACGGCAACAACGACGCTGTCGCCGACGACGACGCCAACGCTAACGCTAACGCCAACGAGGATCGAAAGCGAAAAGTCAACGACAATGGCAACGGCAACGAAGACGACGGGCAATTGCTTCGTAAAGACGACGAGCAAACGAAACGAACGAACGAACGTGCGAGCGCCCGCCCGCCGCCCCCAACAAACGTAACATGTTCGATTGCATTTGCCTGATAAAACCTGATCTCCACACACACACACACACACGCACACACATACGCGACGCCATAAGACACGCGACGTCGCTGCCGACGTCGACGAACCAGGAAGAGAAAAATGAAAATGCCGCTCACTGGCCCAGCAGCAGCTGCTACAGCAGGCATTGATTGTGTAATCGCTTTGAGTGTATGCGTGTCTCTGCGAGAGAGTGTGAGCGAGCATAAGCATCAGAGTGTATAAGTGTGTGTGCTTTGAGTGAGAGTTATTTGCTGGGAGGCCCCTTCACCACATCCACGTGGCCTGTTGTTGTTGTTGCTGCTATTATTTTGCCCATTGCCTATGCCAATGAATGACCATGCCCATTTTCTGGCATGCGCCCATTGCATTTCACTTATCAACGCGGCGACGGCGGCTGCTGCTGACGCTGACGCTGTTACTCATTTTTTTTTTTTGCGTTTTTATTTGCTTGTCTAAGTTCAATGACTTGAGCAACGTCATGGGCAGCAGCAGCAGCAACAACAACAACGACAACAAGAACAACAGCAACAAAGTGGCGCAAATGCGTTTAGTTTTATTTATTTGCTCATTATTATGCCCCTGCTGCTAGATTCTACAATTCTTGTTTACTTTGCACATTTTTTTCATAGTTTCTGTTATTGTTGTTGTCGTTCTCGTTGTTGTTCTTGTTGTTGCTCTTGTGGCTAGTTCACGATTGTTGTTTTGTTGTTGCTGCCTTTGCCTTGGTGCTTGACTGATATGATGGCATCGAAGCTGTAAACAAGCTATAAAGTAGGCATTAGAAATTATCACTGGGAGTGAGAAATTATGACTTTTCAACTGGATTAAAAAAAAAGTTGAAAAGAATTTCGAACTGAATTCAATTTAGAAATGGATTCGCTTTGAATATAAATAATGATCATTAATTTACTTAGCATGTTTCAGCGTCTATCGCTAATAAAAAATAAGCAAATAAACCTGTTTTGACTATGCCCCAATTATTTTTAATTTATTTGTTTGAATATTTTACGTAGCATACTTTTGGGCGTATAGCTTGGGGAGTTTGTGATTTCAAGAACAATGCTTATAATTAAATAAAACCTATTTTAAGTTTTCACTGCAAATATTTTGACATTTTAAAAGTATTGGTGGCTTCGTATCGAGAACAATGACTTTTGAAATTTACAACTTTAATATTAAGTATTTATTTAAAAAGAAGATCATTTCATATTTGAAAACATTTTGATAAAATTATAAAACACAACGTGAAGCTTGCCATTCTTCTGGGAATCTGGGAATGAAGACATAAACCATTCTGCCAACTTATCAGCAAGCAATCTAACAGGATATTTAAGTTGAGTCTCCAAGGATCTTCAAGCTACATTAACAACAACATTAGCAACAATGAAAAAGAGCCACAGCCTCCCGCTGTTTGTGCCAGAATCTTTCCTGTCAGAATGGCAGAGCACACAAAAACCATACAAACGTCACACACGATGCCACAGCAGCAACAACAACAGCAGCAGCAACAACGACAGCAACACAACGATAACGGCCTAGAGCACAGATTGTTGCCTGTGGCATTCCTGGTCAACACTTCTAAATACGAGCATGTGTGTGTGTGAGTGTGTGTGTGGCATGTGGCACCAACCGCTGTTGCAGAACAAGCTGAAACCCAAACTCAACACAAAAGACATTTTGGGTCGTACCACGTCAGTGGGAGCCATGGGATGCAGTTGTGGAATGGGGCAGCAACCAAACGAGAGGCATGTGCAATGTTTGGCTGAATGTCAGCAGCCTCAATAAAATGTTGCGATTTTATTTGATGCTGCAGTTGTTGTTGTTGTTGTTGTTGTTGCCGTGCCTTTCCTGGGTCATGATCTGTTTCGTGAGAGAAACTGGGCAGCTATAAATAACAGAGCAAGAGCCAAAGACAAAAAAAAAATATAAAACTATATTAAAGCAAAGTGTAACAAACGTTTGAAAATACTCTGTAACAAAAGTAGTGAAGCGGGTGGCTTGGAATTTGAAGAAAAAAGAAGAACAGTTGGAGATAAACTCGGCAAGCTCTAAGTATAATTCCAGAAATGCTGGACTTCAGAGACTGTTATTTAATAGAAAATATTAGTAATAAGTATAGTTATTGCTGTTATGGATAAAAAATCTCAAGGAATTACTTAGTAATACATTGCGTAAGGAAATCGGTTAAGTTTTGACAAAGTTAAGAGAGTTCAAAGTTTTTTCAAAAGTTTTTGACTTTGTTTGAACAAAATGAAAGTTACCAAATTAATAAAAATGATGCAGAATCAATTTAAGGGCCATGGAAATCAGTTAAGTTTTCTTAAAGCTATCGTTATTAGTTCTTGAAATATGTACAAAGATATACGTATTAAAATGGAAAGAGGATATAGTACTATAAAAAAAGCCATCTTATTAATTGACTTTGATATACACTTTCGAATCGTTTCAAATATATTACAGACTATCTGCTAGTTGTGTCTTTATATACAAGTTATTAAGGTATACATACCCAAGAAAATATCGCTGGAAACGGAATGCGAACTCAGCGATGAGGTGTGTCCGTCCGATGGACTTTGGGGCGGTTCTCGCAATGGGCTGCTGGGCGTTGTGGGTGGCGTGTTGAGGCAACGTTGACTGCCCAAAGTTCCACTTGCAGTTGTTGTTGTTGTTGTTGTTGTTATCGCTTCGCTTGTTGTTGCTGCTGTTGTTGTTGTCGGCGTATCGGTGCTACGAAAATAGGCACTTGCAATGGAGAGTCTGCAAAACAAAAGACAGAAATGCTAAATTCATTTCGAATTCAATTTCATTGTCAATGTCAAATTTAAACGAAATGCAATTATGCTGCCGACATGGCCTCATCAATTAAATGATTAAATGATTATCCTTAGCCAATTGTTTTGGGTTCCTTTCAACCTGCTTCTTCTTTCTTGCGTAGACTCCTGCGTATATCGTTATTTATTTGCCTTTCACATCGCGCAGGTCACGTAATTGATTGGAAAAATGGCCATTCATGTCGAGTGCAGTCGAGCAGGGCCAACTGCAGCTGCTCGACTAACCAACAGCCCCAATCCCAATCCCAATCCCGAACCCGAACTCAACCCCCATCTCAGTGGACTGGCATACTTCTTGGCTCGTTATTGCACGTAATTGGCCATTTTCCTGGCAGTCCGGCACGGAATTTATTGAATATCAACGATTGTGGGCGAAAGAAAGAAAAGAAGCGGGAGACTGGGCAAACAGTTAACAACGTCAGCCACATTGATCGATAGTTCAGGCAATAAATAGCTGGTTAAAAGTAGAAAAAGGGTTTGTCGAAGAGTTCGCTTAAATATTTAATACTAATTAGTTAAAGACTTTGCTTCAAAATAGACTCCCTTCACTTTCAATCTTCAATCATTGAAAGTTTCGCTTTAATGCACTTTCTCATTACGCATACGCACTGTGGTCGATGCGGTTTTGTTGCCTTTTATTACTCATACGCACTGCAGTTCCTCCCGTTTCCATTTCCCATTCCCCTTGTCTGCTGACTTCACAAACCAATTTATATTTGCGGCATCCTTTTTTGTCTGAAAGCAGCCATAGAGCGACTTGCAAATACCCTGTAACTGGTATTATCACTTGTTTACAGACTGCATATACCCCTTTAGTTATCGCTTGCAACTACGGGACACTTTAAAAATCAATATGCGCTTTATATGCCCATCTCCTAGGACGCAACCATTGCATCTCCCTTATCCCCCTCTGCTCCATCACACATGTTTGATATTCTATGCCTCCACTGAGCTTTATTGCATTTTGCTTTGTCGCTTCTCCACTGATGTCCTCAGCTCAGGCATTTGGAATTCCGTGCCGCCAATCTGTCCCCACTTCTCGCCCTTTCTCTTTCCCTCCCTCTGTCTGTGTGCCTATCTTGTAGTTTGCTTTTACAATATTTCCACGTTGTTATGCACTTCACACAAGTGCTGCATCCCAACAAGCACTCGAAACAGAGATTGTACTCGTAGTTGTGTCGTCTGTCATTGTCTAGGTTGTTGTTGTTGTTAATGTTGTCACAATATTTTCGCTTTTCGATGCGCTGCTCGAAAGCACAAGTGAAATATTTGCCCATGTGGCGTTTTAGTTTCTGCCAGAGAAGCTGCTTTTCCATTTCCCTATGTGTATCTTTGTGTGTGTTTCAGTTTTCCTTTTCTTTCTCTATGGTTTTGTGTTGAAATGTGCAAAATTGAACATTTGATTTATGCATGGGGTACAAAAGGGAGAAGAATCAACCAGAGAATCGACCGTGTTGAGATGCAGAATCTCATCATTTTGAATGCCTGGCGTCGCGTCGTCTCCTGCTTTCCTGCCTGCCACTTGGTTCACGTCATTTTCACATTTGCACTCATCAACACCATCAGCCTTCTACGTGATACGGGGGCGTGGCATGCCGGCAAACAATGGCAACAGCAACTACTGAGCGAAAGTTACTGCGGCTTTTGTATGGTGTGTCGGGGGCAGGAAGTAGGTTAGTGGCTCACTCGTCAACCAAATGAGAATGATGAGGAGCAACTGCAGCAGCAGCAACCACAACGCAGCTCCTGGATGCTAAAAACTTTTGTTATATTATTTTCACTTTTTTTGTTTTGAATATATGAGACACAAAAGGCACGTGGGTGGTTGGCACTCGTGCCTGGGCAATTGTTTGGTTAATTAAAAAAGAGAAGGAAAAAAAACGAAAGGAAAACAGAAAAAAGCGAGAGCATAAAAATTGTGGTGCTCAGGTGTGGTCTTAAAAATGGGGCACATGCTTCTACAAATATATATAGAGTTTATTTATAAACACTAACCTGGTTTGCTGTTCGTGTTGTTGTTGTTGTTGTTGTTGCTGTAATTGCTCGTTATGATTCAAACGCTTTGAGTTTGAATACTCCATGGGTTGCCGGCCCTCAAGGGGGCTGGCCGTTGTTGAGTGCAAGCACTAAAATACATTTAAACAGCTGCTGTTTGTTCGCTCAGAGAGGTTCAACAACAACAAACAAACAACAATGATCAATCTATGGGGGCGAAACTTTTATACGCTGCGCCTAAAAGATGCCATGCAATTTTTCTTGCACTTTCACTGCGGCGACTTTTATTTCATTTTGGTTTCGGCTTTATTTTTTAAGGCAAAGCTTTTCCACATCTCAAGCACAAACGAATATCGTTATTTGTATAGCTTTTCTTATTGAATAATTGAACAACTACTATTAACTAGCGCTCACTAGTGTTTAATGTTTATTTTAGCGCACACTTTTGTTCAATCGTTGGATTCGGCATTGCGGAAATGCTGTCGCTGTTTGTTGGTTGCACTCATAACTGGCATATAAAACTGTAAATCGGCTTTTGGACACTGCAACGTTGCCCGCTGCTGTTTGGAGACCGAGCGACCAGCCTCTGGGCCGAAAAGCACGACGACAGCGACAACGGCAACGACAACAAAATGCAGCAAAACTTTTTTAAAGCTGCAACGGTACAAACACACGTACCAATGCAGGACAGGCACAGGATGTACCGCTGAACGCAGAGCGAAGAGCCAACAAAACAATCACATGGTGTAAGCTCGCCGCAACAACAACAACAACAACAGCAACGGTGCCGCAAAAACATAAACAGAGAGCCCAGTGCACGGTTGCCACTTAAAAATATCTGATTCAGCCAAAAAACAAACAAAAAATGAGCCAAAAAGGCGCAAAAGCTCCGAATGTTAAGTAACATTGCAGCACTGTTAACGCGTACAACACTAACTCTTCTCTGTTAGTATGCAAGTGTTAGTGACTTTTTCTCCGCTAATGTGCTAGTATTAGTGTCTGTGTGAGTATTAGTGCGCGCCAAATTTGAAGTGAAAATTTGCAATTTTCCAAAATCAATTAAAAATTCAACAAAAACAATTTGAAAAAAGGAAGAAAATCCAAAATTCTGTAAATTAGTCAAGTTCAATCTAGAGTTGGTTTGGTGCCGTTAGCTCTTCGCGTGGCGAAGTTAGAAAAAGTGCAAAAAGTAAGAAAATTGTAAATTCGAGAAAAGTCCAACAAGAGTTCTGGTGAAAGTTTCAAAATTCTAGTTTAAAAATTGAAAAAGTTAGTTTTTCGGTGGCCGCAAATTCTATGAGTTGAAAAACTAATAGAAATGGGGTAGAAACTAAAATCGGGTGACGGGCGCGCAGAACAGCGCTTACATAGCAAGTAGATGGCGCAGAAAACGTTTCTAGCACAGTTTAGGACAGTTTAGAGCGGTATAAACATACCTCAAACGAGCGGTACGGCTAGCTATTTGGTATGAGTTTTAATGGCCGCTTTTTTGACAATGAGAGAGAGGAGGAGAGAGCGAGTGACAAATGCGCTCGCTCGCTCATCATTCAATTCCGTTTTAGTTCTTCTTTTCAACAACAAACAAACAACAATAGAAAAACCTAATTCTGAACTAATAAAAAAGGAGCCAATTCGAAAAAATAAGTGCCATTGCGCCAACAGGACAAACAAGAGCCAGTTTTGGCGCAAAAACGACAATTGTGGCAACCGTGGCCCAGTGTCAAGCCGACAAAGCGACGAGAGAGCGGCGAACGAAAATGACAGCCGCGAGAGCAGTAGAAAAAATTCAAATTCACATAAATTGCATTTATTTTTAAAGTTCAATTATCTTTGCAATGAGTTTTTATGTTAAACTAAAATTAAATAAAATGACATAAATGGCGTTTTAAATGCCAAATGTTTGTGCTCTCCCAAAAAGTTTCGCACGCCGGCGCTCTCTCGCTCTCTCACTGCACTTGTGCTGCTTTTGCTCTGCCCACGCGCTGCAGAATCGCGTGCACATAACAAAAATGAGGTCAGGGCCGTTTTGCTCACGCTGACTACCCGCAACGCACGCACACACTTGCACACAGCCATACAAGGAAAGCTTTCAAATTGTTTTGTTTTTTTAGCGGCAAAAGCTAAAGAGAGCTCTAAAATTACTCTCGCAGAATGAAAAGTAATCAACAACTCAAAGAATCGTATACATTTTTAAATTTCGTTTTTATGTAGGTACACAAATTTCGTTTAATCATTAGTAACAAATATATATGCTGTATAAATACGTACTTTAAAAGCTTAACTGTTAATGTATTTATAAAATCAACTTAAAACTTATACAAAATCGAGCACCGTCTAAACATAATCGAAATTCATAAGAACAAAACGTGAACAGGATACATAAACACTACACACAGAAAGAGAGAACACAAAAGACAACTTAAAAGCTTTACCTGTAAATAATTTCAAAATTGACTGTAGATTTAAGGCACTTGCGGTGTCGGTTAGATTCAGTTAAGTTTCAGTTTCAGTAAATTAACACAAAGTAGTATAATTATAATTAGTTGGCAAACACATTAATGGAGCATTTTCATCCATTTTTTTTTTTGTAAACAGGCACATTTTGGCTTTGTAAATATGTTGCATTTACAGCGCAACTATTTTTACTCCTTTTTGGACTGTGCGCGATTTGGATTAGCGCTTCATCTTCTCCAGAATTGGCACAACCATGTCGAATTTGGGCCGCTTGCCCGGATCTTCATTCATGCATATCGAGATGAGCTTAGACATGTGCGATGAGGTGCCAGGTGGTATTTTGACCCTCAGTCCCTCCAGGGCAATCTTCATGCCACACTCCATGGGCGACCATTCGGCAAAGGGCACCTCACGTGTGGTCAACTCCCAGATGAGCACGGCAAAACTCCACATATCGGAGGCCTCCCAATTACGATCCGCCGGCTTGCGTTGCAGCGCCTCTGGCGACATCCAGGCCGGCTGATAGATGCGCCCCTTCTCCTGGAACGAAAACTTGGCGTCGCCCATGTTAATGCGTGCCGTCAGATCGTCGTCAATCATAACGTGATGACTGTTCAGATGATAAGTCGGTATGATCCGTTCCAGAGAGTGCAAGAAGGCCATGCCGCGTGCAATATCCAAAGCAAAGTGGACGGCCTGACTGGTGTCCACCACAACGCCCGAGGCGCCATGCAACAAATTGAACAACGAAGACCGTGGCATAAACTAAAAATATATTTAGCTTTAAAATGTATCGTTTAGAATTTGGACAATCCACATTTACCTGACTAATAACGACCAGATTAGGCGGTGAATTGCAGGCACCAATGATGGGCAAAATATTGGGATGCGAGAAGATGCGCAGCTTGGGAAACTCCTCGTTGAAGTCACGCGAAATGCGTGACGTGCACTGACGCACAGCTAGAATCTGTCGAGGAAACCGTTCAGTTATAGCCCAATTAAGATTGGTTCAGTACAGTACCTTGGCAATAACATCGTTCTTTTGCCAGCGACCGCGCCACGTCTCCCCGGAGGGCGTCACCGACAGTTTTGTGTGCAGATCGAGATCGCCCATGCTGATGCCCTTAAAGCGCGACAAGGTTGCGTCCCGAGAGCGTGTCTTCATGCCCAACCAACTCTGCTCCTTGAAACTGATGACCTTCATCTCCTGGCCACTCTTCTCGGCCAGATCCTGCATGCGTTTGCCCAGACTCGGCTTGGCCTTATCAACGGGCGTGTGTCCATCCTTATTGGCAATGCTGACCAATGCGCCGGCATTCAACAGATCCTCGCATATCATATCATAGCCCCAGAAGCAGGCATAGTGCAGCGGTGTGTTGCCATGCTCATTCACAGCATTCACATCCGATCGCTCGCGGAGCAACTGCGTGAGTCAATAAATTATAAATTGGTGTGTGTTTATTAGCGTCAACATGAAATCACTCACCATTTGAACCACATCGCGATGACCGTGGGCGGCTGCCAGATGTAGGGGAATGTCGTCGCCCATGTTGGTGGCATTGACGCGGGCGCCGCGTTGTAACAGCGTCTCCACAAGCTTGGCATGCCCCTCCTTGGCTACCCAGTGCAATGGACTGAAGCCATGATCATCGCTGCAAGTATAGAGAGCGTGCCAAAGAGAGTGAGAAAGAGAGAAACACACACAGGCGTACATTCAGTTTGATTGTTTACACAACACAAGAATAAATCATGACGTCACTCGTCGACACATTCAGCCTCAATTGGTTTTGCTCATGAGTAGCCCAAAATAGCAAATAGTTGCAAGATATTTAATGTATTTTCTAGCCACATGCTTCTAGGGCTTATTATCAAAAATTTACATTGACTTTAAAGCATTTAAGCACGATTTTACCCCAAATTCATATCATGCTCGGTCTCGTCCAGCCAGAGGCGCACTTGAATTGAGTTGCCCTCGCGGCACCAGTGAAATATATCCTCCATATTTATACTCTACGCGTTTATTATGCACTTTAACAAAGTTTTAACCACGAATTGCACTTAATTTACATTAAAAAACGTTTAAAAACTGTAAAATTGCAGCAGTTGTTATGTTGTGGGCTGCAAAATCTATCGACGGCGCTATCGATTACTTGATAAAGCTGTATCGAGTCGATCAGATTTAGTTCAATTGAACTATTCAATTAAGAGAATAAACGAACTAAATCTTTGGCTCTAGTTCATTTAGCGCCTTGTTCAGTTTTAGGTCCATCTATCGACAGTTTTAACAATGTGACCGCTTTCAAGAAAGAAACAGCTGATAATGGTCATTTCCAGGTGAATGCCAAAAACGTGCGTTTCCAATGCACCGCATTTGTTTTTGTTTAAAATAAAGTGTTTAATTGTTAAATTAAGCAAATATTAGAACAGCATTATGAAACTTAGTACGTATAATTTCCTCACTTCGATGGCCATCAAGGGTGTCAAGGTTGGCTATCCACTGAAGCTGACGGTGAGTGCTGCAAGCTTTGTATTGATTGTTTCATGAGTTTGAGATGTTTTCTGCAGATCAGCAAAAAGGATGTCGTCGAGAGTGAATTTAATCCTGTATTTATAGAAAGGCTGTTGCCCAAGCTGGACTGGTCAGCCATATATGGCGCAGCACAGGTGGTGAGTGGAATAACTTTTGCTATTACAAACACGTCTGAAAGGCTACAATTGAGTGTGTCCGACTGTGAGAAACCCTGTATTTATTCTGTAAACAACTAATACATAGACAAAGAAATCCCGCTTCGTACGTTGTAGCTTCCGATTTAATTATTATTAAGTGTGCCATTGCGATTTGTGACCCTTTCTTAATAAACTCCTTGTTCCTTTTAATAAATCTCTATCTAAATCTCTCCCATTTCAGGCGGAATGCGCTGAAGATATTCCAGAAACGCAGCCCGAGAACATAACCGAGAATGAGCAGCTGCTGCAGAAACTGCATCACTTGTTGTTCGAAATTGATGTGCTCGAGGGTCAGCTGGAGTGTCCGGAAACTGGAAGAGTGTTTCCCATAACCGATGGAATACCCAACATGCTGCTTAACGAGGACGAAGTATGAGAAAGTCCCAAATGTTTGTACCAAACACGCATATTACTAAGTTAGTTAGTTTTAAATATCGATTTTTATTTCAAGCTGCAAAGTTTGTCCATAAAAAATGTTGTTAATACGACCACCAAAATAATTATAGATTGGATGGAATATGTGAGTGTGTTTGGATGTGCACGGTATACTTAAATATTAACGATTAATACGAGTATGTGTATTTTTCTTGGATAAACACTTGGAGCAAAATGCGTTACGACATGTAAAAAGTTAAGTCTGGTTTAGTGGAGGGCAGCTTCAACATTTAAGGTTTTTTGGCACTCGAAAGGACATCGCTCTGAATCCTAATTATTAATTGCATTTAATGTTCGCATAGATGCTGCCCTTGGCCAATTCCTTTTTGGCGCCTTTACAGAGTTTTTCATTCCGTCCAATTGGCTTATAATTACGTTCGGCTGCCAACAAATTGGCATCGGGTCCTTGGGGGGCTTGTTTCTGTGCTAGCGCTGTGTTCGGACCATTCCAAGTGACGTAATCAGCACTATTCAAGGGAAAAGTTGTTTTAAATTTAATTATGCTTAAAGTGGACCGACTTACAGCAATAGATTCTCATCGGCGCCTTTGGTCAACTGGGAATTGGGACCCAAAGTCGCCATGCGTTCGATAAGTGATTGAAATTCAGCAGATTCCGAATTGTGTGAATTCTCCAAATGCGCAGCAAGCTGACGATGTCTGTGAGAGAACCAATAAAATTAATTATTTTTAAATTATTTACAGTTTTTTGTGGGTTTAATAAAGTTAGCATAGAAATCAAAATAAGCAGTTAACGTGCAAAGTTAAAGAGCAATCTTAAAGCATGCGCAAAATGTAACAAAACGAAACGGTAATCGGTTAAAAGGGTCTTAACGGTTTTATGGGCATACTTCAGTGAATCGGTTTTGGCGCGCGAGCGACACTCGATGGCCTTCGTTATGGAGCTGGCCGAGGCGGATGCTAAGGACGATGACGTCATTGATGTTGTATAGGAGGAATAGGTGCTAGCATTGCTGTAGTTGTTGTTGTTGTGGTTGTTGTTGTTGTTGTTGCGGGATGAACGTGCCAGGATACTTTTGGTGGTCAAACGCTCATAGCAAGGAAGCTGTGGTGACTGTGAGGCAGGTGAGACATATGAATGTGATGATGATGCACTTGATGGTGATGTCGACTTCAGCTCCTCCTCCTCCTGTTGCTGTTGTTGTTGCTGCTGTTGTGGCTGTTGTTGTTGCTGCTCCTCCAGGGGGGAATTACTAAGGATAACCTGTGTGGTGGCCGTTGTGGGTGTCGTGACATTGATGGATGGCAAATGACGATGAACCTTATGTGGTTTGCTGTTGATCATGATCATGATGATGATGATGATGTTGGGCAGTGGGCGTGGCAGCGCACATAGCAAACAAGCAAAGGTGTAAGTATGTGTGTGTGTTTGATTGTGTGTGTATGTGTGTGCGTGTAGCAGCAACAAAGGTTTACAGAGAAAATAGGCAATCGATTAACAAAACTGATAAAGCAGCACAGTCTGAGTCTGAGGTGGAATGGGAATACCAAAAACGGAAGCTTCTCAGCTCAACGTTCTCAGCTCACATTACTTACCTGTGTGTCACAGATGATCCACCATCCACCTGCTCCACTGCCAACGTCTTGCAGCTCTCCTGTGCCACGCCCCTGGCTGTGGCATGCTTCTTGTTGCGCAGCTCATCCTCGTCCTGGACAATCTGCAGGATTTGCGTGGCACGATCCTCTGCATAATTCACCGACTCGAGAGCCATCAAAATAATGCGCTCTGCAACTTGTGGATACTTCTCCTTGAACAATGCTTCCACTAGGAAATAGCAAAAGAGTGTTAATAAAAACATAGAAAGTATAAAATCCTTAAACTTACTGTCTGTCTTCTCCTCTGCCGTGTACTCCTTGGGACGCAGCGGAATGTGCTTGACTCCCTGATCGTTGCCTGCCTCCTGATCCTGTCCCAGCTGCGGCGGTCGATTGTTGGGTCTGTGAGGCTGTTGCATGTCCCTCTTGATATAGCCCAAAGATAAGAGCTTCTCCGAGGCGAACTGCACATTGTTATCCGCATTGGCCAAGGTGTCTAACAGCAGCATCTCATCCGCCTTGGGAAATATGTTCTTCATATATCTGAGAAAATGATAAAGGCATTTTAATCGATTGCTTATATTGTTAAAAAATGTGGAGGAGAAGAGAAGCTAGCTTAGAAAGTACTACGAGCGATATCCGAGAAGAAAAGCAATCTTTTTTTAAGGGAAAGTCCTTAAAATGTTAAAGCAATGTTAGTAGAGGTTGTTATTGTAGTGTTAACAGTGAGTCGTTAAGTTAAAATGGAGTTAACAGAGGTTGTTAATGTGACGCTATAATAATAATGTTAGATTCCATTAACCGTGTTTTAATTTAAATTTAATTGTGACTTTTTCTGGAGATGTTCCTGTCACTTTAACTGAAAGTAATTATGTTAAAATTATTTAATCTATTTAAGATGTGATCCATCGACAGTATTAATACTGTTCAAGTGCTTTAACATATAATCATCAAACATTTCTGCGACAGAAGGACACGGAAAATTGAGATATTGAGTTTGGATAACGCCTTTGTTGCTTTCCTGATTAATATGCCATTAGTTGATTGCTTCGCATCTCTTATGTATGTATCTTGGAACCAAGTCCTTGGCGCACCTCAATTTCATTTTGGGCGACGAGTGTGGTTTGGGCGAGCTGCGCCACTGTGGTGAACCATGCAGGGCTGGTGGTGCAGCACCCACCGCAGCAGCAGCTGCTGCCCCTTGTCCTTGTCCAGAAGGGGGGCCACTTTGCATGCTCATGAGACTACCGAAACGGCCGCCGGGCAGGGGACTCGCCGTGCGGGATGTGACTGTCACCCGGCTGGCGCCCATGTCCAGGCGACGCGCTGGTGGTGTCATATAGAAAGCAGAATTGCTGTGGAACAGATGACGCTGCGCGGGCGGGGTGACAAATGGACCTGGCATCGTCACCGGATGCTTCTCCACCTGCAAGGCGCTGATGACGACGGCCTCGCGATTATAGTAGCTGCTCAAAATTCGGTTAAATTTGGGGTTGATTAGTAAGCGGGGTTAGTGACATGTGGCAAGTGGCAAGTGACATTTGAGTAAGTGCAACAAGCGGCAGCGTGTCAGAAGATAGAGATACAAAATTTATATATACAAAGATTAGCAGGGATAACGAGTCTAGCATGGAGTGTGACTTCCTTGCTTACCGTTTCAGCAGCAAACGTATGTGATTCTCATCGGCAGTCGGAAACATATTTTGTATCTTGGTCACAACGGCATTTGTTTCGGCATGATGACTAAACGAGGTCTCCTGAATGGTGGAACGCCGCGACATGTTGGAGGCCAGGCGGGCACGTTGGAATGGCAACGGCGAGGACATTTCCTGTGCGAGCAAATCAATAATATAACAAGAAGAGTTTTTGATAATTCCATATACTATACATACATACGTAATACAAATTACATATTTAAAAATAAAAATAAAATAAAAAATTAAACACTCAAAAAAAATACGAATAATTAGTTTGTATTACAAATAAACATTATATCGACAATATTAATATTTCTACTGAATATAAATCTTCATAATTCTTAGATTTTACATTTAACAAATCAATATCAACATAATAGTTTCAATTAAAAACAAGTTCAATATTACTTGAAGAACAAACTTTTTTAAAAATACGAAATATATCTTTAAGTGTCCCTGTTGTGTGTAGCCTTACCAGTTGTCCCCGAGAGGAGGCCGAGAGCAGCGGGCTCGATGATAAATTGTGCAACGCGGGCTGCTGACGTTGCTCGCGCTCCTGGAAAGCGCGCACGGCCGTTAAATTGTTGCTGGGATACACGACGTGGTAGGGGGAGCTGTGGTGCGAGCTCTGTGTCATGGGCTGTAAGTGCACAGATTCAATTTATTTTGTGTTACTTAAACTAAGTGAAACTGAGTGGCATGCAACTTGACTCACCTGCAGCGCAATGGACTCTGTCGAGCAGCGTTCGTTTTGCAACTGCTTGTAGCTGCGTCCTCCACGCGGATCCTCCAGCTGCATGGCCTTGGTCAGATAGTTTATATAATAGCTGCAATGGGCACAAATGACAGTCAATTGTGTTGCATCATAAAAGTGGAAATCAGAGGCCATAAACTGGGACGACCCCCAACCGACAACCGACCGAAAGCTTCCAACGTCTGCAGGGGTTGATTTCTTTTTTGAGATGCTTCAACTGATGGGTTTGTTTGTCTGTCCTTCTGTTTGTCGGTCTGTCTGTCTGTCTGGTTGGTGGTGAATTTTCTCAGCTCACACATTGATGGCACATTTGGGAAATTTGCGGTTATTTGTGTTGCACGTATATTTAAAGGGTATGGAAAAGGTAAGACTCTAAACAGCGACACGTGCCAAGTAGCTGCCAAAAGGCAACCGGCAACATCATCACATTTGACAGCTAATCTTGGCTGGGATTGCAGCAGCAGCATCAGCTCAACTGGAGACGAGTCTTATGCCAAGTGGCCACTTGAATTTAACGTATGACAAGTCGCTGCTTAATTGCACACAGCTTCAGCAGAGGCATCAACAAATGTGAAGTTGAGAGACGAGCACAAGTTGCAGTCTGTCATTGCGGAAGTGACACAATTTATTCGTTTAAATGGGGCCAATTGACGTTGTGGGTGACTTTCTTAGCTTTAAGTGTTGTCAGAAGCGGCAAGTTGAAATTTACACAGACTTAAAGCACAGCCAAAAAGTATGCTAAGCACATTTGAAAGAAAAATAAATATTTTTAATAATTTTCGGCTTAGACCAAAAGTATGCTAAGAAAGTCGGAAAGCTAGTATGCCGACAACTTCTGTATTCTGCTATGAAAATCTAAAATTCTCTTTTTAAAGCAAACGAACGGCATCTACCACCTTGATATTCAGCACAGTCCAAAAGAATGCTATCAAAATCTAAAAGCCAGTACGCCGGAAACTACTGCAAACACAGTTCATTGCTTCTAGGCACAGCCCAAAAATACGCTTATAAATTTCAAAGGTCTGCATTCATTTCATGCTCAGCACAAAAGAGTGCTATGCTAATTTGGTAGGTTAAACGAATTCAAAAGCTTTGGCTGACTTTCAGTCTGCGCCCCATGAGCACCCACTGCTTACACAGTTTCAGTGAAGCCCAAAAGAATGCTACACAAATTAGGGAGAGAATACAACACCATTTACCGCATTGATTTTAAGCAAAGCCCAAAAGCATGCTAGGTAATTATGTTTAAGTCATCAGATATTTACTATAGTAAAAATGGATTTTGATATCGCAATTTGAGCATCTAATAATAACGTGCTATTTAAGGAGTTCGGCGAGGACACTTTATATTTAAGGCCTAGACCAGCAAAGCAATCAATTTTCAATCCATCCCCACGCGAGTTGCCATAGCATTCTCTCACACACAGCTTAAATGCCGCCGCCTAGAAGCATGCAATGGAAATTAAGCGCGTACATTGTAAACTGTACACAGTTTTCGCCGACCTCCCATCATTCCTCCTACCAACTGATACGTATCGTAAATTCCATTCTATGACATGCAACAACATTTCAACGGTTGTTTTACTCGTTTTTAAGTTGCATGCATAAATATTTATGGCGTTTTTTAATGCATTTTTGCGCTTACCAGTTGCCCGTCGCCTGATCATATTTACAGTCCCAGCCGGGCGGCAGTTTCTGATAGCCACCATGGCCATTGGGTCCACCTGCATCGCTCATATTGGATGCTCAATATTTGATATACGTATATCCTTTATCGTTTTCGTTCCTTTTTTATATGTATTTATTTTTTGCTGTTGAATATTTATGGGTATTTAAACAAGAATTCGCAGCTTGTTTGCCAACTGTCTGCAACCCCGAAAACTTTTGCTGGATTTGCCCTTGCCACTCGAGCTTTGTAGTTGTTGTTTTGTTGCTGGGGGTTGTAAACCACCACCAATACACACACACACACGGACACACAAATATCCAGTCACAACAAGCAAAGTTATTTTTGTTTACAAGGCGCAGCCGGAAAAAAAATACACCACGCACACACACACACACACGCATACACAGACACAGGTAAACGGAGAGTCGGCGTGCCGTTAGTGCCAGGATTTCTGGTTTCTATTCCTTGCTGGGGTTGTTGTTGCTATTATTTCCATTTGCGCCGTAACTGACAACCGCGCGTGGCAAGCTTTTAACGTCTACTGACTTGGCCAGCACGATAGTCGTGGCTTGGCTGCCTCGGAGATGCTGTGTGGGAGCGAGCTTTCAGTTTGGCGCCAAGCTCCAGTCAGTGTTGTTAAACGCCAGACAGTTGTAAAAGCTACAGCTTTGCTTTGAATTTCAGCTGAACTTGGAGTCAACATATTTAAACTTTACAGTCAGACAGACTGAATATACAATTAAATACATTTTATTATTGCAATCGATAAAGGACAAAATGGCGCTTCCAATACCGGAAATACGCATAACGCGTATAACGGAAACATACTTGGAGGATGCAATAGACGAGGCGAAGAAAGCGTCGGAGGGGCCACCCAAAATGACCAAGAAAGAAAAGAAAGCGGCAAAGAAAGAAGCCAAGCGTCTGCAGAAAATTGAAGAACAGAAGCTCGTGCTTCGCGTAAGTAAAGTCTCTTTAATGATATGGAATCTCAATTGAAAGATATAATTAATCCCTTCAGCATAGCTTAAAAACCGAACTGGAGCTGGGCAAGCGCATGGAGTTGCGTGGCATGGATGAATGGAATGCCATTGCCGAGGAGATAAAAATTATCGAGCTGCGTCAGGAGATGGTGCAGTGGGGCGAACGATCAGCGGAAATAATCGAGCATAAGAACGATCACATCCAGATGCTGCTCGATGACATGGAGCAGACCCAGGAACAGCATTCCCGTAACTTTTCCAAGACGATCGAGCTGATTGATCACATCGGGGACTGTTATCAAGCCATGCTCGAGAGCAGCAAGCGAATGTACGAACAGCAGGCGGAGGATCTGCTCAAGGAGTTCTACGACGAGGTGCATTTCCGCACCGAGGAAGTCGAGGCGATGCACGAGAACAGCGAGAACATAATACACGCCTCCAATCTATTCACTCGCGATCAGCTGAAGCTCGACTATCAGATCTATCTGGAACAGCGCGATCATTATGTCAACAAAGACATCGAGGCTCGATTCCAGATACGCGATCAGGTTGTCAAGAAAATGACGGACATGCAGCGTCAACTCAATGAATTTGTAGATTCCCTACACAATACAGAATTAGACGCGCACAAATACGAGAGAATTCGATCTCTGACTGAACGTCAACAGGCCTTTGTGGAGGAGACACGAAAGCTCGATGTGGAGGAGATGAAATACATTAGCTTGCAGAATGAGACTCAACGGGAAATGTTGCGCATTGAAACTGAAAACAATACCACGATCAATGATCTCAAACTGGAGTACGAATACTTTGCGAATGTCCGCAAAAAGATCGAGGAGCGCATGCATGTTGATCGTATTACAACTCACGAGAAGCTTCGCATTCTCAGCACCGAGTGCTACGAATTGACCAAGGTAATTGTTTTTGCTTCTCTTTGGTATTCCCTCTCCGTGAAAATCTCCCTTTTTCTTGTAGCGCTTTGAGAAGATCGTGAAGAGCGGAGAATTGCTCTTAGCTCTGTCGATCACCTGCAGAAAACTGCAGACTGAGTCGGAAAAAATCATTGTTGGCGGCGAAGTCGTTGATCCCATCGATATGGGCAGTCTTGATGATCATTTTACCTTGGAAACACTAGACATAAAGAAGCATGTCGACTTCACAGAGGACGAGCTTGTAGAGTTGAATAAGAAAATGAAAAACTTCTGGCGTCAACAGTCGATGGCACAGGCCCAAAATATGCTGTTACTCGAGGAGAAGCGTAACCTGACCGAGGAGAATCAACGCTACATTGACTTCATTAAGTCCATGTCCAAGACGGAGAATGAAGAGGAACTGCGCTCGGCAATGATCGTGAATCCCTGCATCCAGCCAACTCCATGGCTCTTTGATACTAACTGTCGCAACTTCAGATTGCGCATCAAGAAGGAATCGATTACGGCGGGACGAGATGGCCGCAGGATGGCGGCAAATGTCATTAACTCCATGGTCAATGGAACCGAACTTCTCACTTTTGGCAAAAAGTAGTTCCTAACATCAAAACATATAATTCCCACTTTCTGAAAAGGTACACGACTTTTTTGCAGCAATTACTAGGTAAAGAAGAAGGAATTTGATTCAATAATTGGCATTTTAGATGGATCTATAGCTATTCATAGCATACTTCTTCAAATACTTTCACTTTTAAACAGATCTCTTGCTGCTCTTGTTGTAGAAACTGTTTCAAAATTCTTCAAAAGCACCAATAACTCTAGCAGTAGAAGTTTATTCAAAATACTTTCTCTTGTAGAGAGTGAAAGCTTAATATATAGAAAAATCTTTAGCTTTTCGGCAGTAGAATACTTCTTCAAAAAACAACCCCAATTTTGGTAGGATCTTTAGAAATTTCGGCAGATAAATGTAGTACAAGATACCTTTCCCTCCAGCTTATCCAGCAGCTCCAATTACTTCAACTTCCAAATGGAAATCAAACTCAAATCAAATTTTGTTCGTTCTTTAAAGCTATTTATTAAATGTGATATCTTGATTCTAGCTGTATATCATATAAATGTAAAACTCTACGTTAATTTAGAATTTGTGGAGTGCAAAAATAAATTTGCATATCAAGTTTCTTTCGGGCTGTTTTTAACCCACTTTTAACTTAGGCACTAAACAAAGTCCTTTTTGGTCAAGCGAAATGCAGAAGCGTGAAGAAGAGAGTGGAAACTTCTCCAGCTCAATTGAAGGACAGTGGCTTGATCTTCAGTCTCTGGGCGAGAGATGTGCAGGTCTTCAGCTGATTCTCCAGATACTGAATGCCGCCAGCCGCGTCCACGGCCTTCATGTTGTTGCCCTCCTTGTCGCCGGCCAACAGCACGGGCTTGGAAGGATCGGTCTGGAAGGATTAAGAAGAGAGTTAAGAGTTGATCTATGAAGAATTAAGGATGCTTCTCTTACCGGTGTGACTCCTCGCAGACGTGAATTGAAGTCGCTCATGCGCTCCTCGAAGTCGGGCGCAAAGCAGTTGGGATCGACGGCAATGAAAACCTGTCCCAGATCTGCAGCTGAATTGGCGCCCGCGTGCGTCCATTTGCGCACCTGCGTGGAGTACTTGGCGCCGGACATGACACCCGACAAGATGTCCACCATGGCGCCCAGACCGAAGCCCTTGTAGCCGGAGGTGAGCTCAGATCCGCCCAGGGGCATCAGGCAGCCCGTGTTGAAGCCCAACTCGGCGTCGTTGGTCACCTTACCCTCGGGATCCTGAGCCCAGCCATCGGGCAGAGGAGCGCCCTTCCTGCGCTGGATCTCAATCTTACCCACAGCCACCGCAGTTGTGGCCATATCCAGAAGGAACTTGTCACCATTGGCGGCGGGAGCACCCAGAGACAGAGGATTTGTGCCAAGAGCAGCCTCCTTGGCACCCGTCGGAGCCATCAGGGGGGACGTGTTAGTCATGGACATGCCAACGAGGCCCTGTTCCATCGCCCGCATGGCGTACCAGCCAGCCATGCCGTAGTGATTGGATCCCTTGGCACAGACCCAGCCAACTCCGACATTCTTGGCCTTCTTGATGGCCAAGTCCATGCAGAAGTTGCCCACAACAGCGCCAAGTCCATTGAGTCCATCCACCCAGGCTGTCGAGGGGGTTTCCTTGAGTATCTTTGGCTCGGCAGCGCCATCTGTCGAGTTGATGGCCAGATCGTTGATGTACATCTCGAGGCGGTTCATGCCATGGCTAAAGTGTCCCCGATAATCGGCGGCAACCAGAAGCTCCGCCTGAGCCACCGCATGCTCCTCGGGAACGTTGACGGCCTTGAAGCAGTCGATCATAAAGCGACGCGACTCGGCGACTGCCACCAAATTGGCCGAGCTCGAAGCCGACGACATTCTTCGTGTGGAGATGGCAAAGTCTAAAACAACAACGACAAAAACAAATCCTTGATAAACAATGAATACGAACAATTCAAAAGAAGAAGCGTCAACGTTTTGCGTTCGTTCAGATCCGCGGCGAGTTTGCGACTGATTTTTGGCCTGGAGCTGCCCCTCAACGTCTAACAATTATAATTAATCTAGCAAATTCTCACACAAACACACACATATGCATGTAGACCCTAGAGAGCCCCCTCTCTTTTGAGTTAGAAACAACAAAGGGAGCGGGGTATTATACAATTTCTAGAATTGTTGTTGGTTTTTTTTTGTGTTTTTGGCAAACTTGAAATTTCTCATATCTTATTTCTGAGAGAGGGGCAGAGAGTGACTGAGGAGAACGAGAGAGGAAGCGTGTTTACTGAATACTTATCAGTCTAGCAGTTTGTACCAATATGTGTGTGTTTATATAGCTTGACGTTGATGATATGGAAACTAAGCGAACTCACAATCTCTTTATGCTAGACGAACGCGCGTGCTGCTAGTAAATTTTTTTTATTTTTTAAGAGGGTTCAATAGTTTTTTTTTGGCACGGAACGTTTAAAAACTGGTTTTATGTTAATATCACATAGAAATTAAAATTAGGTCAATATCATTAACCTATCATCTACTTGGGTCAAGGTTCATTACATTTTTAAAAGTATTATGCTGTCCTAAAAGGTCCCTATATCATCTAGCGGTCAAAGAAATTATTTCTTATTTTTTTTTTAAAGCTTAAATTGTTTTCAACCAAATAGTCATCTTTTTGAGATATATAGATATTATATTGAGATATGTATATCTGTAGCAAACCGAATATCAAAAGTAAAATTCAAATATTTATTTAACTGGGATTCAGTATTTAAAATCCAATTGGGATCATTTTTTGAGTTGAAAACCATTCTATATAACCCCGATATCAATTGCTTCTCAAACGAATTAGCTATTTGATGTATTAGTATTTTATAATATAGCACGATCCATTTTAATTGAGAAAGCATTATTCAATATATTAATTTTCTTTTGATGAATTGCGAGAGCATTATCCTATACATATACATAATTAGCTGTCAAGGGTATTTCATTTTCGGCTTTTCGTTTATAGATTTCTTTGCTAGGGGGCTCGCAGTCTGTCTATACACATACAAATAATATAAACATATACTTATACATATGTATATAGACTTGTTTATATTCAAGTTTATCAATTTCTCATGTGACTTTTATATGTGTACATAATGATGTGACTGCGACTGTAGTCGAGCTCAAGTTTTGAAAATTCCGAGAGTATGTGGGAAGCGGCAGCAGCGTCGAGTGTTTGTGTTCGTTGTTAATGACCTTGAACTTCAATTGCGGCGTTTGATATGAATGAAATACGTTAATAACAATTGATGGTAGAATTAACTATGCAATGTGGGTCTGCAATGTGTTGGATACGCACTATTGATTAATTGTAGCGGAAATGTTCTGAAACAATGAAACAATGATAATAATGAAGTGTATTACGAGTGCTCTGAAGTGTTTACTTGCCACATTTGTCACAACATTTACGGGGTGTTAACTTGTTTACATGGGCCACACCCACTTGAGTCCAGCAAGTTCTGTGCTGACCTCACACAATGAAAGCGAAAATTGCTGATGGTTGAGTATTAACAAACATGACTTAAGGCGGCCCAGAAAGCACTATATATAAAGCTGATAGCCATTGAAACCTTATCTTATCAGCCTGAAATTAAGAGGCATTCTTATCTATAGAACCATGGCCTGTTTTTTAGACTCCTAACAGCTGCTGTGGGTTTCTATTTTATTTTTTAAATATCAAATTGAAAATTTTTGAAGTTAATAATATTTACCAATACTATATTTTCCTATATTTACCTCGCTCCACCATTAGAAAGTCAAATATAAGTTTTTTTTTAACGTTTTTAGGTCAAAGTTTTTAATTTTCCCCTTATTATTCGTTTTAAAATAAAAGTATTTCCTGTGTGAAGTTTGCGTACAATGAACTTTCTACAAAGTTTAATTTTTTCTATACATATTTTAAAGTTTTGGTAAAATTTTGTCGGTGCATATTTACATAAGATATGGATCTATATCAGTGGTGTCCAAATAGTGGTGCCTTTATCAGTGGTGTCACATTTTGGACACCACTGATCTAAATCATCTACAGTTTAGATAAATGTCATTGGTTTTATGTTAAGTCTCTTGGCCAGTTCCTGGCAAGTCTTTAGCTGATTCTCCAAATACTCCAAACCACCCGCTTTATCCACGTTCTTCATATTCTTGGCCTCCTTGTCGCCGGCTATCATCACGGGCTTTTTGGGATCAGTCTGTGAAATTTACATATTAATTAAAGTAATTCTCGTTTATGCAATCTTACCTACAGGTTTGACTCCCCTTAGACGACAGTTGAAATCGCTCATGCGCCCCTCGAAGTCAGGTGCAAAGCAAGCGGGATCGACGGCAATGAAAACATGGCCCAAATCTGCCTTGATGTTGGCGCCCGTGTGCGTCCATTTGCGCACCTGTGTCGAGTACTTGGCGCCGGACATGACACCCGACAAGATGTCCACCATGGCACCCAGACCAAAACCTTTATAGCCAGAGGTGAGCTCAGATCCGCCCAGGGGCATCAGGCAGGCCGTGTTGAAGGCCAGTTCAGCATTGGTTGTCACCTTACCCTCGGGATCCTGAGCCCAGCCATCGGGCAGAAGAGCGCCCTTCCTGCGCTGGATTTCAATCTTGCCCACAGCCACCGCAGTTGTGGCCATGTCCAGAAGGAACTTGTCACCATTGGCGGCGGGAGCACCCATAGACAGAGGATTTGTGCCAAGAGCAGCCTCCTTGGCACCCGTCGGAGCCATCAGTGGCGAAGTGTTTGTCATGGACATGCCAACGAGGCCCTGTTCCATCGCCCTGAGAACGTACCAGCAAGCTATACCATAATGATTGGATCCCTTGGCACAGACCCAGCCAACTCCGACCTTTTGGGCCTTCTTGATGGCCAAGTCCATGCTGAAGTTGCCCACAACAGCGCCAAGTCCATTGAGTCCATCCACCCAGGCAGTCGCTTTGGTTTCCTTAAGTATTTCTGGCTTGGCACAGCCATTTGTCGAGTTGATGGCCAGATCGTTGATGTACATCTCGAGTCGGTTCATGCCATGGCTAAAGTGTCCCCGATAATCCGCACCCACCAGGAGATCAGCCTGGGCCACCGCATGCTCCTCCGGCACATTCACAGCCTCGAAGCAGTCGATCATAAAACGACGCGACTCCTTAATGGTCACCAATTTGGGATGTTTCTTCTTAGAACACGAGGACTTGCTACATTTGAGGACCACAAAGGCTGGGGAAAGGTGTCCTTAAGTTAAAGCTTAAATTAGAGATGGGCGCGTGAGGAAATGCATTTGTCACGACACAAAAATAAATCACACGCTCAATTTTGAATTTTGTCACGGCACGAGCTCAAATCCATTTCAGAAACGTCCCTAAACCAGTTAACTTATTAGGCTTAAAAAGGTTTATTTGATTTATCGATTCACATGTGTTATTACGGATATGCATTAATAATAAACCAGGTATAATCTATAGATACATTCTGTCCATATTTATCACACTACATTTGTCACCGCCTGTTTTGACTCGTGTATAAAAATGATAAAGCGTTAATTGAAGCAAAACGGGTTTTTCGGGGAGCCTCGTTAAGTATCGAGAACAAGTGTTCGGGTGTTCATTTAATGCGCTTTCAATTAGGCAATCAACTTGTCATTAGTAATGCCTGTCCGAACTGGAACAATGACTGAAACAGCAATTGAATGAAAGACCCAAAAACGTCACAGACAAATAAACGATATTTGATGAGTAAACTCGAAGACGCCCAAAGTGTATTGTGGTATATGAACATATGTATCTATTAATTGATAAATGAAGAAAAGATCTAATAATTTGTATTATGACGATGATATGATCACAAAACAGTTTGAGATAATCTAAAATGTAACTTTTAAAAATAAATACTATAAGCTGATAACTATTATTTAGCTGCGTAACTTTTCTTGGTAATATTTTATTGGGAAACAAAGTGCTTACAGTCGTTAAATTTTAGCTTATCGCGTAATGACTTCCCGTTGTTGCAAAAATAAATATTTTCACTTAATTAAAAAGCGCGCCCCCTTAAAAATTAAATGGCTTTCACATGTAAACAAACTGCCACTTGTTGAGTCGCATTCGAATTTGCTGATTTTATAGCTGTTCCACAAAAAAAAGCGTTTGTTTTAATTATAAATGTATAAATACAAATATGTATGTATATATATGCATTGCATATGTATTTAATTTGGCTGACTTTGCGTGGGCGGCCTACACAATTCGCAAGATTCGTAAGATTCGCGTCGATAAGAAACGGTGACAGCATACGAGTTCGAATTCGAATTCGAAATGCTTACGCTTCGTTGCCCGTTGGCGTAGACGAGGAAGGAAGCCCAGAGATAGGCATATATAAATCATAACGCATAGATAATAAACAATTGCTCGCGTTATTAGCATAATAATGCTTAAACTTACCGCTGTTATTTGCATTTGCTTTTGGCTCTGCTGCAAATGTTGTTGTATGCGCTGCTGCTGCAGCTGCGAGAACACGCCCACATGCCTGTTGTAATTGTTGGCGCCTTTGAAGTGTGTGAATTAACCGCCAACTGATGCTTGTGTGGGTGTTGGTAGCGATCGCACGACGCGAGCAGCGCAATGTCAACGACGCCATAGTCAGAGTGATTACGCTAAGCGCCACTCAAATAGCACATCTACGAATTTAACATTGAATTCCAAAAGAAAAAATTCCAAATTAAAGACGTGAAACTGAAAGACTTGGCATTTTTAATATTTAAATTCTGTACAATTTACAACTACTAGAGTAATGTTCAAGGGATATGCAATTATCCAATATTCTATTTTAACAATCACAAAACTGTATTTTTTAATAAAACTGTCAAAAGTGTCAGTAACCGTTATTTCTTATGTTTATTTATAATTTATTTCACACGCGTTTCTAATCAGCTGGTGTGGAGTGTACCGCGAAAATTAACTACAAAAAAAGATCAATAACAACAACACGATCACACAAACAAAGCCCAAAAACAGAAACTAGTTAAAGCGACGTAAGACGAGCACGTAAAAATAACATCAAGCAAATAGACAAGACAACGAGCTACGTAACGAACGAAGGGGCCAAAAGGGGATAAACAAGCAAAACAGCTGACGCAGACGTCGACGACTCTGCTGCCGTCGCCGCTTCTGTTGCTCTCAAGTTTTTTGCCTTTTGCCTTGCACTTTTTAGTTATTCTCTAGCCGCGTGTGTTTCAGAACGTTTTAACTGCGTTGAGCGCGTTTAAAGTTGTGATTTTTTTGGGAAGATTTAACGCGTCGTGTAATAATAATAATAATAACAATTACCCAACGAAATAGAAGACGAATGTTTATAGCGCGCCGGCAAACACAACAACTAACAACACAAATACTACGTAAAGTATTATTATGAGCACAATAAAATACAAATCGCAACTAGTTTATATTTGCACGCAAACAGCTATTTATGTAATTTGCCTGAAGCTACAGTAACAACAACAGCACAATTCGCATAAAACTACAATGTAGCCAACAACAAATCACAAGGCAGAATGCGTATATTTTCTTCTTATTTTTGTTTTTATTTAGCGCCTGGTCGCCTCTCGTGCTGCGTTGTCGTCGTTGTGCGTCGGAGCACCAAGTTGAACTGCCATGAACTGAATTGGAGGCGTTTGTAGCCGACGACGACGACGACGCTATCGCTTTTCCACAAGGTGCCCCAAGCGACGACTATCAATTGATGAGAAAGTGAAATTTAAATTGTATACAATTGCTCGCGCCATGCGTAGAAATGCGTGGAAGCAGGCACAAAAAGCAAACTAGAACGAGAGAGAAACAATTAGAGAGAGAGAGCGCGCATACAAACAAATATGACCTTGACAATAACCAGCAGACAACTGCACATTGAAAAACGTTTGCTAATTGTGGCAAATTAATAACAAAAACATCTAAATGCACTTTGTTAAGTTGATTGTGCAGTTATGTTTACTTTTTACAATGTGCAAAACAATTTAATTTGTTTATATTAGCAGTGGAGCTGCAAAACTATCGATGGCGTTATCGATATATCGGAGATTTCAGCGCCAACTGCAGAAAATTCAAACTTGCGTAAACAAGAGAATAGAAAAGCTTATGCGTCACTGTTGTTGTTGTTGTTATTGTTGATTCAGTGATATACTAACC
Source organism: Drosophila suboccidentalis (assembly GCA_037043435.1). Lineage (NCBI taxonomy): Eukaryota > Metazoa > Arthropoda > Insecta > Diptera > Drosophilidae > Drosophila > Drosophila suboccidentalis. Next base: position 779,343 of record JBAMBK010002328.1, read on the forward strand.
GCTTTATATGGTAATTTGTATTCGGTGTATGCTAATATTCTATTTCACCTGCTATGCACCATAATTATAATAATTATTAAATTCACATTGTTTATACACGTATGCAAATAGCAAATGTCAACCAGGTCGCGACTCACAACGAATGATTTCGAGTGTTTTCGAGTACTCGCTTGAGTGCCCCTATTAGCACATGCCACTGATTACGGTTGACAGCAGAGCCCAAGATAGATGGAGTCGCCTACGCCGCCGATGTTGACCATCAATATGGCTATAGCTTATCGGCAGCTCAGTTGATTTTTATGGATGCCCAGCAAAAGGGCATAACTGTTAGCTGTTAAGGAATCGAATTATAATCTCGACGAGCTCATTTTGGAGTAATTTCAGTTGCCCCCAGAGGCAAAAACAATAAATTACCAACAAATGTTAAAATAAACAAGAAATAAGTTAAGCTTTGGTACGTCGAAGATTTAATACACTTTCATAACTCTAAATTCATTTTTTAAATTCCCAGAGACTCGTTAAAATACAAACAAACGATCATGGCTTAATTATTTATTAATTAAAAATATATTTAGTGACATGATCATAATAACCTCTGCAAGGGTATAAGCAAACAAACAAACGATAACAAACAATAACACACACGCACACGCACGTAGGCAATCATATGTCATCATCATCATCAACAGAATGATGGCATATTATAGAACAGCAACAATGCTGAGTCAGAGTTGTCATCCGAAAGCCCCAATTGGGGCCGGATCCGACTGAGACTGCGACGCTGAGTTGGGCTTTGGCTTTGGCTGTGGCTCGTTGAGGTGCTTTCGCTTGGCACGCTCAGCGCATTCCATTCGAGTGCAGAACGCCGGTGGAGACAGTTGAGACAGCGCCACGCAGCTGTACGCGTCGATTGATTAATAATCAAGTCAGGGTGAAGCAAGATAGCGGCAAAGGGGGATAAGCCCAAAAAAATAAAAAGAAAAACAGAAGGGCATATCAACAAAAATACAACAGGCCACAATAACTAACAACTAACTGTGGTAACTTCTGGGTTTTTTGTGGTATAACAATAACCAATCGAAGACGCAGGCGAAACGCAACATTTTGCTAATTACTTTGTTTTTCTTTCGGTTCTGGTTCTGGTTACTCTCCCAACTGTTTTTAGCTTTGGCTGAAACATTTTAAAGCCAAAAGTTTTCAGTGTGTTTTCGTTTTGGCCTCGTGAAAGTTTCCACACTGCGTGCCACGGGTAAGTACTAAAAACTCAAATCAAAATTCGAGTTCTGTTTTTTTTTTTGGCATTGAAGCGTAATCAGCATACAGACAGACACAACCAGAAATAATTTCACTTAATTGCAGTTAACAAATTACAAAAATGGCCAACACGAACGTGAAAATCATCGAATCGAAACTCGACCTGTTTCAAGCACCACGAAACTATGCATTGGCACACGCCGTTGAATCATCATTCAGTGCAATCCGAGGCACCCTCGCCTGGCAGTTCGCCCTCATCTTTGGCGATGTGGATGAGCTGAGACAGCGCCGAGTCACCAGCGGCAACTGCGTCGTGTTGGAGCACAATGCACGATTTGTTTACTATCTGGTCACCAAGGCGAATCTCTATGCCACGAGCACATATGATGATGTCCAAGCGGCCTTGATTTGCCTGCGAGAGCATATGGTAAGCAATTGAGGCAATTACAGATCATCATGAATCAGCTGTTGAGCTTTAATGCGCTTTTAAGCCTATGAAAAAAGATTTAATCTTTAGAGAAGTAAAGAAAGATAGAGAAAATTCAACTCCTAGAGCCTTAATGTGCTTTTAAGCTTATGAGTTGAGATTACACATTTAGAGAAGAAAAGAAATATAGTGAGAATTCAAGTTGAAGGGCTTTAAGTTCTCATCTTCAATCAACTACATTTTAAAAAAAAATCATTAACAAGGTAGTCTCTGAAACAGGAAATTCGTTGTAGAACCAAATATCAATTAAGTTGACTTTGAAGATAATGGCCGAAACAAACGGGAATGTGCCGTTAACGTGTTTGAAGCAACGAACAACAAAGCAAAGCAATCACTCGATAAACAGCATAGAGCGAGCAGATCAAGTAGATCAAGTAGCAGACTCTCTAGTGGATCAAGATAAAGCAAATATTGACATTATCTTGAGCTGTTCGAAATTCATAAGCGAAAATGAAAGGGATATCATTTCTTTGTGCTTGGCCATGTTTGTAATTCTTACAGCTTTGGTGGTATCTGAGTATTTTCGGGATTAGATATAATATTAAAAATTCTTAGAATTATTGTTTGACCAACGTTTTATGTTCAATTAAAGTTTCTTCAAATCAATTCTATAACAGAACTAACTAAATTTAACTTGTTTAAAATTTAAATTCTAAATTTGTGGTATTTTTAAAAACGTATTTCCATAAGGTAGGGTATTCAATCATTCTGCAATTGATTCTAGATTTTTATTAATTAACAATCAAATGTTTCCACAGCGCAATCATGAAATCACCAAAGTGGCCATGCCACGCATCTGTTGTGGCAACGATGGCCTCGATTGGAAGCAAGTGAAGCGCATTATGCAGCAAATCTTTGCTCACAGCGAGTATCCCATTGAGATACTGATTTGTGAGTATGACGACATCTCCAAAGAGGTGAGTAATTAACCATACACAAAAAAAGTAGCGAATTATTGTTAATCTCAATACATATTTGCAGCTGGCTGTGCCCAAGTGTCAGATTACCGAGGCCAAGGGAAATTTGTTTAGCGCACCGGAAAACTTTGCTCTGGTTCATTCCGTTAGCGCTGACTTTGCCATGTGCGCTGGCATCAATTTGCAGTTCCGCTGCAAGTTCGGGCATGTGGATGATCTGAAGAAGCAGAACAAGCACATGGGAAATGTGGCTGTTTTGGAGCAAGGCGGTCGCTTCATTTACAACCTGGTGACCAAGGAGCGGGCACACGAGAAATGCACCTACACGGCATTGTACTACGCACTGTTGGCCATGCGTGAACATATGGTAGGAAGCAGCTCCAATCTTAAATGTAATCCAACTCTAACTTCTCTTTTATTTCTGTAGCGTGAGCACAATGTAACCAAGTTGGCCATTCCGAGACTGGGCTGTGGCATTGATCGTCTGGATTGGCTGCGTGTGCGCAGTTTGTTGGAGCTGGTCTTCGTCAGCGACAGCGTGGACATCATTGCCTTCTTCTATGAGCCGCCCAGCATGGATCGGGATACCATCAAGGTGATGTGCCCCACCTGCCATCATATGAAACTCATGCACTTACCGCGCAGCGTCAGCTCATCCCGACAGTCGCTCTACAGGGAGAAGACTCCATTCTAAGCGAACAGGATAACCTTTAATTATTGTATATATATATATTTATTGATAACACTACGCGGTTGGGTTTGCATGGGATTATTTGGACTTGAACACAGCACCAGATGCACGCACCGTTACTTATCTAGTTGCTAAGAGTTTTGGATAAAGACATATTTATGGATATTTATGTAATTTACGTGTACTACTTATGTAAAGCAAATAAAAGACACCGCCCTTTGGCTGACAATTAAATGTGAATTGATTTATTTACTTATCATTTATATTAATCCAAGTAAACTGTATTTAAACTCAGTCGGAATTCTCTGCTCATACAACAATGTATTCTCCGAAACTTTTAGATCTGCGAGACGCCTTTCGTCGTGCTTTTGTCCTCGGCATGGCTGCCAGCTATAAACTCAACGAGGTCAATGGGGACCTCTTCTCGGCCCCCAAGACGCACTCCCTGGCCCACTGTGTGGGCGCCGATCTTGGAATGGCCGCTGGCATTGCGGTTAAATTCAAGGAAGTCTATGGCAAAGTGGATGAGCTGCGTGCCCAGAAGGCCGCCAGTGGTGAAGTGGCTGTGCTGAAGGATGACCAACGCTATATATATTATCTGGTGACTAAGCCACAGAGCTGGGACAAACCCACCTACGATTCTCTGCAGTCTTCGTTGGAGAAGATGCGCGAGCACATGGTAAAAACACTAAAATGTTCAAATAAAATGTTATTCAATAATTTATTCTGCAGCTGAAGAATGACATTGATAAGCTGGCCATCCCACGCATTGGCTGTGGCATCGATGGCCTGGAGTGGGACAAGGTCAGCGCATTGCTGGAGCAGGTCTTTGGCAAGGAGCAGGTGGAGATTGTGGTCTATAACTACGTGCCGCCGCAATAGAAGCAGCTCATGGAACTTACAAATAGTTTATAATTAATTGTGTGCCTGTTTATTATTTGGATGTGCTTGGCACATAATTATAGACAACCAGCTCCGTAGCATCTGCCTGAAATATCTCAATGAGCATGTCTTTTACTTTCGTCCAGCTGAGTCCATCCAAACCGCAGCCGATGCGAGGCAGCGCCAGCTTCTGTACATTGTGTTTAGCCTGCAGGACACAGTTTAAGTATTATATTAGAATCATATGCTTAGATTGTCTGACTTACCATATGCTGTTGCATGGCGCTCAAGGAACTGTGCAGCAATTGATAAGTGGGTTTCCCCCAGCTGCTTTGCTTCGTAATCAGATAGTAAATGTAACGTTCCTGATGCTGCAGTATGGCCACGCCCCCTGGCTGCACGTTCTGCTTTTGCAGAGCAGCCGCCTGACCAAATTTATTACTATAACAAACAGAATAATGTTAATTGTGGTAAAGAGAAAACTCTTTGAGTAACTTACCGAAATTTCACAGCGATTCCTTTGCCCATACGCAAATCAGCAGCCACACAATGACACATGGAATAATCGTTGCCAGCGGAAAATAAGTCGCCGTTGACTTCTTTCAGCTTGAAATCTGTCATTTTTACACACAGATTTTTATAAAACAAACAAGTTTCTCAAATTGTATTTCCAATATTACCGCGCGAAAGCACAACACTAACGAAAACAAGCGAATGGCAAAAATAAGCAAAGAATTACAACATCTGACTGCTTCAGTGCTGTAAAATGAGTAAGTATTGCAGTGTGTTAAAAGTAGTGAACATATTCAGTCACTGTTATATTTAAATAGCAGTATTATACTTTTACTTAGTATTTAATTAAGTAATTGGCTTTTTGTTAAAGTTTTAAGTGAAAGATAAGTAAATTACTTCGTTTAATTGGCGCATTTTATAATAGTTGTTGTGATTTAGTCGTTACTTTGAATATCAGCTGTGACGAGGTACTGAAAAATACCTGCATCTGATTACAAAATTCATAGTTGAACTCAGATAATGTTTTCGCTGTTCTTAACTTGATATAAATGAGTTTTATTTTCAATTTTGTCGCTGCAATCATTCGCAAAATGCTGGAGCTGCTGCAGATTGGAGGCAAACTAACGCACACTCTGAGCATTTATGTGAAAACCAACACGGGTCGCACTTTGTCGGTCAACCTGGAGCCGCAGTGGGACATTAAGAACGTCAAGGAACTGGTGGCGCCTCAATTGGGACTCCAGCCGGAGGAGGTGAAGATTATATTTGCCGGCAAGGAACTCAGCGATGCCACCACCATTGAGGTAAATTTAAATATTTGAAGAATTACAGCTAATATTTAATCAGTTGTTTTGATAGCAATGTGATCTGGGACAACAGAGTGTTCTCCATGCCATCCGACTGCGTCCGCCCACGCAACGGGAGCGAGAGCGGCAAGCGAGCACGCTGATGGAGGAGGACCCGGCCGTAGAGGAGCCATCAAAACCGCTGAACGAAACGCTGCTCGATCTGCAGCTGGAAAGCGAGGAGCGTCTCAACATCACCGACGAGGGTGAGCTACAGTTGGCCAGCTGCGAATCATTGCTAATCTTTCGGCCACATCCGCAGAGCGTGTACGTGCCAAGGCGCATTTCTTTGTCCACTGCGGCCAGTGCGAAAAGCTGTGCAAGGGCAAACTGCGTGTGAGGTGCTCCCTGTGCAAAGGAGGCGCCTTCACGGTCCATCGTGATCCCGAGTGCTGGGATGATGTGCTCAAGCCACGACGCATTCGTGGACACTGCGAGAGTCTCGAAATTGCCTGTGTGGACAACGAGGCTGGGGATCTGCCCTTTGTCGAGTTCTACTTCAAGTGTGCGGAACATGTTTCAGGCGGAGAAAAAGATTTTGCAGTTCCCTTAAACTTGATTAAAAACAACATTAAAGATGTGCCCTGTTTGGCCTGCACGGATGTGAGGTGAGCTGTGCATTAAATACCTATTTCAATCCTTAATTCAAGTCCTCTTTTTAGTGAAACGGTTCTGGTTTTTCCTTGCGCCTCGCAGCACGTCACCTGCATCGATTGCTTCCGCGATTATTGCCGCTCGCGTCTCAGTGAACGCCAATTTATGCCGCATCCGGACTTTGGCTACACACTGCCCTGTCCGGCCGGCTGTGAGCACTCCTTTATTGAAGAAATCCATCACTTTAAGCTGCTATCACGCGAGGAGTACGATCGCTATCAACGCTTTGCCACCGAGGAGTATGTACTACAGGCTGGCGGTGTACTCTGTCCACAGCCTGGCTGTGGCATGGGCTTGCTTGTGGAGCCCGATTGCCGAAAGGTAACCTGCCAGAATGGCTGTGGCTATGTCTTCTGTCGCAATTGCCTGCAGGGCTATCACATTGGCGAATGTTTGCCTGAAGGTTCGGCTGGCAATGCACAAAACTCCTGTGAATACACCGTGGATCCCAATGTGAGTAAATTGTATCTTTGTATATGTATGTAATTTTAACATATTATAAATCACAGCGCGCTGCCGAAGCTCGCTGGGAGGAGGCCAGCAATGTGACGATCAAAGTGAGCACCAAACCCTGTCCAAAGTGTCGCACACCCACGGAGCGTGATGGTAAGTAATCATACCTGATTACATATGCTTATATAACACCGTTTCTTATGCTCAACTCAAATCCCTTTCATGACAGGTGGCTGCATGCACATGGTCTGCACACGCGCTGGTTGCGGCTTCGAATGGTGTTGGGTCTGTCAAACCGAGTGGACGCGTGACTGCATGGGCGCCCATTGGTTTGGCTGAATCGTCTTCTTAACTTGGGAAAAAGTACATTATTTTATCTTTCGTTTATTTGTTGACTATTATGTATACGTTTTGCCTGTTATAAAGACTGTTAAAGTAACTAAAAGAAAGTACATTTTGAAAACATATTTTAAAAATTATAATAAACATAAAATTATAACTTTAGCTTTCTATAATTTTTATAATTACTTTGCTATAGTTTTTACCTTGAGTTTAGGTCATGTAGTCCTACGGGAATGATTCCCTGTAGCCCACACCCTGTATGTCGTCTACAGAATCAATAACAAAAACACCCTTGACTGTGTGCGCCCAACTGGTTATAACCAGCACCGCCCACCTCAACCGGACCACTATCCTACCCCACTGTGTTCTGGCGTTGCGTGCGCACGCTTTGTTTACGTTTTTCTTCTTTTTGTTTGGTTGATTCCGCCGCATCGTTGTCACCCGCAATATTTTGGAGGCTTTTGCTGTTGACTGCGAAAACCGCAAAACACACAACACGTGCATCTAGCGAGAGAGCGAGTGAGAGAGAGAGTGAGAGCAGGTACCATAATGAGTGTGCAAACAGAGCAGAAGCATTTGCGCAGAATGCTCTCTTATTCTCGCACTCTCTTTCTTGAGCTCTCTCCCAGATCCAATCAATATTAATGGCAACTATTGACTGTACATGTGTGTGAGTGAGTTTATATGTGTGTGCGAGTCTGTTTACCTTTCCGGTAATATTACTTGCGGTCATTGGATTCGCTTATCGGTCAAGTACTAGAATCATTTTGACCTTAGTTTAAGCGAGCAGCTTTACGTATTGAGAACATACGATTTCTACGCCGTAATGTAGGCTTTAGTTTATAGTATCTATTATCCGGGCACATCAATAAAGCAGGCGCATACATACCCATTGATAACATGACCAGCACTGAACCAGGGAAACCCCCATGACAATTGCCGCGATTCGCCTGCGCGCTCTCTCGCTCTCTCCTCAGACTTTCTCCCAACCCTCACACTCTTGCGCATTTTGATAAAGCTCTCTGTTTTTGTTCGGTTTCTGTTTTGTGCTCTAATTCGTAAGCAAAGTAAATGAAATTTACAAATGACATTTGCAAAAGAGAAAGAGAGGAAGAGTGAGAGCATCTACGCTCCATTGCAATTGCCAAATGTGAGCGCGCTCTCTCTCTCTCCCGCGTGCGCACTCTCTTCAACCTCGCGAACCCAACAAAAGCTCATAAAACAGAGCGTGTGTGGGCAGGTTGCCCATCAAATCGGGTCACATAGTTTGCGCTGGGTTCCCCAGTGCAGCACAGCCGTTGTGCCGTTTTTTTCTTCATGTTGCCTTCTTCTGTTTTCTTCGTTCTGTTGTGTGCCTTGTTGTGTGTCGCCCCTGTTGTTGTTTCGCTGCTCTGCTGCTCTGGCGCTTGCTGCTTTTTCGCCGCCGTCTTTTGCCAGTTTTTCTTCTTTGTACAATTTTCGGGGGTACCGACGACAACGCCGTTGAGGCTCTCGGTGTATAAATGGTAGCGCGCCAGCCGTATCGCATTTCAGTCTACGTTGGACTTTGGCGCGCATCGCACACGCTGCGTACACGTAACGCAGTTACATCCAAGGTTTAATCAGTCGGCACTTGCCCATCTAAATCGGAATGTGATTGTCGCTGTGTGTGCGTGCGTCTACGATTTTCTTTTCGCACATTTGATCGTTTGCTACGTAGCCTCTCTTCGATTTTGTGCGCGAGAGTGTAAAGAGTGTCGTGAACGAGAGTGTGTGTGGGAATTCGCTATAGAATTTGAATTTTTGCGCAGCGTTGCAAATGTAACGGTATTTTTGAAATTATTGAAATCTATGAACGCTTCTAATGCAAAAAGTGAAATAACTAACTGAAAAGTAACAATATTGAATAAAAAAAATTAATAAACTATGTATGTATTTGTATTCGCAAAAACTATTAAGAAAAATCTAAACTTAAAATAAATAGGTAAATATTCAAAGAAAATAAACTGTATTTTAAAATCTGAGTTTTTAAATATTAATTTAAATATTAATGGAATAGTGAATAGTTAAAATTCATTCAGGCGTCCCTTCAAATAAAATTTTCAATATTTTTACAAATATTTAAAAATTTATATCCCTTCTCCATTATAATATATGTCGTACACGCACTTGCCCCAATTATTGAAAAGCATCAGCAAGAATAACAACAAAACACAAACGGAAAAGCAACTACAACAACAACAACAACAGCAAGAGCAATACGCATGAAGCTCTCAATTAAAATTGCATTTAAATAAAACTGCAGCATACTTTCAGGCGCTGTCAATATTTGCTAGCTCAAGTGCGAGCAGGGGCTCACATATTGTGACGTACATATGTGCAAGCAACGACGTCAACGTAATAATTACTATGCAGGTGCGCATATGTCACATACATACAGACATAGAGACTCGCATGTCTCTGTGTACACTAGAAGCGAGCTGCTGCTGCTGCGAAGTGAAACTGTTAAATGTGTAGAGAGCATAGCAAAGAATTAATGAAGCTGTGTTCTGTGCTCTGTGCTCAGCCAACGCAGTAAGTTGACTCGACACGACTCAACTCGCTGTGTTTTTATTGATTTATATGCGCTGAAACTGGGCGGCTGTTGCTGTCCCAAAACAGTACACACATACACACACACTCATACAGAGACAGACAGTAGCAGCAGCATCTCGCAACTCATGCCCCAAAACTTCCGTTTCCCACTGTGCACTTGCAACGCATGAGCATCGAAGAAAGAGAGAGAGAGTGAGAGTGGGTGAAGAAGAATGAGTGTTGGGGGACTGAGGTGGGGTAGCATCCAATGCTGAGCCTGATTGCAGTTGCCCAATTTATGGGGCTCGGTTTATTTGCAGCTCCCGTTTCTGCCTTTTCTTGCACACGCACTCATCATAACCCTTTTTCGATTGCCATTTACATGCAAAAAGCTCTCGCTCTCTGCCGGTCGCACGCTCTCCCTCTGACTCTCTCTCCCTCTCTTCGTTGGATTGGCTTTTGTCTCTCTGCGCTGAGCGCGTGTTTACATTTACATTGATTATGTTATCCACAGCGCGTGGCTGCTAATAGAGTTGCTGCCTCCCTCTTTTGACCATCCCTTCCTGGAATTTGCTAATTTGTGCTCCGGCAAACCAACAGCAAGAGCAGCAGCAGCAGCAGCAGGACATCAGCCAACTTCAGCGCCCAATCAATAAACTCTGCTGACGCTTTTGACGCTCCCAACTTATCAATCGCTTTGAATAATTGTTTTTGTTTTTATGTGTTGCTCAACATTATTTTTGCAAAAACAAAAAATAAGAACCCATTTTTATTAATCAATAAACGACACACGTCAGGCGCAAGCTCCCTCTCACGCACACACACACACAAGCACACCCACTCACAACACACACACTCACACACATACTTATGCATAGCAACTGCTGCTGCAAGACGCTGCCTGGTTATGGCTCCTGGTCCGGCAACTGTTTCATATTCAATATGCCATTCCCCGCCCCCTCTACCTCTCTCACTCACACACACACACACCTCTCTTCTCTCCCTCTTTATCACTCTCTCTCTCTCTCTTTCACACTCACTGAAAGTGTGCCCTTTTGTGGCTCATTAACGGTTTGCGTGCGACCGAAGTGCATGTGGCTATTATGCATTCATCTCCATGTATGTGTGTATGCAAGTGCGTGTGTGTGTGTGTGTATTGCTCGCTCGATAAGTTGAGTTGCTTGTTGTTGCTGCCAGTGCGTGAGTGCAACACAAACATAATTTTGCGGGTGGGCTCATTATAAGGCGCAATTTGAGGCATCCATCATCTTCAGCAACTGCATCACATTTGCTCAACTGGCAGCTCAGCTGCTGCACGATATTTCCGACATGTTAATCCCAATTTTGCCACAAACTATCAGAAACGCTTAGCAACTACTAAGTTGGATTAAATGCACTTAATTATGAAATAAAATAAACAGAGAGAGAGTGAAACAGGACTTGAAGTTCATTCATAAAAATATCATTGCATACTTTGTGGTGTTAGCTTAAAATGTGCAAATTTATTAAATTACTTGAAATGCTGAATATAAATAAAATAAAATTAAATAATATAACAATACTTCGATAAGCAAAATTGGTTTTACTGCTTAAAATATTTGATTCAATTAAATTGATTGTCACTTTTATCTATTTTTTTTAAATTATTCTTGTGATTTATGAAGAATGTTTAGTATTTATTATTATTCTTAAGAAATTTTCTACAAATACAGGGTTGCCCATATTCGACGGACCCATGTTTTTTTTAAAAAAATCAAAGAAAAAAATAAAAATTTGGCGGTTGGCAATCTTAATCATTTAATTTGTTCCAAGTAGATTTGTTTACATCAATTTTTGAATATGATATCTCTCAAATGGCCGCCTCTGGCGTTGATGGCGTATTGTGCCCTTTTTGCAGCATTTTCCATCGTTTTCGCCAACATTTCGGCCGGAATAGCGGCTATTTCTTCACGAATGTTGTCCTTGAGCTCTTCTACGGTCCTTGGCTTGTTAACGTAAACCTTTGACTTCAAATATCCCCACAAGAAGAAGTCAGGCGGCGTCAAATCGGGCGAACGCGGTGGCCAGTCCAAATCACCACTTTTCGACATCAAACGGCCCAATGACCGTTTTCGCACTAACGCCGCACCAAACTGTGACTTTTTCGTCATGAAGAGGCACTTCTTCAATTTCCTGAGGATTTTCAGTGGCGTAAATACGGCAATTTTGCTTATTTACGGTCCCATTCAATGTGAAATGGGCTTCATCGGACATGATAATTTTGTTCCAAAATTGCTCGTCATCTTCGGCCATTAAATTTCAACTATTTCAGAGCGCTCGCGTGGCGTGTATTGTTCCATGGTAAAAATCTGCTTGAAAATGGACACTTGTTAGCTTTTTAATAAACTTAACATTTAATATTACTTGACACTAAATGAAATAAATAAAAGCAAAAATTCAATATAAAATTTAATTAAGTAACTAACAATTATAGCAATTGCATTATCTTCCTTTGGCATATAATTAAGACAATGTCCCGCGGTTTTAATGAGCAATAAATATTATTGGCTACCTCAAAATAGCTATAAATTTACACAATATTCAACTATCCAACTGTTTAATACGCTATCACTTTTCCCCCTCTCTCCCCACTCCCCTCTACACCCACACCTGTTTGTCAGCAGACGCTTGGCTATCAAATATTCAGGCTATAAGTGCAGGACACACGTAACATTTGATATTAAAACTTTGGCCTTTGTGTACTTTGCAGGATAAAAGCCGAGGAATAAATGCAAGTGTAGACGACAAATTGCAGCCAGCGTAAATAAAAGGTAGTTGGATGAAGGACACTGCACCGAGGACGGACTGAAAAGGATTTGAAAGACTTAAAAAAAATAAATAGAAAAAAGAGAAAAGAGCGGGAAAATCAATAATAGACACATGTAAGAGGATATCCTCGGCATTGACCAGCGTGCGAAGGCGACGCAATATGGGCGCACCAATAACGAATAGGACGGGGCAGTCAACTTTGCCACTGTTATTGCTCTTGTGGCACGAAACTTGCCACTAAGTTGCGCCTTAACTTCGACACACACAGCGAGAGCAAGAGAGAGAGAGAGAGAGAGCGAAAGAGAGAGAGAGAAGAGTGCTGACCATGTCGGACAGATACGCCGCCAGCTACTACGAGCAACTGCATCCGGCTCAGGCGCAGGCGCAGGCAGCGATGTCGCATTATGGGCCCAGTTATCGCAGCGGCTATGGGAGCAGCTATAATCCCTACGGCTATGGCTATGCAGGATCGGCAGCAGGCGCCCAATATATGCCCAATTATTATCGCTATGCGCCCTACGCTTCCCCACACTACAGTCAGCCTCCACATCCGCATTCGCATCCACATGCGCATCCACATCAGCATCCGGGCATGTTTACGCCTGCGGGACAGCAGCTGATACCTTCCAGTGTGCTGCATTATCCGCCACGCGCACATCCGCAATCACCGCATCCGCATCCGCATCCCCATCTACATCAGCCGTCGCCTCATCTCCAGCCTCATCCACATGCCCATCCCGCTTATGCCCAGCAGCAGCAACAGTTGCCGCCAAGCGGCAGCAGCAACTATGATCAGCCAGCACCTGCACTTTACAGTGCTTCCGCCTATGGACAGTCACGTGGCTTTGCCGCCTATCAGACCACGTCCAGCCACTATGCGCCGCCAGGACGCTCCTCAACGCCGGCGCCCAATCGCACAGTGTTGCCGCCAAATTATCTGGAGCCGATGAGAGGCAACTTTACAGATCAGCAGCAGCAACTTCCGCAGGCAACACCAAAGCTGGAGGAATCCCTGCCGGAGCACGAAACGGAGGCTGCATCGCCAGCGGCACAGCGATTGACGACATCGCCGCCACTTATCAGTGCCACCGGCACCGACAGCGGCATCAGCAACTGCAGCACGCGGGCGCGGAGCGACAGCAGTCAGAGCACCCCTGTCTACAGTGGCGAGTATCCCGTGAATATGTCCGTGGAGTCGGCCTCCTGTGTCTCCTATCATTGCCCCGCCGATGGCAGGGACTACGAGGACGAACAACAACAACAGCAGCAGCAACAACATCAACAGCAACAACAACAACAATCGCAACAGGAGACGGAGACGGAGCACAAGGCAGCAAGTGCATCCACGTCCCTTGACATGAACGGTAAGCTTGTCTCCATTTGCATTACACTCAATTTAATTCACAATTATGCAAAGGAACAGTGGCTCCGATGGCCGGGGTAGTTAGTCCAAATTTATGCAAACATATGTCAGGCTGGATTATGTAACAAGTATTAATGCCCTGATGGAGGGTCTTCAAAATAAAGCAACACTTTAAAGTGGGCAAACTGACTTTTGGCACTGTGGAACGAAATAGCACAAACATTGCAGTCAAAGTTCCTCAACATCTTTTATGGCGTGCTGCTATTAACATTTCAGATTATTATTTACTAACATTCTCAGCTTAACAGCTTCTATGGCGTACTGACATTTCAATTTTATTAACATTAACAGCAACGCCTAATGTTAACTTGCAAGTAACAATTTTTTTTTGTTTTAATTTTAATAATGGTAGAAAAATTAAAACAATTTTTATTAAATCAATTAGTAAATTTTATTTTAATTATATTATTGAATTATGTCATTAATCATCTTGTATTTGATCACTGAAATAACTCATCAGATTTATTAAATTAATTAATTATTTAGTTCATTTGCTCGTATCAAGAACCCAACCCATTATTTCACTTTTTTTTGATGGTCATCTTCATCAAACACTCGCATTCCACGGTGCCGACGCGTCGCTCGGCGTGTACCTCATTGCGTATGCTTGATTTTGCATGCAAATGAATGCAAAGACTGTCCATTTGAGTCGCCATCAGCGCCGTCAGCTTCGCCCCTGACAGCTCGCTGTCTGTTTGTCCGCCTGTCTGTCCGTCTGTCTGTCAAGCATTTCAGCTATTTGCAAACGACAAACCAAACCGGCCGACCAAACCGTCGCCGCTTCGAGGAGTCGACATTTTGCAAACACTCAACCAATCAGCGCTGGTTAACTGCTGAAATGCTTCCGCTTCCTGTCGACCTGACTTAGCACAACGAACAACGATGTGTGTGGGCGTGAGAGGAAGTACGTAAGAGGGGAAGATGTGGGATTTGTTGCTGTGACGAGCCTACGTCATGTTGCTTTAAAGGACTTGAAAATTAGCTGTCTATTTAGGCACGCAAAGGGGGAAGGAAGATCCAGAGTTTTTGCCTTTTGATGAGTTGCTTTTGATTTGACTTTTTGGCTGAAGTCGTGCGAGGTTGCGAATCAATAAGTTACCTTTTTGATGTCGCGTCAGAGAGACTGAACTCCCACACATTGCCAGCCACAAGGGAATGGGAATGCCAATGGAAGGTGTAAATTGTGTGGCGCCCACACACATACACTCTCGTACACACACACACACATACATCAACATTGATCCCATCCCTCGACATATGACAGCTTTTCTAAATATTTCGTAATGTAAACGAGACTTGTGGGCAATGCCGTCCTTATCAATGGGCTCTCAACTTATACACACACACACACACTCGAGGGGTGTTTAAGTTGAGTATGTGAGTGTGTGTGTGTGTGCGTAAAATGTCATCACAGCAAAGCATGTAAATGAACTTTACAACGCAATGTGGTGGGTTGTCGGGGATTGTCGAGTTGTCGGGTTGTTCTAGCTGCTGTTTGCCCAACACATACACTGAATACTGAACACTGAAGAGTCACCCTGGAGAACATATTTGTGTTGTACTCGTAGTTGTTGGACACCATCATTGACGCAAAAATCAATGTCCGCTATGACGAATAGACTGACGCAAGAAAAACACCTGCAAAAGGAAACATGAGTGAGAAACTTAAACTGAAACAAATGGGAAAGCATAAAAAAAATATATTGTATTATTTAGTACCTAATATTTCCCGATGAAGATTAGAAAGTTTATATAAGGAAGATGATAGCGTGGCTCCTCGAAACTCTCGTGTATTTTATGGCAATTGCTTTCGAAAATAGATGGACGAAATTTCGGCCTTTCTCTGTTTTTCGATATCAGCTGCCAAACAATAAAATCGTTAAATTTATTTTGTGCCTTTTTTATAAATACAATTTAAAAATGCATTTAAATAAGTTCAAAGAATTTTAAATTTGTACCAAAACTCTTAACAAGTTTTTTGAAACTTCAAAATTGATAGAAATGTATGGAACATGGCTGATAATAAAATAATTTTCACGCCCACAGTTGTCAGTGCTGTTAATAATTGATTTATTTGATGTGAATGGCATTATAATAACAACAAAAATAAAAACGCATGTCAAATATCGCCAGGCCACAACAAAAAGACGTAAACAACATTGCAGGCTTAGTCGCATGCGCTGAAAAGCATGCTATAGTTTTTTTCTACATTCAATTGCTGCTCACACAAACAAGCGCAAATTTATGCATGAGTATGTGTGTTTATGTGTGCCTAAAACGTTCAACAAGTGCACGTTCGTGGGTCGCTCTCTTTGGCGCTCTCTTTGCCAACCCCAAAAAGCAACAACGCGACAGCAGAAATTTGATAAGCGTGTGCAAAAAAAAAGGGAAAAAGAAAGAAAAACAACAAAAAAAAGCTGCGGCGCTCGCGCCGTTGGTCAACCTGACTTTTTAACCCTTGATGGCCGTCGGCACGCATGACAAAATAATTACAGACGCCCAGCCTGACAATTTGCCCAACAAATACGCAAAATAATAATAAAAAAAAAACATGCAAAAAATAAAATAGACAAAAATCTTTATTGATTTTCTTTACGCCTGGGCGACTTTTTTTCTCGCTAATTTTCCAGATGACATAAGCGCGACAACAGCGACCTCGACGTCGGCGTCAGCGTCGGCGTCACCGTCAGCACCAACAGCGACTGTTGCGAATGATATTGATAAGGCGGCAACAGAGGCGACTTCAACGCCTGCGGCGGACGAGGAGCAACCGGATGTTGTGAGGCGTGCGGAAATCAATTTGGCGAAACCCAACAAGGAATCAGCAACAACAACAACGACAAAATTGCCGCCACAGGATATTGCCGAGCAGCGACAGCAGCCAACAACTAATCAAATAATAAACGAGGATGCAGCTGAGCATGGGGTAAGTTACCTTCTATCGAATTACAAATTAAAACTGCAACAGCGGGCCATAAATGCTGTGTCCAGTTAACAGGCAGACAGGTGATAAAACTCCTGTAAAATGTAAGGCAATTAACTGAACCTTTGTATTTAGGCCTTAAATTCGAAAAAAAGCTTAATTTTTAAGCAGTTAAAAATTTAAAATGAATTTATTAGTATTTAGTAAACAATTTTAAGGGCTAAAACTTAAAGGATTAATGTTAAATAATTTGGAAACTTATTTAAATTTTTGCTTTCTAAGTTCTCGCTCTAATTTTTGAGCTCACAAATCAAAAGTAGTCTAACATTTTGGAGGTTCGCTTTGCTTAGACAGAATTGTAGAGAGAGAGTTATGTTAGGCAGCGAATGAATTAGGCCAAAGCATCTAGAAAAGACAGCCTGATAATGACTGACGAGCAAGAACTACAATGATGCCACATACAGCAGCAGCAGCAGCAGCAGCAGTGGCAAGTGGCAAGTGACAAGTGGCAGACACAAAAAAGAGAAGACCAAAAGCGAAATGCGTTTAGCTCCATCGACCGGCTTTCTAGGCAGCAGCAGCAACAGACAAGGAGAGGGAGAGCAGAAGGCAGAGAGAGAGAAAGGTAAAGAGAGAGAGAGAGCGCAAAAAAGTTGACTCTCTTGCCGGAAGCCTTTTTACAGGGTGTTGCAGCCAAACGAATGGGCGCCTATTGATTTTTGGGGGCTTGTGCTGAACTTCAATGCGGCTGCGAGTTGAGTGGTAGGAACTAGGAGGGCTGTGATGAGCAGGGGGAAGGGGCTGGGGGGTAGTAACTGAGGAGGAGCCCTTAATAGGGTTGCTGTCGCTTGGCAACATGAGCACGCGCCTGTTTCTGCTGCTGCTGTTTCTGGTTGGGGCCTCAACACTGCTGGGCCACCTTCCTCGGCAAGTTTCAAGTGCCACGCCACTTGAGCGTAACAACTTTTTTTTTTTATATTTTTCATTTTCCTTTTTTTTTGTTCTGCAACTGAAAACTAAATCGATTTTTTGTTTAACTTGCAGCAGCAGCAGCGACAGCAGCCGCCAGCAGCAGAAGCAGCAGCAGCGACCACAGCGACATCGCACAACTGGAGTCCAACGTCGCGTAGGCCGCGCACTCCCCCCGCGCCTCAGAACTCGCCCGTCGGCTATGGTCTATCCGCGTCAGCAGCACCACCCACTGTGCCACCTGCGTTGGCGCCACTGTTACAGCAGCAGCAGCAACAGCAGCAGCCACTGAGCAGCAGCAAGCGACATGCCACAGCCAAAAATCGCAATGGCAGCAGCAGCAGTTGCAACAACAACAGCAACAACAACAACAGTGTTAACAATCGTATCATTGAATGCGATCTCATACCGAGCAAGAAATCAAAACGCAAGGCTAGCAAAAAGGAGGCTGAGTCGGAGCATGTGGATGCCACGGAATCCACAGTACGGGAGCAGATAAGGGTGAGTTGATAAAGATACAGTTCTATACTCAATATTATCGATTTCACTAAATTGAGAATAGAATTTATACGGAAAATATCTAGAGAAAGTGCTTTATACAGGTCTTAATTCCAAACACTTTCTCAGACAACAAGAGATTTTAGAAAAACTTGAGTTGCTCATTATAAATTCAAACATTTTAAGAATAACAAGTTTTCTTTGGTAAGCTGCCTAAATTTAGCTGTTTTTAATAAAGTTAGGTTTTACAATAGTACTCGCATTATTCAAGTTCTTTATATAGAAAGAGCTCTAGCTAATTTTTAGATTATCAGAACAATGGCTACACCGAATTGAATTGTCAAATTTTATTAAAATATGCCCATTATTAAACTGACTTTTGTTTAGTTCTTCAAAACTGAATCAATTCCGCTATGTTTCTAATTGTCATACACAGATTATGTTCAGAATAATCTCTGAATATTTCCTTCTATTTAGCTCTGCCATATTCTTTATCTCAAAGTTGAATAATTGCTGTTTTTAATAGATTAGTTGTGAACTTTTTCCATTCTAGGACATTAAACCGTTGCCTGGATTTCTGCAGGCCTTTGGTTCCACCGAAATCGGACGCTTCTCGGAGCGTTTTCTGCAAACGCCCGAGAGTCTTGTCGAGCGTCTGGCCGAGGAGTATGCGGTCAGCAACAGCAACAGCAGCAACAGCAGCAACAGCAGTAACAGTGGCAGCTACTACGATGGCACATCGGGTGGCGGCATGCACGGCTATTGGCCGTACGAGGAGCAGCAGCATCACCAGCAGCAGCACAACATGAGCTATCAGAGCCATCAGATGTCGCGCCATCGGATGCGAGGCCAGAGTTATCCGTATCCGGACTATGCGGCGTATGAGCGATATGGCTATGCGGCGTACAGTGCGGGCAGGTCGCGTTATGGCGAAATACGCTGTAATGGCTATTAGAAAATATATATAGACAACACTTAGACATAGTTGGTAAGGGTATTTGCATACGCATACACACATTATGTAGTTCGTGTCCTTGTCGTTTGCCATTTGAAAATTCTCTCTCTGTGTGTGCCTTTTTCGGTCAAAATTCGGCAATGCTCACCAGATGTTAAGTATTTTTCGGGCATTGCTGTCGTTGATTGCGTTCAAAATTCAATAAATGTAGAAACACAACAAACAGAAAATACAGAAAACCAGGCCAAAAATGTAAAATAATCTTAAGATTAAGTAGTTGAATGTTATTAAGTCGAGTCGCGTTTTAAAAGCCAAACAAAAGTCATACAAATTGTACGCAGATGTTGATTACTTTTGTCCCACTGTACATACTCGAAGAGCAATGCATTTTGTGTAAGTGTAAGGAAATCGATTCAAATCGATTCGATTCGATTTGGTTAACGTATAAAGTCTTAAAGAGTCTACCATACAAAGCAAGTTTTGAGCCAAGCCAAGAGTTGAGGATGGATGAGTTTTATACAATCCATTGAACAGATCTTTTCCCGA
The DNA here is from genome assembly GCA_037043435.1 of Drosophila suboccidentalis. Classification (NCBI taxonomy): domain Eukaryota; kingdom Metazoa; phylum Arthropoda; class Insecta; order Diptera; family Drosophilidae; genus Drosophila; species Drosophila suboccidentalis. Next base: position 799,056 of record JBAMBK010002328.1, read on the forward strand.
TTTGTTACTAGTCTTAAGTAGACACCATTTTCTCGCATTCTCTTCTCTCTGAAATATATGTACTTACCATGTAGCCCAAAATGAGAATATAATTATAAATATAATTAGCAAAAGATGTGCCATTGAAAATAACTTTTAATTCAAGAACACTTTATAAGGTTTACGATTTAGTTATATACATTGACATACATATAAACGTACGTGTAATTAAACTTGATTCGATTGTACCAAATAATTAAAGCAAAGCACTAAATTTAACGAGTAAGCCTATAGATTACATACACTAACAAAAACCACCGCACTAATTTGTACTTGTCCAAAATTTATTTCTAACAATTTATTCATTTAAGTGTGTAATTATATTTTTCAATTCATTTTCGATTTAAGTGCCTTAATTTAGTTTCATTTTCTGATACGAACAAGCAAAAAAGTAATGAATAATAATAATAATAAATATATTATAAATAGATTTTCATTTACATTATATGACAACCAGTTCAGGTTTCAAATGGGCCCAAAAAATTCACAAATCAAACTAAAATAAATAAATAAATAAAATCCAAACACATCGAGCAACATTCAAAAATGTTTTTTAGTCAAAACCAAATTAATTAGTTGTTAATAAATAATTACTTAAAAAAAAGATACTCACCAAATAAACAACAAGCGGAAAATGAAAAACGAAGAAAAATCTTGTAGTGTTGACATTTTATGAAAAACCTTTTCAAAGTTACAAACAAAAAATTAAAAAAAACATAAATGTAGCTATAATTAAGTTCATGTGTAAATAAAAACAATATTTGAACGTTTAAATTTTATGAAGCAACAAATAAAATACACAAAACAGAAAATCAAAATAGCAAAAATGTTAATAAACAAATTGCTTGGCCTTTTTATTGTTCAATTGAATCGAAAATAAAACCCAGAAAATGGTGTTTATATGTTGGGAGCTTTTTTTTTGTTCTTTTATTATTTTTGTTTAACTGTTTTATTCATTTAATTAATTTATAAATATTATTACATAACCTAAAAGTGTTTTATTATTGTTTTTGTTGTTTGTTTAAATTAATTACAAAAATAGTTCAGTTGTAAAAAGAGCAGAAATCGGTGTAATTATAATAATTAGCATTTAGTTGAGCGGAAATCAAAACAGAATCCGGCAGGACATTTAAATTAATACAAGTACAAAAAAAAGGGTTCGTTTTTTTTTCGAAAAAGACACTTAACAACTAAAGGAAATTAAATTGTTTAGTGACTAATATATATGTATAAGAAACAACAGAAGAGAAATAAGTATACACATAGCATTACAACTGGGTGGAGAAAGTGTGTGTGTGTGAGTGTGTGTGTGTAAATGGGGGAAAAAGACAGAGAGTTGGCTACAAGTTTGTTTGATACAATTTGTTGTTTGTTTCTTGTGTTTTAGTTAATTTTGTTTCGTATATAAATAGTTTGTTCTTTTCCTGTCGCTACAATTACTTTTATAAGGATTTTGTTTATGATTTTTGTTTGTTTTTATTTACGTTTATTAATAATAAACAATTACACAATTATTGATTTTGATCATCTTCATCTGCATCTGCATCATCATTATCATTATCATTATCATCCTCATCTGCATCGTAAGTAATATGTAATTAGATTTGTTTTTGTTTTGTTTTGTTTTTTATAAATAATTAGTATGATTTATCGTTATATATCATCAATTTGTTGTTGTTGCTGTGTTGTGTTGGTTTTTTGTTACTTCTTTTTATCTTCTCACTTTTTGCATAAGTTAAAAGACGTCGCTACGTCCGTGTCTTTGTGTGTGTAAGTGTGTGAGTGTGGTGTGATGGTGTGTGACCGTTGGGTGTGGGATGCTCTCAATCATGAGGAGGAGGCAGCCGATGAGTTCTTTGTGGATCCACCGCCAGAGTTGCTCGGATTGCGCTGCTTATCAATATACACATTCAACAGACGCACCTTGCTGGGATTCATTATGGCCAGCTTGGGCTTCAGCTTATCCTCGCCGAGCACAATGTACAGCTTGACAATGCAGAAGACGGCCGCCTTGCGGACCATCGATTGTGAATCATCTGCGGAGCGGGCCAAATTTGGAAATATCATGTCCAGATGGGTATCTGTGATGTCAGAGCCATGATGCTCGGTCACCTCGAGCAGGATCTTGATGGCGCACATGTTCTCGGGAAAAGTGCCCGTTGCTATCACCGGATTGACAATGTTGATGGTCAGATCCAGGGGCAGAGCTGGTGCAATGCGCTGTATCATTGTATCGATCTCGCGTATCGCCTCCTTGCTGTGCTGATAGCAATTAATGATCTTCAGCAGAATCAGCTCGAGGAAGTTCAGCCAATTGTGACGCATCTTCTCGCTGCGCACGATTTTCCTGAGCACCTGGAGTCCAGCGATAAGGACATCCGTGTGCTCCGCCTCCAGCATGTTGAGGAGCATTCGCATTATGGATTTGAAATGCTTGTTGGGCAGCTCACAGTTGCCGCTCCTGATGCAGATGCCCAGATTGGATAGCGCCGTCTGCAGCTGCTCCACGGGCAGCTCCTTGTTGAGGGTGAGGGCGACACGAATCACTTCGCTCTCGTGCAGATTACACGGCAGTATCAGCTCACCATTCTCAGCCACGTCGAGGGGAATTTTGGCTGCCGGTGGAACTGGAGCTGCAACATCCAGTCGCATGGTTGCGGACTCCGGTGTATTGGATTGCGTCGTATTGGCCGACGATTGTGTCTTCGAGTTGGATGACAACGAGTCCTGCTGCGCCGTCAACTCCAGATGCTCCCGCTTCAACTGCTGCTCAATGGAGTATTGCATGTGGTGTCCATTGTAGCCATTGGGCGCCAGCGAATGGTACTGGCCACCCGAGAAGCAGTTGCGTATCTCCTCGGATGTCTTTTGTATGTTGTGCTTCACCTCCAGCTCGGAGCAGCCGTAGAGCAGCTCCTGCTCCACCGACGATTGACGCGATCGCGGACTAGACTTCAGATCCATGTTGAGCGATGCAAATGGTCCCACGCTGGGACTCTGCAATGGCTTCGGGCTGCTGCTGCTCAATGGCGAGCTGCTCGGCGAGTTGGCGCCGCTGCTCTGGCGTCGCATATTCGATTGGATGCAGAGACGCGCCGTATCCTGATAGCCCTTGGGCAGTGCGGCCAGCAGCTTGGTCATCTGCGGCGTATTCAGATTGTAGAGTGCCACCAAGCAGGAGCGGGCATAGCTGCGCAACTCCATGGACTTCTGGTCGCCCGACATCTGGGCCAGCTTCAGCACAGTACGCTCACAGTTCTGACTTTGGTCGCTGGGAAAGTCGCTGCTCTTGCAGTACGTGTTGGCCAGGTCGGTGAGGAAGCGTAGAATGGCAATGCGTGTCTTGGTCGTTGGCGTCTGTGTGTTGTCCGAAATGATGCGGAAGAGCTCCTTCAGCTGCAGCTGTGTGGGAAAATACTCGTGGACGACGACCAGGGTCTTCCATATCTTGCTGTGCATCGAGTTGAGCAGATCGGTGCCCAGCTTGTTAAACAGACGCGTCAACAGGATGAACAGCCATTCGTGCAACTCGGGGGCATGCACCAGGATCAACTCGGTGACCGTATCTAGAAACAAAGAGTACACTTTAGTGTGGTTATCCATAAACATTTTGCGAAACATGTCCAGGACACACTGCAGCTGCTGTTGCGTCAGCTCCTTGCCATCGGACAGATATTGGGTGAGACTGATCAGGCCATCCTTGCGCTCCGACCAGTGGGTGGAGGCGCAGTACTGAATGATCGTCTCGATGTCATCGAAGGGCGCCCGCTGGCTGCTCCAGTCGAGGCGATTGCGCGATCCGCTCAGCGAGTAATTGGAATTCGAGTTGTTGCCACGCGTATAGCTCGAGTCGAACGAACGCTCCGAGCACACGGAGCTCGCCTCCGAATCAATATCATCGGACTCGTCACGGCCCAGCAGTTTGCGCATGCCACGGATGCCTCCACTCCGCATGAAATCACCGGAAACATAATCCGGCGTCTCCACGTTGTTGCCCAGTGTCAGCTCCGCCTCACGGGATTGGGCCAGGAGACGGGATGCAGCTGTGCTACGCACTGGATTGTTTCGTTCCGGTGTGCGTCTCGCATTCGAGCCCGTGGAGTACATGCTGCGCTTCATCAGTCCACCGCCGCTGCCGGAACGATTGGGACTCGTCTCACGGGAGCTGGCCGTGCTGCGTGGTATTCCCGAGGCTTTCTTGGGTATGGCACCCGTGGCGCCACCTCTGTAGTAGCTGCCCATGCCATAATGATCCCGCAGCTTGGTGCTGGGTGAGGTGGATCGCGAGCCAGGCTGCGATTGTGAGACTCCCGCACGTGATCTGCCGACGCGTGGTGTTGGCGTCACAGCGCCAGGGGAAACGGTTTGATGAGCTGCGGAGCTGTTGCTATTGGAATTGAGACGCGGTCGTGGCAAGGAACCAACGTTGCCTCCTCCTCCTCCTCCACCTGCTCCTCTTTCGCCTGGATTGATGGAGTTGCTAGGCACCAGGGGCTTCTTCTGACGCGAGTAGAGCGTATACTGAGCACGTGCCTTGGCGCGTTGTGCCGCTGCCGTGTCCACAGCCGAAATGGAACGCATGCTGGCCGCCGGCTTTTGCAGTGTGCCGGGCGTGCGTCCAATGCGCGATGGTGCCACCGTGCGTCGCGTTTCCAGCGACTGCTGGCTGCCGTTTTGGGCGCCACCGCCGCCATCCCGTTCACGTTCGAGTGCCCGTTGGGCGGCAATGTCCAGTGTGCCATAGATTTGATCGGCCTGATCGGGAAAGTGTCGTCGGAATGCCCAATAGGCGATTCGCGAATGACGACGTGCCTCGCTGTCCGCATCGCCAAGGGTCTTCTTGAGCGTATCCCGAAAGACCATCGCATGCCGCTCCAGCGCCTTCGTCTGCCACTCCTCAAAGAGCAGGACCATCAGTTCACAGAGGTTGGAGCGAATATCCTTCGACTTGGAGTTCTGCAGCGTGTCCGTGTAGATCTTGAGCAGCTTGGGCGCATGCGTATATTTGATAATATATTTGAGCGCCAATGTGGAAGCGGACGCAATCACCTTGGCCGAGTTCTGGATCAGCTGGATCAACTGCTCCAGAATGCTAAAGCAAAAGACGTCCAGCTTGTTGCGCAGTGTCTTGGACATGTACGCAATTGTGATGCACGCCTCACGTATCACCTGCGAACGGAGCTCCTCCTTCAAGATGTCGAGGAAGCCGATCGACAGCTCCTTCTGCTGCACGGCCACAAACTGCGGCTGCGCATGATAATTGAGCGTCAGAAGAGTGCGGACTTTCTTCAACGCATCCACACGCTTCTCCCAGTCCATGCTCTTATCGCTTATGACTAACAAAATCTGTTTGTAGGCATCGTCCATGTCCTTGGCATTGAATATATTGATTTGCGGCACCTGCTCAAAGCTCGCCTCAAAGCTCTCCATGGTGACGGCGCCCGCATCGCTGGCAGCGTCGTTTGGATTTGGCTTCTGACGCGCTATGGCCGAATGCAGCTGACGTTTGACAATCTTTGTGGGTCGCTCACGCACCGGGATGTTGTCCGCCTCATCCAGGCCATTGCAATTGGTATTCTTCGATGCCGACGGCAGCAGTAATCCCTCCAGTTTCACCTGATCAAACTTATGCTCGAGTACGGCCAACTTCGAGGCTGGAATATCGTCAATTTTCCGTAAGTCCGGCCTCAGGCGATCACCCACATGCTTATAGATCTCCACCAGCGTCTGTATGGCCGACTCTCGAACATTGACGGTCGGATCGCCGAGTAGAGCACACACTGGCCCTATATACACACGCACGCTCAATTGTTGGGTTCCATATTCGTGCAGGGCATTCACGATTGTCTGCAGAAATTCCTCACGGACCTTGGCATTCTTGTGCTTGAAGCAAATCGCAGCCAGTTTGTCGATTAAGGTTTGTGGTGTTTGCACTTTGTGCTCCATCAGATCACGCAACAGCAGCTGGGCCTTCTCGCGGACCGTGTCGCGACTATCGCCCAGACGATCGACAACGTGAGGCAACACGGTCGCTGTGTACGCATTGAAATCACTGCCCAGACGCTTGATCAGCTCCGAGAAGGCCTCGAGAGACTTTTGTGCGATCTTAAAGTGGCTGCCAGTCAGCCAAGGCATCAGGTTATCAACGAGGAAGCCCATGTCTGTGCACACAATTGAATTGGTGTCGTCACTTAGGAATGTCACCAGATCCTCGGCCAGTGCCACCTTGACGCGCATATCCGCCTTTGGCATCTGTTGAATGAAGCCATCCAAATCATTTGGCTTGCGGTATGCCATCCTGTCTCACTCTCCTAGTCTTTCTCTTTGTCTCAATCTCTATCTTCCTCCCTCTCTCTCTCTCTCGATTGAGTTGTGTTGTTGTTGTTGATGTGTTGCTGCAGCTGCAATAAAAGTGAATGGATAAAAATTGATTTTAGTTCGTCGTCACTCGCTTGGCAAATTGTATTAAATATTTATGACAGCCACAAAAAAGCTGGCCAAAAAATAATGCAGGTCAATGCAAATTGGCCAGTGTGATGAGGCGCACCAAACTGAGTTGATCTGCATAATTGAATAATTTCAAATATAAAGTACGTAATATATACCAGTACCAGATAAAGGTCCACTGTCAGAGTAACATGTCCAAACTTTAAAAGAATGCAACACAAAAAACAAGCATAGGAGAAAACGTTTCTATTGTCCAGAATGTAAGCTAAATATCTGACAATTTTATGAAACATACCTGATATATAAATTATAAGCTCATATCTTCTTTAAATATTCTCTAACAAGTGATTTTTGTATTAATCTAATCTAATTTCAAATCGCCCGCCCAATTCAAATTGTCAACTGCGCGCGCGCAATTCAAAAAGCAAGAGGAAGCAGTCGCCGCAACACGACGAAGAAGAAGCAAAAGCAACAATCGCACAAAACGAATAAAATGGGCAACAATTTCTGTGTTTATGCATGTGTGTATCGGAGTGCGTATCCAAGTGTGTGGGTATGCTTGTGTGGGGAGAATGAAGTCAGTGTTTGGGCTGCAAAAAAAGTAGGTGAATGGCTGTGCGGGTGGGGATGGGCATGGACAGATGTCTGTGCTGGAATGGGAAGGCGGTGGTGTGCGGGGCGTTGTTACGTTGTCGTCGTTGTTGCTGTTGTTGTTGTGCACAAATATGAATCATCTCACCGCGTTGAGCGTGACGACGTCCAGGAGTGGTGTTTTTAGTGGGTGTTGGGGTGGCCAAAAACTAAAACGACAGCTTAGTCAACATGCCAGGAAGGAAGGTTGCTGCCGCTGCTGCTTGTGCTTGACTATCTCACTGTCTCTTGTTACGTTTTCGACTAAACGGTAAACGCTAGCGTCGCTGCCGACGTCGACGTCAAGCCGTCTATGGGAGGCCGTTGCCAGAGAGCGCTGCCAGGCAGCACAACGCTGACGTCGACCAACCAAATAAAAAAATAAAACAAAAAAAAGAGGAAAAAAATAACACATATTTATGGAAATGGCTGAATGAGATAATATGACAACAACGAGGTGTAGAGGCAGTGTGTGTATACAATTACTAAGCAACAACAGCGACTTGTTTGCTCATTTTTTCGAGAGAGAGAGCTTTGAGCGAATGAGCGAACAAGCAACAAATTAGCATTGCATACGCAATTTTCTATTTATAATAAAACAACAAAAGCAGCAGCAGCAGCAACAGCAAGACAGAAAATTACAAAGCGCTGGGCGTAGCTTTCATAACTCGCAAGTCTTAACTCTTTTATTAAAAAGACCTCCGAGTGGTGTTTTATTCGATAGCATGAGATAAGATATGGCTAATTGATTAAAGGCCGCAGATATAATTTTTAAAACAGCTGCTGCTCTTGCTCTCTCATTGTCCAATTGGACAAATGTGATTTTTAGATTGTTGACTGCGCTGCCGCTACGTTGCGGCTGCGGGCCAATTTGTCAAATTTAAATGTCACATGAAAATAAATATAAAAAAAATAAAATGACGGAAGCGGAGGCGATTGAGATTGCGAATGCGTGTCTTGGCCAAATAGTTGCATGATCTTTTTTTAACACGCTCACAGATACGCAGCGCACGCACACACATATACCAAAATAAATACTCACTTTATTTGCAAATCCGGCTGCTGCTTCTTCTTCTGCTCCCTCTCTTATTTTTACGCTCAATTTTTGTTTTGGGTTGGGTCTGACGGCAGCAACAACAACTGCTGCTGCTTGGCCCCTTTGGCCAATATTAAGAATTGATTTTCCAGTTGTAAGTTTAACAAACAATTTGCAACGCACACAAATACGCGTATTAAATAAATTCTATGTCGTTTCAAGCACGGCCAATTGAACAATTGCCAGACGAGAGATCACAGTTTGCTCTTGTTGCCTCTTCTCACCCACTTCTTTATTTGTATTGTTGTTGTTGTTGCGCACAGTTTCACTTTGGCAAATTAAATGTCATTTGTTGTTGCTATATCACTGCGCTCTTTCTCTCTCTCTCTCTCTCTCTACCGTTATTGATGACTGCTGGAGGTGGACGTCGCAGTCGCAGCGCCGTCGGCTGCCGCGGGTTCAACACAAATTCCAACAACGTCTTCAAAGTCTCGTCTGCGCTGCTGGCGGATTTTGTGAACTTTTTCAGTGACGCGCTGCTTGCTTGCTGTTGGTTCTCTCTCGCCCTCTCTTTCTCATAGCTCATGGGTCAGATTTGTATTACGAATTTGGCCGCGTTGCGCTGGCTGTATTTGACGAAAATAACATTTTGTTGCACATTTGCACTGGTTGTTGTTGTTGCGCTGATTTAATTAAATGTTTATGCACTTTTTACTTAATTTTAATACCGATTTTGTTGCGCGTTGCGAAAAAAGTTGCTTCTTCTTGTTCATCGGTTGTTGATATCGCAAATGCATACCGATATCAAATGTATCGATATTTGTGCAGGGATGTATGTGAAGTCTTATCGATAGAGCATCGCTTGCGTTGTTTCAGCGCTGCCACTAAGGTTTTCCGCCAGTCTGGCAACGTTAGCGAAATGGCGCGTTCTTTTTTGGAAAATATGAAAATGACCGATAAGCAAGTTTACCTTGGCGAATCAATAGTTTCCAGGAAGTAAATTTGTCGACACTGTCAGGTCTTATCAGGTCTAATTAGTTTGCCAGACGCCAGAGGTATCATATTTACTGTTCAGATATTAAATGACATGAAATCGCTGAAATGTAAGTTAATTGTGTGTAACTTTATATACATAAGTTTTATATATATAGATGTATGTGTGTGTATTTATTAAACAATTTAATGCTTGTATACAAATTGTGCCAACGTTGGCAGATTTATTGCAGCTATAACAAAACGTATTTGTACTAAATAAATTGAATGCAATTCGAGACTCTTTTGAGCTAAGTATGTGGCAATTTAAGCCAATCAGTCTTTATTAATCTGATGCACAGCTTGTGCCCGGCCCGATGGATCCTCCGGACAGCCCCAGTCCAGGCGTGGCACCCACCTGACCACTGTGCGGGCAGCTGCCTCGCCCGGAAACTGTTGCTCGAAGATGCAGCGATAATAGAATGCCTCCTTGGTCGTCGGCGTGTTGAAGGGGAATCTGTCAGCTGCCTGGGCGAACTCCTCGTCAGTCACATGGCTGGTGGCCACGCGGCGAATGCTGTCGATCCAATCGTAGCCGACGCCATCGGAGAACTGTTCCTTCTGACGCCACAGCACGGAATCTGGCAGATAATCCTCTGCAAAGGCTGCACGCAGTACAAACTTCTCCAAGCGGGATTTTTGCTCATTCTTGAATTCATTGAGTGGCCCAGGAATCTTGTCCTCCGGCCGTATGTTCATCACATAGTTGACAAACGATGTGTCGAGGAAGGGAACACGCAGCTCGACTCCCTTTGCCATGGCCACCTTGTTGGCGCGCAGACAGTCGGACAGATGCAGCTGCTGCACCCGCTTTACCAGCTCCTGGTGGAATTCCTCATAGCTGGGCGCCTTGTGGAAGTACAGGTAACCGCCAAAGATCTCATCTGCTCCCTCGCCAGAGAGAATCATCTTGATGCCTGTGCTCTTGATGTACCGCGTGAGCAGCAGCATGGGAAGACTGCAGCGCACAGTGGTCACATCGTAGGTCTCCAGATGGTACACAATATCCCGGATGCCGTCCAGAGCCTCGTCTATTTCAAATACCAGCTCGGTGTGCTCGCTGTCAATGTATTTGGCCACGTGGCGAGCAGCCTCAAAGTCCGGAGCATTGCGTAGTCCCACCGAGAAGGTCTTGAGCCTGTAACTGGGGTTACTTTCCCGCATTATCTTGGTGGCTATCGAGGCAATCAGGCTGGAGTCCACGCCGCCGGATAGCAGCGCACCAAAGTGGACATCGCAGTGCAGATGTGTGCGGACCGCCGACTCCAAGCTCGTGCGCAGCAGCGACAAATCACATGGCAAACTGGGCAGCTGGTCCATCCAGGGCTGCTGGAAGTGACGCCAGCGTCGCATCGCACCCACACGGCCAAAACGAGCCTCGCCGGGCGTAAAGGTTTCCACTTTAGGACAGCACGCCGCCAGACACTTGAGCTCAGAGGCGACCCAAAGGTTGCCCGCGGCATCTTCGCCAATGTACATGGGTATAATGCCAAAGGGATCGCGGGCCAGCAGCAGCTCCTTGCTCCTCTTGTCGTACAGGGCAAAGGCGAACATGCCCGTGATGTACTGCAACAAATCTACGCCATAATCCCGATACAACTCGAGGATAACATGGCAATCGCTTTTCGGCTTGTAGCCGCTGCGTCGCTTGGCAATTTGTGCGGAAAGTTCCAGATAATTGTAGATCTCGCCGTTGGCCACCAGCACCAGGTTGCCGTCGTCGGACACAAACGGCTGGTCGCCCATTTCCACGCCCACAATTCGCAGCCGCTCATGGACCATGGCCACGCCCTGTTCGGGCACAATCACAACGCCCGTGGAGTCTGGACCGCGGTGTCGCTGCCTTCCGCTCTGTCGATATGCCAACTCCCTTAAGCTGTGCTTGCTGCCCTCAAAACTCTGCGTTCCAATGGGCTCGCCATCACTTGAAAATATTGCAAATATACCGCACATTTTTTTTATATTCTATTTTCACTTTTGCTTCTCTCTTTGTCGATCCGTTTCGCTTCCAAGTTCAATGGCAACTGTAAACGCTGCCTCTGTTAACGCCGCCTTTTAAAGACAGCGCAGCGCTGTTGCCGGCGAGCAGCGAACCGGCTTCGCTTTGTATGATTTTCAGGCACCTTCGAGTTGCGTCATGCAATTTCTGACGCCGCGTCGCATGTTTGCTATTATTATGGGGAATCTCGCAGCTGTTCTACTTTATCAAATTGGTCGCACGCCAAGTTTTGTTGTTTTTGTTTTTTGTTTGCTGCCCAAAAAAACAACAACAATAACAAAAACAGCCAGTTTCTGGTTTAACATGAGCTTTTAACAGCAGCATTGACAAAAGCTTTTGCTTTGTATTTATACTCTGCTCCCTGCATAGGCCGCTCTCTTTTTGAATGCGCCTCTCTATTGGTCTACCTCTCCTTGACTTCGTGACCCGCTTTTTTGATGCAGCTGCATTTTAATTTGCTGGGTGGGTACACGTGCAATCAAAAATGCAAACGCGTGGCAGCTTTTCACTTTGCCTTTTATTACTATTTTTTATTATTTTTTAGACAATCAATCAACAATATCTTAACAAGTTCAAGGTCAAACTATTTTCTATTTCCGCATGCAAAAGCTTTTACATTGTATCAAAGTACAATATAATTGTAATTCTGGTTTGTTTGAAGAGATAACAAATAATCATTCAAATGTAAGCAAATGAACTTTAAAAAACTTTATGAATATTTATGTGTGTTAATTCTATTTGTGGAAAAATAAAGGCTCTTATTACCTTAAATTATTATTGCTTCAATTTAATATGTTTTATAGTTTGTCACAAAGAAAAATGTATAAAAATGTATTTATTAATCAAACTCGTCAGATAATAAAGTTAATAAAAATGTGCTGATTAATCAGTATTATAAGGCATGTTCTACAAATGTCAATATTAAATATTGATTCAATTTTAAACGCATTCAATTAAATTAATTTAATTTTTTTTAAATGAATAGAAATGAATTAAGTATATACAAAATTAATTTAAATACTAAGAAAAATGTATCAATTATTTTTTTTAAATATTAAATGTAAAATTTAAAGAAAAATTAAAACGCTGATATTTCGGTTGTTTTGGAAATCTCCGTAGATTTGTAAAACACCCCTGTATAACTTGTAATAGTGCAATTTACCGTATAATTCGATCAAACATCAAACGTATTTTAAAATCTTCTAAAAACTAATTTATTCAATTAAAATCACAACACCATAAAACGCAACAATTTATTATTAAATATACAGTTGAACTTCCATAACTCGAATGTCCATAACTCGAATTCTCTCTAACTCGAACTAAATTGAGTGGCAATAGCGTATACTAAACTTAACAAAAAGACCTCCATAAGTCAAAGTCTCCATAACTCGAACTTTTTCTTGGATAATGCTGATTCGAGTTAGGGAAGTTCGACTGAATATATATTTTTCTTTCAGTTTCCTAGCACTTTCCATAGGCTTTCTCATGGGCAGCCTGTGCCCGGCCCGACGGATCCTCCGGACAGCCCCAGTCCAAGCGAGGCGCCCACTTTTCCACAGTCCTCGCAGCCGCCTCGCTGGGAAACTGCTCCTCGAAGATGCAGCGATAGTAGAACGCCTCCTTAGTTTTGGGCGGATTGATGGGAAAGCGCTTTTCCGCCATTTGAAGCTGGGCATCGCTGACATGACGAGCGGAGAACTCGGGCAGGGCATCGATGAGGGCGTAGCCCACGCCATCGGAGAACTGCTCCTTCTGGCGCCAGAGGACCGCATCCGGCAGATAATCCCCTGCGAAGGCCTGACGAAGGACAAACTTTTCCATGCGCCACTTGCGCTCACCGGAGAACTCATTGAGTTGGCCTGGGATCTTGTCCTGCGGTCGTATGTTCATCACGTAGTCCACCAGAGAGGTGTCCAGGAAGGGCACACGCAGCTCCAGGCCCTTGGACATGGTCACCTTGTTGGCACGCAAAATGTCGGAGACATGAAGCTGCTCGCAGCGTGTGATCATCTCCTGGTGGAATTCCTCATAGTTGGGTGCCTTGTGGAAGTACAGGTAACCGCCAAAGATCTCGTCTGCCCCCTCGCCGGAGAGTATCATCTTGATGCCCGTGCTTTTCACATGCCTGGCCAGATAGAACATGGGCAGACTACAACGCACTGTGGCCACATCATAAGATTCCAGATGGTAGATCAAATCACGCACACCATCCAGGCAATCCTCGACATTGAAGGCGATCTCTGTGTGCTGACTGCCAATGTGCTCGGCCACCATCCGGGCGTGCTCAAAGTCTGGGGAACCCACCATGCCCACTGAGAAGGTGCGCAGTTTGTAGTTGGCATCGCGTTCCCTCATTATCCTGGCAGCTATGGAGGCTATCAGACTGGAGTCGACGCCACCTGAGAGCAGTGCCCCAAAGGGCACATCACATTGCAGATGGGAACGCACCGCCAGCTCCACTTGACGTCGCAGCTCCTGGAGATTCACTGGCTGCGTGGGGATTATCTGCTTCCAGCTGGGCTTGTAGTAGCACACAGGTTGCAGCTGCTTCACGTTGCCCGCTGCCAGATGACCAGGTGGAAAGACTTGCAACTCCGCGAGACAGACATCCACCAGGCACTTCATTTCCGAGGCAAACCAGAGATTACCCCGCGCATCCTTGCCCCAATAGAGGGGTATAATGCCCAAGGGATCGCGTGCCACAAGCAGCTGCCTGCGTCGTCGATCGTACAGGACGAAGGCGAACATGCCCGTGATGTGTTGCAACAACTCTTGGCCATGTTCCTCGTACAGTTCGATTAGCACGTTGCTGTCACTTTTGGGCTTGTAGCCAGGTAACCGCTTGGCAATCTGCCTGGTCAATTCCAAATAGTTGTAAATCTCACCATTGACAATCAGTGCAATATTGCCATCCTGGGAGTACAACGGCTGATGTCCCGTCTCCACGCCAATCACCGCCAGACGTTCGTGCACCAATGCCACGCCCTGCTCCGAGATTACCTCGACGCCCGTGTCGTCGGGTCCGCGATGTCGCTGCTTGCCACTCTGGCGATAGGCCAACTCCCTCAGACTTTGCTCGCTGCCCTGATAGCTCTGGGCCTCAATTGGCTGTCCATCGGCTGAGAAAATGGCCAAAATGCCGCACATTTTGTTAAGCTAAACTCTTGAGAATCTTCTAAACAGGATCTCAATTTGCCACTTGGAACTCGTTTCAGCGTCAACTGTTTGATTTTCACCACCTAATGTGGCTTATATAGCGAATCGTTCACCTACATTATTCTGTGAATTTGGTTAATTAAATCATTTCAACTAGTATTCCCAGCATTTGTTGGCTAATTTTTACACTTGGAAAAATAACCAATGTACTAAAATAAGCTGTTTAATATTTTTTTGTTAAATAATACAATTATAATACATGGATGATTGTTTTTTAAATATATGGAATTTTATTATAACCAAAATAGTCTTTAATATACGCTCTAGTGCAGGGTATCATACAGTTTGTTTTAAATAAAAGTCCAGATGATTTTGACTAAATATAATTTAAAGTACCATTCATGCATAATAGTGGTATTCCGGAAAGCGTTTTAGATTTGGTTTAGATTATTTTTAACCAAATCTAAATCAGTTGACGGAATGACCCTTTTTGCACACTGATTAGATTTCGATTTCGTGAACAGCTGACAGCCTGGGCGAACAGCTGATTGACAACTAAAAAGTATACAAAAAGGAAATTTATAAAAGTATTAAACGAAAGTTTGCTCATCGAATATGTTTTTATTGAATATTAGCAGATTTTCAATGTAAACAAACACCAAATATCACACAGCTGTCACAGTTTCATTTGAAACCAAATCAAAATTAAACCGAAATCAGCCTCAGAGCAGATTTCACGAAATCAATTAGTAAGACCACACTTCCCTGATTTGCTCTGGGCACACTGAAAATTTTGTATAGAGCAGCTGCGAACAGCTGACTGCGAAATCTAAACCAAATCTAAACCAAATCTAAAACGCTTTCCGGAATACCACTAATAATTCTAAATTAGTTGCGCCAAAAATCTGAGTCTGATTTACCAGAATTTTGCCATTACTTTTGAATTTGAAACTTTTTTTCATTTTACTGACAGCCAATAATTTAGACAATTTCCAGTAATTTTAAACGTTCGAATATTCGACTAAATACTTTTACCATTTGTATACAAAAAATCAATTTAACTTTCTGCCAGTGTACCTGAAATAGTTATTTAATCAATGGTAGATTTGGATGTTCATTGTGAATAAATTAAAAGTGAATTAATTAGCGTAACGATTTAATGTGGCATTTTTTGAAGTTTAATTATCAACTTTACAGCATTTTAATCTGATTAGTATTAACTGTTTGTTTGTTTTGGGAGCGGGATTTGGTAAACAAATAAAGTTATTCAGTAAACAGACCTAAAAATCTGTTAAAATAGAAAGGCAACTGTTATTATATATCAACCTGAGAACAAAATACAATTATTTTATTTTTTTTTCAATTATTTTCTCAACAGGTACAGTTTCAAAATGATTAAATGCAGTTCAAAGTGCAAATGCATTGAGAATTTAAATTAATTTGTGAATGCAATTGAATCGTTATCAAAAGTAAATTGATTTTGAATAAATTTTATTGCAATTTAAATATGCACCGTCGGCATTTGGCAACAGCATTTTTTAATGCGAATAAATTGTATATAAAATAATGCAATTAAATGGGCACATTTTTATTAAGTGTTTATGTGCATCAGAAGTGCAAAATGCAAAAACAAAACATGGGCGGCAAAATGCGTAATCAAAGAAAACAAATGCTAACAGAAAAGCTTTCGTTTAACAGAGCGCTGTTAACAGCTCACGTGCTGGATGCTGTTAACAGGTGGTTCTGTTTAATTCGTCCACGTTGGCAGCAAACAACCCCATTAGATAAAACCGTTATATGTTTAATTAAGCCGACAGTTTAATTGCAATACTAACACGTCGTCAAACACACGCAAAATTCCACAATATCAACATCAACAACAACAACATAAAGTTGGTTGTCAGAGAGATGAACTCGACATTATTTACAACCGACTCGAGTTGTGACAACCCGCGTGCCGCTCCTGGAAAAATGCTTGTTGCTTTCAAATATTGCCGCCTGTTGTCGTCGTCATCTCCGTCGTCGTTGTCGTTGTCGTCGTTGGTTGTCGGTGTCTCGCATGCCGAACGGTCATTCAGTAGCCGTTAGAACGCGTCGCAGTGCGGCAGGAAGTTGCGTATACGACGCGTTTGCCTCAACACAAAACCGAAACTCAAACGATTTTCAAACGCGTTCTTTGTGTCGCGCGCCTTTTCGAATTTCGTCTTTCGGCCGCTAGCAAGGTGTTAATTAGTTGAAATTTAATTAATCGCAAGAAGCAATATTAAAAAGTAAATTACTTTAATGTGAATTCCTGTGGGCTGCCGGATTTTTTGGCAACAAATTTCCGTCGCCTCTTATACTCTCAATTAGGCGCACAAATTGTGTGTAAAATGATAAAGGGTGAAAATTTACTAAGTGAATTTTCACCAAAGTGAATTTTAAATTAATTTACTCTCAAGTTAATAAATTTAGTGAAGCACCGAAACAAAGTTTAAAAATAAATCAACAAATGAAATCAATAAAATTAAATCGAGTTCAAAATGGAATTTAAGTATGTATAGATGTTAAAGATATTGAAATTATAAATAAGTATTCCAGGGCGAAAACAAGTTAGAAATTTGTATTAATAGATAGGTAACTTGATTTTCTAATATGGAAATATTGCTATTCATAGAACTCTCCCATTTTGCTGGCAAACAACAAAGTTTGATTAACCTAAAAAAGCATAAAAAGTAAACAATTCTGAACGCAAACACGTAGATAAATTTATGTGCCAAAACTGTTCCGATAAAAAATATCAAATCAAATTCAAATAAAACCAAACTTTTTGCGCAGAGAGGAGAAATGGGCGAATAGAAGAATTGAATCAAGCATGACCTATTACTGTCACGTCCGGGGCGAGGAAGAGGGAACAGGGAAGAGCAAACAACTTTTGGGTCACGTTTGACATTTGGGCAAACGAAACGATGGACGAGCGTGTAAACCTTAGCTGCCAATCTAAGATCCACATCCGCTAGAATCAAGCAAGAACCACACATTCCAAACATCCAAGCAATTAATTAAAAAGTTTTCACGCGCCCAAATCAAATCAACAGAAATTTTAGCAGGTATTTTAGCGTCCAAATTGTGCGACCTCACATCGAGATGAACCCGCGAGTTCGAGTTTCAAGTTTCAGTTTGGGATTCACTCGGTTAGATGTGGATTCAGTGGTAAGCGGCAAAAGTAGCAGCTTCACAGCCGGATCGATGGATGGGCTCGAAGCAAAATCAATGCGCATTACTGCAGCCTCGTTGCGCCCCAAAACAAGCGAACTCGCCAGTAACGAAAATAAATTCAAGTTTAAAATACACTGCGCCGCGGGGGATGCGAATGCGGATCCACTCCCATGTCCGTATCCGTATCCTCTGTCGTCTGGTTGAGACTTAGCCGAACGCTTGGTCAGCTCTTGACCCCAAACTCAGAGATTCTCATGCCGCTGGCAAGTGCTTATATTTTTATGCTGTAACTATTTTTGAGCTGCGCTAAAAATTTGATGCGTCAAAATATAAAAAACAATTAGTAGCAACCATTTTAAAATACTATAACAGGTAGACGTTAAGAATTGGGTGGTACTGTGTATACTAATTATGAATGAGAGTTAATTTTTTGGAAAGTTGTTGAAATTGTTTAATTTAATGTCATACATACATTAAACTACCCTCATCTGTTAAATATTGAAGACAATTATTAAAAACTTCAAAGGATATTTAAAAAGAAGTTGAATTTAATAACTCCCTTCTAGCTGTTGACTGATTTTGAAATTCCAGTTGATTTTTTGTTGTGTTATTCGTTATTGTTCATTTCACTTTCCTCTTCTGTTAAATATTTGCTTGATTCTTTTTTGTAGTTATTTATTAACCTGCCTTAATGACACTTTTAAATATTTCCATCGTTTTACTATCCAACTTATTAAACTGCCCTCGTCTGATGAATGTCTTCAAGTTGTTAATGATTTTCTGTGACGTGACAAAAATTAAATTCTTGCAAAAAGTAAGTTTGCAAGTGAAAAGCCAAAAGGAAAGAAAACAACGGCCCTTCGGCCTTTCAGCGGCTGTCAGGACACGCCTTTGGCTAATTGTGTACGTGTGTGTATGTGCATAAAAGGATATGTGTGTTATATGTGTATATGTGTGTGTGTAACTGTTTGTCATAATCAAATGAATGCCCAGCAATAACTTAACACGCAAGCCTCGTGTCCTGTTGCCGACTAATGGCTATGACTGGTAATCGGGCCAGGACTAAGCAAAAACCCAGAGAAAAAGAGAAAATGCTACTGTTGCAGTTGTTAATTAGCTATTTGGCGCATTATGTTTTTGGCCCAGTCGTGTACGGGTATTAACTAGGCCACCTGCGAGAGGGGCGGGGCACATGGGCGAAAAGGAAATGGGCGTAGGTGTACGGACTAGGGATGCATAATGAGTACAAGTTGATTAAATGACACATTCAGTATTCAGTATTCTGTGAGCACTCACAAAGTAATTAAAGCTAAATAGTTCTGGGAAATATTTAATAGAGAATCATAATAAATCAATTAAATGATTGGCAAAAACAATTCTATTTACTCATTGAAACGTTTGATTCATACAAAGCATTAAATGACACTGTCTGTTTTTAATAAAACATATTCTATATTTTTAATAGAATACAGAATAATAAATGACAACCAGAAAAATCAAATGATGTTTGCTTAAAATTCTTAATGTTTATTCCTCTTTAAAATATGTTCTTCAATACTAGGAGTAACTTCTCTACTCTAATTTGAAAGTGTTTACATGGAATTGTGAGATTGATACAAGTGTCAGATGCAGCGAATGTCTCTAAATCTGGCTTCAGTTATTTAATAGACAGATCGAGTGCAGAAATCACAGGGCCTCGTTAAGTAGTTTGATGTCAGGTTAACAACAATAACAAGCACATGACAAACTATCAGACACTAGTCATAGGCAAATTATCCATCACACTCGGGACAGGGTCACAGTCATATTTTTTATATTCGCAGCCTTGACATTGAGATACGTGTCTTGTGAGGCGGAATAGATGAACACAAGAGGAAAAAGCGACATCAATAAAATGTCTAACCACAAGCTGAGGTTATGTGAGTAAACAGGGCGGCAGGGACGGGAAAAACAAGCTGCTGTTATTCCCAAGATTGAATCAATAAGACGCATCGGAGAAGGCCAGGGAAATGAGAAGAGGGAAATGGGGAAATCGGAAAATGGACTTGGCTACGGGCCAATGTGAAGGTTGCTCAGGAAACGAAAAATTGGGAAATGAAGAAAGAAATGAAAACCTGTTGAGTGAAATGCCAGAGAATACAAATCAAATAGCATTGTTTAAATGCTTAAACGAGACAAATACGTCAACAATTTGATAGCTCCTTTGATGAGGTACGTGTACATAAGTATTTCAACAGGCCCCATCAAAAATGAATTGAATGAATTGAATTTATTTATGCTCCAATCACACGCCATTTAATTCAATTCAAGAGCATACAATACACATTTCTTTTGTCACTAGACGGCACAAAGCGTCAAAATTTGATTATGATGAGTGTATATACGAGTATATTCATCTTCCAACCATCAAACTGCTCCAATTAATGGGTGTCATGTGGCGTATACTTAATATTCAAACGCTCCTCTGAAAAAGGCCGTGCAAAAAAGAGCTGAGAAAGAAACCCGTGATACTTTAACGAGTTTTACCAGGTAGATAATATATTAATTTATTGTCAATGTGGGAGCACACATTAAACGCTCCTGTTGTAAAATTTCTATCTTGGCCATAACAACAAGAGAGAGTGGCGTTAAGGGCTAACAAGCAACCCGACAGCCAGGTCAACTAACAACAATTATGGCCAAAGTCAAGTGCGTTCCCCAGGCGACAATAAACGCGACATTCTCTTAACTTTTTTGCCAGTTTTTACCCGTTTAACTTATGGTTCAGTTGTTGCTGTGCTAATTGTTGTTACTGCCGTTGTTCTTGTCTCTTGTCGGTTGTCTTTTGTCTCTTTGCTGTTGTCCTCTTGCGTCCTAGTTTTTAGGCGCTCGAAACTTGTAACTGTTGCAGTTTTGCTACAATTTTCGCATGCTTTTTGGCTTCTTTTTAATGCTCTTCACTGTCGGCTTACTTAGGTTGACTCAAATAGCTGGTGACACATGCCCAGCAAACTTGACAAAAAAAATATGGAAATATTCCAAAAATGTTGCAGTTTTAAGGGATTTGTCAAGCATTTTATCAGCTGTTAAATATCATGGCCATGGCCTAAAGGCAGCTAAATATCGCAATTCCCGTTTAGGGTGCTATAAAGCGACTGCTTCCGAGTAGAAAGGCAAAATAAAAGTTGCCTAAGCTGAAATTCGAGTGAATTTAATTATGAACAGAATCTCATAGCAATAGATATGTATGTTATATGTTTATGTTAGAAAATGAGTTGACTTAAAAATATGACAATTTCAAGCGAAATGAATATGATAGCTTAGTATTTCTGTGAGGGTATTTAGTTTTCTTTTGTGTAAATTGTAAAATTGCGCTTCCAGTTTTGTTGTTTATGTTATGTCTGTCAAATTGCTGTCAAGGCTGCGAAAAACAAAAACTGCAGCGAAACAAAACAAAACTCTGGTAACCCGCACTAAAAACAATTTGCGGATAAAACTTTCATTTGTTTTGCACAGGGAATTCATTCTCTTTTTTCATTTTGGCCATCAAAAATTGTTGCCTTTGTACGGTTTTTGGGCCACGTT
This sequence comes from Drosophila suboccidentalis, assembly GCA_037043435.1. Lineage (NCBI taxonomy): Eukaryota > Metazoa > Arthropoda > Insecta > Diptera > Drosophilidae > Drosophila > Drosophila suboccidentalis. The sequence continues at coordinate 820,160 of JBAMBK010002328.1, forward strand.
CATTTGGCACATCAATTGCAGTGAGCCGAGCAACAAACAAATTAGTTGGCTTTAATGAAATGGAATTACCAAATATCACTTAAGCCCCCCAATGTACATATTTTGGCTCAAAAGGTGAACTCATAAAATGCAAGCACAAAACAAATAAACAAATAATAATAAAAATAAAAATAAATATACTATAATGACTAAAAACATGTGCCAAAATTGGCTCAATAAGCGAAAATAATGATAGAGTATATAATAGATATACATTGAACTAGACATTGAGCTATTCAAATTGCAATTGTATTCATTATGGCTACGGGCTGTCCATTTAGGGGTAAACTAGCAAATAAACGTTAGCTGGATATGAGTCAGAAATGAGGTTTAAAAACTGTTTAGATAAACTTTGTGTGATAAAAACTATAAGCTATTATGTATATGTATGTATTATGGTTGATTATACGCATATTTACATTCCTCTATTCTTTTTTCTTTGTTTTTTTTTTTGATAATTTTATTTTATTTCGCTTTGTTTATCTCCGCAAACTGTTTTAATAGCGCAACAATTTCATTCATATGCGCGCGGCATTAAAATTTCAATTTTCAAATTGAGTAAAAGAAAATTCCAAGCCAAAAACAAAGACAACAAGAATATTTTATATCAAAATAGTAGTAAGCATGTGTGTGTGTGTGGGGGGGGGGGAGGTGAGGGGGTACTCAATGTTGCGTTGCCAAGAATTTGTTGTCTATTTGCTAGTGGAGCTGATAAAAATTCACTTGATACACTTTGCCATAGCGCAAAGCAACGAGCGTTTTATAAGTGAGTTCCCAAAGGGGGAATCGTGGCAGAAAAAGGGGGGGGGGAGAGAGAAACTGACGTCGTTAGAGAAGCAGACAATGGCGTCATATGAAACCAGACAGCGACAAAGATGCAGCTGTAAATGCAATTGAAAGTATCCACAGTCATGACTAAGTGCCTGCTGAAAATTGATCTAAATAAAAGAAGGAGATGTTTATTTAATGCCAGACTACAGCACAGATTGCAATAAAAAGATATATAGCTTATAGAAGCAGATAAAGAGACTTGCTTCACATGCAGTTACCTCTTTAAGCTTTGCTCTCAAAGAATCCAGTGTCATTTCTTACTTTTATTAAGAGAATCTACAATTTGCAGTTGCATTTTTAAAACTTTTCTCTTTTAAAATGCACAAATCCTTTGGCAAGTTTTAACTCTTGCCACAATGTTTGTAGCCATAGAAACGTATGTTATTTTGTAATTTGCTTGAACATGCATAGAATTTTGAATATCATACAGATCTAGCTTTACAAGTTAAGAGTCCTGAAACAATTGTTAACACACACACACCCGCACAAAGTGCAGCTTAAACAAAGTCAGAAATCAACTGTCAACTATGCCAAGTGCAAGTGCAAGTGCTCATCTTGTTGTTGTTTTTGCCTCAGTTTTTGCTCTCCCTCTTTTTGCTCTGCTCGTCTGTTTGCTCTTCCCTCATAGTCTGACTGTCTGCTAACAGTTTTTCTAAGGCCTTTGATAAAGCACCGATAAATATCTTAAAAAATACTAAAAATAGATGAGGGGAAAATTGGCGCGTTACCGTTTGGCGACCAAAGCAAACATAAGTTAAGGCCTGATAATTGAAAAATTAATTATAAACGCTGTTGTCATCTTAATTTATTAATTTGCTACGTACAATCGTATTTACATACCCGAAAACAGAGCAGAGAGCAGCAGAAATGAACTGATAAGAAAACGCTTGAAACAAATTTTTCATGCCCAAAAGCAGAAGCCGAAGCAGAAGCCGAAGCAAAAGCAAACAACAACAATAACACATGCACAGCACACAAACATAAACGTTTAGTTTGTCAATGTCCATACAATAACAACAGAAACAAAACAATAACAGCAAAAAAGCACTAAACGTAATGTACACTCACAGAAAACGTTTTAAAGGCCCATTCAAGAATGAAATTAAAATAAAAATATAAATATTCAAATTGAGATATTTATGGCATAAACAATAAATTGTTAATTTATTTCAATTTGTGTTCTTGGCTACGAAAATATGCCTTTGATATGCCAAACACAACCAATTTACTTTAATCAAATAACAAATGCCAGCAATCTCAACTTACAATAACATTAATTCTGTTTTCTCAACAAAACTGTAGAATGTTAAACAGCAGCGGCTGTTGGAACTAACATATATATGTTATAGCTATAGCTGACTAACAGCATTGAATTTGCACTTACAGAGGTCTTCCATGTTAACATACATTGTTCGTATAATTTAACAAATATTACATGAGATTGCTTCGATTTTAGTGCTGGAAATTTCTCAACCAAAAATGCACTGAATAAATAATTAACTAAACACGTAAATAAATTAACTCCATCCACTTTAGCTTTACAATGAGCAAATAAGCGCGTACAGCTTTCATTAATTATATTGGACACTAGACACAAGGGGGATTCCTGCGAATGTTATGCTAAAACATAACCCCATTTAATCCCCTTATTTAATCATAATTTAATGCGCTTCAACGTCACTCAAAGTCAACTCAACTTGGCATAGCAATTATTTTTCAAAGCGGATAAGAACACAATCCTGCTCCCCTCCAACCCCACTTACTGTCCACCGCAAATCGCATCCCCCCCTTTATAGTATGCGCTTTGTTTTTAATTAATGCAAAATTTATCAGCTTGTTGTTTACCCTTTTTTTCTGCTGCTGCTCTTTCTCAATTTGTGGTCATTTTGCTTTATCCTCATATAAAAAGTAAAAAAAAAATTATTTAAGCTGAAAGAAATTGCATCTGTCTGTGCTTGATATGCATTGTTATGCTTTGTTGTCTTCTCTGTTTGTTTTTTATGACTCTCAAATAAACTTTAATATGCCTTGAAGCCTTTACTTTACTACCTGACATTATACAAATTGCTTTGCAGTTTTTACTACCACAATTTGTATAATTCTAAATTTTATATATGTACATGCCGCTGGCAGCTCATTTTATTTGTATTTTATTTCCAACTCGCTTAGTAAATTATATCTTTTATTAAATTTTATGCTGATATAAATAATTTTAGTATTTAACCGCTTTCATTTGTCAGTTCATGCAATATGTAAACCAACTAATGCATCCAAAATAGCATTCAAATTTAACTCAAATTTATTACAAACGAGGAAATCACCTGATTTGGAGTCATTTCGTTAGCACACAATAAAGAGCGGAGCTTGAAAACCCCATGCATTCAACACTTTGTTCAGGTCAATCGGGAGATTTATGAGTCCACCCACAATATTTCGCTATTTTCGCAGGTGAGCGACAAATTTAATTAAAATGAAAATGCATTAAATAATTATTGACACATTTGTGTGTGCAGCATAGTTGTGCGTAAATATTTGTCAATAATTATAGCTAATTAAAACTGAGAGCTTGCAAATTCACACGCAGTAAAATAAAATAATAATAAATGTCACGCCTAAAAGTATGCAGTAACTATTTATAAGGAAAACTATTGAAAACGCACACGCAGCTTTGGCAATTATGAATAATTTATGAAATTTATTATTTTAATATGTTATTAAAATTTGTTGTGGAAATTAATTGTTTTTAATTGATAGAATAGTAAATGCTAACAATTTAATCTGAAATCTTTAATCTTTAACAACATTTTCTCCATCACAAACTTATTTTTGTTTTTGCTGCAGATATCCTCTTGCTTTACTTGAACTCAATATGGCGTGAAGTGTGATTAATTAAAAGGTTGTAAGTTCAGCTGCAGCAACGTTGCCAACAGCTAATTACCTGCCGACGAACTGGGCAGTCTGAGGCTCAGTCAGTAATTTATTTTTAAGACGAGCATAATTACCCCGCAACAGGCGGACAACAATGACACGGGACAGCTACTTAACCCGGCGAGCAGCTCCGGTTGCCAGTTGCCAGTTGCCAGTTGCAAGGTAATTATTTGATATGCATTCGTGTTGGCCACAATCTGCAATGGCCGGGATAAGCACAAAAGGAGCTGAAACACAGGTCGGAGTTGCAGTTGCAGTGGAAGCAAGCTCGAATTGCATGCCCGGTACACATTTAATGGCTGCCACTGTCTGTGGTCCCGTCTCTTTTTCTCATGCTCCTTGGCAACATAAATCGCCGGGCTTAATGTGAAAATATGGCGAAAAGGGGGCAACAGAATCAACAACAAGAAGTGCAAGCTGCACACGAGCCTGTTATGGCTCCTTTGTGCATGTTGAACGTGTGTCCTTGCCAGGAATTGTTGCTGTTGTTGTTGCTTCTTTATTTGTTGTAGTTGTAGTTGTAGTTAGCGCGCCTTTGTCTGTTGCCGGCATCGTCGACATGAATCAAAAACTTAATTATTTTCAGCCGCACGATGGCAAAATGTTTTCCTCAAACAAACAATGCAACAACAGCAACAACCACAACAACAACCACAGCTCGCAAAATTTTACAACTCTTCTGCAACGCTACAAAACGGCAACAAAGCAATCGCAAGCGTATTTACAGTCAATTTGTTAGACCTCCCTCCAAACCAAATGCCTCCCCCTTTCCCTCCTCTTCACATGGTTTTAGATGCGTGTTTGCCCCTCGTTAGGGGCAAGAGAAGGGAAGGGAAGTAAAGGAAACTCTACGTGATCCAAGTGTCATAAATTTCTGTTTTGTGTAGAAAAGTACGCAATACGCATTGCGATTGTATTTGTGGATTATTCGAGTACGAGTAGCACATGGTTTGTTCCACGCATTGAGCTGGGTTCAAAAAGGCGTAAAACCCTTTTGAAATATTGGTTTTCGAGTGTCGCCCAAACGAGTTGATAAATAAACAAGCTGTATTGTGTCATCGAAACCTAAAATTGAAATGTCACATTGATCTAGCTTTCTTAGTCTCGATCTTTATGTTTATTTGACATTATTATGGTTATATTTTTTACTATAATTAAAATATTGATCTACTTTCTTTCAACTGTTGTTTTAATCAAATGCGCAAAGAAATAATTCCATAGAATTTCTATGATAATATTCAGTATATTTTTAAGCTTCAACTCTCTTTCGATTTTTGAAATCTCGCTCTTTTGTTGTTTTAAGAGCGCAGTCATTGAAACTGTAAACATGTGGAGCTAAGCCCGCATATTGCCTCAGTTAATTAGTTATAAAAAATACTGCCCTCAAGTCGGTTCAATTTGCGCTAAATTCTCGTATAACTCAAGGTATTCAAGTTTCCCAGAAGAACTCTATATTTAAAAACAAGAAAATGAATATAAATAAGAAAAGAATATGAGAATTACATAATATACGATACTTTTCAAGATGTTAAACAATTCCATTGTGAGAAATGTGCAAATGTGAATCATCTAAATTCATTTTGTGACGATATGCTGATAAGAAGTTATTTATAAATTTAAAACATTTCATTTATTATCCGATCGGCATGGCAATAATCCAAGTTAATGCAGGAATTTCAACAAATGTATACGTATAGAAAGTATTGTGCGAAGTTTATGATTTGCTGTGAATTAAAAGAGATTCGTTTTTGTTATACGCAAGTTTTATTAGAGAGCAACTTTTAATGAGGTATACGGAAATTTGTGAAACTGTCCAATGAATTATCAACTTTTATTTAAATAAACAGTTGTTGGTTAGTTAACGAACTACCCTCGTATATCATAATACACATAGCTGCACATAGCAGTCATAACTCTTGACACATTCATTGTGGTATATCCTGGCGCAGGATAAAAAAAAGGAGGAGAATAACGCAACTCATAAACTTGTTACATTGTCAACCTGCGCGACACAAAATGTGTTAAAGAAATTGCAGGGCAGGACAGGGTAAGGGTAGGGTATATAGGGGTAGGTTGGTTGGGGTAGGTTATTGTCTGCACGACACACGCAACAGGATGCAGCTAAATCATTGGAGCGCTATAAAAATTCCGCTACGGCTGTAAAACATGTTCCCCCCTTTTTGCGCTAAGTGTAAAATGAAAAATGGCCTTTCAAAGGGCAACGGGCTAATAGACAGCCTCGTCGAAATGCGATTACGCGTAAGTGCATCCCGTTTAAGCGTCTTAAATTGAGTTTTATGACTTAATAATGCGGTCGAGTCGGGATGAGATTGGGTCTGAACTGGGCCTGGACTCTGTGGCAGGCAAATGCGAACACATTCTTGCAATTACGAGTACTCGCAAATGTCACGTTGGCTAAAAGCAACTCATGCAAAATGTGGCCAGCCAATGAGAATATCCAGGCAGTCGGGGAGTCGGGGAGTCAAGCAGTCGGGGAGTTGCAACCGCCGCAGTGGCAGCCACAAACAGCATCGCCAAGTGCCCGCAAAGTTGCACGCATTGATTGAATTTGACTTGAACACGCTTTACTGATTCCCTCTCATCCTCCATCGATTGCCGGGAATTGTTGCCGCTGGCAAACAACACGATGCTCTCTACTCTTACAGAGAATCCAACAATTCCATACTCTTCCTTCTTTCCCCTCCTGCTGCAGGGTTGCACTACGTTTGACATCTGTAGTGTTTGCTGTGGCAGCTACAAAGGCAGACACTCCCTCTCTCTCTCTGTCTCTCGCTCTTTCCCTCACAGTCACACTTAGTCAGTGACAAATAGACGATACTTAGATATTGCAAAATTACTTCTCTACTTATTGTGTGCCTACAGTGGGTGCTAAAGATTTGGGACAAACTATGCGACAAGTAGCTTAGCAGAGAGAACGATATACTTATTTCTTATAATCGTGGGTTCTTAAAAAGTATTGAAGAACAATAAGATGATTGTTCAAAAACAATATATTTGAAAAATTAGATAGATGAATGTATAAATTAAGTACATTTACTATACTATACTATAGAATAATGTAGAAATTTTTAGAAAGATGTAGCTTAAAAGATAACACAATATCTATGAATCAGCTATCGCCACAGCCCTATCTCGTGGGCATAGGAAACTTGCGCTGCTACTGCGCTGCCGCTCACGTACACTATAAACTGCGTCGCTGCTACGATTTGCATCTGTTATGTCGCTGTTATTCCGTTGTTAGACGAACAAAAATGCACACTAACGTAATGCAAACATATGAAGGTGTAGGTGCCGACAAGTGCTATATATATAAATATAAGTAGTATTAAGATCCATCTCTTCAATATCCAGTTTGAGTTAAAGAACAGAAGAAAATGTTGTTGTACAATTTATGAATTTTAATATTCCATTCAAATTAATTTTTCAGTTTATAATGAACAATGTTTTTAAATAGTGTGCCTAAGGTTTTTAAAATTCTTTATCAAAACTATTCATCCATATTTTGTTGTCTAATATGTTTAGGAAAGAGCATTCGAAATACGTTATTTTAAATGAAACCTTTATTGTTTCTTGATTTTTTATGCCACTTCTTGCACACACTTTTCCACTTGTCGCTGTTGATATACGAGTATTGCTTTATAGAGCCGTGGTTATTGTTGTTATTGTTACTGGTTGTAAATTTGTTGCTGTTGTTGCTCCCAGGGCTGTTGTGCTTCTTGTCGTGTAGAGTGCGGCATCAACACTCGGCCTGCGTTTCCACTTGAAATCTGTCAACTGCAACTATTTATTAAATTATATAGTTCCATTATTAAATGTGAGTGACTTGGCCAAGTGGCAAGTGAAGGAGATTGGAGTGTGTAAAAGAGACAGCACTTGCATACGGCCATCTCTTTCTCATCTCATTGTGGCATTAAAGCATTTATAGACTTTTATTTGACAGCTTTATTTTAAGTATTATTTAGTATATACGATTTCCTGTTGTCTGTTTTGCTCTTACAGCTCAACGAATCTCTGGAGACCCGATCCAAGTCCAAATCATGTAATAGACAACACCCTCGGCCTCTGCTCGGCGCCACAGTGCGGCATTAGGCAAATTGACAACAGCTTAAAACGATTTGCAGCACCTTAAAGCCCAGCAAAATACTCTCAGACTCGAGGATTCACAACTGACTGCTGCCTGGCCCCGACCCCACTCAGAAAGCCTGTTTGTGGCACAGCAAAAAAAGTACGGAACAAAAAAAATCACACTTGACAAGCAACCAAAAATAATATAAAAAAATATAGAGGCAGAGCGACAAACAGGACAACACGATGAATGCAGAGCAGGAGGAGGAACGAGTCTGCCTCAGGTGAGTCTATCGTTGACTACAATATGAGTATGTGTGTGTGAGGGTGTTGGGTGTGTGTGTGTGGGTGCCTGACATTGCTGTTGTCGTTATTTAGCTGGCAATGATTTACTAGGTTTGCCTTTAGTCAAGCAGAATTTTTTTGGGTTTAAGTTGATTTGCAGTCGCACAATTAACAAATTGGCTAGAAGCTCAGCTGAGCTTTAAGAATTGGCAATTGGCTTTAACTGATAGGCATTTTAACCATTTTACGAATTTATATATTTAAAAGTTATAAGAAGTATGCTGAAATATTGCTTCACAAATCGTTAGCTTAAGCATAACAGAGCGACTTTACATGATCTTCGATTAACAGGCATATTAAAAAGCATTATGTTAATGCTTTCACAGCGCGATCTAACATAAGTAGTCGGACATTGTGCATTAATAACATCATGTTATCTTCATTCGTTTCTGCTTTTGGCTATTAACATAACAGAGAGAGCTAGCATATTCTAGCTGTTAATGTTAAAGAAACAAATATTTCAAATGATTTTTCATTTAAATCAAATATATAATATTAGAGGCATTTTATTAAGGCACGTGTTCTATGACAGCTGCCAGACAGACAGACAGACTTCAGTCACAATAAATAAGTGTCAATTTCACACGAGAGAGATCAACAAACTGCACTTTTTGGTCGCCTTTGCAGAAATTAAATATGATGAAGAGTCGCAGTGTTGTTTTCTTTTATTTACATTAATCAATTAGATGCCGACGACAACAACAACAACAAAGAAAAAAATAATAATAATGTCGCAATAGCATTGTCAAAAGGCGAAAAGCCAACAAAAGTGGCGACAACGACACCGACAACAATAGCAACAATAACAACAACAACGACAACAACAATGCGTTGCTATTCAATGTCAATCTCATATTTCAATTATGTTTTATAAATGGCTGCAGACTGGCTGGCGTTGCTCCTACTGTATTTTGTTGTTGCTGTTCTCATGTGTTCTGAGTTCAAATGGATGTGTTTCGAGTAGACGAGAACTAGTAAAAATATTTAAGTGAACTTATTCAGTGCTTATAAGAAAACACTAACTTTTATTACTTAACTAATGTTAAACATGAGTTGCGCACAAAAGTATGCAACATAAATTGCTTACGTGTAAAAGTTGCGCATCCGCCACGTTGTCCCTCAGTTGTGTTATGACTGTCGGCTGTGGACTGGGGCTGACTCGTGGCCTGATCGAATTATGAAATTTTAATTACATAATAACGTACTGACAATCAACTTCGCCGCCTTCCTGCCAGCTGAATGCACAAAAAGCCAGGCCAACGCCCCAAACCAATTTTATAGGCTGACAACAGACACGGGAAAGAGTGTATAAAAAGGAGGCGGTGAAAATATTGTGCGTGCAATTACTGTTAAACAATTTATCGCTCGAATTTAAAGCGTCAAAATCAAAGTGCTGGTAAATAGGTGAGCGAAACATTATGAAAAGTTTTCAAAAATGATATCCTACTTAACTTGGAAGAGCTCTAAAATCAATTTTAAGCTGATAAACTTAATGGGTTAACGTTTAAAATAAGCAAACTTATGCCAAGTGATTTAACACTTCGTTGCCTCTCATAACTTTGTCCATTCATCATATCAACATAAGCGCAAATGAAGCCCAAGTGTTTCCGACTTTGTGTATTACCCTTAATACACTCCCACCTTTGTCAACTGTCAAAATGTCAAAAGAGTTAGGACATTAAGTCGCTGCCTGTCAGTTATGCAGGACAATGCGGCCTAAAAATAGCTGCAATTAAAATTGATTCCAAATTGAATTGAAGTTCAGACTATGACTCGATTCTCAGCCCTCTAAGCAGCTGTAGACGCCAAATGGCTTAGACGACAACAACAACTACAACAACAACGGCAACGACGGCGACAACAGCTCAAAATGTCTGTTTAATTTTATGCTAATTTCTTTTACTATGCAAATTTCGTGATGTTAACAACAAACAGCAAGGAAACGAGCGCCAAAACAAAAACCGCTGAAAGGGAAAATCCTGCAACAAAGGTTGACAATTTTACAAGCGGTTGCCAAGTAGATACCCTAGACGTAATAGGTAGTTATTTACAAGATATGAGATCCAGCAAATGTGTATACTTTGCTGCTACATCAGAAATCAAAAAAGATTAACTAATTAATAAAAGACGATTGAGTTATTCATTTATTTCACTTTATTTTGGATAGCTTTTCTCACTTTAAGTGGATAGCAAACGTATACTTCATTAAAAAAGCAAATTGTGAAATAGTAAATCATCACTTTAATTTGAAAATTCCTTATACCCATTTGAACAGGGTATCCTAATGCGTATAATAGTACTTGCACCTCGAACTAGAGAAAGTTCTGCTTAGATTCACATTTTTACATGGGGACTGTGTCACGTTCCTCTTTGGAAAACTGAATTTTTGACGCACAGGAAACTTGGAAAACGGAAGGTTGACAGAATCGGGGACAAAGTGGTGGGTCGCAGTAATTTAAATCAAATGATATGGCAAACTTTTAATGGCAGCAAACTTTTCGACATGATTCGCGAAAAAATTGTGCTGCTAATTATCATGGCATAAATGTTCTATGGACTACGCTCTCTTCCTCCTCGTCCTTTGCTCCAATGCGACTTGTAAATATCGAATATAAATTGAGTTCTGCCTAAAGTTGTTGCTCACAATTGTAATATCAAGATTTGTGAGTCCTTCCCACCGACAATTTATCAATTTTAATGGCTTTTGAATTGGCCGGCCTTTCGATTGGCAGCAGGAGATTTAAAAATTGGCCACTTATACGGCTTATTGCCTTTTTCTTTTTAGCTTAAAGAATTTTCGAGCCACCCTCAATCTGAGTCTCGGACCCACTTCAGTGTTTACTCAAATCAGCAGACGTCCGCCAAATAAATAGCTTTGATTTCGTATCAAATAAAAAGTCCTTTAGAAAAAGGACATCAAAGCGTTTGATGACGAGACTTGTGGGCAACCTAAGACCATTTTATGCATAATAATGCGTAACAGAAACAGAGGCAGAAAAAACCAAACAACGTTGGCATTTTAAGAACACACTACAGACTATCTCAAAAACTTGAATATTCCCCAAATCTCTTTCGCCCCGCTTTCGTTAACTTTTAATTGAAAAACAAAACACAATAATCAACTTGTGTAAGATTTTTATCAAAGTAAATTTCAAAATGGCAACGAAAGACCTGGCGAATTGTGATAGAAAGTGTAAGCCGGAACACGTGCAATTCTCCCTTTTTTTTTGAGTCCAGTTGAGTTGTGTTCAGTTCTGTGTCGCTGAGTAATTTTTCTATTTTCTGCTTTGTTGCGCCCTTTCAAATGCACACCCATGTTGACCAGTGTTCAACATTAACCCAAATCCAAAAGATATACACAACACACTCCAACAATGAGAGACTTGGCCACTTGACAAGGTATTGCTGCCAACTCTCTATCTCTATCTCTTTCTACCTTCTACTTTCCCTCCTTTAACTTGACTGACTTGTTGGGGTCAATGAAGACACCGACTTGACTTTGTGTACGAGTATTTCAGCGTTTTATTGTTTCTGTTGCCCGACTTTTAGCTAAATGAATCAGCCATATCCTGTGCACGGTAGTCCGAAAAAGTCGTTGGCCAACAAAAACTACACAAGAATTTTCTTGGCTTACAGAATGTCCCACCTGCTGCGTTTCTACCCGGTGCTTTTTGCCTGGTGTGTCTGCGAGTGAAATGCCATTTGGAACGCATTTAGGCTTGGGCCGGAAATTAATTACAACGACTCATCAACTTATTCCCATAAAATGCTTTAATTGATTACACTGCGCAGACTGAGCTCTCGATAACGATATTGCTTGAGGACCCAGTTGATAAATGTAAATTAAAGTGATTCCATATTTATGCATTCACAAATTGATTTGTGGATTAAATAATTCTATACTCAATTCCATTCGAAAGTTAATGATGTGTAGCTCGGCTGTGTTTTATTGTTTTCTCGTAATTTTAATCAAGAAATGGTTTTTGCCTTTAAATATAGATAATGCTTATAAACATTATCAATAAGTATTCTTTACTCTCCTTTTTATACCCGTTACTTGAAAAATAAGTAAAAGGGTATATTGTATTCGTTGCAATGTATGTAACAGGGAGAAAGAAGCATCTCCGATCTTATAAAGTATATATATATTTTTGATCAGCATCAACAGCCGAGTCGATATAGCCATGTCCGTCCGTCCGTCTGTCCGTCCGTCCGTCTGTCCGTCCGTCTGTGTGAGCGCCTAGATCTCAGAGACTATAAGAGCTAGAGCAACCAAAGTTGGCACACAGACTTTTATATACCCCACGCAGATCAAGCTTGTTTCAAATTTTTGCCACGCCCCTTTCCACCTCCGTAATTCGCGAAAATCCACCACACGCACAGTTTTCAAGATATTAGGATTAGGACAAATTAACGTTAGCTACTATTATTACCTATCATCCTACTAAATCGTAACCAGATCGGACAAATAGAAATGTGGTAATGGCTGATTAAAATTTTTAAGCAATGTGAGTGCCTAAAAGCATGCAATAAAAAATATTTAAAATTTATTTAGATAAGTAACGGGTATCCTATAGTCGGAAGCTCGACAATAGCCTTTCCCACTTGTTTTGTAATATTCTGCTTCAGTTGTTTCTAATTTCTCCAATTTATTGAAAGCTTATTAAAGCAGGCTCTTCAAATTTATTTGTTGACAGCTTAAGTTACAAGCTACCAAGCTGAATATTTAGACAACTTACTTATGTTAAGTAATCGCATTTCTTAAAAGCTTTTTATACATTGAATAGAACTTATTGTTTTGGCGCCTATTTCTCTCGAAATTCCCCTGTCCCTTGTCAGCTTCAAATGATTCTGTATTCATCACTGTCAGTTTTCTGTCTCGTTCGGTTTCCTAGCATCTTCAGCTAATTATCTTTAAATATTTGCTTCACACATTCAACCTAACAAGCGCCAGTTGCAAACAAACTTGCCCCTAACACGTACCCTTACTTTTGGCCTTACCGCTGCCCCTCCTCGAACTCTTGTAACTGTGTTGTCAACACATTCCTCAAAATGCCACCACGCCCACCGCAGGCTTAAACGCTTAATAAATAAAATAAGCAGCTTGCCAGACATTGTTGTTGCCATATCGATGGCTTTGGCCTTGTCTTAATTGTTGTTCCTTCTGCTGTTACCTCTCTCTCTCTATTTATAACTCTGTCTCTCTCTTCCTCTCTGTCTTGTTGTTGTGGCTTTAGCAGGGCACATAATGCAGCATTGTGTGTGTAGCACGTTGCGCCTTGGGGTTAAGCATAAATATGTCAAGTGTTAATTGTTGCCACTTAACGCACAGCACAAACTCAAATACAAGCACACATACATGCACATGTATGTGTGTATGTATGTGAGTTGAGAGAGCAGCGTGTAAATATGACTTTAATCTACTTACCGCGTAGTTAAGGCAGCTCTTTCTCTTCCTCTCTCTCTCTCTCTCACTCGTTCTGCTTCTCTTCTTGTTCAAGAGTTCGCAAGCTACATCACAAAAAACAAACACACACACACACATTCCCACACACACACATACACTCGCAGTTGTTACACACCCAATAATACGCTTTAACAAGTTTCTTATGGCCATAAATTCAACAAGCCAACAAAAGCTCATAAAAAGGGCTGACTCCTTCCCTCCTTCCCTTCTACCATCCTTCCCTTGGGCTAAGGACTTTGCAGCTAAACCCAACAGCTGCCTACATACATAAATAAAAGCGAACGTTGCAGACATGCCTTTGACATTTCATATCATATCACACACACACACACACACACACTACACACACACAACAGCTGACAGGAAATTTCAAAAGAAACAAGAATATCCTGCGCAAAAAACAAAACTACACCCAGGCAAAAATAAAAAGCAAACCCCACAAACGTGGCCAATACATTTGACAGCCAATAACGATAACAACAGCAACAACAATGCGATTCAACGTACAACTTTATCAGCCACATTTATCGACAAGCCATTCCATTTCCTATTTTAAATATCTTACTTAACTTCTGGTCTCCATCTCCATTTCCATTTCCTGTCTGCCTGATTGTCCTCATCAGTGTTTACTTCCTGTGGCCACTTGTTTGTCCCTCTTGACAGGTGAATGTTTATGATTTTATAAAGAGCGGTAAAGAATTATATGTATTTATGACATGGATGCTGATAGAAATTGATAAGCAAGTTATATTACGAATTAAAGGAAAGTATATAAGTATATAAGAAAAATGATTATTCCACTAAAAGCATTTTATATTTCAGATATTTTTCATTGATAGACAGTCTGATCATTAAACACCAATTATACGTTAATAAAAAACACAGAATATTTAAAAAAATAAATATTATTATTTTTTGGCATTAATAAAAACACTAAAAGAAAATTTTATTTCATTTTTAAAATTTTAAAAAAAATGTTTGTAATATTTTTAACGTTGTTGATAGATTAAATGATTGATCAAAGAAATATTAGAATTTTGTTTAAAGATTGGTTGATAATATAATAATTTTTATATTAAATATTTTATTATATATTTTATAAATGAGTTTAATCATAGTCTTGATTGATTTTTTAAACTTTAGTTATGATACATATATCTAAAGATAAATCTACAAAATTAGATTTCTAATATTTTGTGAAAATGATTAAACTTAGAAGGGTTTGGATTTTTGACCACTTATCTTTGTTAAATGTAATTAATGTTCCACGTTCCCAATCCCCTTATCCCTTAATTTTAACAATACTTTTCGTCTTTTTACTTTTCGTACTTTTTAACAATACTTTTTGTTTTACGCAATTAATCTGAAATTATCCAATTTGCTGATTAATTCCCACAATCAGTCTTGTCATTGTGGCCATTGTGAAACCGCTCCTGTTTGATTGAAACCGATAACACTCGATATTTGATTATCATTCGCTCTCATCATTATTATCATGGCCATCATCACAATCAGCCTTATCATTATCATCCCGCAGAGCAATGGACTGAGTTCAATTACCATATCAGCGACACAATGTGGCCCAAACTGATTTGTCGCTCGGCGAGAGCTGCCAACGCTGCTGAGTGCCATATTTTTGTGTTTTATATTCCCACTGAGTACCCGTAATATAGACAGTCTATGGCGCTTTTGGCGCTCAGTTGCCAAACGTCAGTTCAATGTGAAAGACGCGAAATAAACAAAACCGAAAATCGACAATAAAAATACAAACTAAGTGCACAACTCTAACTCAGCACGCCGCTGGCGGCAGTTGCAAAAAATATAGAAATAACAGCAACATAAAACAAGTGTAGTAAATAAAGTAAATGAAATTATTAATTAACTATTTTGCTGGTCAAACAACGTGCAGCTGCAAACAAGAAAAAAAAACAATATATAATATAAATAACCAATATCATGTTATTGTAACGGCTCGGTATCATGGTCAAAACAGATTCAATATGCTTCGTTGGCTGGCTGAATTTATCGATTTTGTATTTTGTATTTGAATATTGTTGCGCCATTATCAACGCATTTATATAAGTGATAATTATATTAGGCACTTTATCTCGCCCTCGCTCTGGCCTGCAGTTCGAGTTGGAGTTCGGTTCGGCACGGTTCGACGGTTTGTGTGTTCTTTGTTTATCTTTTGGATTACTCATCCCAAAACCAACAACCGGTTCAGTGCGAAACTAATGCAACTTTCAAATTTCGTCGATGATTTTTATTTATAATGCAAACTCGAATCACAAACAAATACGAGCATAAAATGTGCTAATCATATGTTTCGATTAATGATTAAAATAACAGAAAACTCAACAACAGATTATAGATTACAGTTGGTGTGTGGCATGTGATATCGCATCTAGTTGAGATTTAACCAAACAGGTGTGTAAATTATGAATTTTAGACATCGAATCGATCAATTGACTTGAATTTCTTATGCAGGTGCTAAAAGCGCCAGTTTGTTAACTGGAAAATTACAGACCACCTTTAAGCCCTTTTCTAAAGCAAACAGCTGTTGATTTTCAGCAGAATCAACAAACCAAACTCATGTTTATTTAACATTTTGTACGCTGAGCTTGCCGCATTGCATAATGTTATATTTGCTTAACATAACACGCAAATGTTAATTGTTAGTGTGGGTGCAAACAACATTAAAGTATGCAATAGAAAATTACTTACAGAAATGATTATTTATGTGCAACAATCACGCAATTGAAATCACGCATTTCATGGTTCCTCTCGCACTTTATCAATCCAGCACGTTAATCAAGCCGCAATTTGTTATTGTTATTCCAAAGCAGATAAAAGATAACAGCTATTTAATGTGCTGAAATGGGACAGGAAGTGCAGTCAACTCTAATACAAATACACAGCATTGGGTTGCGCCCTAAAGCGTATCCCTGCGTAAACAAGACCAAAAATAGAATACTGATACAACAAATTTATTTTAGTCTATTTTCATACGTGCAACGGCGATAACATTAAACAGCAGTTGATAAACTTGTAATGCCAACTTTCCCAAATAGATGGCCAACAGCCGCAGCAGCAGCTGGTTGCAGTTGCAAAAGCCAAACAACAACCGCAAAACCAAAATACCCAAAAAAAAAACTACAAAATAAAAACAAACTACTTTTTGTTGGTTGCAAAGTTCGTTCTCAACGGTAGTTAAAGTAAATTAAACAACTAAAAACAACAGACGGGCAGACAAACAGTCAGTAAATATAAATGGACGCATCATATAAATTGTTATTTGAATGTGCAAAAAATATAAATGCCCATGTCCGAGGGAAGTGTATGAAATTTGTCGAGCATATATTGAATTAGACGCTAAAGTATGTCTAATTTAATTTTATGGAATACATTTACTTATTTATATAAACATAAGTGCAAAAATTTCGCTTGGCTGCTGCGATTTATTGGAATTTTCTTAATGTTTGGACAGTACATTTTCTTGACAGCATTTTCTGTTGTATTATTTTTTTTCTTGCTCAGCCCCAAAGTATGCAACGATTTTTATACATGACGCATATGAATGAGCGGGCGACGTGATGTGTTTGCATGTGTGTGTGTGTGAGTGTGTGAGTGTGTAGAAGTGTGTGTGCAACGGTGTGTGTCTAAATGCTAATTTGAATAATGACAACGACATCAACGCGCCATTTTCTAGTTGTTGGCTGTCCCCGTCGCCATTTTGCGTTTTCCGCAGCGCCATTTGTATACGCACATATAGGCTATATAGTATGACTATTATGCTATATGTATATGCAATATGGGACTGAATATACAGACTTATTTATACAAACGAGCATTTGATGTAGGTAACTTACACGACATGGCGCGTGCCCGTCTGCGCCTCTCATAAAATAAAATTATTCAATCCGCAGTCTGAAATTGTAGACTCAACAGAGGCAATATTAAAGTTGTACACAGTTCACGTAACTGAGTAAAGTACAAAAAAAATAAGGCAGCTTTATTCCTTAATACCTTTAAACGAAAGTAAACGAAAGTGAAATAAAATCAGCTTTGCATTGTATTAATAAAATTGAATTTTAAACAGTTTTCAAGCACTCAAATTAACATTTGTGTTGTATGTTAAGCAGCTGTGCAGTTAAAAAATAACATAGGATTTTTTAAATAACATTAATGTGTTATGTTAAATTTTAAAGCGTTTAACATAGGCACTGTTAAACTGTTTCGTATTAAGTATACGTTCGTCTTATCTTTTGCCCTATATTACATATTGTGTGAAGCACATTCTGACAGATTCCTGGCTAGTTTATAATACCCTATCCTGAATGTCTGTCGTAAACTCGTCGAATGACTTCACGCCTCGCCGAAAATGTCGAGGCTTAGAAAGCATTTACATTTTGTGTGCCTGCTTCAAAAAGTTGATTGTGAATTGTGCAGGGGAGGCATGTTTGTATTCATTAGAAGTGGCCTGGCAGAAAGACGTTAGCAGCAATCAGACTTGGCTAACACACACACACGTGTACACGTTGTCAACTTCAAAGCGCAAATTGAAAGTTAAAGCTTGAGTTGTCACGTAGAAAGATGATGATGTTCTCAAATGTTTATTGTAGAACCGGCGAGGAGGAGGACGAAGAGGAGGAGGAGGAGCAGGAGCGCAATATGGATGACGACGATGACAAACTGGTATCGGACGAGGTGCATCTCCGGCAGCTCAGCTCGACGCCATGCTCCGCATTGCAGCAGCGTCGACAGAACAACAATGTCACACATTCCGCGCCTCCCGAGCTCACACAACGTGGCCAAAAGCCTGAGACAGAGACAGAAACAGAGGCAGAGGAGGAAGTGGAAGTGGAACAGGGTGTGGTGCTGCGAAGGGCCGTCGACAAGGGTGCCATTACCTTGGCACAAATAGACGACCTAAGGCTGGAGAGCGACGACGATGGTGACGATGACGTCGACTATGCGGACAGTGGCCCCGGGCTGAGCAATCCCGCTGCGCAGACCACAAATGATGAGCAGATTACAGCCACAACAACAGCAACAGCTGCAGTCGAGGTAGGTTGAATTGTGTCCAGCACTTAGGGCTAATTAAAAGCGTAACAAAACCATAAAACAGCAGGAAGCGACCGCAAGCACGACGTGCACACCAACACTAGCTTTAACATATCCGCCGGATATGTCGAAAATACCACGACTGCCCGGCGATGGCGCCCAGATGACAGACGGAGACTGCGTCGATCTGCCCCATTCGCTGCGTGCCTCCACAGCATCAATTTTGTCCAATTTGCGCAAGAAACAGCAGGCGATGCTCAGCGTTGGCATCGCCAGCGATCGACCCGGCAACGGCAATAGAAATGGAGCAGGAAGTGGATTTGGAAATGGAGCTGGCAGTAGAACTGGCACTGGAACTGGATCTGGTGGAGGCAGCAGCTTGGCCAAACAAACGCCACGGCGAGTGCAATCCGTGCGCATTGTGGAGGCCAAGTCCGGATATGGGCCAAAGCGACGCACCGAAAGCTGCAGCATATTTGGCAATAGCAATTTTGGTAAGCCGACCAACCAACAATTGGCTCTTTGGACGAGCTTAATTGATTGGAATTGAGACAGCCTCTAATTAAGACACAGACTGCAGCTGAGAGAAGAGATTGATTGAAAAACATAATTGAATGTGGCTCAAAAGCGAATGACAGGCAGCCGTAGAAAGCTATGAATTAGTTTAAAGATAAAGGTACAACATGGCAGAGGAATGAATATAAAGAATATAAAAAAAACAAGGTTTCAATATGTTTATTTGAAGATCATTCGAGGTGTACATATAAAAGGAGTCGACAAGTAAATGTTCATAAATAAGATAAAACATGTTGATCATCTAAAATATTTTAATTTTGTGTCTTCTTTTCTTTAATATCTATTTACAGTCAATTGACTGAAAATTATTATTATTATTATTAACAAGTTAGTGCGGAACTAAAATGACGTCTAACTTAAATTCTAAAAATATTATAATAAAAATAGATAGAAATTAATAAGAGAATTAAATTGATTTTAATTCCTACTTTGCTTTTTCAATAGTAAAGATGGCTTATCCGAAAAAATATCCAAATCAGACTCAAATATATATATTCCTCGTATTTTTGCCGTAGTTGCTTAATTGAAATTGAAGTAGGATAAGAGCCAATACATACATATATACACAGACACTATGCGCTCTCGCTTATTCTCACGGCTGCTCTCTTTATTTTGGGTTTTCTCTCAGTCTCTCTCTTCCTTGAGAGAGATGTACATAAACTAGCTTGTAAGAAACAGGTACGAAGCAGTCTTGATCGAGTAGTCGAATAGAGCAGACATACCAGAATCATTTGTCTTCTACAAAATATATATCTGAATGATTCTAGTTTTTCCCACACATTCAACATTCCCACATTTTTAACAGACTACGAACTGGAATCGGGACAATCCCTAGCGAGCATTGCAGGTCCCCAAAGGCCACTGACGAATGAAACGTATTCGGCCTTTAAGAGTGGCAACGTGGTCAAGGGCATCCTCTGTCCATCCCTGACCAACTCCTTCAAGCAGAGTTCTCTGGAGAGAAGCTATCTCACCTACACACACAGACAACGCCAGAAATCGCTAATCATCGTGA
This sequence comes from Drosophila suboccidentalis, assembly GCA_037043435.1. Taxonomy (NCBI): domain Eukaryota; kingdom Metazoa; phylum Arthropoda; class Insecta; order Diptera; family Drosophilidae; genus Drosophila; species Drosophila suboccidentalis. Next base: position 840,511 of record JBAMBK010002328.1, read on the forward strand.
ATGTTGTAGACTTTGTTCTAAAGATTGTGATGGCATTGATTTGGATGCTGCAGCCAAAGGATAGGCGTCTGGAATCGGTAAGTTCCCACTTTCAACTCTTTCTAATCCTCTGTAATATATATGTATATATTCCGATCAGGATGCAACTGCAGATGCGGCGAGCATAGCGACTGCAATCACTTGGTCCGTTTGCTGTGGCATGGCCAATTTGGCCATTTGCTTCTTGGGCTACTGGCGATGCTTTGCCAACAATTATTTGCACTGGGCGGCAGTCTGCACTTGGGTGCTCTTCAATATACAGGGTGAGTGTTGTGTGCAAGACATAAATCAAGCGTCACATGCGTTGGCCATTAAATTGGCTAATCCTTTTGGGCCGACATAAATGTTTTATTGCCTCCGACAGGATTCGTCAGCCAAGGCGTCGGCTTCGAGACTCGTGAGTACCTGGTCTGGTACATTTTGTTTGTCATATTTGTGCCCTATGCCATGTTGCCACTGCCCCTCAAATGGTGCGTTGTCGGTGGCACAATCACCGCCAGCTGCCACCTGGCCGTAATTACCATCAACAAATTGCAGGACAAGGAGGTATAGCCAATATATATATATATATATATATATTTGTTATACTAAACGTTATTTTATTGCTATTTTTTATATTTTTGGCTCTCTTAGATTCCTTTGGACCCTAATTGCATTCTGTTCCAAATCATTGCCAATTTCATTTTGTACACGGCCATAAATGTGGCTGGCATGTATACCAAATATTTGACTGATCGCGGACAGCGTTTGGCCTTCATAGAAACCCACAAGGCCATGGAGCACAAGAAGGAGTCCGAAAAGGAGCTACAACGCACACAAAAGTTACTAGATTCAAGTGAGTCAAGTTGAGATTTTCAAAGAGAAAATTAGACGAAAATTTTCAGATTTAATATAAATAATATGCCGATAAGTTGTTGAAGATAGATGAGAATCTAGCAGAGAAAAATAATTAGAAGAGTCCAGATTTAAAAGAAAAAATAAATAAATGTGGAAAAAAACACCAAAAAATTAATATTTATAGTAAATTATATTCCTAAAGAATATGTGAGATAAGGTGAAGAGGAAAAAAATGATAAGAATTTTTTAACAATTTAAATTATTTAATTTTTTATTTAAGCTATTAAAGTGATGAAAGATTCTTTCTAGATTATAACAATTTCTTATCTAAATTATGTTAAATTTCTGAATATAGACATTTCTAAACATATAAAGAATCCCAGCAAATGCAAATCGATCTAGGCAAAGGAAAGTCCACAGTTTATGTTTAAATGAACAGCCGTAGGTATTTCAAGTTTCAAGTATATAAGTACTAACTGCTTTGTTGCCTGCTTGTCTGGCAAGGCAATTTCCAGTTAAGTATCTGCCCTTCGGCCAGGTAAAGAAACTTCTGCCAACGGCAGGTAACTAAAGCCATGCTGCCAGCATGCACATTTGTTGCAGAATTTTAGTTATTTCGCGTTGTTTAACAACTGCAGACGAGGTCTCAAGAGTTCGCTTCTAAATTTATATTGCTTTTGGCTGTTGAGTTCTGTATTAAGTTGGCATTATATTGGTTGCAGTTTTGCCCAACATTGTGAATAATCAAATACGCAGCGAAATGTACAAAGGCACGGATCCCACGGTGGAGACGCAGTTCAACAAACTATATGTTTACCCCATGGATAATGTGAGCATACTTTTTGCAGACATTAAGGTAAGTTAAATCAAGGGTAATATGGTTGTTTAAGCTACATTTTAACATTTACAACAGGGCTTTACGGAATTGGCTAGCAAAACATCGGCACAACAATTGGTGAAAATTTTAAACGACCTCTTTGCTCGTTTCGATCGCATTGCAGAGGTAAGTGAACTTTTAAATATTTAACAATTCTTTCAACATTTTGTGCCCAAAGGACAATCATTGTCTGCGTGTGAAGCTGCTCGGTGATTGCTATTACTGTGTGTCGCAGTTCGAAAGTGACAACTGGAAGACACGACCGGATCATGCCGTGTGCAGCGTCGAAACTGGCCTCCACATGATAATGGCCATCAAGGATGTGCGCCTGCAAACGCACGTAAGTAAAGAGAGGACCGGAAATTTAATGGCCCATTTTAATTGTAAATCGATTAACCTATTTCTAGTGATTTATTAGAGTTTGATAAATAATGTCGTAAATTCAACTCAATTTCTCTCCAGCAAGACTTAAAATATATCTTGAAGTCGTTTAGTGACTAGTGACAATTAGCCCATTAGCTAAATTCGTTGCCTACTTTTAAGCGGCACTGAAAATTTAACAGTCGCCGCTTAGCAGCCAACTGTTAAGCATTAACAGTAGAATGTTAAGCACTAACAGTGCTCTATGGGGTATTTTATCGAAAAAGTGTAATTTATTCATTATTCAAAAGTACGCATATGTATGATCTTTTAATGCTGACATGTAATAAGCACTTTAAACTGTTATGTTACATACCAAAAATGTTAACATAACAGTCGAATTTTAAGATAACGGCTGTTAAAGTCAGCTGTTTCAACCGATGACTGCCATTTTATGCTCACAGCTGTCTAAGAGGGCTTACAACTTTCTATGTCCAACAAATACGTTTTTTTTATATTGCTAATAACATATCAGCTCAAAGCTTGCTAGTTGCATTAAAAATCATGAAAAAAAATTATAGGACGAAGATGGTGCCACGCCCACTTGTCCAAAAAATGTCTAAGGGTTTGTATAACACTAGAAAAAAAAACCGCATCAAAATATCTTGCTTAGATTACGAGCTATTAATACTTGACACATTTTCGGTAAAATACCCCATAGTGCAGTGGAATGTTAAACTATAACAGTTTCATGTTAGCACCTTTAAAAGCCGGCTGTCCGCATTATATATGTATCTTTTTTTTTAAATTTAATGCCGCAAATTTTTCAGCTGTCAGCTGTTTTGCATTTTTTGTTGTCGCTTCAAGCCGCTTTATTTTTACGATATTGCACATTGTTGTCGGGACGATGTGACCCAGTATACTATGCCGGCCGCTGCTGGACGTGTTGACAATTCATTTGTATGCAAATCTCAGCAGAGCGAAGACAACGACAAACGACAGCAGCATCAACAGCAGCAACAGCAGCGAAAACATACATAAGAAAAAAAATTGTGTTAAGCTGCCATGCCTCCACTATGACAAGTTCCCAAAAAAAAAATATAATTGATTTTGATTTTAAATTTTTTTTAATTTTGGTTTTTTGGTGCAGCGTAGTGGGAATTCTTTCACTCTCTACGAAATACTTTAAGCATATTTAATGCATGCGAAACATGCAATTGGATACTTTTAATTGGTAGCCACAGGCATCTGACTGTCTGACTGACTGATTGACACTCTGGCAGTCTGGCAAACTGACAACTGCAGCATGGCCCAAAAGTATGCAGTAGTTTCTGTTGCAGTTGCAGTTGCAGTTACATTTAAGCGCGTGCTTTGCATAACTTTGTGAATTTTGCATTTTTGTGTTAATTTTGAAGGTTGACCTCAACATGCGCATCGGCATCCACAGCGGCTCCGTGATGTGCGGTGTTCTTGGCAACAAGAAATGGCATTTTGACGTTTGGTCTAATGATGTTATCATTGCAAATCACATGGAATCTGGTGGTATACCCGGGTAAGTCCAGTCACGTTTTGTTTTCCACCATAGCCAATGGGTTGTATCTAATTGGGTGTTTGTTTGTGTGTGTGTGTGTGTGTGCTCAGGTGCCTAGTTCCCATTCAAATTTGTTGTCAAATTATGCACAAAACATTCTTAATTATCCACGTTGTCGTAAACAACCATGTGAGGTAAACACAGCAAGATACAGAGCTAATTAGCAACAGGAATTAATCGCAGTGCAAAAACAACTCACATAAAGATAAAACATTTTCTCAATATCTAAAAAGATTCAGCTGGTATGCAGATACTTTTAAAGAATAACTGTTTATATAAATTGAATTCCTTTTTAAATCGAAAATTCATTCATTCCCCATTCGTTGAAATTATTTCGACATCAAAAAGTATGCTATACTTTTTTCTAAATTTTATTTTAAAGAAAATTTAAAATGTAAGAATTATAAAAACTAGTTTAAGTTGTCACTAAAGGTAGCAGAAAACCAGTTTAAATAAAATATACACATTTTTTTACGAAAAAAAAAATATAAAAAAAAAAAATTATAAATAGTGTTTTTGGAAATTGTAATGCAAAACATACATATCTGTATTTATCAAAGTTTCTCCAGGAAAAACCTCAATTTTGTTCCGCTTTAGATTTTAACAAATAATAAATTATTTTAAAGGAATTACTTTAAAATCTCTGCTGAAGATGCTCTTGGGCTAAGACTCAGCTTTCACACCCAAGTTTCCACGCTTCAAGTTTCCGCAATTTCCAAAATTATTGATTCCCAGAGAGAAATTCAAATATAATTGTTCTTTGCACACTTAGAGTAGAGTGACCGGCATGCAGCTCAGATTTATTGGCAAGAGTCCAATGAATGCTGAATCCCAACAGCAGCTTGGCCAAAATAACTATGCTGTGCTGTGCCTTTAAATCTTAGTTGCAGCCACATTTTTAATTGGCCAATTAGGGACATGTTCTCAATGCTGGACTACCACCAACAATTGCTGAGTAATTTCTGCAAGCTTGGCGTGTTTAGACACAAGAAACCAACGGTACAACAATAATAACAAAAGGAACTAGCTAAAGAACAACAAATCGAAAAACCACAAAAGCAAGCAAAGAGAGAAGAGAAAAGGAAAAATAAAAGGTTCCATTTAATGCAAAATGCTTTGATGTAATTGTGGCTGGGAAATATTGTAGAAGGTAAAGACTAGAAACCAAAATCGTAGAGCAACCCAATTATGGTAGAAACTCACACACACACACACATACAGATACACTCAAAAGGCGGCTTTTGTGGGCGGCAAAAACTTAACGCAAAATCGCTAAACATTTTTGGCAAATATTTGAATTTAATTTTGGCCAACTAGCATTTGAAATAACCCAATTTCTTCTGCTCCTCTATCTTTCATCCCTTTCAGACGCGTTCACATTTCGGAGGCGACATTGAACTGCCTGAATGATGCCTACGAGGTGGAGCCGGGCAACGGCGGCAGTCGGGATAATCATCTCAATAAGCTGAACGTAACAACGTATTTGATCAAGCGCACGGAGCCGTTGCGGTAAGTGCATATATTTGATAGCCCTTAAGTGTGCCCGGATAATTGTGAGTCCTTCGTTTTGCGGCAGACCCAAGCGACGCTTCGGCACCAGAAGCAGCGCCCATCAAAGCAGCAGCATTGCCACAGCCGCCACCACTGTGGCAGCTGCCTCCACTCCAGCTTCGACTGCGTTGCCCAAATCCATCTCGGCCAGTGGCAGCGGCAATGATTGCAGCATGGGCAGCACCACAGCGGTGGGCGTGGTTGGCGGTGGTGGTGGTGCTGGTGGTGACGGCGGCAGCATCGACGGACGCAGTCTGGAGTTTGGCACCGCGGTGCAACCCTCGCAGCTGCTGCAGCAGCAGCAGAAGAAGAACATCTCGCTCAACTCGCTGCCCAATGTCGTCGAGGGCGTCGCCTTGGACAATCGCCGACTGCGCAACGGGGGCGCCGTCGGAGCCGGTGGCATAGTCAATCCGGGTGGCACGGGAGCACCTGCCGCGGGTCTGTCCACGGTATCCTCCCCGACGGCCATGATGTCAGCCCCGTTGGAGCAGCAGCTGAGGCCGCGCAATGGCGCCAGCATTCAGAACCTGACGGAGGCCATCAGTGCCAAGGGTCTGATCATCGAGGACGAGAGCACCACCGACTGGATACCCGAGATACCATTTAGGAATGTAAGTGCGAAACTTTTACAAAAGTTTTTTAAAATTTTCCCCTATTAATAATTAAGTTGTTTAACCAATTTCCAGCGCTAGATGGCGTGTTTTAAGACTACGTACCTAAAAAATAGTACATTGGACTGCTAAAATTTATGTTAATGCTATAATGTTTAACTTATGCTCCCAGCGGAAAGTCATTTTGTCAAAATCTAATCGGTCCAACTTCTAAATTTCTAAAGCTTTGCCAAAACGAATCCGATTCCCAAGCGATCATGATTTTTTCTTTAAATTCATTCTGCATTCAAATTTAAATAATATGGTTGAAATGTTTTTGTGCTTCAAGATTTCGATTCTTAACTTTTAATTATTTTTATATTTTTGGATACACAGCTTTTATTAATACCCACAACTCTTCTCTTCTCCAGCTTAACAGCCCCGAGGAGCTATTGAATCGCGTCGATTCCATACTAGTGGATCCCAAGCTAGATCATCGTGTTTCGGTGACCGTCTTGGACGAAGAGGTGAGTGAAAAGTGGAAGAGCTTTCGCTTAATTTGTTATAATTATTTTTCATGATTACAGATTGACGAGTTCATTGAGCAGAATATACAGATTAATTCAAATAAGGAAATCCGTCGCGAATATTTGAATGCCTGGACATTGAAATTTATTGATAAAAGCCAGGAGCAGAAGTTCTGTCAGCTGCGTGAGGACATGTTCCGGTGCGTATGAGCGTATGAGCAAATATATGGGCTAATAAGTAGAAGGCTTCCTTCCCTTCCCATTCCCTTCCCCAACTCCCACTCTCAGTCTGTTGGCAGACTCCCCGACTTAATTAATGAGCTGTTGCTAATTGATTTTTGCCTGTTGTGTTGTTTGCAGCTCCAACATGTTGTGTGTGTTTGTCATTTGGATATTTATGGTTCTCTGCCAGGTCATCATTATACCGCGTTGCACCATAGTCATAATTTGCCTGGCTGTGGGCACTGTGGTCCTCACCTTCTGCTGTGTCCTGGTCATGGCCGAGGAGTTTCCAGGTAAGTGTCCTACTATATTGTGTAATATTTTGATTTATTTACTTAACGCAGTCGTTATCACAATTTATTAGAGTATCTGTATTTAAAATAAACATTTTTAAGTTAAAACTAAAAAAACATTTAAATTTTAGATATTTAAATTAAAAAAATTTAATAATAATAATATTCAATATTCAATTTATAGTTATTTTAATAAAACATTTAATTTTTTTCCTTTCTTTCAATTCAAACGTTCACATTTGCTTTAAAAAATATTTCGATATATGTACATAAATTATTTAATTTTAAAATTTTTATCTATCATTCTTTTATTTTAAGAATTAACTTTTTTCTGTTTAAAAATATATTAAGTAAAGTAAAATCTTTTATGACATTTACCTTTTCTTTCTAAATACCTTTCATAAAATTTCAAATTACATTTGTTTTAAAACTCATGACCTTTTTTTATTTATCCGACGAATATTCCAGAAAATAATAAAATTTTAAATTAAATTAAATTTTAAATTTCAAACGAATATTTGTAATCCTTAAATATTTCTCCTATTTAAAGGCCTGCCCAGCTGCTTGAAAATTAACTCCGCCAAGCTGGTCCACCAACGACGTCGTCGCACGCTCTTCATCTGTGGCGTCATCGTCTCCATGTGTGGGCTCAGTGCAATCGGCCTGATCCTCTGTCCCACAAACAGTTACAATGGCAACGCCGACAGCCACTCCTCTACAAACTTCTCGACAACATTCTCTGAGACGGATTCGACTTTATTTTATTCGCAAACCATCCAGAGAAACATTACGATCCGAACTCCAACAATTGGAGCTGCTTCCGCCATTTCCCTGGTGTCTTTGGTCAATGAGAGTATTAGCAATGCCTCCGATGAGATTGTGCGTCACACTCTGGCCAATGCCCTGACACCGCTGGAGTCCTTTGAGCAATCGCATCGTCCTCATGCCCTAACCAGATACAGTCGGAGTCCAGCGGATTCCTCCATTGGCAATGAAAAGGGTTGCGTGCATCAGGAGTATATTGTCTTCACCTGGGTGCTGTGTCTCGTCTCCCTGGCGACAGCTCTGAAGCTGTATTATTTGGTTAAGGCGATTATGGCTCTGGGAATGGTCGCTTTTTATACCACATTCATTTTTATCCGATTCCCATTCGAGGAAAGTTTCAGTTTGATGAATTTGAAGGATCGGGGCATGCCTTTGGGTATACAGATGATCATACTGCTGATTACCTTTCTCATCATGGTCTGTTATCACGCCAGGCTCGTGGAGGTAAGTCTAACCCCAATCCTGACCAAGTTTCCTCATCATCAACTGTACTTTTTGGCAGGTTACCTCACGACTGGACTTCATTTGGAAGGAGCAAGCGGAGCGTGAGCTGACCAACATGAAATCGAATCGTGCTCTTAATGACACACTAATTAAGGTAAGGCCCCAGGCAACCACAACAGAAGCACATCCATAATTCACTCCCACTCCCACTCAATCCGCCCATCGTTGATGATTTGCTCATTAATTAATCGCTTGATTTGAATTCCTCCTTTGGCAGAATATTCTGCCGGACCATGTGGCCGCCTATTACCTGTCCGACGAGCACACGGACGAGCTCTACTCCAAGATGCATAATCTGTGCGGCGTCATGTTCGCCTCCATACCCAACTTCCAGGACTTTTACTCCGAGGACATTGACAATGGCAAGGCGTGCATACGGATTCTAAATGAGATTATCTGTAAGTTGATTGATTAAATGCTCGTCGTCGACTCGTTGCTTAGATTCCCCTTTCCTGCTCCTCCTCCTCCTTTCACTTCGCAGGTGACTTTGATGAATTGCTGGAGGAGCCACGCTTTGCCTCCGTGGAGAAAATCAAAACAGTTGGCGCGACTTACATGGCAGCCGCTGGACTCAATCATGAGCATCTGCGTGCCCGTGGCGAGACCTCGGAGGATAGCGTCTGTGATCTGGTGGAATTTGCGTTTGCCATGAAGAAAAAGCTGGAGGAGATTAATGGCGATGCGTTCAACAACTTTCAGCTGCGTGTTGGCATCTGCAGTGGTCCCTTGGTCAGTGGCGTGATTGGAGCACGCAAGCCCGTCTATGATATATGGGGGAATACCGTGAATGTTGCCTCCCGCATGGACTCCACGGGCGAGAACTGGCGGGTTCAGGTGCCCGACAATACGGCGGAGTTGCTCTGCTCACGTGGCTACACATGTGTGGTGAGAATTACATAGAGTTACTCTACATTTGAAAGCACTTAAATTGATTATTTTGATATGCAGAAACGTGGCGAAATAAATGTCAAGGGCAAGGGCATGATGACCACGTTCTATGTGCATCCCAAGGGCATTTCGGACAGCCAGTTGATCTCACCAGTGCGTATGCCGGCGGGCATTCCACTTGCCCCAACACCGAATCTACAGCGACAGACCTCGCATCACGGTTCCTTCAGTGCCGTCGTCTTTGGCATGTTGCAGGCCACCAAACGCAGCACAACCATTCCAGGCACACGTAAGTTACCACAAAGGATTTCACTGTCAGAGAATCTTAATATTGGTAAACTCTCTTTAGCCACCGGCACGCCCTCTCCGCAAATTCGTCGCGGACATCGTGGCAGCACCTTTAGCTCGGTGCGTCTATCCCAGAAGTCCACGACGGTGAATCCTGTGCGTCGGAATACGACACGAGTGCGCGCACGTTCCTATCGCCAGAAGAAGGTAATTATTTCGTCAATCTGTGATGCTCCAACTCATTAATAGATCACTCTCTCGCTGCAGAGTTCCTCCAACAATTCGATCGTCACACAGGCCAGCTCGACATATATGCCATCGTTTCGTCGCATCGATCAGATTGGGACAACCATATCCAAGAGTCACAACGACGCTTTATAGCCTACGACGCGCATTAATTGGGTCTAATTTCGTATTTGTATTTGTATGTGTATGTGTATTAGTAAATGTTTGTGTGTATTTGTGTGCTTTTGCTCGAAAAGCTCTATCCCGTGGCGGCTGTGGGGAGCTTTCAAAGCTTCCGTGTCCGTGTGTCGTGTAGGTGAGAAATTAAGCTGAATTTATTTTTGGAAAGGACTTTAGTTAATGATTCAAAAGCAGCACAGTTGGGAAGATCTTATTAACCATAATCTGTAGAGTAGTTTGATAGGAATTGACATTGAAATTACTTAATAAGCTCTTAAGCCAATTATTAAATGTAAATTATGTTTAAATGTATTCTATTATATCATCTCAGCACAACTCTAGTCGTTTATATTTACATAAATAAGTTACAAATGAAATATTAGAATTATTTTATGAATAATAGCTATAAATGAATGTTTGTTTAAATCAACGACTCTGCAAACTATGGAAACTAAAATCTTTTATATTTAACTACGACTAACATTTCAATTTAGCATAACTTTGAGTAGCTTTAATAGATAATTTATAACAAACTATAAATCAACAATGAGAAAATGTTTTAAATTGCTGTACAAATATCTTCACAGGTTTTCATTATATCAATGTTTGTAAATAGTGCATAAATTAACAATTTTAAAACCCACATTTAAGCCATTTCTTAGTGAGTTTATGTGTAAAAGGCCAATAAATTTGTAGATAATCGACTCTAAATACAATATTGAATATATTTACGAATGTAAAAATATTATCAGCCCACAGCCAAAAAATAAGAAGAAACCAAAAAAAAATATATGTATGCACCATATTGTAATTAAATAAAAGTAAAAAAAATAAATGTGATAAATTCAACAAGTCTAAAGCGGACAAAATCGTATTTCTTTCTTTTTTTTCTGTTAACAAAATAACGGAAGCCAGATGAAATGACCAAATACAAGCAGAGACCATAAATCGAAAAGAGAAAAGGAAAACCCAAAAATGACGCCAACACTCATCTAAATAAATGCGGTTAAAAAAAAAACAGCAACAGCAAAGACCACAAAACGCTATTTTTATCGCAGATGCAGACGACGGCGAATGCAGCGAGGGGTAGTGCTACGGAAGGGAAAGGGGCAGGGGAAGGCGTAGACGAAGGCAAGTGGACAGCTGGAGCCGAAGCACTTGACGAGCAGACGGTCCAACTTCCCACGTTGGTTACGTTTCGTTGAGCGAAATGATGAAAATGCAAATGACATTCGGACGCACGCAACACAGAGACAAACATAAGTTATTACAGGTGCGACTGTCAAATACCCTAACTAAAGCAAAATATCAAATAATTACAAATTAATAATAAAATAAGTACAACATTAAATAACAATGAACTAAATTACTATTTGAAATCCACAAAATATATAATTAAGTATTTAATGCATAATATCATTGCTTAGTCCAAGTTATGTCTTCTATGCGCAAGTCAGGGTATAAATGAGCACATACAAAGTAAGGACAAATGCGGAAACAAGAAAAGCAACAACAACAACAATGACAGCAAATGCCGATGCAACCACTTGTGCACTTCCACTTATTGGCGGCGTCGGCGTCGGCAGCGCCTAATGAATGTGTAGCAGTTGCTGATAAGACGCATCGTTTTTTCTTCTTGCTGTGAGAGAGAGAGAAAGACAGAGAGTGAGAGGTTGGAGGAGAAACGACAGCAAATGTAAATAACACACAATGAATGAATATGAGTAAATTTAACATTTCACTGCTGCGTTTTTGTGTATTTTTAATGTAGTTTGCCGGTTTTGTCGGCCTATGAACCAAAACGCCCACGTAAAATAGAAATGCGCTGCAACTGAACAAGTGTGGCATATGGGCACAGTAGAAACAATAGCACAAAGTACACAACGGATAAGTGGATTTCTGGTATGTAAATAATCCTAAGTATTTATGTGTGTGTGACAATATACACAGCGATCCAAAGTCTTATTGTATATGCACACACACACATGTGTATTGTGTACAGTGTACACTATGTTGACCACCTGTAGCGCACTTGATGCGACAAAAACGCCCGAAACTTTCCCGGAACACACTTTGCTTCCGCTTGGCGCTAACGCAACATGTGGTGCACCAGTCACGGTTTGTTTGTCTGCCTTCGTCTGTCCCTCTCTTTCTCTCCCTCTCGCTCTCTCTCTCTCTGTGTATTTGTGTTCGCCGGCGCATCCCCTGTTGCGTATAGTTGTTGCTGGGTCATTTTAGTTTCATTCATAAATTTTAAATATACATACATGCATATATGTGGCTACTTATATGCGTGTTGAGTGTGTGTTTAGTTGAAGCATCTAAAAAGACTGGGGGCCGATTGAATTTACGTAAAAAAGCCAACCACTGTGTCTCGAACATGAAAGAATAGCATTTCACTTATTAAGATGTATTTACTTTTAATTTGTAATAAATTTATATGTATGCATATTCAAACACTTTGCGCCATTATTGCCCAGCTGTTTAACAACTCACTCGTTCTCAGTGCTGTAAAGCGTTGCGATGTTTTTGCTCACGATTTGTATGCTGCTCAGAATTTATACAATGAAGTCGCGAGTCGTAAATTATTCTAGTCTATAACTAAAAATATAACTAGATTCTTATAATTAACATGTCGAGGTTTTTTGTGGAAACTTGTTATGGCTACGATTTTGCATTGACAGCATGCCTATCATTTGGCACGCTCTCTCTCTCTTTCTTTCTCTCGCTCTGTGACCGCTCTCTTGTTTATCGATATATTTTATGCTTGAATCGCTCGATTACCATTCGTCTCTCATTATCGTTTCATTTCTCGTAGCGAACGGACGTGAGTCGGTGCGCGCGGGCGTATTTTCTGTTGTGTTTTACTTCTCGCTCTTCTCAACAAGTCGAAGTCGGGATATTATTTGGCTCAAAGCATTTCGAACGCATACGTATCATTCGGTTTTATACAATATTGAATAGAAACGCAAAAGTGGTTTACATAAATGCAATTATGGAATGCACAGAAAGTGCTTAAAACAACAATAAAGTGATGTTAAGCGCATTTATAAATAAAAATCATCGAAAAAATCTCATGAAAATCGCATACGTTGTAGTGTAGCGGTTGCGGCAGAACGAAATCGTTTTATTTTTCATTTACAATTCTTATCTAAATGCAACACTGTGAACCAACACCAACAAAATGCTGTTGAAAAAGAAGCGCTATATGTGCGAAGAGCAGGACGACGCTATTGACATCGTTGCTGTTGTCGAGGCGAGCAACAACAGAAACACCAACGCGAACAACAACAGCAGCAGTAGTTATGGATCCAACATGGCTGAAACACGCGAAGTCCGAATTGAAGAGCAATTAAAAGTGAAAATTGGTATGTAAACCTGTGCAAATCAATGAAAACCTGAAAGCAAACACTAAACGAACATCGTCTGCGCAACAACTTGCAATAATTTGCACGCGAACGTTAATTTTTCCATGTGAAAACTGTATTGGAATGTGAGCGCGTCGCCAGTAGGCGCCCAAGCAAAGTCAAAATATACAACAAAACCCAAATAAATACAATGCAATAACAAAGCGAGCAGCATCAAATTAGTGATTGAGTGATTATAAAAATGTGCGAATAGTAGTTAAATGCAGTTTAACATTAACAAAATGCAACAGCAAATTCAATTTTTTGGCTGAAAATGCATTTATTGTGTGTGAGTGTGAGGCAGCAACGTGCGGTGCTATTTTCGCGCATTATGCAGCCGTATCGTGCCATCTCGCTCTGGCAACGCTCGCGTGTGTGCCTCAATGTGCATGTGTGTGAGAGTGTTTTTCGATGCAGCAAGCAACAAACCAACATTTTACATTGTTGTTGTTGCTGGCAAAGCCAACACGAAGCTAGTTCCGCTGGCTTTTTTGTGGACCAGCCGCCACCGTCGCCGTTGCCTGGCTGAATGTTACGGCATCGTCCCCTGCCCCCGCTGCCGCGTGCAGTTGCCCCGTTTTGTGAATGAAATTTCGTTAGTGTGTGTGTGTGTGTGTGTGAGCGACGACGCTTTTGCTCCAGCGCATGTGCCAACACACATACAGACTTTATATACACACACATGCACATTTACAGCAATGTGTGGGTTTTTTCATGAATGGAATTCGAATTCGGTGTACTTTTCTCTGGCCTGGCGCTGCTGCCGCCTACCACACACACATGTCATCTCACTAACACAAACGCAAATTTGCTGTTTTATGAATGATTATCAAGAGCAACTGAATAACGATGTGCGCTTGCTGATAACCTCGTTTCCATTCCCTTTTGGCATTTTATTGCACGTCTGATTCTCGATAACAAAGCCGCACATCGATTAATGTGTGCGCCAATATCGAAAAAGGTCAACGTCGCTGCCGCGTTCTTATGAATGGACAAAAAACCATTCGCATCATCTTTCATATATGTATGTATACCTGACGATTGTCTCTGTCTCTTCTACTCGTCTGTTCTTGGTATCTGCCTGTTCATAACTGTAACTGTCACTTCAGCATTTTGCGTTTTTTTCTATGCGACAGATTCGAGCTTTGTTGCGGTTATTTGGTGTACTTGACTGGTTTTACATTTCCTGTATCGCCTTTTTTGTCGCTGTTGTCGTTGTGTGAAAACAGAATTATGAAAAACAACAACAACAGCAACGAAAAAGCAGAAGAAAAAACCACAGCCAAAAAAAAGGGTTGCTTTTATACATGTGTGTGTGTGGTTGTGTGTGTGAGGTGGCCTCATTTGCCTGCCACCATCGTCGTCGTCGTCGTCGTCCGCTCGCATTTCACACCTGCATGGGCTCCAACTCTGCAAATAAACATATCTTGATTACTTATGCTCCAGCACAACTGTTCCCTCTTGTTGTTGTTGTTGTTGCTGTTGTGATCTGCTTTGCTTTTACAATTTCCACCTAAACAATTTCAATCTTCCGTCTCGACCATAAGCAGCTTTTGCTACACTTCTTTTCCTTCTGTCGCCCTCTTTGCCCTTCGGGGTCATAAATTATATGCAAAGCTGCTGCTGCTGCTGTTGCTGTTGCAACAACAAACATTGTAGCAGCTTTTGATTTCCGTTTCCCATCACATGAATTTCCTTTCTTTCGTGTGTGCGGTTTTGGCTCCGGGTTCTTTGCTTTGCCATAAAACTTTTGCTTTTTGCTGCTGTTGCTCCCCTTGAGCTGTTGTTGTTCTTGTTGTTGCTCTTTTTGCACGCTTCAATTGTTTTCGCATGCGCATGTGTCTTTGTCGGCCTGAACTTCTTGTCTGTCTGTCTGTCCGTCCTTCTGTCTTGCCTACCGCTTCCTTTTCTCAGCTGTCTTTATTCTTGCTTACGGCAGGCAACTTTTCTGCTGGTTCTTTAAATTGTTGACATTTCTGATGAGGTGCTTAAATTTTGGCAGCAATATTTATTTTACATTGTTTTACCTTTTATCTCGCCTCAGTTTTAAATGAATTAAAAGACATATTCGGGGGTGCCACAGAAATCGCTTTCGCTTGAATTTCACTTATATTTCATACAAATTCCAGTGAAATTCAAGCGAAAGCGATTTCTGTGGCACCCATGATTAAGTCCATTGCATAGTTGGGCTTTTCAGCATTCTAATAGATTTATAATTTAACAAATAATTCTGCAGAATTTAGTAGTTTATACATATTTATAGCAGCTGAATAATTTGAAAAAGTTTTAAATCTATTGTGCATCACAAAGTTCTCAGAAAATCTCAAAAAAAAAAAAAAAAAGATTTCCTAGAAATACAGTCATATCAAGATATTTTTAGTATAGCCAGTAGTAGCTATTGCTAAATGAAAGCTGCTCATTTCCTCATGAGCCATGTAGTGAAAATAAGTATGGCAAATTTACATATATCATATCATCATCACACCATTATAGCGTGTCAGCAAAAGCCAAAACATTAGCAAAGTCACCTTTAGCAATCGCAAATTTGACGCTCATTCCATTCCATTTTCATCCAACAATTCGTCCGTCCGTCCATCCAGCTATCCGTTCATAAGCTCGTCCATTCCATTCTTCGCCCGGTTGTCTGTGTCTGTGTCTGTGCATACATTTTTCTCAAGTTTCATATTTCCACTTCATTATGCTTTGCATGCTTAATAATAATACTTCCACTTCGTGCTCAGTTTCAATTACACAAAGTTTCGCTTTTGTTGCTATATTATGGAGCTTTCCATTTTGTTGGCTGTTGCGATTTCTACACCAACACTGACCGAAATTGGCGTAATACTTTTCCACTTAATTAAAATGTTTAGCGCATAACCTAAATTTCATTTTCTACAAGCGGCCCCTCCCTCCCAACAGATTTCAAGCTAAACCTTTCAACGACTCATTGTTGCCACATAGATAGTTGGGCAGTAGAGGGCGCCACTGCAGCATTCTACTATCCCATGACTCATAACTGACTCATGAAGACTCATGGATGTATGAGACTCAAGACAAAATATGCAATTTATGCTGAAATATTGATGACAATTTACAGATGGCGATTACAGTTGATAAACTTGTGCCCTCTCTGTGGAAAAAGGGATGAGGCATGAGTGGCGAGATGGGGCAACAGGGGGTTAACATGGGCCACACACACGCACTGTGGATTCTGCTGAACTTGAAAACACTAACAAGTAGCTGACAGTTGTTCTTGTTGTTGTTACTAAGTTGTTGTATGTACTTTTTAACATAAATAAGCACGCATTTCTGTATGTTCGTGTGTGTGTGTGTTCAACAAGAAATAGTTTTGCCTAAAAAAGGCAATTAATTAAAAGCCGGTTGTAGTTGTGTTGTGTTGTGTTGGCTTGGCTTGGCCAGGCCAGCAAATCCCAAACTGGTTATCAAGCATTTGGCTAACTGACTGACTGACTGTTTGTCTTCGTTGGCCTGCCAGCGACTGTTCTAGTCTCTTTTCCTAGTGATCTCTGCTGATCTTCTCTGCCTTTGTTGACAATTAGTCTGCGTTGTTCTTTGTCGTGTTTGTCGTTTTGTTCTTTGTCGGTTTCTTTACACTTGAAATCATTTTTCTAACACATATTTTTCTTTATAAGCTTCGCTTTAGCTTCTTGTTACTTTGCTAAACAACAATTAAAATGGCATCTCTTCATTTGAAAAATTAAGAAAAAAGAATCAAACAAAGAATGAGGCAATATTATTTTTATTTAAAGTCGAGACTTAAATACCCTTTATTAAATTGATTAAGATTTGTTTTATAATCTTAACATAAGTTGTACATAGATAACTTATTGTACATAGTTAGTTTAGTTAGTTTTACTCATCGTTTACTTAACTTCAGGTTCACTCCTAAGTTTCCAATCTATATAAATCGAAAACCAAGAATATATTAAATACTGCGACAAATCTCGCATCTTTTAGTGTAAGCCTTAGATTCTTTTTGGCTTGTAAGTGAGTTAATCTTATAGAACTGATCATTACAACAGTGTGAATCGCTTTGGTTGTACTTGTTGTACTTGTGCTTCCAAAGAACAACAATTTTATGTAATTAGCGCGTTACTAAAATGCTTTTTATTCAGGTCGCCTTCGACTGGCCTCACTGAAAAAGCCTTGCCATGGACATTTGTGGCAATGTTGTTTCGCTTTGTAGTAGTTGCAGTTGTTACTTTGGCGTTGATTAACATCAAAAGTTGACAACGTCATTGACAGTGAACGGACTTGTTGATGACGCTGCGGTGATCATCATCATCATCATCATCGTCATTGTCATCATCAAGATGAGGTTGCAACTGCCGACTGTTTGCATGATTAACATTTGTCTTTTGCTTTCTTGTTGCCCAACGAGGAGTTTCCAGTGCTTCAGTTTCCCTCTTTCCCTATGGGGGGTACTGTCATTTTTATGACTTAACGCTTGACCTCTTCAAGCGTCACTTTGATGTGTTGACTTTGCTTGGGGTCAGCCATGGCTTGTTATTTGTTTCTTCACTTCTTTTCCCTCTTTGCTTCTCTCCACAGTTGGTGGCACCCCATCAAGGCTTTTGTTGAACTTCACGCTGTGATGGCGCTTCTTTGGGGCATTTTTATGACTCTACGTCTACGACATTAAAATACAGAAGTGAACTCGTGTAATTTGTAATTAAAACTCAAGTTTTTCCCCTTTTTATTATGATAGTTACGTTTTTGGGTACATAAATAATAATTTTAATGCAATTATTTGTGTGTCGCTTCGCTTGTTCCAAGTGTCGTTTTCTTAGGAGTGGGCACCTTTTTTTTAAAGGCTCCCATGACTTTGGTGATTAGTCTAAACAATTATATGTAAATAGTTGAAATTAGTACGGGTAGCAACAGTTGCTGCTCTCGAAATATTCCGCCACGTTCCAGGCGAGCTGAGTAAGCTTCACATTAAACTTGAAACTTTCTACAATCGTAAATAAATATGAAATTGTATGGGTTGTTTGTTGTTTGCTTTAGCGAAAATCAACCCGTCTCTACTTATCCCCCTCATAGTTGAACCCCTATGAAAAACCTATGAAACCCACACAAACGACAATTGTTGTTGTTGTTGTTAGGTGATGTGTGGGCGCTTTTTTACAAAAGTTTATTTATTATTATTTTCATTATACAAACTTGGTATAGTTGGCGACAAAAGCAACTTGTTGTTAATTTCGAGGTTCGCCAAAGTTAATAGGCAACTATTTTTGGTCACATCCATGTTGTTGCTTTTTTAAGATGCGAGTCGTGTGTCGCTCGAGTCGAGTTGGTGACAAAGTCACTGACTTGACTGATTGCCAGCCATGGGTAATTGAAGGTTAATGGCGCCAAAAATGAACATCGCATCGCATTGCTTGACATGCCACCACATGAGACCTGTCATAATACTACATTTATAATTAGTTAAAGTTGTTGCACTGCCTTCACTCTCTCAGATAGTAGACGCAGCTCAAATCAACAGCAGAAGCGAATGAATAATGAATAAAGTAAACTAAAGTGGAACTGCAGCTGGATATGGACTTGTGGAAAAGCAACCGCAAAAGTAACCACAAGTTCCAAAGATTCAACTTGCAACCGGCAGTGACGAGGCACAAAAGCGGTTACTCATCGCCATATTGATTATATTGAGGCTCTGACAATACTCAGACATGAAATTGATAACCAAAGCAAGAAAGAAATTCTTTCTTTCTCACATTAAAAATAAAAAGAAAAACAACTTTTCAGAGATACTTTACAATCGAGTATAAATGATAGCATATCACACTTGAAGTAATATAAACTCGGGTGATATATAATAAATAAATGCATGAATTGTCATGCCCACTGTCACCATAAGTGCATAATAAAAGCAACAACTAAACGTTCATTTGATCGATCCATCGATCGATCGATCGATGACGCTGATGAAAAGCTATAAACACGCGATCTGAAGCCAAACAACAGACAAACGGGCGAGAAGATGATCATGTGGATGAGGAACGTAATCAGACCGGAAATCGATCGGCACGTACAACGAGAGACGCAACAGATGAGAATAAGTAGAAGACGACGAAGAATAAGAAGAAGTTGATGATGATGAGAAGTAGAAGCAGCAGATGCCGATGAGATAGCAGAGAACAAACCGGGTTTCTTTTCTCTAAATGATTAAAATGAGTTGAATTTCTTTATACCAAATGAAAATGTGGCCAAGAGAGAGAAAGGAAGAAAAGACAAACTGGATTGCAGTAACTAACCAGTTACTTCCTTTGGGCCCAATTAGATAGAGAGAGAGACTTGTTAGCCCTTCTCCAAAAGGAAGTCACAAACGGAAAAAGGAAGTTGTTCACACAGGGCGGCCCCAACAATTGTAAATGAAATGCAACTGAAGTGGAAGTGCAACAACATTGTGAAAATGCATGAAAAAAAATAAAGAATTAAGCAGAAATGGAGATTTGTCTGTGAATACCATAGAACTGGGGGCGAACACCTTTGCCACAAATCTGCATAAAGTGCAAGTAATCTGTGTTGTTGTTGCTGTTGTACGACAGGAAGCTGACGTTTAGACAAACGGCCAGAGACCCAGACAACATCATCATCATCGCTTCACCATCACCATCAGAAGCAGCAAAGTCAGCAACGTCTGTCTGTAAATCTCTCATCCGCTGACGAGGCAGCGCGAAAACAAATATATATATCCATATATATGTATATAAATATCCACATACATACTCTGTATGCAAGAGAATTTATCTCTATTTCCGTTTTCTTTTGCATAAAAGTTTTGCTCGCTTTTAGAATTTATTACCAGAACACCGAGAACAGAGACGAGACAGAACCCAGATCCGCCCAAAAGTGTTGGGGGTTTTTCTTTAGCTGCCTTTTTGCATTTCGTTTTCTTTTTTTTTTCACTTTTATGCACTCTGCTCTTGGAGTAATCGCCTCATTAATTCGCGCGCGTTTCATGCTGCACTGAATCAATTTGCATAATGTGCAAAAAAAGTAAAAAGAGAAATAGAAGGAAAATGGAAAACACACACACAGACAAACGAGGCGACCGTTGAGATACAAATGAAATCTACTTACAAAGTCTTTAAATTTAATTTTGCTTTTGCCGTTTTTGGCGGCCTGGAAATTGAAAGCATTTAATGAGTCTGTTGAAACACGCGCCCCCGTATACCTATATATATATAGATATATATCCATCTATAAACAGACTTGATGCACGAATCGTGTCGTAATTTTGTGTGCGCATGAATGACATTGACGGGCACACACTCCACGGGCAAATGTCAAAGTTGTTTTTGCTTTTCTATTCAGTTTTTGTTTTTTGTGGTAGGGTGTGATGTGCGGCAGGCTTTAGAAGTTTGCCACATGGTGTGGCAACAACACACACGTGTATTGGCAGCTATTCTTAGATCCCCCAACCAACGTGTGCATTGGGCAAAGTTAAAAGAGATATCGCCCTAATCATATAAACTGATTGAAATTGGTCTACTTACTATAGACATTAACTTGAGCACTTTTCTCTCGCCATCTCCCCTCCCTGCCCACAGTCTTGTTACGGCATAATTGGGTAATTCAATGAGTACATTTTGTGCTCAGCCATTTTCATCGTTTAAATCTGGAAATCTTGTTCGTATTTATACAGAAATTTGATTAAACACATGCTCCGGATATGCCATAGTATCGTGTCTGCAGAATGCAATGACTTAACTTCCGTTTGAGTTTATACAAAGAAATCACCCCTCTCTCTCTATCCCTCTATCTTTTTTCCCTTTCTCTCTTGTCTTGCCCCATTCAGAGCATTCCGCTCTGGGCGTGCTTGGCATATGTAAAATGATACGAAATTGATTGTAAAAACTGAATTGAAGGACGCTCAATCGTACGGCTCGGTGATTGGCAACGTCCAGCGATTTCGTGATTATATTTCAAATTTTCATTTGCTTTGATTCACTGGAAATTTGTTATCTGTTTATTGTAGTGCCGTTTTCCTCCCACCACCATTCAAGCCATTTCCTTAGACAACGATTATTATTATGAGGTGCTAAAATTCAATGATTATAACATAGTAGCTAAAATTAGCAAATGCCGCAGCTAATTTAAATGGAATTTGCCAACGTCGTGTGTTGTGTTGTCATAGCTATGATAACGTTTGGAATGGAAAAAAATACAAAATAAATAAAAACACGCATAAATTAATTGAGTATAAATAAAGCGTCAACAATCGTAAAAATTTCGGCTTTTTATTTGACTGGCGACGAGACTGGAATTCCCTCCAACAACAACAACAAAAACAGAGGCGAAATAAATGTGAAAACGACGCGACTCGACGCAAGATACGCAGACGTCGCAGCAGCAGCAGCAGCGCGACGCCAATTCATGAATCATGAATGAATGAATGAAATTGACTGTCGTGTCGCCGCACACAGAGCGCGGTCAAGAGAGCAAGCCAGACAGAGATGGCAACTGTTGAAATAGTAGAGTAGCAAAGAGTAAAAGCACTTTTGATTTTTGTCATTTGATTTGTATTTCATTTCATTTCATTTTGTTGTTTGCGGCTTTCGTTTGTGTTTTTGCATATATAAAATGTGCCTCGGTTTTTGGTCGTTTGCTTTTCGTTGCTTCCATTTCATTCATAAAAAGAAACGCGGAATGCCACGACACGACAACAACAACAACAAAGACATCAACGAAGACGGAGACGACGACGACATCGACGTCTTGTTGTTATCAATTGTAGTTGTTGTTTTGCTTTTTTTTTCTTACGACAAACAAAGTGAGAGCGGGCGAGAGAGCAGTGGCAGTAAGTGTGAGGGTAAAAGCACCGTTGTTTTTGATACTAATACATGCAAAAACCGCAAGCAAATATAACCCAATTGATTGTTATGCCAACACACACAGACATAGTTGGAGCTAGCCCAACCAGCTGTGTCAATAGGAAGGCCAATGAGCTACCTTCTCAATGTTTTTTTCTTTTACATATACACTACTGGCCAAAATAATAAGTACATAAGTATCGTCCAACTTTGATATGAAATATATCAATATTTTCTGAATGCATTGCTAAAAATCTTTTTTTTTTAAAAAGGCAACAGTGTTGTTTACCATTTAAATCAAAAATCAAAGTGGCTAGCCCCATTTATACCATTGTAAACTTAAATTTGTGCAGAATGATCATATTTGGTCTGGCCAAAATAATAAGTACAGGGGTGTTATTTATCAATTCTAAAGAATAAGATCAGGATTTGCTTAAAGGTTTGTTGGTTTTTATTGACTTCTTGCATATTTTTATAGATAAGAGTTAAAAAAAATTCTTTAGATGGGCCGCAAGAAGCATTGCACTGCTAAAGAAAAAAACATTGCCATGAATTTTTAGAATGAAGGGAAAAGTCCCCGAGAAATTGCGAAAAGCATTGGACGCCCAGCTTGTTTCGTTCAGAATGCCTTGAAATCAAAAGAGCTTGACAAAAATCGAGGACAGAAGAAGAAATCTTCCCGAACAACGGACAATTGTATCGTCAAATTTGCAAAAAATTAACCCTTCATGTCTTCGAAGGCCATTTCCTCCGAAACTGGCAATGAATTATCATCCCGAACGGTTCGTCGTAGGCTACAATATGCAGGCCTACCAGGACGTATAGTCCGAAAGGTTCCTTTGCTTCGAGGAAAAAATTTTAAGATGAGGAAACAATTTGCCAAAAATCATTTGGCATGGTCTGGGCTAGACGGTTACAAAAAATGGAATAACGTATTATTGAGCGACGAGACAAAAATAAATCTATTTTGCAATACGTCTAGGAGATATGTACGATGTCCCAAAGGCAAAGATTTCGACGTCCGGTACACCAATAAGACTGTTAAGCACGGAGGCAGATGTATAAAGGTCTGGGGCTGTTTTTATTGGCTTTGCGTTGGGCCGATTCATCGTATAACAGATACTAAGACCGAATTCGGGTACAAAAACATTATGACTGATATTATGCAACCATATGCTAAGGAAAACATGCCCTTAAGATGGGTCTTTCAACAGGATAACGACCCAAATCACACTTCAAAGCTGGTCAAGGCTTGGTTTACGAAAAACCAAATTAACGTTATGAGTTGGCCAAGTCAGTCTCCTGACCTCAACCCAATTGAAAATCTTTGGGTGGACTTGAAACCCCGAATAGGAACGAAAACGTTCAAAAATGTCGAAGAATTGTGGGAATTTGTTCAAAAAAGTGGTATAAGATTCCAGTAGAGTCTTATTAACAGTATGCCGAAAAGTATCACCAAGGCCATTTAAAATAAGGGTGGATATACTGGTTACTAGCATAAGATAACTAATGATGAGAAAAAATTTGGAAAAATGTTAATACTTTTTGAGCTTTTGACCTAGAAGAATTGGTGTACTTATTTTTTTGACCAGCCCTTGTTTATGTTTTTTTGATAAAGTTGATCGCGCAATCTATATTTGAACTAAATACTTCCTTTGTTAAATATTTTTATAATATAGTATAAATAAGAAAAATAAAAGTGATATTAATTTTTCCTTAGTGTTTATTACAAAGGTTTTACGGGACTTTAAAGAAAGCTCATAGGCGTGTACTTATTATTTTGGCCAGTAGTGTATACTCTGTATATTTTTCTGTAAAAAAAATACCATAAAGAGGCTCTCAACAAATTTTTGCGCATTGCCTTTGCATGCCTACATGACGTCTAGCACGCACACAACCACATGGATACACAAACACGCACACCAGTTACGAATACGCATTATATTTCCGCTCGAGTGCGGCGACTGCTGCTTGCTGCTACTGCTAATTTTTTTATTTTCATTGAGCAATCTTTGCCCCTGCCCCCCCTACCCGCGGTCATTGGCTGATTAACTTGGCTTATCAAGGCAACAACAACACTGCACTGTTATTATTAACTTTCAACACTCTGCGACACAGGGACAGGCCGTCTAGTCAAGCGCCAGCCCCTGTTGTTGTTGTTGTTGCTTTTGCAACTTCTGATTTTTTTTGTGGCCAGGTGGCTGCGCATCGATAATGCAATTTATCGGCACACACATGCACAGGAAGTCACGTTGCTGTCGGCCTGCCCTTTGGCGGCATCAAAGGGAGCCGACAAAGCGCTCAAATATGCTGAATAAACTTTTATATTTAAACATAATAATCCGTCAAATCTTTGCACAATTTGTGTGCAAATCCGGATGTGTGAATTGTGTATGTGAATATTTGCGATTCCTACAGGTGTCAAGGTCAATCGATACCTTATCGATATCAAGTTTACACATTGATCACAGACTTCGTTTAGTTGGCAACAAATGCATCTGTCAAGATTTTAGATTAGAGTGACATTTCAATTAGTTGGCAACAATTGCATTTAAGCGCAACCAACTTCACGTCAATTTAAATTTTTATTTACGTTTTGTGCGTTCTGTTTATTTGCAGGTGAAGCAAAGAACTTGAGCAGTCGAAATGCGGCAAACACAAGCTGCAGCACGCAGGGGACCAGAGATGTTTACTGCACCATTGCGTTGGATCAGGAGGAGATATGCCGGACGCCGATCAGTGAACGCACCCTGTCGCCATTCTTTGGCGAGGAGTATCAGTTTAAAATACCGCGTCGCTTTCGCTACCTGACTGTGTATGTGTGGGATCGTGATATGAAACAGGACAAACCCATTGGCAAGATAGCGATCAAACGCGAGGAGCTGCACAAATACAATCACAAGGATCATTGGTTCTCGCTGCGACCCGTCGACTCCGATTCGGAGGTGCAGGGAATGGCGCACATCGAAGTGGAGTTCGAGGAGGTGCCGCAAGCGATAACGGAGAGCATAGAGCTGGGCCAGCACACGATGACACATCAGCAGCGGGCCCAGAACAATGACTACAAGGAAAACAACGAACTGAGCAACATTCAACGAGCCGCTGCTGCTGCCGCCAATGCCAACTCGGCGGGCATGACGCTCAAGACCCGTGCGGCAGGTCTCTTTGGACACGTGCATCATCAGCAGGGGCAACACCAGCAGCAGCAGCAGCAAATTCAACAACAGCTGGCCACATCCTCCAATGATCAGCTGGCCAACTGGAAGAATACGCATGCTCGCAATGTAAGAGTTGCGATCCGGGTGCCCGCCTGTGTTGATCTCGCCAAGAAACAGGGCACATGTGATCCCTTTGTCATCTGCACCGCCTACTACAGCAACAAACAGACAATCACGAAACGCACAAAGCAACGGAAAAAGACAGTCGATCCCGAATTCGATGAGGTCATGTACTTTGATCTGTCCATTGATGCGGAGCCAGGCAGTACGGGCACCACGAATAGCAACAAATCCGCTGCCTCTCTCGAATCATCAGCGAATAAAGCGTATGCGATTTATCCGCTGGGCGGTGCTGATCTCTGCGAGATTGCTGTGACGCTGTGGCATGACGCACATGGCGCCATGGCGGACAAGGTGTTCCTGGGCGAGGTGCGTCTGCCGATGCTCAACAAACAGCAGCAGCAAGCGGTGCAGCCAGCTGCATGGTATTACCTGCAACCACGCACCACATCCCCCAGTTGCCGTTCGCTGAATGCCACGCCTCGATCCTGCGCCACGCCCCCGGGCACAAGACTCAGCGTGGACTCGACAATTGGCTCGTTGCGTCTGAATCTGAACTACACCGCTGATCATGTATTCCCGCTAGCCACCTACGATGATTTGTTGAATCTGCTATTGGAATCAGTGGATCAGCGACCCATCACCCTGTCCGCTGTCTACATCCTGGGCGAACTTGTATCGGGTAAAACAGAGGTGGCACAGCCTCTCGTCCGACTCTTTACGCACACGGAACGAATTGCGCCGATTATCAAAGCACTAGCCGATCATGAAATATCAAATCTGACTGATCCAACGACCATTTTCCGTGGCAACACGCTCGTCTCCAAGATGATGGATGAGGCCATGCGACTATCGGGTCTGCACTATCTGCACCAGACGCTGCGTCCGGTTCTCTCGCAGATTGTCGCCGAGAAGAAACCCTGCGAAATAGATCCCAGCAAGGTGAAGGATCGCTCGGCCGTCGATACGAATCTGCACAATCTCAAAGATTATGTGGAGCGTGTGTTCGAGGCAATCACAAAGAGCGCGGAACGTTGTCCCAAGGTCCTTTGTCAGATCTTTCACGATCTGCGCGAATGTGCGGGAAAACATTTTCCACGCAATCGCGAGGTGCGCTATTCAGTTGTTTCCGGTTTCATATTTCTACGTTTCTTTGCACCCGCCATACTGGGACCGAAGCTCTTTGATCTGACCACGGAGCGACTGGTGAGTAACCCTAACAATCCAAGCAGTAAATCATAGTTGTAACCTGTTTCTTAATCCTTTTCAAGGATGCCCAAACGAATCGCACGCTGACGCTAATCTCAAAAACGATACAATCGCTGGGCAATTTGGTCAGTTCGCGTTCGTCGCAGCAACCCTGCAAGGAGGAGTACACCGGGGAGCTGTACAAAAAGTTCTGCACGGAGAAGCATATGGATGCAGTGAAGCACTTTCTCGAGGTCATCTCGACGCCAAATGCCTGTGAGACGCCCAGCAGTCCGCTGCAAGCATTGCCACAGTTGCCACTAGAACCAGTATTACTAAAGGAGGGGTAAGTTGCATTCACTTTTCGATTATTTCCATGGGTAGAACTGGCAAATACATTGATAGAAAGGATAGAAGCTATCGACAGCTATTTCAATTCTAAATATCCCCAAAAACTCTTTGTATATGTACACTACATTTGGTTCTTGATTACGCTTTATTTTATTCTAATACCAAAACTTTCTTTATCTTTCTCTTCTTTTACGCGCGTGCTGCTTAAAAAAAAATACAATCTAATAAAAACAAAACGCATCTCATCACATCACGCCCAACAAACTCCCATCACCAAAAACACACACATAAACACATCAACAACAACAACAACTCGCACACGCACTCATCCAAACCATTTGCACACACAAAATTAATACTAACGTCTAGCGAGGGGTAAGAGAAAATTATTATGCTTTTATTTTAGAAACTTTTATTCGCAACCACTTTAATTTTTGTTACTTTTCTTAAAACTACAAAAAATTAATATATAAGCATAAAATGCATAACGTTTGCTCATTTCTTTACGTTTTCTTTCTCTCTTTTGCTATATGTGTGTCCCCCTCTCACTCTCTGTTTGTCTCCCGCCCACACATTGTATTTGCCACTGGATTCTGTGTGCAGCATGATGAACAAAGATCCGACAAGCCGCAAACGCTTTGGACGCCAGTTTAAGCACCGTTACTTTCGCCTGACAACGCACTCGCTAAGCTATGCCAAGTCGAAGGGCAAACAACCCATCTGTGATATACCGCTCGAGGAAATCGGAAGTGTCGAGCAATTGAAAGACAAAAGCTTCAAAAAGCAAAACTGCTTCAAGGTGAGTTTATTATTTTTTGCAAAGATCTATCGATAATTCACAGTAATTGTAATTGGTGTGGATGCTGTTGGATTGTAAGTGGAACAGCATACCAAGCATTTAATGCAGACACGCCTCGTTGCATTTTACCAAAGAAGTGGGAACACTCATAGATATGAGCATACGAATGTTTTAATACTCTGTAGACAGCTGTAGAATTTTTCTTATTACTTTTAATAGTTACGTACTTTGCTCCAAGCTAATAAACTCAGCTGTATTGTGAAATTAGGCGTAAGACAACAACAATGCAAATGCATAATACCGGAAATGCACAAGTTTACAAATGCATTTATATAAATAAATTAGGCGCAGGCAGCCCACACAAACTCAACTCAGAGACGTCGTCGTTCAATTCCACATGCAAAAGAGTTGGGAGAGCGCGTAAATGCGTTTGTGTGCGTGAGAGTGTGTGTTTGTCTATTTGGAGCTAGTAGGCTGCTGCACTTTGGGGGATCGTTATCGATTATCGATAACTGCGCTTTAACAGAATTGGCAACGCGAGATTCAGCTGAGCGACTCAAAAAAGTGAAAAGGAAATTAGCTTTAATTACAAAAGGGCAGAGAAGTAGCAGTGTCGCAGAAACTTTCACTTATGATTTGTATAAACACTCATCTAGGCTCGTTGTTGCGTCTATGCAGATGGCAAATGGCAAACTTGCCGCAATTAAAAATAATTAGCATTATTATGAAAATGAGTTGGCAACGCTATGTCAGCTTAGCTGCAGCTTTAACCGTTTTCAACTGCCAGCCATTGTTATTTATTATTCTTCTGCTTCTTCAAACAAAAAAAAAAGGGAAATTTCAAAACCACTACGAGTAAAAACTATAAAGAAGTCGCGCGCGTTAAAGAAAAGAATTCGGTTACGTTGGTTATCGTGGCCCCCGCGTGGGATTATTTTATGGCGGCGCGTGTGAATCGCGATTTGCGACGATTTCTCTGTGTTTTTGTTGAGCAAATGTTGCAAGCAAAACAGAAATTATATTGTACGTTGTTTGTTTTATAGGCTGAAAGTGAAAAGAATGCAAATAATTAACATAATTTCCATTGGTTCATTCATTCACAGATCGTGTACAAAGATCGCCCGCTTATTGTACAAACGACGAACTGCGTCGAGGAGCGCGAATGGTTCGACCTACTGCACAAGATCTGCCTAATGAATTCCATCCGCATGCAATACTTTCATCCCTCGGCCTTCATCAGTGGGTATTACAGCTGTTGCGGTCGGTCCGATGAGAATGCGCCCGGTTGCAAGAACGTCTCGGCCAAGGAGATGGACTACTTTCAAATGGATTTGGTTACAGCTCTCGATCCGGCGCTGGATCTGCAGCGCATACACACGCTCATCATGTCCAATATGAATCTGCTAGATGCGCTACTCGATCCACTTGCATATCATCAACATCTGCCTGTGCCCCAGCACACAGCAGCAGCAACAACAACAACAACAGCAGCAGCAACATAATCCATTGGTGCCGCTGGCGAGTGCGTTGCAACAACAGTCGCCGCAGGCATTCGTTGAGTTTAAGAAAACCATCGAGAAGCTGCGAGAGAAGGCCTATGCCATTGACAAGGATCATCGCGACTATAAGCAGGGCATAACGCGTCAACTGAAATATGGCAGTCGGCAGGCACCGATCGGCGATGACAACTATTGGCACATGATGCGCGCTGCTGGCCAATTCAACTTGCAGCATCATCACCAGCAGCAGCAACACCATCAGCATATGCAGCAACAGCTGCAGCCAGTGCTGCCCCAAATGCAACATGTGCGTGCACTGCCGGCAACCACCAATAGCAGCAACACCAATATGAATCTGAACAAC
The DNA here is from genome assembly GCA_037043435.1 of Drosophila suboccidentalis. Lineage (NCBI taxonomy): Eukaryota > Metazoa > Arthropoda > Insecta > Diptera > Drosophilidae > Drosophila > Drosophila suboccidentalis. Next base: position 870,040 of record JBAMBK010002328.1, read on the forward strand.
TACTTTATGCACAACCTGCAGCCACAGCAGCAGCGATTGCAGCTGCAACAGCAGCACCAACAACATCATCAGCAGCAGCACCAACAACAGCAACAACAACAACAGTATCAACAGCAATTCCGCAGCCAGCGTCATAACAATATCAACAATAACAACAACTGCGGCAATGTATCCTCGTCCAGCCCATCATCGACCGCATCCAGCGTGGTGGCAGCACCACCCAATGCCACAAACGCCTCGGTAGCTGTGGCAGCAACAGCTGCCGTTTTGCCCAAGCCGGCGCCACCGATTTATTAGCGGTCAAGACTATGCGTATTTGCCATACCCAGAGCGATCGTATTGACGCGGTAAATGCGCATAACACTAACTGTTTAACTACTCTACTGCCCCCCACATACACACACACACACACACACACACAACTCCCCCTTCACCACACTACAAAGTACTTCGAGACACTTCCAAGCGTGTGCTGATTTAAGAACTACATTTTTTTTTAATGTACGATTACAAGAAAACATAAAGTTGAAAGATAATGTGTAGATCTAAGATTTTTTTAAATAACGATTTTTATACACATTTATATACGGGATAACAAACGTAACAAAACAAGCGAAATCTAAATGTTTAAGCCTATTTATTATTTTTTTGTATTTATACAAACACACACACAAATTTTCTACTTTTATTTTTAAAAGCCGAAAAACTGATAACTATTTAAGCCGCTAACAAACTTGAAGAACATAAGCAAGCAACTCCAAAATTGCTAAGATTTTTTAAACGCCTAGACTCGTAAGTTGTAATAAGATCGATCTATAAATCTATTAATATAAATATATATACATATGTGAACTTACGATTAGTAGTGAAATGAAATGTTGTACATAGCGAAAAGTATGCTTAAGCCTAAATATATATATACTATACATATATATACAAATACATAGAGAACTACATATACCAGTTATGCTAGGCGTAGACAAATTGCAACTATCTAAATGTGTAGCTAGATTTTTAAGCTACAATATAAGCAAAACACACACACATACATACATAAGAAGGCAAATAATTCTAACAAATTGTGAACGCTACTATTATACAAAATCTACATACAAACATGCATACATACATATGTACATTTACATATACATATAAAAAACACACATATATTACATATAATTATATATTGAACTGTCATACAGCCAATGTTATATACACATACTTACATATATGTATTTAAAGCTCTGGCATACAAAAATTGAAGCATTGTTAAGAACAAATTTACTTCCATTTTACGTACAACATACATACATACATATTTATTAAATGCATTTAATTTCTCATGTTAAATTTAAAAGGACAAGAAAAGAAAAACGAAAAGTGAAATTGTTAACGCAAAATTATGTTTGTTAGCTTATTAACTTCCACCGATTTGTTTCCAAAGCTCTTCCAATATTAAATAATACTTATGTTTTTATAATACATTTTTTGTCAATTTGCCATAATTAGTTTTGTTTTTATATCTATTTTTTTAACATACATATTATTCATTGCATAAATGTCTTCCTCTTCACATACCTTGCGTTTTGTTTATGCATTCCAATTTGTTTGTGCATTTCTTCGTTCTAATATTGCATAATGTACATACACATACTTACATACATACGTTAAAAACCAGAGAACATTTTATTGTTTCTAAGAAATTCATTTGCCGTTCGGTTCATTTATAATTTTCTTTTAAGTGCCTAATTTAAGTATAATTTTATTACGTATACGTATCTTAAGTTGTTGGTACAAAGAATCGAAAAGCATTTTTTTTAGCGAAAAAAATAAAGCGTATCGCCAATGATTTTCCTTTTTGTTTTATTTCATTTTCTCTACATCCTTTTTTTATATAGCTTGCTAAATTATTATATTCAATTAAGTACCTCAATTCACGTGCTTTAGGCAATTTTTGGCATCCTGTTGTGATATCTCATGCGTTAAGAACAAATGCATAAATTAAACATCTCTTTAAGTGTGTGCTAGTTGATTGATTGATTGATGCGATTTGCAATATATTTATTGTACGTTAAAGCTGTTAAGTATTAATATAAATATATATTCGTATTGTGACAATTAACGGAGAAGCAATTTTTTTCCAAAATTACAAAATATATATTATAAATATGTTTTCTATTATTTGAAAATCATTCACACGATCACCATCCCAAGGATACAAAAATACAAAACACAAATCAAAGGAAACAAATGAAACCCTATAGCTTTTAAGCCTGAATGACAAATACTGACAAGTGTTGTGGTTGGTTTCAAAGCCATGGAACAGACAAAAATGGAAAACTTCCCTATTTTTTGTAAACAAACCTTTTGAAATCAACTTTTACGTATAAATAAATATATATATTATATATTAAAAATAGCTGCATTTTTCAATAACAAAAGTTTTTCTGATTCAAACTGCGCGCGCATTGGGGGAGCTTACACGAATTTTTTCTTTAACGCCGTCACTATGAAATAAATGGTGGCCGCGCGAGCTTTGTTCTTGATGTGTGCGCGTTTCGTTGTGAATACCAACACACCGTTATCGCTGCTAAAGTTAACAAGAAATAATATTTAAATAGTAATTAAATGTGCAACGAGTGGGAAATTGTAGCAGTTGTGTTTATTGAGTGCTAGCATATGTGCAGCAATCAAGTGGCGCAAGGGGAGCACATAAATTCAAAGTGACGCCCACACTGCTGTTCACTGGTCGGCTAAAACAAAGAGTGGGAAAAGGCGGGTAGCAGAAGAAGAAGAAGCAATCAAGTGGCAACGACAACAACAACTAGAACAGTTAAGCTGCCAGTGCGGCAGCGCCACAGGCGAAATGCAAAAAGTTAATTAGCGTGAACAAAATCACCACACGTTGGGAGGTTAGCCGCAAATTGTGCATGTTGGTCAATGAGTGGACTGGGTCTGGAACTGGAGGGACATGGAGTTCGCTGATCTGATAAAAACACCCAAATTGGATGGGGTGTTCCTGCATACAAATTCTAGTTTGGCAAATGCAACAGTTGAGGGCACCCTGTGCATAACGGGTCACCATTTGCTGCTCAGCGCACGACAGGAGAACAGCCAGGAGTTATGGGTGGGTTCTTCTATATCTTGGCAGTTGCCAATTGCCAATTAACTTTTAATTGAATTATCTCGTGTCTATTTTCCAGCTGCTGCACAAGAACATCGATTGCGTGGAGAAGAAGCCAAGCATGGGACAGAATATTGTCATGGGTGGCATTATAATTTTAAAGTGCAAGGATCTGCGCATTATATCGCTGGAAATCAAATATGCCAAAGACTTTTTCAATGTGTCCGCTTCCCTCGAGGCGCTCAGTGCAATACAAAACGCCGAGCTGGACTATCCATTTTTCTACAGGCCCATGTATTCCATACTTGAGGATGGCTATACCATGTTTCGGTATGGATTCATCATTTAATTATTTAAATGTTTGCTAATTTAGATATTTTGCAGACCTGAACTAGAATTCGCCCAATTAATTAGCGGCCTGAGCATGGGCGGCGCTTCATCGCCGAATGTGGCGAATATAACGATTTGCACGCCTTCGACATCTGCCATGGGCATGGGCATTCCCCATCCGTTGCAGAATGGCTTCGTCTTGGACGCAGCAGCTGCATTGGTGGGCAGTGGCGTCTCTGCCTGCGAGTGGCGCGTCAGCCACGTCAACAAAGACTTTGGCGTCTGTGCCACATATGGCGCCACACTGATTGTACCTAAAGCAATTAGCGATGAGCAAATAGCGCTCTCCGCTGCATTCCGCGACGGCGGACGTTTTCCTGTCCTCAGCTACAGGCATGAAAATGGCGTAGGTTTAATTGCATTTATATATATACATATAACTTAATAACGTTCCTTTGTCTTGGCAGGCCACGCTCATGCGAAGCTCTCAGCCGTTGTCCACACAGGGCATCAAACGTTGTCGCGCCGACGAGGCGATACTCAATCTGGTGCTGGGACGCAGCAAAAAGGGCTTCATTGTGGACACATGGGGCAAGGGCAAGTCAAACACGGAGACAGACTTGCATTACTCGCAGTGGAAGAAGGTGAATCGCGCCATTGGCAATGTCAGCTCACCAGCAGCCATTTTGGACAGTTTTGCCAAGCTGATCGAGGCGTGCAATGACACGGGCTGCACCACGGATAAGTGGCTGTCGCGTCTAGAGAACAGCGGCTGGTTGAGTCTAGTGTTGAACTCTTTGAATGCCTCTTGTGTGGTGGCACAGTGCCTGGATCAGGAGGGCAGTCCAGTGCTCGTGCACGGCGCAAAGGGACTGGACTCAACGTTGATAGTCACTTCACTCGTGCAGATCATTCTCAATCCTGACTGTCGAACTGTGCGCGGGTTGGTAACTTCAACTTATTTTAAATTATACTCTCTAAATGCTGTTTTTGTTTTTCAACAGACTACAAGCCTTAATAGAACGTGAGTGGATCCAGGCGGGTCACCCATTTGCCTCGCGTCATCGATATTCCTGTTACACGCCGCATCAGTTACGCAACAAAAACTCGGGCGCTACTTTTGTGCTCTTTCTGGATTGCATCTATCAACTCTATACGCAGTTCCCCTGCAGCTTTGAGTTCAGCACCCAGCTGCTGATATTGCTCTTTGAACACAGCTACTTTTCACAGTACGGCACTTTTCTGTGCGACTCGGAGCGGGAGCGACACGAGCTGCAGGTGCACACAAGAACCACGAGTCTGTGGTCCTATCTGAATCGACCAGATGTATTGCAAACTCTGCTGAATCCCCTGTACGAGCCAAATGCCACTGTGATTTGGCCTTCAGTAGCGCCAATTAGCTTGGAATTGTGGAGCGGTGGGTATTTGATATGAATCACTTATTGGCATTTGCTGTAATTTGTTGTATACACAGAACTCTATTTACGTTGGGTGATCGATCAACGCAACTTGGCAACGACAATGGCACAAATTCAAGAACTGGTTACAACTGAAAAGGAGCTAAGAACTCAGGTAAACTAAGGACATAATTAAAGAATGATTCGATTGTAAATTCTGTTAATTTGCAGGCTCTAAAGCTGCGCAAACAGGCCTTGGAACTAAGCCAGGAAGTAATGGCACTTATTGACGATGTGGATGACGAATAAAATTGTTGCTGGCTACCTCATCGCGCAGTTGTCTCTGTGTCTCTCTCACTATATATTATATAGTACATACAAGATATACACTTATTTTTGATACTTTCTGTAGCCATTTTAAACAAGCAAATTATTTAAGCAAATCTTATTTTGTATACAAAATTCAACACGTAACACATAAGTCTCTAAAAGTTCCATTTATAAATTGTGCTGAAAGAATATTATAAACAAGAATACACATTGATCTGCTTTTGGATCAAATCAGGCTCTCTCTCTTAATATTTTTGACAAAAGTCCATTGAAACTTGTAATCAATCTATAGAATATTGAATATTTCAAATCTAAAATTGTCTCTCTTATTGTACTTTTTAAAAAAAGAACGAAAACAAAACAGAAATATGCAGAAATATCAAATGTTTAACAATTTGAGTCAATTTTTGACGCATTTACATATATGGAATTTTTAGTGAAATAAGTCTTCAATTTACTATTTAGTACTTAAAGATGATTAATGAATGCCACAAAGCCAGAGATCAAATTTAGCATTGTAAAATTCAAAGATTTGCCTTTCTCGAAACGTTGGTTTTTTGTATATTTTGATTGAATCGCATAAATTTATTGCTTCGAAAGCGTTTATAAATGAATATATTATATTGATAACAAATGAACTAAGCTGTAAATGCGTTGTTCTATATTTGATCTATGTATAACATATGTAAATTGTTTGTAGTTAGCATGGATGCATTATTCATGTGTTTGTTTCGAATTGTGATCGTATTTGAAATCATAGACATTATGTAATTTGTATGCATATATTTATATTAATATTGTGCGTACTTTGAGTGTACTATGCTAATTACAATTTAAGTGCAATAAATAAATACATTATTTTCCAAACTACAATTTTCATATTTGGCGGTTAATTCAAAATCTTTTTTGCAGCCCTGTCAAATAGCCACTCACCGTGCACGCAGACACCGAACTTGCGCGCTAAAATTTGAAATGAAAACTTGAAATTTTCAAAAATCAATTAAAAATTAAATAAAAACAATTTGAAAAAAAACAACAAAATCCAAAATTTTGTAAAATAATTAAGTTTAATCTAAAATTGGTTTAATGCAGTTCGCTCTTCGCGTGGCAAAGTTAGTAAAAAATCCAAAAAGTAAGAAAATTGTAAATTCGAGAAAAATCCAACAAAAATTCTGGTAAAATTTTTAAAATTCTAGCTTCAAAATTGAAAAAGTTAATTTTTTTTCGCGAAAAAACTTCGCACTTTTGAAAGTGCGAAAAGTGGGGCCCAGAGGCTGCCACCTTTTTTTGGCCAGGGCTGCCACCTTTTTTTAAGTCAGGGCTGCCAGATTTTTTTTTTTGTTAGTCCTTGCCGGGGCTGCCAGATGATTTTGTTTTACCGTTAAAAAAAGGACGCGCGACAAGCAAATTAATTTCTAATAAAATCATAACTCAAGCAAATAAAATCAATCATGCCGAGACTAAATAAAGCAAAATAACACATTGTACTAAAATGGTACATTTTATATTCGCTGTATTTTAGACATCAAGGAAATCTGGCTTTAAAGTCGTCTCGTGAATAAAACCACCCTCTTTGTTTTTTTTTTTAATTTAAGATATCACAATCAATCTCACAGTTTATGAGCTGCCTATCATTTTTTATACATCCAGGCTATAATTCGTTCATTATTATTTTGTATAGTTTCAATAAGCTGCCGTCTCTCCATCGATTTTAATGATCAATAGACATTTCTTTAAATTACTTTGCATTCCAGCTGCATACAAATTTATATGCAAATTGCAATTTATTCTACACGTGTCTGTCAAATAGATTCAATTAGTATTCTCCTGGGAGATTATTCTTCCATATATATACTATTTTTCTGTTCGATCATTTTTATTATTTCTTATAAATAATTCAAGATGAACTCTTAAAACTAAATGCATTTTTACAACTTAATCCCAATAAAACGACATTTTTTCGTATAAGCAACTCAACTTTATCCCCTAATTTTTAAAATAAAACAATTTATATATTTTAAAAAAATTGCAGATGAAATTTTATTGGATTATTCCTGCTACCTGAATAAATTTAAAGTCTATAAAGACACGGACAACGCCGCATAGCACCTGCTAACTAGATTGTTAATATAATCGTAAAATAAACAAATTGCATTTATTTTTAACTTTATACAAATATTTGTGACCACGTGTAATACCCAAAGTAAGGTGGAAAAGGAAAATAACAATACATAGAGAAGAAAACTTTGCACTTATCAAGTGGAAAATTGATTGAATTCAATTGGTAAATTGATAACTGATCATTTAGATGATGCGCTCCACCGCCAAAGCGATGCCCATGCCGCCTCCAATGCAGAGCGAGGCGATGCCGCGGCGTTTGTTGGTGCGCTGGAGAGCGTAGAGCAGCGTGACCAGGACACGGGCGCCGGAAGCGCCAATGGGATGGCCCAAAGCAATGGCGCCACCATGCACATTCACCTTGCTGGCATCCAGTTGGAGGCACTGCAGCACGGCCAGGGACTGGGCGGCGAAAGCTTCATTTAGCTCATAGAGATCGACGTCATCGCGGCTCCAGCCGATCTTCGCCAGCTGAAAGGCAGAGATTTTCATTAGGAGTACAGATAAAAGAGAGGAAAGGACTGACTTACCAATGCTTCCACAGCGGTTACTGGACCCAAGCCCATCACCTTGGGTTCTATGCCGCTCTGTGCCCAACCCACAATCTTGGCCAGCGGCTTGACGCCACGCTTGCTAATCTCCTCGCCGGACATGAGCAGCACTGCAGCAGCGGAATCGTTGACGCCGGATGCATTGCCAGCGGTGACAGTGCCATTGTCCTTGAAAGCAGTGCGCAGCTTTTGCAGTCCCTCAATGTTGCTGCCGCACTTGATGTACTCATCCTTGGCGAATAGTGTTGTGCCCTTGCGATCCTTGATCTCCACTGGCACAATCTCGTTGTCGAAGTATCCTTGCTGCTGAGCGAGTTCCGCACGCTGTTGGGATTCCACGGCGAGGGCATCCTGCGCCTCGCGACTTATTTTATACTGCTCGGCGAGATTCTCCGCTGTGACGCCCATGTGGATGATCTCCATGGCATCAGTGAGGCCATCGTTGAGCATGGAATCGACCAGCGTGCCAGGTCCCATTTTGACGCCCTGGCGCAGATGCATGACGTGTGGAGCCATCGACATGTTCTCCTGGCCGCCGGCAACAACAATCTGCGCATCGCCGGATCTTATCGCCTGGTAACCGAGTACAACAGTTCTGTAATAAGGTTATTAACATATTTCGTTATTGTATCATAAACCGGGTCAAAGTCTGGAATTCATACTTCAAACCGGATCCGCAGAGCATATTGATGCCATAGGCGGGCACCTCGATGGGCAGACCTGCCTTCAGGGAGGCTTGGCGGGCGGGGTTCTGACCTTGTCCCGCCGTAAGTGTCTGAAAATGAGTTTTTTTTTTTTGTATTTTACATAACAATTGAAACAAACGATAAAATCATCGCAACAACAATTGGGATAATTATTATATATACTTTACCTGGCCCATGATGACTTCGTTGACATGTGGAGCTTCCACATTGGCCCTCTTCATCACCTCTTTGATGACCACACTGCCCAGATCCGATGCCTTCAGTTTAGAAAGCGTGCCATTGAAGCTGCCTAAACAAATGCAAAGAGAAAGTTTTTTGGGTTTGTTTTTGGGGGTAGAATATTGCATCAGTTTTCAATGAGAATCATTTGTTTACCAATTGGCGTTCGGGCTGCCGAAACGATGAACACGTCAGACATGTTTTGCAAGCAATAGAATTCGCGGTTCTTCAAAGTTTATCTAATAATATTTGCAAACAATATTGCTCGTCCGCGCTCGTGTTGTCACTTTGTGGGCGCGTTTAAACAAATGATATCGCACCGGCGAAAATTCCATTCAAAGTGGCGAATTCGCCGCGACTGTACAGTTGTTTACTGCGCTGACACTTGCTAGCTAATCAATCGATATAATCGATAGATATGAAATATTACTAAATTATTTTAATTTTACAACAGTATTTGTTACACATTCGTTAAATAGTCACACGAATATAAATAAGAAAAATTTTTATATGTCTTGCCGAAACATGACATTACATGATAAATAAAATGAGCATGATCAACCAAGACTTTTTGTTGTCTTCTTTATAAGCGATTTTTTATTGTTGACATTTGTAAACTATTATATTAAAATTTAAATCAAATTGATATAAAATTAAATGCTTTTGAAAATAATAATTCTTTTCAAATATCGATAGCTGAATCAGTCATAAATATCGACTTACGCAGTGTTCGATGACTGTTGACTTATGTTATCGATTGGTTGTTATATCGATACGATATCAGGCAGTACACAGAAAATTATTTTTTGCTGAAAAAAACGCACAAAACGCGCATTAAAAACGCAAAAAGAACAAACGCGCCCAGCCTGCGACTGCCAGACAGGTTGCGAGCCATTAAATACACATAGTGAGGATCCAAAGGCGACGTTTTAAGGAGCCGACCGAGCTACAGCAGCAGCAGCAACAGCCCCAGCCCTCGCCCAACAACAACAACAACGCCAACACCACCACCCTAACCAAAGACAACTACAACTACAGCCGCACAATCACACAAAGCAGCAGCAGCAAACGCAACAAATATGCAGGCGATTAAGTGTGTCGTCGTGGGTGACGGTGCCGTCGGTAAGACTTGCCTGCTCATCTCATATACGACAAATGCATTTCCCGGCGAATACATACCCACCGTATTCGACAATTACTCCGCCAATGTGATGGTTGATGCGAAGCCAATCAATTTGGGATTATGGGATACGGCCGGTCAGGAGGATTACGATCGCTTGCGTCCATTATCGTATCCACAGACCGATGTCTTTCTCATTTGCTTTTCGCTGGTAAATCCGGCATCGTTTGAGAATGTGCGCGCCAAATGGTATCCGGAGGTTCGTCATCATTGTCCCAGCACGCCAATCATTTTGGTGGGCACCAAGCTGGATTTGCGTGACGATAAGAACACCATTGAGAAGCTGCGTGATAAGAAGCTGGCGCCGATAACATATCCCCAAGGATTGGCCATGGCCAAGGAGATTGGGGCTGTCAAATACTTGGAGTGCTCGGCGCTAACGCAAAAGGGACTAAAGACGGTCTTTGATGAGGCTATAAGATCGGTTCTCTGTCCCGTTCTGCAGCCAAAATCGAAGCGTAAATGCGCTCTGCTCTAATTTTAAGAAGCACACACACACACACACACCACATACACATAGAAGAACACCCACGAAGCATTGTATTTGTATTTGTCGTCAAGTCTATTTAATAACGTAATATTATTAACTAATAACAATTATGTAACTTAAGCAGCAGCCAGCACGAGTGTGCCCAGGAGCAAGAAGAAATCCTGTATAGATCCAGGAGCTGATGTATTTTTGCTTTGTTGAAAACTTGCCCCACACACGCTTGGGAAACCGAATTTTCTATATACTAACTTTTCAAGTTCTGTTCTGTTAATCGTCCTTGTCGTTTTCACTTGTTTCGTTCCGTGTGTTTTGTTGTTCATTTCCATAACAATTTAAACTAATTTCAACAATGTGCATTAATTTGAACTAAAAGTTAATTAAAAATTAATGTTGTAAAACCAAAAACAAAAAAAAAAGACTACAAAAAAAGAAAAGAACTTTATAGAAAGAAAATTGTATCTAAGGAGCCGAATTGCCGCAACAGCATAATAGAAAAGTCGCCTCTTAATTTAGATGATGATCACAATGATGATGATGATGATGTATCAGTCAGTAAACGTTCCATTGCAATTACAATTACAATTTAAAAATAGCTACACATATTGTATTTAGATGTTGATTGAAACTGTTGCTGAGAAATCGAAGGTAGAATGAAGCTGGGAGATGCAAAGATTAGGCAGATTATTATAGAAAACTAATACATATATGTAAAACAAAAGAAAAATTTATAAATTTTTGGATGTATGGGATGCAATTCCTAAATGGCATCAGCGCAATTTCCATATTGTGGAACCAAACCAACTTTTTAATTGCTAGATCCAGGAGCTACATAATAAGATAATGTCCTTCGTATACTATGTACATGTACTGATTTAAAATACACAAAGAAACACAAAATGAAACTTTGAATACTTTGTATTTTAAATATTGAGAAAACTTTGAAAGAAAAACAACAGAAAAACAGCAAATTAATAACATACATAAAATACATACATAAATGTGTCAATGGAATTCAAATAAAGCATATAAAAATTTAATAATACAGCATCTTGAGTACCCCCAATACAGTTATATACATATACACTCCATATACAGTTATATACAGTGTGTCAAGTAGTTGTTTCGACAATGAAAAATATTCAATTATTTTATTCAGCTTTTTTTATATACTTTATTTTTTTATAAGTAAAAATGATAAGTTCCAATGGGTTATTTCTTAGATATGTGACTTTTGTTTTTGTCAAAACAATTACTTGGCATACTGTATATGCATATAAGAATGTATGGTCAATTTCCAGCGACCTCAACAGGTCTTTTTGGTTTTCAATTTCTACTTTTTTGACGGCGTATCATTGACAAAATGCTTATCACAGCAAAAACAATGAATTGAAAAGCAAAAACAAAAAGACGAAATATGAAATCAGCGTCAAACGCAAGAGATTTGGAATGACACTGTGGTATTTGTTGGTGTTGGAATGTTCTCGCAGCTGGAAATTAATCGGGTACAACGGCGCAACAACAAAATCGTTTTATGTTTATGTTACATAGGCGGAAACACATGTGTGTGTGAGTGATTGCATGTGTGTATGCATGTGTATGTGTGTACCCCATGACGTGTCCATAAGCAGAGATACACACCATGAATGCGATCCCATGGACCAATCATCAAGAGTCTGCGTGGATGGATGACGTGTACATATGTTTTTGTGTACGCACTTCAATTCAAAAACTGAAATCACAAATCAATTTAGCATATTATGTGTACATAATTGAGGCTTTTCTTTAAGCTACAGTCGTGTGTATTTGTATTGTTATTAATGCACTTGTCAGTTTTCACTTAATCGCTAAATATGTATTACAATTTATTTGGCATTCGAGTTTCGAGTTGGAGTTGAGATTTCTTAGTTCCCTTTTTTTTTGCGAGTGTTTAGAACTCATCGTGGCGAGCCAGAGCTTCGCCAAAGTCTGTGGCTTGGGAGCCCACAAACACATCGTATTTGTCCAATACCTCCTCCTTGGTCAGCTGCTCGTCGTGATCCACGTCTGCCTCGAATATCAAATGCTTGGCCTCGCTCTCGGCATGATCGAAATCATTTGGCACAATCCATTGGCGGATTTCCGTCTCAGTCAGATAGCCATCGCCATCCAGGTCGCGATGTTTGCTGAACGCTTCCCGCTCACTGAGCACCCACTCGGGCTCTTCCTCGCCTTCGGCGGATGGCCGGTACATGTCGCCAATATATTCATCTACAGAGATTTTGCCATCCTTGTCCTTGTCCAAATCCTCGGTGGTCTCCTGCAGCACCACGTCACGCATGGTGGGATGCTCTTCGGGATGCAGGAAGGCGGTGAATTCGTCGCGTGTCAGTTGGTCATCCAGATCCTGATCGGCCACAGCCCAGCGGCGACGATCACGTTTCAGCATGCTCTTGTAGGAGACACCTGCCAAAGATAGACAGGGTATAATATCAGAATCAGAACTATCATCCCCATCAGATGCTCAGATGCTTACCATGCTCCTCCTGCTCAAGCTCTTCCTTGTCCAATACATCCATGAATCCATAGACTGTCTTGCGGTAAACTTCCCAGCCGATGGTCGCATTGTTGTCGGGATTATGTTGACGCCACACGCGACCCACATCCTCATCAATGTAGCGACGTTGCGTGTACTTAATCCAGTTCTTCAGCTCAGCCAATGTTATAAAACCGTTCTTATCTTCATCAATGCGATCCACAATCAATCCCAGACGACGTTTACTCTCCTCGGGCGTGAGTTCGTCAAACTTTTTGGCCTCGTCAGCACCCAAAAAGGCTTCGTGGTCATACTGTGCGTTGTGCTCACCGCCCTCAAAGTGCCTGTCGTGGAGTGAGTCTTGCTCTAACGGATCGTTAATTATTTCACCGGCCGGTATACTCGAAGCAACAACAACGCTTATCGCTGCAGCAGCAACAAGTAGAAATATTCCAGTTCTCATTTTTTCGGATCAGAACACGACGTTTCGCTTTGAGATGTCAAACAAAAGTAAAGAGTCTAGTTGGAATTGTAGAGTTGTAACCACGGTTGCCACTTAAAAATATCTGATTGAGCCAAAAACAACCAAAAAATGAGCCAAATTGTCTAAAAAAGAGCCAAAACTTTTTTTTTGCAGTTCATGTTATTTTTGCATTTAATTATATAAAAAATATTTCGTTCACAAACACTTAAATGAATAACACATATATCTAAAGTACTTCACATTTTCATCTTAATCTAGTGATTATGTTATTAAATTAAAATAAATATGTACTTCAACCTAAAACTATACAAAATAACTGATTCTGAACTGATGAAAAAAAGAGCCAAATCGCAAAAATAAGTGCCATTGCGCCAACTGGAAAAAAAGAGCCAGTTTTGGCGCAAAAACGCCAATTGTGGCAACCGTGGTTGTAACTTAAAACAAATCGGTGTGGCAACGCCGACGCCAACGCAGCTACCGCACACAGTGGCAGCGTTACAGTCTACTTTCAAAAGAAAACCACAGGTGGCGTATTTAAGATTCGCAACAATTCAATTAATTTAAAAAAAACAGCATTTTATTGTTTTGTTGTCAATTTTATTTATTAAAATGCTTATGCGTTATTGTTAATTTATATAAATAAATATGTGCAATTAAAATCAAGCGCTATTTACAATTTGATACGTGCAGAGCGGTCATCTATTTGCTGCTTTCAACTGAATCGTTGATTTCCTGACTGAGCGAGCTGAAATCGCCCGTGTTGCAGGAAATGCTTGGAATATCAAAGTTGGAGAAGCCGCGGTAGCTGGCCACTTCTGGCTTTAAGGGCGATGGCAAAAGCACAGCCGCTTCTGGCACCTCACTATCTATTAAACTATCCGTTGTGGCATCCAGCAGACTAGTCTCCACCGCGCTGCTCGTGGCGGTATTTGTGACGTGACGTTGCACAAGCGGATCAAATTCATCGAGGTTCAACTTGGACTCCTCCGCGACACTGTTGTCCCCGCTCTGGTCGGACAAATCAAAATCGTAGTTGATGTTTGTCAGACCGCCCTGGAATTCCGTGCCCAGCATCAGAACATCTCCGTTTTCCGAGGATTCTTCCAGCAGCGAGACAGCGTCGAAGGGCGTATAATTGAATATGGGCGAGGCAAAGAGATGGTCCTGCTGTGGCAGATTCTGGTGCAGCGGCGATAGACGGCCAACAGTGCTGATGCTGGTGTCCTTAAGGGCCAACGTGTGTGCCGCTTCCAAACGTGAATCATCCGGCGTAAGAGCTCGTATCTCCTTCCCCTTAGCTGTCAATGAGTGTTGACCAAGGGCGCCACTAAGAAGATTGGACTGATAGTGGCCAACAGCTGCTTCAACGCCATCCTGTGCAAGATGAGCACGCGCCTGTTTAATAAGGAACGCCGGCGTCTTGATGGGCAGAAGAGTCAGCGGTGCTTTGGCAATGACCGTGTCTACCTTTTCAGTCACCTCGCGCTGGAAGTCGATGAGTTCCCGCTCAAAGTCTGTAATACCAGTGCTCATCATTGAGTTGCGCTTTTGCAGTTGCTCCATGCACTTCATGTTTTCCGAAATCAGATGCAGACTCTCGCAGGCCAAGAGTGCGCTCTCCCAGGGTGTACTGTAAGCCTGTTCTCCCGACATTAAGGCCTCAAACTCCTCCGAGCTGATGCTCAGGCTCTCACCATTTAAGTTCTCAATAAAGGCGATGGCCGAGCAGAGATTGGTGAAGTAGTAGCCACCCTCGCCGCTCATGACACGCGAAGCGTTGGTGAACCGATTGACAAAGTTCAGATTGCTGTGAAGCCGCACGGGATTCGCTTTGAGCACCACAAAGATTAGAGCCGGCAGAAAATCATCTGCACTCGCTGGACCGCCAGTTGAACGTTTCAAGAGTTCAAAGATGTGGCGACAGCAGCGTACTGTGCACAGGAGCTTCTCCTGCGGCGAGTAGTAGGAATCAATTCCCACAAGCTCCGATATGGCATTGTAGACCAAATCCCGTGCCTCTGCATTCACCTCATCAATGCTGCAGTCCAGATGCTTGGCTGTTATCCAGCTCAATTGACGTATGCGTTTCTGCACTTTGACATCGCTCTCTTCGTCTGTGGTGAAGTATGGACTGAAAAGGAAACTGCAACAACAGATAAGTGATAAGTAATGATGGAGACATGTGGGAGCAGCTGATGACTCACTTGTGATTCTGTGTCATTACAACTTTCTCGAAGAAATCTATGGCAATATCCCGATCCTCGTTTGTGGCAATCTCGAAACGTGCATCGTTGTGCACAACGTCGGCAAATCGCGTGTACGCATTCTGGACAAGATCGGACAACTCGTCCACATTCTTGCTGCTGTTGTTGTTCATGTATTTGCGTATCTCATGGTCCAGTCGTTGAATTTCGCTCTTAAGCTTGCGCTTGGCGTCATCGGGCAGACGCAGCTGCCGCAGTTGCAACATAAATTGATTCTCGGTCGCAGTCGGAACTCGTTGTTGTTGTTGTTGCTGTTGTACGACTGCTGGAAATTTACTTTTCAGCGTCTTTTGTAGCACCGCTGGCACTATGGACTTTTTCTTTGGCATTGTGCTGGCTGCTGGCGTCTCGTTCTGTGTCTGCTCCCTCTCAGGCTGCTTCTTTGGCTTGGCCCGACCCAGGGAGAGCAAATGCTGCGGCGACCTGCGCTCAGCTGGGCCGCCAACGGAACTGGGAACGCTGTTAATTGTTTCATTATCCTCGCTGGCTCTTTCTGAAAACATGGGAAGCCCAACCATGACTAATTGCCATCAAAAGATAAACCCAGAGCAATTCGCTTACGCTTTTTCCTTTGCTTATCGTTGCGCTCGCGAAAACATTTCGAGCAGAGTCCATCGAACTGTGTGTTTCCGTAGAAGCCACAACCTTGACGACACTTTAGATCTTGCTGGCCGATTCGCAGCATGGGCGCACGGTTCGCCATCATTGGGCGTGGTCTTTACACAATTTTGATAGACTTCTAGATGATTTTCTTTAATTTCAAGCGAATTATTAGTTAATCGTCAACAAGCTGCGCTCGATTGGAGATAAAACAGCTGTGCTATGGTATCGATACTTATACATAATTGGAACGATATGTCGATAATTTACTTACTATTGCTCAAGCAAACAATCGGCGGTATATCAAAATTTGAAATCAGAATCACAGAAATCCACAGCGCTGTGAGAAAATAAGTAATAAAAATATAAAAACCAGCATTTGAATTTTACTAAAATTTTATTTTAGTATATTTTATTGAAATGAAAAACATTTAAATTGCAACTTAGGGGATATTTGAATACATTGTGTAAAATCGAAGTGGCTTAGGAATTAGCCCACACATATTTTAAATAGTATGCATAAAACACGTTTGTTAAAATCAAATTTTTGCAAGTTGATATACATAGTACATTGTTTCGTAAGATTTAGGACGGTTATACACGTAGAATGCAACTTCTGGTATGTATAGTCAAAACGGGTTGTTTCAAAAAGGTATACAAAGAAATTGATATAGGCAAGCTAAATGGTTCACAACAACAATTTGAAAAAAGCTCAGAAAACACATAGCTATGTATGTATGTATGTAGTATAACTCTACGACTAGACTACAAATTTTCAAGTTGACCTAACTGCTTTCTACTTGTCGATTCCTTTACTAACTTGTTTATTGTTCCCAATAACATATTCAGATTTTTGTCGTCGCAAAGCATAAAAACCCACAAGACCTTCATACACCCATAATATCCAGCTTAATTGACGCACTCCACACAAATGCTTTTGAACTACTCAACTCTACAAACTTCTAGTAACGCTACTCTATTTCATTCTACCATAGTCGCTTTTTAGCAGTACAAAGATTTGGAAAAAACCATTTGTTCTCATATTTTGTTTTTGTTTTTAATTAGTCTCACAAATTGCTAATATATTTTTAAACTGCTAAAGTTATCGAAATGCAACCTTGTATTCAATGTGCTCAGCTACCGTTAGTTTACGTATACTTAACATGATCATTTCAGTTATCCCACGCTCATTTTCCAATTCAACGGTTCCAAAAAGTCTCGTGAATAGTTGGTATTTGTATGTTTTTCTTTTAACCTAAGATCGAGGCTACTTAAAATGTCTTTGGCTTCCGTTTTGCATCAAGTTTAGAACTCTTATTAGCTATAAAATGTAATTTATTGATAACACGTTTTCAACAGTTATGCCGTTTTGGTTAAAGTTTTGTTTTTGATTAAAAATTCTTCGATTTTGATTAATTGTTTTGTTTTTTTTTTTCTTTATATTGTGATTTTTACTAATTTCAATTGTCTAGAAAAGGTTTGCATTGGTAAAAAATTCAAGTCTAACAATTTGCTTCAATAAATTCCTTATTCCAACTGAACTGCAGTGGAATCTGTTGGCTGAAGAAACTTGTTCTTTCTCGGATTTTGCAATCAAACAGTGTACCCTGCGTTTAAAACTGAATAGATTCTTGTGTTACAATTAAATAACATCAAAATACGAGTATGAGTACAGACTTAGGGCTTCTAAACTAGTTATAGCTAAAAATTTCCAGTTCCAGTTCCATTATGAATGGCAGCCATGTTAACTGAAGTACTTTAGCCCTGCAATCAACATGAACTTTTCAATGAACAGCTCCGAGTCCAGCACCTGTGAAATGTTAAATTAGAGATTAGTTAAGGCAACCATTTGGGAAGGTCATTTCCATCTCACCGCAATGTGAGCAGCTCGTCCAATCAGCGTGTTGGCCGTGTGAGGCAGCGCATGATGCACATCGAAGCGGGCGAGCGTCAGCTCCGGTCTCGCCAAAATGGGTGCAATGACATTGTGTACCATTTCCCTAACGGAAATCGATTGAGTTGTGGATAACAATGATTATTTAATTAATTAAAACCCACCTGTAGATGGTGCCCAGTGAGGAGGTATCCCGCATGGCTGCCTTGCAGAGCTCCAGGCGCGCCGAGTGCGCGGGCACATAGCGATCCTGACTGGAGCCGCAGAGCAGAATGTTGCTGAAATGATGCAGCGTGCTCCGTTGGCTCAGCCGGTAAAGGAAACTGTTGCGCATGTCTGTGGTGTCCCTCATGCACAGCTGCAACAGGGAGCCAGACTTCTTCCACTTCTGCATAAACCACATGCCTGAGCGAGCAGAAGTGTGATGAATAAAGTCTCTACTGCTGAGTGGGAGCTGACACTTACCCATGTTGACCAGTCCACTGGTGTTGTAGAGCGTGCCCAGATGGGGGCCGGAGAGCGAGAGAAAGGTGTGTAGGCGTGGCAGCAGTGGACGCATCTGAGGACGCGCCAAGGCGCTGCGTACGATGATCGTGCCCAGGGAATGCGCCACAAAAGAGATGCGTGCAGGATTCAGGCCACAGCTGTCGATATGGTAAAGGATCTCGGCTACCAGCCTGCAAGGAATCGATATAAGATTGAAACGAGATAAGAATTCTATTGGTCTACCCACCGATCAGTCATGGTGTCAAAGTCAGAGAAGGTATCGCCCTGATTGCGCTCCGACATGAGGAACTCGAGATTCACGCCGGGTAATCCCAGCTCCAGATAGGTGCGCACCAGACGCAGATCCGCCGAATTGCCATCCAGTCCATGGACACAGATGACCAGGTGCATGCCATTTGGCGAGAAGGCGCGATACTCATCGCTGATATAGAAATAGGGCAACTCCGAGGCGAGTTGGACATAGTCGGAGTAGATGTTGCCCTGGTATTTGATCTGTTTGCGGAACTCCTCGCGGCACTTTTCAAATTCCAAGAGGGAGATACTGGGACTGGCTTCCTGATTCGTTGCTTGACCCTTGCGCTTGTGCTTGGTGACGGAGCCATTGGATTGCTTGCTCCGCACCAGAACAATGCCGTTGGAGTTCTCCTTATTCTCGTCCTGTTCCACCTCCGACGCTCCGTTCAAGCCGTTCATGCCGTTCTCCTGGACTGGCAACTTGCATTGGTGTTGTGGCGGACGTTTCAGCTCCGCCAGGCTGTGGGATTTGAGCACCGGCTTGTTGCTGAAGATCGCTGGCGTGGACATTGGACGCAGTGACTCGTAGATGTGGTAAACTGGATTGTCGATGGCACCAATGGGTTGACGTTCCTTCAGCGGTGGTGGTGGTGCATGCACCACATGACATGGTATGGATTTGGTCTTGGACTTGGTCACAGATGGAGTTGATGGAATGACAACCGATGGAGGAGCAACGGCAACGGCAACAAGAGCTGGAGCTGGAGCAGGTGCCGGCTCTGGAGGTGGATCTCGGAACTCATCGGGCGGCGGTGGTGCCACAACCACAGAGACTTCCTGGTCCTGCTCCTGATCCTGAAACTGCTGTGGCGGTGGCAGACAAACCGTGTCCAATGGCTGTAAATCCTTTAAGCTGGTTATATCAAATTCGGATTTGGACTTCTCACACTTGCTGGCGGCTCCTTTGTGACGACTACGACGTGGCGGTGGACGTTCCAAGTCCTCCACCTCGGTGGACTCGCCATTGGGCAGATGACGCAAGCGATCGAGTTGATAACGTGAACGTTCCTTCTTAATGGTAACGGTTACCGATGAGATCTTCTTGTGCAGTTCCTTGTCCTTCTCCTGCCCCTGATTTTGCTGTTGCTGCTGCAGTCGAGCCGGAGTTCGACTCTGACTGGAGCCGGCGGATTGGCGTTTCCTGGTCGTCTTATGTGGCTGTTGTTGTTGCTGATCCAACAGCTTCTGCAGTCGCAGACGCAGTTGCTCCCCATTGAGACGCGTCTCCAGGCCCATACCCATACCGAGATTGAGTTGAGTGTGCCGCTGCTGGCGATGCTGCCCGGTGCTCGTGATGGTATCTGGACTGGAGATGGCCAAGGAACTGCGTCGGCTGCTCACCCAGCCGCTCTCCTCACTCAGCGAGGATGTGGAATTGCTGCGCTGTCGTCGCGAATCCGAATCGAATTCGGGAGGTGGCGCCAAATTGGGCAGGGATTCACTGAATCCACTTGTGTTGGGGTCACTACTGTTGGTGTTGTTGTTGCTATTGACCGTCGTGGTGGCATCCAGGCGGAAGGGCACACTGCTGGAGCTGAGCAACTGCAGCTTTTGCATCATGTCGCTCTCCGAGCTGCTCGACTCCTTGCGCAATGTGCCCTGTCCCTGACCCTGGCGCAGCATCTCCTTGATGTCGGACACGCGGACACGGGCAATCTCCACGGCACGTGGTATCTGGGAGCTGCTGCTTCTCGGCATCGTGGTATACTGACTGGGCGGAGGCGGTGGATACGAGTTCCGCGGCGGAGCCATGCTCTTGGGCAAGGAATTGTAGGCACTCGCCACCTGCTGCTGTTGTTGGTGTTGCTTCGGGGGATTGAGCAGCTTGATCTCGTTCAAGTAGTCAAACTTGCCAGGATTCCCATAGCGTTGTCGGAACTCGCAGATGTTGCGCATCAGATCATCGGCCTGGAGACGCGCCAGACCCGTGGGCAACGTGTTGTAGCTCACCTGGCGAGGATTACAGGCGGGCGCAAGGACAGGAGTCTCTGGATTCGTCTGACAACCGTCCAGTTGATCCAGCGATTTGCTGTGCCGCGTCGGCAGCGTCGTCTCGTTGCACTGCACATCGAGATCCTCGAGCAACCCGGTTACCGAATGCCTGGACAGATTGTGACGCAGTGCAACCGGCTGGGCATCCTTGTTGCTGGGTGCGATGGTCAAGCTGGCTTGGAGCACCTCGCCTCCCAAGGCGAATCGTGGTGTGACCACGCACTTGGCGTGTGGATGAGCTGGACCATTGCCATTGCTCTGTGGATAATCGTAGTCGAAGTGACAGGCTAGGCAATCCTTGGTGCCATTGAGGCTGCTGCTCGAGTGCGTCTTATCCGGCACCGTTGACTTCTTTCTCCCCACCGTAGATGTCTCATCCAGCTGTGGATCACTGCCGGAGCGCCGTCGTCCATAACTCGTACCGGGCACCACATAGCGATCCTCAAAGATCAGCGGCAACGAGGAGGCGTCGCCATCAATTGGTGTGCAGTGCACGGGCAGCGGCGGCAATGACTGAAGGTAGCGACTCCTTCGCGCCAACTCCGCAATCGCCGCGTAGCCCTGACAGCCCTGACCTGGACTACTGTTGATCTCATGGCAACCGGCAGCTGCATGTCTGGGCTGCTCCATCACAAAGAAGCCCTCGGCAAAGCGACGCAAGCGAAGGAAGTGATGCTTCCTGGCCAGCAGAGTGTGCACCGCTGTCGAGGATCGGGAGGCGAGCAGCACACGACGCCACCAGAAGATGCTCTCCGCACATAACTGGGCTATATCCGAGTTGGCCAGCGTGGCAAAGTCATCCTCCGCCTCGAGTAGCTAATGGATTGAGAGTTAGATCATGATTTCCCGACAGGATTGCTGCTTACCTTTGCCTGCTCCATCAGCTGCTGCAGTCGCTCCCCCGTGTCATTCTCCCTCAGCGGTGGCGAACCAATCTGCGAGTTGATGCTCGGCGGTAGCACCGTGCTGAACTCATTGAGAGTCGCCTTCAGCTGCTCAATGGCACCGAGAAGCAGTCCACAGATGTCCCGGTGAATCTGACGAGACTGCAGCAAACGGCCAGTGGGGCCACCACTGCACTTGGTGGTGCCACCGATTTGTGGCCCAAAGAAGACAGCCTCCAGAGGACCGGGTGAGGTATTGCCACGACAGCTCAACTTGCCGGCGCTCCAAGGCTTCGAGCTGCGTGGTGCACTGCAAGAGAGATCCAGGAAGGGATTAGAGTTGCTATGGATACGGAAGTTCACTTAGTGCACCTCCACATCTACATCACACATACACACACACACATAGAAAGCGCTCCAAAATCTGGCGACTACACCAACTACGAGTGGATGAAAGAATACTTAGAATACCGGAATAACGGATGTTGATCTTACCATAACTTGATATATGAGAACATGCTTTTCCTGGAACCACCCGAAGTAGTCGATAGTTGATGGTCATGTGTGAAAGTTGTTCCATTGGATTATTTCGTTTGGTATTTTCGGTTATTTAATGGGGTTAATTATTGTGTTGAGATTAAAATGAGATAAATAGTATGTATTGAGTTTTAAAAATGAAAACTCAGTTATGTTGGGAAAGGTCTATTTAAGCTAAAATAGGCGTTACTTAAAAGAAAAGCAATAATTACTAAAGACTAATTGCAACAAATGCAGCAAACACTACGGTTAGTCCTCATGGTGTTTGAAAAGCTCAAAATAATATGAGGAAAATGGAAAATTTACAAAAATATTTAAAGTTTTTAAGATAATCGAAAATTGTATAACAAATTTGTAATTTTTCAGATTTTCAAAATTGATCTGCAGAATATGTAAGAGGTTTAAATAAGAGGTTAAGTCATGATCAAATTGAATAAGACAAGGAATATTTTAAAAAATTTCAAAGAATAAGTCAATTTATTTTCAAAACTTCTCAGAATAGCAAATGAAATTTTAATATTTGAGAATTTGGAATGAATAAAGAAAAAGCAAAATCAAAATCAGCGCACATTTTCTTAAGGTTTCTCCGAGGATTTGCTCTCTCCTTAGGCAAAGAGATAATCAGGCAATTTACAGTTCCCAGATGAATGAGTAGGAGAATAGCAGAGTGGGAGGGAACGGGGGAAAAATGTAATCAAGATCAAAAATGCACATCAGACAAGGGCCAAGGTCAACAAGGAATTTCCAATTCCAATGGGCTAATCCATTATTCATTTGTTTTGGGCAACGACGCGAAGTCAGTTTCGGATTCCAATACACTTTTTTTGGGGGCGCTTAAGAAGCACGTGGTTAAGTTTTATACACTCGAACTGAAGGTGTGTTGAGCATTTTACGACAAGTTTTAGCGATACAAAACAGATTAAAGAAATTATTTCCAGAACTTTGTCGCAAGTTGAGGACGAGGTGAAGGGGACTGGGCGGGATCGGACTTTATACAAACTTTTGTTGAATCAAACGGCGTAAAAATTGACTGCGCCATGGCTGAAGGAAGTTGTGTCGTGGCAGCAGCAGTAAGGATGCCACGCCCCTGCTATGAATGCCGCCCACATGCTGCAGTCTATTTTGTTGCAGTTGTCGCCAAGTTGTGAGACGGCACAGAAAAAAAGAATATACCATGGAGGAAGACAATTGAAGTAGGAGAGAAGAGAGAGTCATTAAAATGTATGCACAGCGAGGAAAATTGGTAAGGGGAAATTTGTGATAAGGACAAGTCAAGGGTTTGGGGGCGTGGCTTCGTCTACTTTTGTGTGCAATTTTAATGAGTTGGAAATAATTTGTGTGCGTGTGTCTGTGTCTGTGACTGTGAGTAACTGGCCCCAGCCGAGAGGCAAGACAGGAGCAGAAGCTGAGACTCCAATCAACTGCAGCAGGACACGCAGGACGAACGAACCATTCCCTCCTCCCTCCCACTGTGTTTTGAACTCAATTTACTGTAAAAAATATGACTATCAACGTTGACATTAGAGATCAGGTTGTCAACTTCATTTTGCATGCCTTGCCAGACACATTCTCCCATTCGCCCTCTTTCCCTGCATCCCTCCATCCCCTTTGTTCCGGCGAGGACTCACTTGATGTATGGCTGATGCAGGGCCACAAGACTGGCATGAATGCCCACACTGATGGCCGCCAAGTGGAAGTAGTCGAACAGCACGGGAAGATGATAATGAAGACCGCGTCCCGGATGGAAATTCAACTGCAAATTGCGTGTGGAGGCCAACGTCAAGTTGGTGGTGCCATTCTGTTCCCCGAACCACAATTCCAGTTGCAATGAGAACTCGGCTCGTTCGATGGACTCCTTCAGGTGACGGCTATCAACTGCAAAGATACACAGAGTGAGAAAGGATATTAAAGAGAAGGAAGATTGAGTACATATAGTGACTTGAGTTGTGGTTGCAGTTTGTGTGGAGCATGTTCTCATACGTGTTCTAGTTTAAGTCGCAAATCCCTAGCACAAATACAACTTTCCTTTCCTTCTTTTTTGCCGCAAATCTTGCGTGCAAACATATTTCAGTTTATTGCTGCGTTCTGTTTGCTGCGTTGTTCCCATAGCTCCATAGTTTCATGACTACCCACCCCCACACACTCTCATAGAATTACCACGAACATTGATTATTGGTTTTCGCTTAGGTTATCGTGATGACTACAAATAAATACGGTTGGTTAACCCATTTGGTATTGTGGAAGGTTTACTTAACATTCAGAAAGTTCTTCGTTGCATATTGCTAAAAATAAAACTGTTTGTGATGTTTGAGAGATTGATTGACTGACTAAATGATTGAGAGATTAACTAAGGGAATGACTGATTCAATGACTCACTGAATGACTGATTGAATGACTAATAGACTGATTGACGAACTGAATTGGAAATTGAATTACCGACTATGGAAACGATTAGTACAATGATCTATTAATCGATCCAAAAGTCGTTTCCAAAGTCTAAAGTCTGAAGTCCAAACGATAATACCTAGCAGGCTAAAGTGACAGCTCGTCTACAAGTTTATTGCTTATAAATGTATCATCGAATTAACAATAAATCTCAATACTAACACAGTTACAGCTTGAGTTTGTTTTGCTCAGAGTTTGTTCACTTGCTGCTCTGCCTGTCATTTAATCAAATTCAATTCACTTCACACCTCGATGCGCCTTTATGACCAGCCAGCCACACGTGTCTTGCCTCAGCTAAAGCTCCCCCTTTTCCTCCATTCCCCTTTTTCTTCCCATTGCTGATGTCAACTCTTCTGTGTAACATAAAATTCATTTGTTTTCATAAAAAAGGGATTTGCACGGCTAAAGCTGAAGCTGAAGTCGGGACTCAAACTCAAGCTAAAGTCGCATTCATTGACAGTAAAAAAATAAAAGTTTTGTTCCTTCCCCACCTTGCAGAATGTACTTTTCCTTTAACGTTTCTGAGAGATTTGTGTGGCCTCCTTGGGCATTACTCATACGCGGCGTGGGACAATTGTTTGACAGATTTTTCTATGTGGGGGAATATCTTAAACGCCGAGGCACTTTTGAGTCGAGTGTGCGAGGCAAGAGCTGGCGGCATAGTTTATTATGCTGCTTCATTCAGCTTGCAACACGCTGCAGTTGCATTTCGCCGAGACACGTGTAAACGAGATAAATTGCGAAGCTACTCAAACGAGCGGAAAGGCGGGAAATAGAATGGGTTCAGTTAGGCACTTCTCGGAACATCAACAGCCACACAACAAAGCTGTCAAAGTAAAAGTAACTTTTTTGTTTTCCTGCGGTTTTGTTGCTGCCACTTTACTTGCCACTCGTTTTGTATACATTGAAGTGTCTCACACACACACACATGCAACACACACCTAAACAGACATGCGAGCAAAACTTGTCCAAATGAATTAATCACTTTACCCAACAGCCAACGAGAGGATGTTGTTGTTGTTGTTGTTGCTGCTCACTTGTTGTTGGCTCGCCAAAGGATGGTAACAACAACAACAACAAGGTGTCGGTATACATGAGCTAAACAAATCGAAAGGCAGCTCGGGTATCTGATGAAGTCTGGCAAGTGCTCATCAGCGTCGCATCAGCGTGCCACAGGATTAAGCGTGCGGCAGGGGCATGGAAACGAGGCACACAATAAGATTGAAATATGGAGCAATCTCTAAGCAACGCTTGGATAATAACGAAATAAGATATGGGGCCTCCTTCTCTCTCTCTCTCTCTCGTCTCACTCGACCTTTCCCTCTCCACATCTCTGGCCCCGTCTGTGTCTGTGTCTCTGGAGATTTTTGTAGTAATACCTGCATTATGCTATTGAGAATTGTTTTAAGAAGTTGATTGAACTTGCGCTTTCAATTTAAGCAGAGGAATTTTAGGGCTTATGCTAAGTGAAGAGAATTTAATATAAATATTTATATTTTTCTACGAAATTTATTTATTTTATTTTCAGGCTAGTCAAGAATGTAATCTACGAATATTATGCACGTGGAAAATATAATTCTATATATACATTTTATAATTATGATTATATTATAATTCGTTATGCTCAAAGTTACTATATCTCATTTGTATCTCAGTTCTCATTTGCTTGCTATTTTATTGCACAATTCACACGAGCATAAAAAGTGAATTTATTTAAAAATAAATAGATATTTCATTCCCTATATCTTCCATTTGCCGCATTTTTATTTTTATTTATATTTGTTGTTGTTTTCTCGCTGATTGCGAACAAAACATTTTTGCTAGCATTTTCGCTTATATATATTTTTTTTATTTTTATTATTGCCATGCCCCCATTTACGAGCGCTGCTGCCTGCGGCCTCCTCCTCCCTCCCTTTCACCACTCCTTGTTCTTGGGCCCTCCTCAATACGACCCCATGAAATTGACTTTCAATTTGTTTTCCATTTTTGCGCCTGGTTAACTTTTTATGCCATTTTCATATTGTCTGTTGGCATTTTTTTTGCACTTTATGTGTAGATATGTATAGTATATGGTCATATCCTGATCTAGAATATTTTGCTTTGATGTTTTCGGGGCAATTGTGGGGCGTGAGCTTGCAAATGCCTTCAAATCAGGTCAATGCATTGTCCAAGTTCCTT
Organism: Drosophila suboccidentalis; assembly: GCA_037043435.1. NCBI lineage: Eukaryota > Metazoa > Arthropoda > Insecta > Diptera > Drosophilidae > Drosophila > Drosophila suboccidentalis. The sequence continues at coordinate 897,077 of JBAMBK010002328.1, forward strand.
TCCTTTGTGTCCTTTGACCGCAAATTGAATTTTCGAATTTGCTTGCGACAGCAAAAGTAACGAAAACGAAGCAAAACTACTTCAACTTGGCCAACTAATTGCCTTCGTTTGTGTGTGTGTGTGTGTGTGCGTCTTGGGTGGCACTTGAAAGTGGGCGTGGCAACGCACTTTAGACACTGCAATTCACTAAATGCAATTGGAGAAGCGTTGCCAATTTGAAATTCCAGCTTTGCCTGCTCTAAAGACTGTCCAACTGTTATACTCTCCGACTGTTATACTTTCTGTTATACTTGTGCAAGAGTCTAGGTTGGTGGTCAACCAACTGGCACTCCCTGGAGCTCAAAACTTTTGCTTGGTGACACGCGACTGAGCCAAAAAGTTCGTATTTGATTTATATATCCAATTGAGGAATAAACTTTATCTTTGGTCCGAAAAACTTTGCCGCCCACTGTGAAGCGACACGGATTGACAGCCAGCAATGCGGCAGTAGTTTGGCACTCCACCGAGCGAGAGAGAGTAAGAGAGACAGACGTGTATTCGTACTCACCCAGGAGATGACTGCGAAAGTGGATGACATCGCGTAGCGGCACCTCCTCGTTGCGATAGAGTATCTGAAAGATGCGCGAGGCGCCGCTGCCATTGATGATGCTTGCGGATGTGCAACTGCCGTTGCTGCCGCTGCCACTGCCGCTGCCCGGCACCGTCGTTCCCGCATCCTCCGGCGATGACTGCTCATGCTCCCGTTCACTATCGCTCGCCGGATCGATGCCAATGCCGATTCCGATTCCGGCTCCATGTCCGTTCACATTCGGTTTGCCGCTGGCATCTGGAATACTCGTCTCCACCTGGACGGGGAGGCGTGGCGATACCCGCAGGCCACAGCGCACCTGGTACAGCCTGCAAACGGGAAGAGGCCAAAGAGATTGTGACAATTAATCATCCATTGGCACGACTTGAAAGCACTTTAATAACGCATACGCCGCGTATGCTTAACATCGTAACGCATACGCAAAGTATGACAGTCTTATAAAAATAAAAATAAAAAATGACTTTACACAGCTTTATGTTACACAGATGATTGTTTGCATTGAATCTTATTCCAATTTTATAAAAAAAAAAAATACATAAATGTATTTTTAACAATTAAATTTCTCATTTAAGTTTGAAAAATATTCAAATATTTGCAGTACGTCGCATAACGTCAATTGCAAGCACAGCAAACAATTGCTTTCATAGTATTATTCTTACTTTACCTCGCTGCCACTCTTTCTGCCTCTCTCTTCACCCTCTTCCTCTTCACCCTTCTCTTTCTCTCTGTTGCTGTGGATTGTTTATATTTTTACGCAAATTTCATGCGAGCTTCGTTTTGTTTTTCAGGTATTTTTAACACACGAGCTGCCCGCCCCCCTTTCATCCCGCCCACTCTGGTGACTATAGTTTGTGTATTGCGTCGGCTACTCGTTCATCTTCAAGGGCCACCGTCAACAACAGCAACAGCAAATAAAGAAACGCAAACAGCGGCAATGGCAACTGCATAAAAATTGAAAATTCCCATAAACACTTGGCTGACAATTAGTGAGTGCTACGGTCACTGCAAATGCCACGCCCCAACGCCTACAATCGACACTGCTGATTGCCTTTGCAGTCCCCAATCTGCATTTTTTGTACATATTTATATTTGGTTATTGCATTTCAATTCCCTCTTGTTACAGGTATTTTCGAAATATTTATCTGAAAATATTATTACTTATACGAGTACGATATGGTGTTTGGGCAAGTGCAGCTCTTAAGTGTCCACTCATCCACATGAGATGGGGGTCAAGTAATTGACCTAGATTCATCCAAAAGTATTTGGCAGACTCGCCAAGATCTTTTCGAATAATAAGTACCCATTCGCATTGCATCGCTTAACAACTCATGAATGCATTTCCATTCGTAATTACCAATCATTTATTTCTGGTATTTTTACACCTTTCATTTATTGTACACAAATGCTTTAAACGCTTTGAAAAGATAGACGATTCTCGGAACGTATTGTTGCAACAAAGCGAGGCCATACCCGTTTATATTCCCCATAGGATAATGCATTTTTTGAAAATAGCCAAACAATTATTTTAGAGCGTTCCATAAAGTATAAAATAGTGGCAAACGATAGATATTTTCCCTGTGGAAAGTAGCAATTAATCAATATACAGTGTGCCACTAATGTCTTCATACACCATAAGTTTGTTAAATTTGGGTATAATAAAGATGTTTTGATGCTGTTTTTTTATATTAATCTTTTATTCACTGAAATTCCGTTCGAATGATACAAAAACTTCTTTAACCCATTAAGTATCCATGGAAAATTTTCAATTTTAGAAAAATTCTATTTTTCAACTTTTTTCCACGATTTAAAAAAAAAATATTTTGAATCAAAAAAATGCTTGAAACAATTCTAAGAGTTAACTTCCAAAAATTTTCAAAAATATTTTTTCTGGTATTTATTATGATTTTTTGAAAATTGCTACTTTTTGTATGAAAAAGAGGAAAAAGGGGTTAAAATATGTAGTCATTAGTGGCACACTGTAAATTATTCAACTGTCTACGCTATTAATATGATACAAGTCTAATATTTAGATATCTAATATTCGTAATTTAATTTAATCTATTCATCAATAAATTGTTATAAATAAAATATTGCAGGTGGTTATTTCATAGATCTTTTCTGACTTTATAAAATACTACTTTAACTTTCACTCGGAATGTTTTTCTGATTAATATGTATTTATTTTCTATAATTTCAGATTTGAGGCAATTATACCCAATGTTACTTACCCGCGTTGAAAGAGATCCACATTGAAGAATTTGTGCAGCTCTACGGAGAATTCTATAGTAGCCTGAAGGTCGCCCATGGCTGAGATTCTTGAAGCTGCTCCTGCTGCACCTTCTTCTTCTACCTCTTTGGTCCCGCTGCAACTGTTTGGCCCAGGAAGAGTCTTCCGGACTGCGTTTGCCGTTCAAGTTGTCATTCAGTACTTCGGCTCTACGCTGTGAATGTGAATGTGTGTGTGACAATGAGTGGATGTGGGTGTGTGTGCTTGTGTGTGTGGGCGGTTCCTGAAAAGTGTTACATATAAGAGAAGAGGGAGAGAGAGAGAGAAAGCGAGAAATAGATGAATGAGTATGTACATATGTGGTAAGTAGAAAAGTGTTGCAAGTTGCAGCTCATACATAAGTTGGCATAAGTGTGTGGACTGAGAGGGCGGGCGAATTTCATGCCAAGTTCGATTAGGGCACACAGACAGAGCCGCGCTCTCAATATTTATTGCACACTATTGGCAGCTAGGGCAATTGATTGGCTCGTAATTGTGCAGAAACTGTGCCAAGTGGGATTTAGTTAGTAAGGAGCCAGAGCGGGAGCGGGAGCGGGAGGATGAGCAAGAATGGTGCTTGGGCTAACTGCAAGTTGCCTGTGGCTGAGGTTAGCGGGTCAGCCACAACGAACAGTGAACAACAACAACTACAACAATGGTAACAACAACAAACAAGCGAAAAGGGGAAGCCCGCGACTATGTCAGCAGAATGAGGCCAAAAGCAAAGGAAGAAGACAAAAAACCCTCGACGACAACGACGGATAAAACTTTTAATCGCACAAGCAACAAAAGCGTGTACTTGTTGTTGTTGTTGTCGTTGTTGTTGTTGTTGTCGTTGTTGTTGTCAGTCAAGCGCTAAAGCCCACGCAACAGCGCCTACAATAACATTAATGTGCTGCAGTTAATGTCGCAGTCACTCTTCTCTCTTCTTTCCTCTTGTCTCTCTCTCGCCCTCTGCAGTGGGTCACAGGCTGCCCTGACTGGTTGACACAATGGTAACGCCAAGTAAAAGATGTGGCTGTACACTGTACACCACAGTGTGTGGTGGATGCTAGCCATTGTCAATGTGGGTTAACCCACAGACTGCGCCATTTTCAAAATGAACTCAAGATGAATCCATCTCTTCTCTCTCCTGCAGAATCAGGATCGAAATCAGGCACCTGCTGTGGCCTGAGTGATGACACCATTCGTTAGCACATCTTTAGACACAATTTGGCCTTATAGTTTGCCATGATTTCGGCATAGTTTGTCATTAAAATCCCTTCCCTCTGTCAGCTCCTTAATATTTGCAGCTCATGAATATGAAATGGCATTTTAAGGATTTTGACATTTTGCGAATTTCGATTTTTGGCTAAATTAAAAGCAAATTTGTTGACAGTTGTGTCGACAAAGTTTTAAGCATGTTTTGCGCTCTCAAATAATGACGCTTTTAACTTTTCGCTCGTTACTTGAGCTCAAAGCAAACATTACACATACGCAGTGTTGTCTGTTTGGATTTGAAATGTGCATAAACTTTGTAACTGGGTCAACTAAAGTTACAAGCGTCCCATACAAAAAAAAAAAAACATAAAATAACACAACTGGAAGAAGGTATAGATGAGTGTGTAGGACTCGTGGATATCCTGTAAATAGAAATCAATAAGCTTGACATCTTGAGTAGATTCTTTTTGAATTTTAATTGTTTTTGGGATATGCCAGATAAATTTGGCATAACTTCTTATTTTTATAGAGTATCTCTTTTGTTTGCATTATCCCTCTTCTAGCCAATTTACATATATTTACAGGGTATAACGAGCAAAAGAATAACATTATACATGCTGAAAGAGGCAGTCAGAGGGAAACTTTTTAAACAGTTGCTCCAGCACTTTGGCATTCTTTTTTTTTTTTTTTTGGGGATTTGGGCAACGAGAATTTTGGTAACAATTGAATACTTTGCAGCGGATTAACGGCGGATGGAGCCGAGTATAATGCGGATCTTGGGACGGACTAAGTAGACCACAAAGCCTCTAATGTTGATAGTTTCAAGTGATTTACAAAACTTTTTAATTGGACAATGAATTTGAAAGCTGCGAAATTATTGTCCAATTGTGGCACCAACAAAATTGTGTGTTGATTTTAAAGTCATCATTAAGACTCTATTAAATGGTTTTAATTAAGTAAAGAGTTTACGATAAACTTGGCACTTCATACAATGGGAAAAAGGAAAAACACTTGCAACAAAAGATACAAAACAGAAGCCAAGCAACAATTTCCGATCGTTTTGTTAAGAAGCCATTGGCATTAGAACAAAAGAGTCTGCACTTGATGGCTGTGAAACAAAGATAATGATGATGATGATGATGTGGATAAAGATGAGCTCAACAGGAAGTCGCTGCTCGCGAGCCTTCTCTAATGTCCTGTCGATGACAACGACCCAATAAAAGCAGAAATCAAACCGTTCGTGCTTATCATCATAATGATTATACCTAATGTCTCTGGCTGGCACGGAATTGAGCGCCAAAATGGCCATGGCCATCATCAGCCTACTTCTTGTTACCCTCCACTCCAAATCCCCCTCTCCACCTCTCTCTCTCTTTTTCTCTCTCTTGTTTTCCGAGCCGTTTTACGTTTCGTGCGCCCCAAATTATCGCCTTTTTTCCGTCTGCTTTCAAAGCGTGTTGTGTTGTGGGTAGTTTGAATGGGTGGACAGGGGCATCCGGAGAGAGGAGGGTATGTCTACGCATGAGCCCGTCAATGGCAGACCCTTGGTGAATGTGGCCCCTAGATGCTGATAAGTTGCGACCCGCAACGTTGCCTCGTTTTGTGGCACGTTTGTTTTCTTTATTCTCTCGCAAGTTTTTTGATAAATAGTGTCATGAAGACAGGCTTTCCTGCCTGCCAGCCTCACTCCCCCCCCACACACACCCACACACACGGACACACTCTCCTCTAGAGATAGTATGTGTGAATGTGTTAATGTCTAAGGTCATCGTCGTTGTCGATGGGCTCTTGATAAATGAAAAGCTTTCATGTTCATATTTCAATTTAATACCCGTTTCCTTTCAGGATTCATTCCCATTCTCATTTCTATTTCCATTTTGTGTTGACCAAAGCTCAAGGCAATAAAATCAATTAAAATTCAACGCATTTACTATCACTTTTTTATTGTATTATTTTAATTAAACTTTTTTTTATGGCTTCGGTTGCCAAAAACTGATAATTTCTACAAAAACCTCAATCAACCAAATGGGGAACATGGAAAATTTGTATACACATTGTTATGCTGGAAATTTGTTTTTGTGATAATCAAAAATCAAGATCAAAGCACGAACAAATGTGAAAACTTTTCCGAAGGGATGTGAATTCTCAGTATTGAGTATTCAATTATTGTTGCTCCGTTTTACGTGGAATTCAAGGACTGTTCTCGACTTTCGGGTAAGTCAGGTTCTTCTGAATCAACTGTACTACGCAGTAATGCTCTTGGTATACCCTGTTAACAACAGACTGCTTATAATGGGTATGATGTGTGGGGTTGTACTTTGAACACAGTTATAACAGTGTATGGAAACTCCCGGTAAACTGGATAAACCAAAGACATATATTTCAAGATATAACATATTTATACCATTTTGGTTTCTTCAAGGCTATGGCAGTTAAAAGTCTAGGGTATCTGTTAGACTTGCCTTGTTGCCTGCTAGCAACTTTTGATGTAATTTGAAGCACATTTTGTCAGCTTTGTTTGTTATTTTTGTTGCCGTTGTCGAAAAGGAAGCCCATGAAAATGTTGCCTGTAAGCCGGCCACGCCCCTTGGCAGCCGCCCCTTCCATTTTGCCTTGACAACGAGGGAAGCAACCAGACAGAACAGGAAATAGACAATTTTGTATCAAAGCTGCGGCGAGACATTTCCAACTGGCCAACTGGCAATCGCAGTGCGAGATCAAATGTAAATCCCTTTAAATTATTTAAAAAGCGTCGCAAAGTTATCCAAAGTCATGCTCTTGCATTTTGTATGTTCCACTTGCTCCTACTCCTGCCCCGACTCCAGCTGCTACTTCTGCTCCTGCTCCTGCTGCTGTTGCAGACATTTTCCCAGGCATGTCATAAAGAATGCCCTCGAGTGCCGACTGTTCGTGAGCATGAAAATAATTTCCTTTCCCCTCAGACCCACCTCTTTTGTGGCGCATAATAAAAATAAAAATTGCCAACAGTTGCAGCTGTTGGACGTCGACGTCAAAAGGGTTGTTGCCCCCTCTCCCCCTTTGCCCGTCTTGGCCAAGTGCATCGCGTGCTTCTGGCCATGCCGAAAGGGTGCCTCGACGCTGCTCACGTGCACGCGTTCTGGCCAAAGAGGCCAAAGCCAACAGCCAACAGCCGAAGCGGGCTAAGAACAAAACAACTCAAGTACGTCACCAACAACAACAACAACAACAGCCACAACATATTGAGTAGGAACAAGAACAACTACAACGAAATTTAGTATGGGAACGAGACCAAGTGCAAAGACCAGGAAGCAGGAAGGAGTTAAGAGGAAGGAGGAAATAGGAACAATTGCTGACAACCGTGTCACATTACGTGGCGAGAAAACGTCTAGTCACGTGGTCATCTAAAGGAAGAAGAGTAAGCAAGATAAGACCAAGTGAGAGAGAGAGAGAGGGCAAGCTTTCAAGCTTCATATGTGGGCAAAACTGTAACTTATTTATAAAATAAATGCCTGGGCAATATATATTTCACTGCTATTGAGTTTGAGATTGTGAGTTATTGAATTGTTCCCCATAGGATACACGGGATTAAATATATTGTTAGCTTGACAGAAGAAGCTTATTCAGCATTTAGAAAGGGAACAAATTTGAATTGCGACGTACGACGACTTTTAAAGTCTCTCTTGCTCAGGAAATAAATAATGAGTTCCTAATAATATCGTATTTACATATTTTACATCGACTAAAAGCAGTCCCTTTTAGTAATCGCTTTTAGTAATCTTTCCAGGAGTTAGATGATCTCATTAAAAATTGTATCATTAAGTATAAGCAAAGAAAAACAGTATTGTTTTTATTTTAAGTATTAATATACATTTAAATTTTGAGCTTGCAGATGAAAACCGCTTTAGTATAACCTATTCGTAAATTGAACTTTAAAGGATGCATTATATACAATTTCTACATTGTATAAACAATGAAATATTCGTTTCTGTACTTTCAACTTTTAAGGATTAATTTGTCGCACTTTTCAGAAATTTAAAAGCTTAAATTGTAATAGTTTTCGTTTCCGCTGGAGCGTAACGCATAGATCTTAGGGTTGTTAGCTTATACTATATATAGTTGTTGAGTAGGAAGACTTAATTAGTTGCATGAGTTATTTTAAAGGGGGCTGCAAGCACTTACTTAGCCATTCTTGTAAAACACTCAGGAATTGCAGTGAAACAAAGCACGGCAAGTTGGCATTGTGTGGGCCATGCACATGGCTAAACTCTCTGGGCCAACTGGCAACTGGCAACTGGCTGAGGTGCAACTTGAATTGGCAGTAGACCGTGAGGCACTAACTAGGAACTGGGGGGGGGTAGCAAAAAGGGGTACAAAATTGAATTGCGACTTTTTATGCTACCTGACATATTCCACCCCCAGTCAGTTAAGAGGAAGGGAAAGAGGCTCATAATGGAAACAGGATATTTCATTACATTTGTGCATGCATGAGTGCTGACTGTGTAAAGGAGGAAAAAGGAATTAGGGGGTAGGGGGTGGTATATCCCTACACACACACACACACGCAGAGAGAAAGGAAGGCAACATTGTTGAAATGTGCAAATATTGGCCCAAGTGGCGGCAATAAAAGAGTCTACATCTTCTTCTTCTCCTGCTGCCTCTTCTCGTGTTTCTATTATGAGGATATCCTTCTGCCTCTGTGTGTGTGTGTTTGTGTGTGGGCGTGTGGGCGTGGTGGGTTACCTCTCGAGGGATTCTTTAGCTCAACAAGGACAGCTCTTTTATCTGAGGTGCGCACAATTTAACATTAAATTAGTCATGAATGTCGCAGTAGCAATTTCCATTTCCATTGATTGAATGACACTCAAATTGCACACGAAGCTTCCACGATTCTATGACCTTTAACCTCCGCCCCGTCCAGACTATAGAAACGCCCCCCTTTTTGCATAATTGCAATTGCCGGCAACATTGTCGCAATATTTCAACGTCTGTCGTGGATTTGGATGGATGCGCATAAAAATACAACATAATATAGTATGCTTAACCCCTGCTTGCCACTGGTCATGGTCATGCTGGGGTAGGGGATAAAGGGGAAGGGGTGACTTGTGGTTTTGTATGGCAGTTAACTTTGCCGTGACATGTGGCAAGCATAAAAGAACCGTAGAATGTCATGTTTGTTGTGGGCCGAACATGACGTTGAGTGGACAACGAAACGACGACGACGACGGCGACGTCAACGACTATGATGATGACGCTGACGGCGGCGTCGACGTCGACGCTGACAGAGACATGTGACTCACAAAGTTTGTTAAGGGCAGCATAGCAAACACAGGCTGGAGAGGGGGAAACATGGCAAGAGGTGCCATGTCAACACATTGGCATATTACACTATACAACAACAGTTGACTTTATTGGTCAGGGTGAAGTTACAGGGAAGTAAAGGTGACTAATCCTTAGTTAATAGATAGAAGTTAGCTTAGGCTAAATAAATATAAAGAAGTCAGAAGAAGTTGACTTTCTTGGTTAGTGTGAAGTGTGAGCATAAGAAAAAAGAAACATAAATAAAAAAAAAATTATCCCTCAGAATATGTTTTTTTTTTTTCAAAAATATAAGCTGAAACTATTTAAATGCTTATCATAAAATTAAAAATGAAATAATTAAAATTAATTTAGACAAAGGTTCCTAAAATCGTTTTGGCATATTCACAAGTTTTAAATTGTTTGCTGCCTAGTGTTCTATGGCTGGTGGGCGTTGGGTGAACCGCCTACAAAATGTCCAAATGACCGTCAGTTGGGTGACCTTTAATATGCTCCTTCTGTTTGCTCATTAAATGCGGCTCAAATTTTAATTAAATGTCGCTTCGAGCTCGACGATTATTTGGAACGCACTTTCCACACACATTTCACATAATGGCAAATTTTTAATTTTTCATTTCCATTTTGCATTTTATTCACTTTTCACTCGCTTTACATTTTTGCGTTTCGTTTTGTTTTTGTCGTTGGTTTTTTGAGGGGTTTTTTGCCCTGCACATTTAATTTGTGACAATTTCGCTTTGGCAATGAAACTGTGGAAAATGTATTTTTAAAAAGGCAACAACAACTACAGCAATAACACTGCGGATTATCTGTTTTTATGCCGCTTCTTCTGCTTCTTACACTTTTCCTTCCTATTTTTTCTAGTTGCGTATTTAAATGTGATATTTAATTTTGTATTTTGCAGTTTGCAAATGATTTAAAAATAATTGAAACCATCTCAAGAGCACATTTCAAATGATTTATTTATGTGCTGTTGATAAATTTGATTTGAATTTAAATTTGGAACGCATTAAGAGAGAGAGATAGTGCGAGTGAGAGAGAAGAGGCGAGCGGGTTACGAGCACTCGACACCCATTGAATTAATTAGGCTGCGATGAGGACGACACTTTAAACGCGAGCTATGCCAGCTGTGGGTGGCCATAACAGAAGCCAATACACACACACACACACACACACAATCACACATACACATACGCACTCGCCTTGCTCAGATGTTAGCTGGTGCTCTTTGTCGTCCTCTTGCTCCTACTCGCTCCTCACTGAAGCAGAAGCATTTTGCCCTAATTTTACTTTCTGCGATGTTATCAGGACACGCCACACAGACACACACACACACGCATACAGACTCGGAGACAGGACACATCCACAGCCACATCTACAGAGACAAACCCACACAAAGAGCACGAGCAACGAAGCGATTTCCTTTTTTATTTTTTTATTTTTTAAATTGTGCCCGCCCACAGATGTCGCCTCCTGTCACACGCTCCTGTTTCCCACGCCCTCCACTTCATGTTGTGGCGTCCCTCAACCCCCAAATGGAATGTCATAATTTACGCACTTTTTCATTTGCTTGTCGTTTAGTCGCGCTGCATGGTTAACATTTTGCTTGGTCCACGTTCGCGTCCTGTTTGCGGTCGCCTAATGAAATTAAAGTGGAAACCTCAACCGAAATTGTGGCAATGCCCACAACACAAAAAAGAAAAACAAGTCCGAACTGCGTTCACTCCGTCGACTTTTCGAATCCGCCTCAATCACTTGGAGCGCGCGTCCGTGCCGGGAAAATGTCTGCAATGAACTGATGACAGCCAACGATGGCGACACGCCGCTCGGCAAAATATCTACGGCACACACACCGTCTGTCTGCCCTGCGCCGGACACCGCAGCCGGAGCACGGAATGCGTCGTCGTCGGCAGTGTCGTCGGTGTCGTCGGTGAGCTAGTGCGTTGGCTGTGTCTGTGTTTTGGTTAGTTGCCTGCCTGCTAAAGAGTCGCAAACGAGCGCAGAGCAGGAAAGAGAGATGCCTTGGCTTCTCTTACTTTCACAGTGGGATTGAGAGCAATAAGTGCAGGTAAATATTTGTGGAATTTACTTTTCTGTATTCTTCTTTACGTTATGAATATTATAATAATTTGCAAACTAATTTTTAAATATTTTAGCAATAATAAGACCACGCCAGTCTTTTACTTTGAGTTTGAAAACCTGATTCAGTTTTGAAGATTATTCAAGTCGCTTTTGAGCCGGTTTACTCACGACGCGTCGTACAGGAACTAGAACTGTGAAATATTTATGTATTTATTAAAATGTTTATTAAATAAAGATAAGAAATTGGCAGTTAATGTTAAAATATCTAAACATAGACTTTTGATAAAAATAGAAGACGAGTTCTGTAAAAATAAGTTTTTATTTAAATAAATAATTTGCTGATTCCGTAATTTTGATTGTTTTATTCACTTTATTTAATTTGATGAATCCTTAATAACTTCTGTAAAGCCCTCTCGGGCCTTCCCAGGCATTTTCTCTTAGTTACTCTTTGGCTTCTCTGGCGCATGCGTCTCTCACGTTCTCTTTCTCTTTCTCTTTGTATTCTCTCTCTCTAGTTCAGCCCTCGTGGCCGCATAAACAACAAACAGTGTCAGCCTTTGGAGGCGTCTCGTTGCGCGTTGTCTGTCTGTCCCCAGGGACTGTGACTAGCTCTTGCCGGTGGGTTAATGGGAAGGTGGATAGGTGGATAGGTGGACAGGATAACAGCTCAACAGCTGGACAGTTTGAGAGATAAACAGACGGTTGCCTTATGCAAGCTCTCTTCTTTAACTCCAACTTTCCCTCTCTTTACCATTGGCTGTCTCTGTCGGGCGATTACATGTCTTGCTTGTTGTGCAGCGTGACATAGTGTAAATCGTGTCACAGCGCGATGTAACTTCAGATGATAATATTACTTATATTAGCATTAGTTGTGTTTAGTTGGCGAGTATACGACAGGTGGCTGCAAGCTTAGCGGGTCACACAATAAGAGAGAGAGAGAGAAGAAGGATAAAGAGCACGAGTCGAGGCACTTTCAATTTTATTTGCACACTTTATGGCCAATATGATTATCGAGCATTGCTCATACGCACCGTTACACCACGCTGAAAATATTCAACAATTTCACAGAGATTTTAAGCAGGGAATATTTTATTTTTTCGTGTGTCTAATTTATTTTATTTTTTTTTTTCACATGAGAAGATACAAGTTTCTAAGTACGATTTACACGAGCGTATAATTTAATTAGTTTACTAGCTAGGCATCATACACAAAAGGACTTAACCAATTTGTTAAATTCTACATACATATAGCGATAATAAAGATAATTTTGAATGATGTTTTTTTGTAATTTTGGATTCGCATGAAATGTTATTTTAGATTAACACATACAGCACAGCACAGCAAATTGTCAATCTTATGAACTAGTAAACTATATATAATAACTATTTGTATATTTATGCTCTTTGCCTTCTGTGCCGCAGGTCGTATGCTTAACAGCTAAGTATACACGTATATATCTACACATATATGTTTGAACTATCTGCATAATATTCGTGTACTATCAGATGAAGCTGCTTCAGACGGGCTGCACCTCGCAGACGAAGTAGGTCTCGAAACTGCAGGGTGAATCGTTCCATTTGAGTCCCTTGCCATCGCGGTTCCACAGCTCGAGGCAGTTCTCCTCCTCGCCGTTCTCATAGCGGAAATTGTTGGGCTCGCCGGCATTCCAGTTGGTGAATGTTATCGGTCGTCCAGTGGCCATCCAAAAGTAATTGCCCTCATCGGCCAGATCTGTGCCGGATATCCAGAAATGCTCGTGGCCCAGACCTATCAAATTGAGAGAGAGACAGCTTTTGGTTATAAATTGTGCCCACTTATCAGTCGATTAAGACGTCAACTGTTTGTCCATTTGGGGGGGCGTGGCTAAGACAACTACTTAACTCGCCCTCGCACATTCACTTTTCAATGATCTCTGCTGTTGCCTTGGAAAGTGCATTGGAATTGAATGCATGGCCGCCATTCGAGTCTCTATTGTCATCGGCCAAGAGTTTTGGGTTACCAACTTCCGTGTATTATGCACGCTAGAAAGTCAAAGCCCCCAGCCAGTCTCTGTCTCATTCCCTCTTATTTTAGTGCCCATTCCCTCACACCTTGGCTGGGGCATTCCATTTCCATTGACCAATGGCCGTTCAGTTACTTACCAAAGTCGCGTATGTGTTTCTCCAGTCTATCGTTCTCTTCCTGTGATGAAATGCTGGCCAAGTGCATGCCGTGGTAGCGGCAGTATTGCGTGGCTTTGAACCAATTCGCCTGCAAGTCAAAGAAAATCGTAAAAAGAATAAGATGAAAAATGTTAGTGCCAAGTTCTCAGCCAAAATACAAAAGTGACTTGACAGAGACGTCGATTAATATATATAACTGAGAATATACAAGTTTTCTGCAATTTTCATTTGAATATAGACTAAAAATATTATTAAAATATAATGGGTAGTCGAAAAAGTTTTTTCGTATCTGGTCAATAGATGGCTTTGGAGTCCTCTATTTCCAGTGATACCAATCACATTGTGTCCTACCATATGGTGTTCGAATGGTAGCACTTTAAGCTTCATTTGCCCAAAAAAAAATTTAATTCGGGGAATTTGAAAAAAAAGTTACAGCTGTTCAAAAATGAGTGAAAATAAAGAAGAAATTCGCAATATTTTGAAATTTTTGTATAAAAAAGGGAAGAATGCCACGCAAGCCACCAATGAAATTTGTGATGTTTACGGTGACGATGCTGTATCAGTTCGTGTAGCACAACAATGGTTCGCTCGCTTCCGTTCTGGAAATTTCGATGTGAAAGATGGTCGACCAATCTTTGAAAAGGTCGATGAAATTATGGAAAGGATTGACCAGGACCGTCACATAAGCAGCCATCGAACTAAACATTCATCATCAAACGGTTTAATAAAGTTTATTATAAATATTATAAAATATGATTTGAAATTTCATTACAAATACGAAAAAACTTTTTCGACTACCCATTATATTTTAATCAATAATAATTAATTATAAACATTTATCAGTTTTAGTAAATTTGTTTTTAAACTGAAAATAAACACACATTTGTCTTTAATCTTCTGAAGTTTTGAAATAGAACAAAAATTAAAAAAAATGTTATATTGAAATGTGTTATATATAATAAAGATCGCTTTTGCGTTTACAGGTTGAGCTTTATATAAATTATATTATTTGTATTAGAATTTCAATACATATAAAATTTTCTTTTTTCCTGACCTTCCCAGAAAAACTTTCCCACGAACAAAAACACTTATTTTTTTTATCTTTTGCCATTTGAAGAGAATTCACGTAGATCCCTCAGCTGGCATAAAGTGCACGACAGGTAAACAGAACAGAGCCCGTGTCGCATGGCGTTAAGAGTGCCTCATGCCTCATGCCTCATGCCACAGCGCCGCTGAGAGAGGGTGGGAATGAAAGTTCTTTCTTTATTCTCATATGGCACACTAATTGACTTCTTGGCTTCACTGGAGCGTTCCTTTACAGGCCAATAAACACTTTCAGTTAGCGTGTTCCCCACAAAAACCAAAAAAAACAACAACAACAAACGAAAGAGAAATAAAATTCACATTCAACACTTTCACTACGTCATCGACATCGCCAAGGAGTCGAGGATGCTGCTTTGGTTTGCGCTTTATTCGCGCACAATTACGGGTAATACAATTAAAGCCGAGTTAATGACGTCGGTCGACCGCAGAGCAAAGCCAAGGCTAGGAAGTAGAGGAGCGGAAGGGAAGCGAGAGGAGTTAGCTAGTTACGTAATCGATTTAGGTGCACATCACCTGGCAGACAGAATATAGAAAGCACTCACATGTGCCGGCAACTAAGTTGCCTTGTGGCAACTAAAAATCCACCTGAAATAGATTTTGTTGCCACAGCCAGAATGAAAATCAACAGGCGGCAAAGGGTTGGCTAATTAAGAGGCAAGCGCCGAGCCCATTAGTGTTAATTGAATATCAAATTGCATTTATTGGTACGCATACATACACATATTGATAGATTGATGACCACACACACACACACACACTCACACAGGATATTGCGAAAGTGTTGCCAACAAAATCGAAAGCTTTGATGTGTTGGCCACATCAACAGCGCCTCTAATTGACAGCCAAACTCACAACTTGAATTTCCAATCCTGCCCTGACGCCCTCGTCTAATTCCCAGGCAATATCGACCAGGTCGTTTGTTAAATAATTCAAAGTGAAACATAAAATGCTGTCGACTTTTATTGACGTTCGTCAGTTTGAAACGGAGATTTGCAGTCAGGTGAAAGGCCATGACAAAGGAGACAGCCAGGGAGGAGGAGAGCATAATATGAGGGGCAATCAGAGGAAGCCAGCGGCGGACACGTCTGAATGTGGCAACTTCAAATGCCCGTTTACGATCTGGATCAGAGTCATGCAATTGAATGTGAATTGTTGAGTACTCGACTCAACTCGAATCGACTTGAATCGTATGTGTTTTAAATTCGTGACAAGCGTCAGATGTGGGCAGCAGTTGATGAAAGGATTGAGCCAGGATGATTGTCGGTTCAGTTCGATTTCTTGATACGATATTACGTAATGAATGTCAGGCGAAGCAAAAGTGAGAGTGCAAGATATCAAAAGCTAACTGGGCGAACTACATGGTAATCATTTACGACGAGGCTGAAAAGACCAACAAAATGATGAAGAAACTAGCAAGATTGGAGTGATTGACTGGTGGTTACCCTATAAGTAGATTTCGAGTGCTGTCAGTCTACAGATTGTAAGAGATATGAAGTAAATTGGCAGATAGTTGGGATCGAATGATAGGAAAGTAAAGAGGTAAGCGTAAGCGTTGACTACTGGATGTCCTGTAAGTATAGTTGAATATGATGGATAAAATTCTAAATATGAGTGTAATGAAATATATTTAAGGAAAAATGCTCTAAATAATTGAAATTCATATTTACACCTTGCATATAATTAAGAGATAAATATAAAGCTAAGCTGCTTGTTCTACAAATGACAACATATCGAATTTACAGCAGCTCAATTAGGGGGCGACATTAAAATGTTTGACAATTCTGTTAATTTCATTAACACATTCGACTATTTTGAGTTTAGTTGCCCAATCGACAACTGCCTACAGCAACCACACCTTCCCCCGCCTCAGTCTCAGTCTCCGTCTCAGCCACAGCCACAGCCTTTAATCAACAGCAATTAGTGTCGCATTTAAAAAGAAAAAACATCAAACCGAGTCCAAGTCCAGCTGTTGACTTGGCCAGTTGCCTGCTGCAGTCTGCAGTCGACTCTTGGCGTGTTGCTGCTAAATTAATTTTGCCATTTTCAATTTAGTTTTTTGCGAAATTATAAATATTAATTATTCATGAGGCGCTTACAGCGCCATTCTTAATTGCTTATTCCAATAAATAATTGGAACATTTCTAATGAAGTCCACAAAACATTAAACCACAAAAAACCAACTAAAAATGAATAAATTAATACATTTCTAATAATCCCGGTTTTTCGAAATGTATTCAAAAGTTTAAATGTCAACGTTCGAGCGAGCGAAAGAGAGAAAAAAGAGAGTGAGTGAGAGAGTGTTAACGCTAGTGGAATTGTTGCTAATATGTTTGCTAATCAGCCGTGGGACCAGCACTTAATTAATGTGCTAATGATGAATTCAATTCACAATCAAACTGTCGATGTGTTTACAATACAATTGTTTTACGAGCACTAACAAAATCCTCCCCTCATAAACATTAATTAATTACTTTTTTGCTGTTCTTTGCTATTGCTGTGTTTTTGTTGGGGTTAAAGAACCTGCACATTTAATAGATTTAATCATACAAGTTTCATTTTGTCATAATTACTCAAACAATTTGATCGATAGAAATTAAATTTCACTAAATTTCATTTAATCAAATTTGCATCAAAATCTGGTTTACCAATCAAATTAATTGTCACAAGGTATAGGATTACCTCATTCTCTTCTAATCTTTATCTTTATCGCTATTATTATCCATTTCATTTCACATTCAATTGATTTAGTGGACATCATAAAAATTTAATTTATAATCATCTCATTATATGCTATTTAATTTTAAATTTGAGAAATCGTTCCGAAATTATTATTTGTATTTCCAAATTAAGAAATGCAAAGAATTTGCATATGAAACTGGTTCGACATTAAAATAAAATGATATATGAAAATAAATTCCTAAATATTAATAACCTCATTACTTAGTTCTATTCTATTCAAATTCTAATGAATTAATTTGGCAATATAACCTTTTTATTTCGTAGAAAAAGTTTTCAAAGGAATGTCGAATATTAAACTTGTTCAACTTTAAAATAGCTTCTTTTCCATTTTCAACCACATCAACTTTTATAAATAAATGTCAGAATTTTGGCCGAAAATGCACAAATTTGCATTGATTACCTCATCGTCTATCCACTTGACTTTTTTCTATACTTAAATATTTAATAGGTCATTAAACAATTAAAATAATTAGTTCTGTTTAATTTAATTTGGCGGTTTTGTGTTTTCAAATACCTGCTGCTTAAATTTATGGTCTCATTGAACTGCCAAATGTTTGAGAACAACATCTCAAGAGTGTGAATAAACGAATAATCGATCTTTGCCTGGACAATCTGACCTTTGAGTGTTTCCCACTCCCCGTAAACAACTTCCTCAGTTCTTGCTCTTTCATGTATCTTAATCACTTGACTCATAACTGTTATTTCTCATTAATTTGACCATAAATTTGTTTACATCTGAGTATCAACGATCAACTTAATTATTCCAATTTACAATGACGATTTCAGCGGCTGCCGTTAAATTAGTATATTAAACTATATTTATGGCGTAGCTTTAAAGTTCAAGGAGAACGCTTTATATGGTATATGAGAAGAAGCAGAAGATTCATAGTTTGTGTGTGAATACAGCGCCGTTGTGATAGATTTGCATACTAGTCTCACTTGTCCATCGTTTCGGCCATTGGCCAAAAAACGCGCCAGAGTCGCGCCCAAGTCGCGTCATAGTTGCAAGCGTTTTGGGCGCGTTTTGAATGGCTCGTACGCCGTTTTGGACCTCTATAGTTTTGACTAATACGTTTTTAATATGAATGGTTGCATTAATTAAAAGACGTCATCTCAACTACCAAATTGCCGATGCGTGTCCGAGCTCACGAGCCTCTTCAGCTGTTTGAATCATCATGGCCGATTGATCAATCGCTGAGGTTTTTTAATGATTCAATGGCATTGGTATCAGTTCTAAGGCTAACGATATCAGCTAGTCAATGATATAGAGAAGGTTGCCTGATTCGAGGTGTGGCAGTTTACAGCTACCCAACTTCATATCGAAATAATAACAAAACAAGAAAGAAGATTTGATACCCTATATTTAAATTTATACTGATTAAGATTATGTTACTTATCCTGATCAAGAATATATACACACTTCATGGGATATTCCATGGAAATATTGGCTAAAATCAGATAGCTATTAACTCAGCATGATATTGCATTGTCTGTTTATTTTTTCGTTGTCTGTTGAAATCGACTTAAATTTTTGTTTTGTAGAAATAGCAGATGCAATGTGTGCAATAAGTTTATGAGACGGTCGAACCGGACTGGGGACCGTTGAACCGTTGGACGGTTGCAGTTAAATGTTAATGGTGCGGAATGCAGCTTACCTTGAAGAAGATGCCGAGATAATATCGCTTCTCGCCCAGCTTCAGCAGCGGCATCGTCCATTTGTTCGGCATGTACTGTGACTCGTCCACGCAGTTCGGGCAGTCTATAAATAAATATCAAGGAAGCACAAGGAAACAGGCATATTAGTATACAAAATATAACAAAAAAGAAATACAAATTTTTGTAAAAAAAACAAACAAAGCGAGACAACGACATCGAAATATCAAGGTCGTACTTATGAAATTTGCATTTCAAAATAACAGTTATTAACATGATCTTAAAATACGCATGTTACTGTTATGTTCGTAATAAACAATAAGGTTTTATCTGTTTAACTGAATTCAGTTATTAATGCATAAGAAATTCTCAACAGATCGATGTTCAAACACAAAATTGATTGCCAAAAAGTCTTTTAAGTAATTGCTATGAAAGCGAATTTTGTTGTGCCATTTAAATTACTTATGATTGCTGTTAGTCTTAAAGGGGCGGCTGCCAACACCAAAAAATTAACTAAAGCATTCTTGAAAAGACTTTAAAGCAATGGAACAGGTTCCTCCCCAGATTCGGGGGAAACAAGTTCGACCTGATAAACTGACAATGACGTCTTGGCCAGAATGTTTGACAATGGCTTTGATTTTGGATCTACAAATGAATCGAAACTGAATCAAGGTTAAACACACCATTGTCTTGGTCTTAACATGCGTGGAATGGGTTTATATTCAGTTCTGAGTGTGTGAAGGTCATTACGGCAATATGGGAAATATTCGTATGTTTGTATGTTGATTTATTGTGTGTATGGGGTAACATTCTGTCAAACATGCCAACAGCATGTTGGCCAAGTTAACGGCGTTTCTTTTGTCTTTTGGTAACAGACATAACAGACACAACACAAAATACAAAATACAAAACAACAAAACAACAAAAGACAATAAAACGACACCCAAAACTGGCAGCTGAGCAAAAATTTCATTTTCGCGAATTTTGTTAATTAATCATCCCAAATGGTTGCCATTACGAGCCAAGGCCATAAGCAGAAGGCGGCATTAATGATAATTATAATGGTGTTGAATGGTGCTTGTTGTTGCTACGGTTACTGTTGTTGTTACGATTGTTGTTGTTGTTGTTGTTACGATTGTTGTGGTTGCTTTTCGCTTTTTGGGCAGTTCAAAAGTGCAGACGTTGCGGCGAGTCATTTACGTATTTACATGAATTTACACTGAATAACAGGAAACAACATCAAAAATGTAATTTCATTTTAA
The DNA here is from genome assembly GCA_037043435.1 of Drosophila suboccidentalis. NCBI lineage: Eukaryota > Metazoa > Arthropoda > Insecta > Diptera > Drosophilidae > Drosophila > Drosophila suboccidentalis. The sequence continues at coordinate 917,429 of JBAMBK010002328.1, forward strand.
TAGAAACATTTGAATTATTAAAAAATGTAATAATGCGAAATGTTGCAATTTATCTGATGACAGCATGTTTAGATTTAAATAGGGCGTTTAGATATAAATGATGATTAAAGAAGTTTATTATTATTTTTATGATGTGCCCACTTGCCTTTGCATATATAAAATAAGGGAAATTCTGATTACCCAGTATTTTTGCAAAATATTCATAAAGCTCAATGAAATTTCGAATATAATATTTTTATTTTCATTGAAGCTTTCTTATTTGGAAATGAAAAAAAGTATTTCTAATGTCTTCTGTTATCTTTTAAATTAATGAAATGACTTACGAGATTCTTCCAACTTTTAAAGCTCACAAAAAAGCTATGAAATAATTCTAGAAATGTTAGTAGCCTCAAAATATGCTGGCTCAAGCAACGGCTACAAAATTCCCTTTCTTTTGATCTCCATCTCGATCTTAAATTTCCCATTCCGTTGCATCATCAAATTAAGCACGCAGTGTTAATTACCTCATTGATTAACCCCATCGAGACTTTAATACCGGTCGAGATCAGACCTCAATTGGACACCGCCTGAGATTTAAAATTAAAGGTGTCAAATTGATTAAGTTTCCGCAAAAACTTTATTCAATTTGCATTCAGTTTTTTTTTACTGTTGCCCGTAAATCAAAATGTTCGCCATGCAAAAAATAATTGTGTTTCAATAAATTATCAACAAGTTAAATAAACATTTGTGGTATAATATTTATAGTTTCAATTTCGCATGCAATTAATTTAATTTTTGGGCCGAAAACCAGTTTGGATTAAAGGCCTGCAGGCGGATCAAAGTCAATGCCAATGCTCGTCATTATCCCCCGCCCACGCCCCCTCTTTTCCCACCTGCCCAATAACCGATTGCAATTAAAATTGTATTAAACAAGGCTGTACATCGTTGCGACCTTCGGCAACTCGTTGAGAAGTGGAAAGAAATCGCAGCCAAAGGTGAGGACAGTTTGACGTAACTGACTCCAGACCTGTACAGATGTCAGCTTTTGTTTACTCTTCTCAGAGATCCGTTGAAAATAATTGGCAGCGACAACAGACAGCAGACTTCCATTTAAACATTGACAAACTTCCTGTTTAATAAAACATCAACAGGGGTTTTTTTTTTTTTTAAATATTTTCCAAACGAACAAAAGAATTTCTTGAGTTTATATTCAAATTATGCATTTTTATTGTTGTCAAATAAACGAGTTTAACTTTTTTATTATAAACTAGTTTAATTTTTTGCTGGCTATAATATTATAGAATTTAAATTTGGAGTGTCAAGCTTTCCACTTCAATGATTAAAACAATGTCGACTCAAATAAAATGGTTGCAATATAACGCATACGCCCCGCTGGTCTGTCATCCATTTGGCTGTTACTTTTTAATCAATTTTGGCCCAGTTTTTGCACTCAGTATCTGAATGTTTAATCAATATGGAACATCTGACCCTGGCCTTCAGTTACCTTTTAACTTTTTTTTTTTTTCGCATTTTAAAGCAAATTAATGGGTTTCTTCTATTTGATTTATTGTCGCCAGTTTATCGCTCTCTTTCGCTCCCAATATGGCCTGCATTTTTTGTCACAATCAATTTCATTTTATTACAGATATTTCAACAGCTGCCACAGTCAGAAAAAAACAATAAATCCAAAGTCAGCAGACAGGTGTATCAACAAAAACAGCGAACACTCGACTAATTTGTCTGATTGCTCAAAGCGAATCAAAAACCAAAATCAAAATCAAAATCAAAAAAAAACAAAACTGTCATGAAATAAATAAATAAATTGGAGCGACAGACATTGATCAATGAAATATAATACGTTAACACGGTAGCTGTAGCTGTAGCAAATACAAATCCACATCTCCTTAATGAAACGCCAGAGCCAACAAAAATTCCAAATTTGAAAAGTGAAAGTGAGTTTGGAATTGCTCGATTCAGTTGTCGGAAGGATGTGCAGCACTGTGTGATGGTTATGCAATCGCAGATGAGGGGAGTGATTCAATTGTTATTCAACATACCAGCGACAGGACCTGCTGATGCTTTGCTCGGCGTTGCCAACGTCCTGTCCACTGTGCAGAGCAGCTGCACAGCGACTATCACAGTCAAAATGATATATTTTTGCATGTTTGTGCTGTTACTTTTCGATCGAGCTGCTTTTGAACACGATTATTATTATGTTTATGTTGAATCTATTTTTGATTGTATATTAATTTTATTTTATTTTTATTTTTTTCTCAAAAATTTATTTATTTATCCAGTTATGCAAATTTGCACTTCCGTAAAGATAGCAAAACAAAAATTTCGCTTGGCTTTTTTCATTCAACGCATTTTTGAACAAAATTTATGGAATGCTGCAGATGCACAGATTTACATATGAATTTTAATGCGCGTTCCGCTTCGTATTGTAATCGGCGCCGTTCGTTATCGAGACTGGAAGATCGTGAAACGGAATCGAAAGTTGCCAAAAAAAATACAGCGTAGATAAAAGATGTTGAATATATTCAGTTATTTTTTTTTGTATTTTAATTATTGACCAAAACGAAGACCTCGTGCGCATGCGCGCCCAAACTGACCGTCGGTTGTCGAAGAACTAACAATTTTGGACCTCATTGGCGCCGACTAACGCAGAATCTCCAGCGAGAGACAACAGTTGAGAGTTGAGAGCTGAGAGCTGAGAGAGAGCGAAAGAGAGAGAGCCAGTTGAACTGGTTCGACAGAGAGTTGCAGTCACTTCGAACTCGTTTGGCGGGGCTTCTTTTTTGTACGCTCTGAAAGATCAGCAGCAGATGAGATGCTGTGTGGACAGTCGGTCGAAGGCAGAGCCAAAGGCGCACTTGTTGTGGCAAACAGAGGCACGGAGGAGGGAGGGGAAACTGCGGCTTGCAGCTTGTCAAACACTTGACGTTGAAGCCGCAGACATAACTTGAGGCAGCTGCCTTTGCTGACCAAGGTAACATCAGTGGAGCGTTGATTTGGACATGCCCACCATGCTGAGCTCGAGCGTGAAATAAACACTCCCCCTCAACACCCCTCAACACCCCTCAACGACCCAAACCAAAGCAACTCAGTCAACATTTCAAAATTCTGGTTATGCGGTTATCGCATTGCAAATTCTCTGACGACGCGACGTTCTAAGATTTTGCAATTTCACTGAATCTTGAATTTGAAACTGAAACTGAAACTGAAACTGAGTCAACGTCAACTCAATTCAAATCAATACCATTTGTGGCTGATGCTTTCGATTTCTTTTGGATAGCGATACATTGTTGCTAGCCGCGTTTCATGTTTGACCTTGTCAAAATTAATAAGTACACGTTTTGTATCGCAGTGTCAGCTGTGAGAGGAGCCACTTTAAGTATATTGCGTATACGTAATACTGATGTCAAGTAATTTCTTACAGTTAATTGACAGAATTAGCTTTAGGCTACAAACAGAAATATTTCTCAAGTTATTTATGAATGTGCTTAGTGTACATTGCGTATACGTAATATGCCCACAATCATGTTTCTCCAAGAAGAAACTTGCAATAACAGTTGAGTATCATAAAATAATAATATAATTGCTTTTGTAATTCAATAAACATATTCGCTTGAATTTACTGTCAGTCACTCGCCTTCAATTATCAAAATTTGTAAGTAACCCCAAAAATTAACTATAAAATTGGCCAACAAATGTCAGAGGCAACGGAAAGAACCAGAGATAAAGCTTCAGTCAAATGGATCCTGAGACGGGAGAAGAGTCATTTCTGGCGATTGAAATAGAGACCATGAATGAAGTGAGAAAATGGGCACCACTTATGGAAATGCTAGCAGTTGTTGTCTTGGTCTGTGGAATAGTTGGCCTCTTTCTCAGCTATATAAGATGATGGAAATGTGGCCAGGGTATTCGGCAGTCGTGCCAACTCTGCATATTTTGAGTATGTTATTGGCATTCTTATAAATGGCATCGGTTTATCTGGTTCTTCTGCTTGGTTTTAGACCGAATGAAATAAACGAGAAATCAACATCAAGCCGAAACAAGTTGGCACATGTTGAGCTCCGTTTTGATTTTATATTGAGACTCTCGTGTCTTCAGTTCGATTGGCGTTTGCCATTGAAAGTAAACCAGAGTATTTTCGAATCAAACAATAGCCACAATAGAGTTCATTGCTACTTGGTCATCTGCGATTCAGGGTTTGTAATAAAAACCAGAATCGTGGCTTGTTCTGCTGCCCTATTCTAGGTGAACCTCCTAACGGTAGTCGGAAGTTGTCAGTCGCATATTTAAAATCAATTTAGATTCTTACAAAATCACTTATTCGAAGATCATTTGATAACTGAGTGTAATATTAAATTGACTAATTTTAGGCTCTCATCGGTTTGTTGGCTTGAAAACATTTTTCAAAAATTCCTAAAAACGTGTTTTAGCATGCGATCAAAGTCTGTATGCCAAAACTTCGTTTTTAATCAACTTTTAGGCAGACACGCTTAAAACAGTAAATAATTTATTGACTTTTTATCGAAAGATGGACAGCTAATGGATCAAATTAAAGCTCATAAATAAATTTGATATGTAAATTTTGGCAAATCAATTGTTTGTTTAACGTGTTTGTCGACGGGCACTCGAAAGTGTTTATAATTCCCAAAGAACTATTATATAATATTTATCTATTATAGTCTTTCTGCAGTTCTGCGTTTCCCCCTCAAGGTTAATTTGCAGAAAAATGCTAATGAAGTTGATTGACTTTCTTAGTCAAATGTCAAGCTGCACAATGAGACAATAGACCGCAGAGATTTATTCCTTTCATGTTATCTCAAACGAATCTCAAAGCAGTGCTAAAATTTTATTTGCTTATAAATGAATTTTCAATTTGGATTTAAGACAATGAGTTGCATACAAACGAGTTCGATTCAGATTTCCGCTCTGTTAGCAGAAGGTGTGAATTCAATTCAAATTCAAGTAACGAGTTTCAATCTTAACTCAAATATTGCTAGCCGTAAATTACAGTTTCAATATTGAATTTATTGAGTTCAGCCAGCTATCAGTTTTTGGCCCTGGCCATCGCAAAGTGGCGAATATATAACTTTAATTGCGCAAATACGAGTAGACTGACAAAATAAAGCATAAATTAAATGTGTTCGTACTCGCATTCATCATACGCCTCGTGGGCCATGATGCGAATCGACGTGCAAACGAAATATGCCACAGAGACCGCATCAAAGTTGTTGTACTCGTATGCAAATAAATGAGATGGAGAGACGGCAGTGTGTGTGGCATGAAGTGGCAAGCTGCATCAGCGGCAGCACAAGGTTATTAACTCAAATCGAAAATTGATGATATCACGCATACGTCCCGTTTGCATTTCAAGACAGTTGTAATTTGATTGAGTGACGGCTTTGCAATAAACCTCAGCTAACTGGAGCTCCACTTGACGTCTCTATCTCTCTTAATTGTTAGCTTGATTGATGACTGTTGACTTGGACTTACCACTGTCGATTTCATTCTCGCTGGGATCACGATGGAATATATCGCCATAGTACTGATCATGCTGCTCTGATTCCACGCTTTGCAGTGACTCCTGGCCATCCTCGTCGAATTCATCCTGTGGCTTCTCGTTGGCTTGGGTCTGCTGATCCTCGGCCAGGTCTAGATCCTCCTCCTCGTCCTCGTACGGCACTCGCTGCCGTTTGGAGCTGTTCGTCTGTCGCTTGGCGGACGCAGCTGCCAGACGATTGCGAATCGATCCACCTCCACTTTTCTTGAAGCTGTCACTGCTCGCGGAGAAGCCACGTGGTCGTGGCCGTCCCGAGGGCTTTGGCTTGGGCAATATGTCCGCAATCGTGGGTATTTTCTGGCTAACACTGCGATTGGGAAACAAACGTCGCTCCAAATAATTGGCGAATATCTGTTGCGTTATTTGATTCTGACGTGCCAGCTCACTCTGATCCAGCTGGAAATCGCCAGTGACTGGGCTGGCTCTGCTCCCTCTGCTGCTCCCTCTGCTGCTGCTGCTGCTGCTGGCTGCAATTGAAATGAAATCACAAAATGATTAATCATGATAATCGCATGTGGGACGAGGCAATTGTGCAATGCCCTCAGCTCTTAGCTGGAGCAATTACATAAACACCGCCGACCCACGTTCATTTCGAAGCGGAGGTGCAGTAAATGAAGTAATTAAAAACGAGTACAACAAAAGGTAGCTACAATACAAGCTGACGAATCTCACATGCCCTTACATCAATCTTAATTCAAGTTTAAAGGTCACTCTTCAAGTTACAAGAAAACTTGATCCCAGTTCTCTCAATTCAAGGAAACTACCCAAAACCAGTGGCTATTTGGGCCATATTAAATTTAGATGATGATGTCAAGCTGCGGCGACACGCATCCATCAAATGTTGGAACGATGCTCCGGCCTCAGGGTCGTATACTTAATATTTTAATTCTGGCAACCAACTGATCATTAGCTGTTGCTTTAGGTAGTTAAGGTATATTTATGAATTTGCATTTAAACCTTTACTGAACTCTTCCCGCTTCTTTTTTTTAATGACAGATTGATCATTTGCCATTTGGCTTGAATCTTCGGCCACTTTCTTTTTGCGCAACTGTGTCAAGGCCACAAGAGTTTTGAGTTTTTACTGCCAAGCAGCTTTTAAGCGGATTGCGAGCAGTTTCTGTTCCACATCGACTTCCAGTTCCCGTGGCCATCTCCCATCCGTTAATGAGTTCAAATTGCCAAATAATTGATATAAATGCTGCCGTAAACAGCGCACTCAAAGCAGCATTAAGGCCATAAATGCCACGAGTGCTCGCACTCTTCAACAGCCCCCCAGCTTGATGCATTAGCCCCAAAACACAACGCATCAACAAAACTCGACCCAGCCCAAGAAATTGTCGTGCTGCCGACAAAATTTAATTACCAGCTGCTTCAGTTTATGTCTGTCTGGATTGTTGTAACGCCTTTGCAAATATGTTTTTACCATCATTAAACTGTTAAGTGAAATAAAATATATTATGCAATTTATTGTCGAGTCAAAAAGTAAACATAAAAACTTTCTGCATATTTTTTTTTACTATATTTCGCACTCGACTTGGCCATCGTTTAATAACCCGTAGAGCCTGTGATGGAAAAAAAAGTTCGCTGAAATTGGGAGTGTTTGCTTGAGTACGTGATAAATCTTTTTGTGTAACAAGCAAATCGCATCAGAAACATAATGGACTTAGGCTGCAAGGCGTTCATTTATCTTTTAAATTTTTCTTCAAACCAAAAACTGCTCAGAATTCCCTAAATAAATGTAAAGTTTGGAAAGTAAAAAGGGAAAGCATAATGTGAAATATAATTGATTTTACTAGACGTTGATTGACTCTATCGGAATACAATTTAGCTGCTTCCAAACAGTTACTCGACATAAATTAAGATTCAATTTCAGCTTTAAAGTGCTGCACTCGAGTTGAGTTTTGAGCAAAGTCATTGATTGATTAATTATCTATTCCAAATCCATTTGCTGGCCATCCTTCAGCGGACAATTGTGCTCTGGTTGAGGTCACAGATTGTTCAATTTCTGCTTCGTCGACAAATCGAGAGAATTGTTTCAACAATGGGTCATAATAGCAGCCACATTATAGGCCCATTGTTAACGCGGCTTATAATTGTTCTCAACGAGCCAACAAATCAAGCTGAATAATCCTTGAGTTATTATGAGTATTTTGTGGCTCACTTTGAATGTAGTTGTTCTTGTTGTTGTTGGCAATTTACATGCCATTGTTGACCAATTGAGCCACAAAACGTGATGGCCCAAATGCTCAATATAATCGATTTCCCGATCTCCGATCGCCGATCGCCTTTTTGCACGCAGTCTTAAAAAATACCTATTGCATTTTTATTTGTCATTTGATTGGAGTTTATTAATTTCACGAGCTGCCAGCGAACGTGCAACGTGCAGCCGTGTAACCATGCAACCATGCAACATAAAGGCAGCTTGTAACCCAGTTCTGTCTGCATTGATGTGTATCTGTATTTAGCAGATACACGGCAAAGGCACATTGGCTAATTGTCGTTTGGCTGGCATATAAATCATTGGAGACTCGCAGAGGATGTTGAACTGCCTTGAAAATGCGACAGCAACAACAACAACAACAACAACAAGCAGCAAATCAAACAGTAAATCATTTTGACTTGCATCTGTTGCAAATAACCACCAGCTACACCAGCGGCATGCAGCAGATAATGTATCTGTATCTGTAAGCTGTAAGCTGTATCTGTAACTATGACTACAAAGAATCGAGGGCCGTGTAATTGCCGCTTGGCTGAAAAGAGGTCAATTAGCAAGCAGCAGCATCTACAAGTACTCCAACATCAACTGCAACTGCAACTGCAACAACAAAAGAGTTTGCTTTAAAGTTGCGTAATTCGCCATTTGCCATGGCAAAGGAAACGGCAAAAAGTAAAAACAAAAAATGTATGTGCGAAAAACATCTATGCCAAAAATGTAACAAACTCGATCACGACGACAAGACCTGCCCCATTCCATAACAAAAAATTGCAGCAAACAAAAAGTGTTTTAGATTTTCATCTCATTTTCCAGATAGTGTTTGTCCATTACGCAATCAATGCGCTCGCAATTATCTAAAAACGCTTTTATGCGGCCGTCAACGCGGCGTATGCGTAACGCAACACCGAAGCGCATACGCCCCGTTGGCCGTGCTGTGGTGAAGCCATTTGATATATCTAAGATGTACATATAGTATATTTATATACATGATAGTCATGCGTGTGCAATTGATTCTCAATGTTAAACAAGATTTGTAAAAACTGACAGCTAATTAATGGCCTCAGGAATGGATTATGTTCTGCTGAATAGACACATTTTATGGCTTAATTGCTGACCACTTAAATTGTTGTTGAGCCTATAAATTATTAATCAAGCATTTGCATATCTGATGTAAGCTTTCGGCCTAAGAACTTGCCAATCCACTACCAATATATTATCAAATTTGTTTGTTAATTCTCGATGATTGCAAAGCAGGTGCTTGAACTCAACAGGAAAAGAAGAGAAAGGTGAAGAAAACAGAAGAATTAACTTAAGTATATACTTATCAATCTATTAATAGTCAAGTCAATGAACGATACATTAATCTTTTATCCGACTACCAAGTATGGGAATGTTATTCACACGCGCTGACTTTTGGCTTTTGTTTGGTTGCAAAATGTCACAAGGCAAAGGAAGAGGTAATATATATTTATTTATATAGCAGACTCGTACAATACTTATAAGTAGTGTTGACTCTAATACGAGTTCCATAATTCTTTTGCTATCATTTTAAATTTGTGCATATTTATTGATTTGATTTAGTTTATCGACGCTTTTCGTGAGGTCATCAGCATTCCAAATGCAACAGAAAAAGAAACACAATTCTCAAGCACAAAACAAAAAAGAAACTTTAAGTTCAGAATAGCATGTGATACGATCCGATAGCTGATAAAATGTATTATTGAAATGAGATTTCAGATTTGTTATTTGCGCACTACTGTTGAATATTTCATAAGACATTTCATATGAAGATGCCAATGACATTAATAATTTTTATCGGCAAAACATATAAGACTAGAGCCAGTTTCCAATTTTTATTATGGATGGAAAGAAATGTTTTGGCTAAAAGTTTGCATTCATTAGCGTGCTTAAAGTTAGTTTGGTAGGAGAACGGGTAACGGTACTTTTTTAGATTCTAAATGTAGCTCTAACTTTCGTTTCATTCCCACACAAGTTTCAGTACAAGGTCAGATTCAAACTCTAGATATTTACTTAACTCATAGATTTTAAGGCCTTATAACTTTCCAGTTCTACTCAAGTTTCTTCGCAAGGTTAACTTTTTAAATGCGGGATAGATACACACTTTCTGTATAATTAGACCCCATCCCCAACTAATCTCTAGTCGCACTTCAAGGTCAATTTGATTAGAGTCTTCTTCTTTCACGCCTCAACAGCTTTCGTCGGGCATCGAATGAGGCAGCATAAAAAGACTTTATAACAATCTATCTAAGTGCAATATTAAATATTTGTTGGGCAATTGACACAGCCTCATTACGGGTAAAATGTTGGCCGACGACCTTGGCATGGATTTAGCCACTTCAGATGCCACTTGCCACTCGAGAGTATGAGGGAAAGCTTCAAGTACGCGTACTCACCTCTTTTGTCGCGGGCAGCCGCCTCTTCCGCCTCCTCCTTCTCCTTCGCCAACACCTCCGCAATGAGACTTTGTGGCTGTGGTGCAATGGGAACATTTGCCCGCTTGCTGGAGATGCTGTTGTTGCTGCTGTTCCGTGCCACATGAAAGCCGTGCGGCACATTGCGAACGGGCACTGTAAGGGGGGGAATGTTGTTGCCGGAATCAACACTGGCCAGCGATAAGAGCACGGTGAAGAGTGTCAGACGGATCATTATAATCATTGGTTCAATTTGGCTTGATAGATATTACAAGTGCACTTTGAGAGCGCAGCTCAATTTGAAGTTCGCGGGCGCGACGACGACACAGACACGACTGACAGACACCTCGTTAGAGAAAGCCCCAGGGGCAGGCAAACTGGAGAAGCTGAAGAAGCTGGACAAGATCGATATGGCTTCAATGGTCTGTTATGCCGTTCACACTGGCGCTTTCTAAATAATCAATGCAGATCTTGATGACAAGTTATGAAAATGAGTTCACAGCCGGTCAATCCCGATCTCAGTCGGTGTGAGAAATGTTTTGTTTTGTCTTTTGTTACAATGCTTCTGTTTTCTCCTCCTAAACGTCATGGCATTGTGGAATAGAGAGCCAGGCCAGGCCATTAATCTGTGGCTCCAGCTCCAGCTTCAGCTGGGTATTCGGATTAGGTAATCGAGCGATTTTGTCTCGTTTCGTTACGTTTACTTTCTTTCCGTATTGTTGTTGTTGCTCTTGCAGCAACTTTTGTTGTTGTTGTTGGGAGAGCCGCTCACTCTCACTTTTGTTTGTTTGCTCGAACAAGTCTCAGTCTCGGACTGGTCGATTCGAAAAGTGGTTCGCATTTAGCGCCCAGCTTTCGTGCTGTCCAGAGCCACGATCGTTGCTCCGTTTCCGAGATGCGAAGTTGGGTTGGTCTTTTGTCTTTCGTCTTTTCTGTCTGTTCAGTTGATCGCTGCGTTAGCTTTCGACTTGGTTACTTACAGACTAAAGCGTTTGAACGCAACTAAAACACGTTGCGCGCTCGATTCCTCTCTGGAGCCGATCGTCTTTGATATCGACGCAGTCGCCTCTCGGCCGCGGTCAGCTGCTGCGACTAGTATCTCCTCTCTCTCTCTATCTCGCTCTCTTGGCCGCCTCGGCTCTCTCACAACTCGTTTGCATTGACCAAGCCTAAAAGCAGCATCTGCTAACCATTCAATTCGTTCCTCTCCTGCATTTATCGGCGTGAAAACGGCCTTTGCATCGAAGTCATCTTCAGTCAACATCGGACCAAGCAATGCGGTTTTTAATTACATAGCAGGTGCGGAAAGAGGCGCGGTTCTGGCCGTGTTACATCGCGTAACTGACCAGGAACCTGTAATCGAACCATCTTTTGCCCTTTAACAGGCTTCAATAAATGACGACTTTACACTAACTATACCATAAGTTGATTTTAATCTTGGCCAAGTTAATATATTTTTATGGACTACGACTAAATATTTTATAGCTGTGATAAAAGAAATATTATATTTATTTATTTATTGAAAGCGTATTGCAAAAAAATCTAATTTGAATAGATATACCATATATCATAGATATACCATATACCATATACCATATACCATATACCATATACCATATACCATATACCATATACCATATACCATATACCATATACCATATACCATATACCATATACCATATACCATATACCATATACCATATACCATATACCATATACCATATACCATATACCATATACCATATACCATATACCATATACCATATACCATATACCATATACCATATACCATATACCATATACCATATACCATATACCATATACCATATACCATATACCATATACCATATACCATATACCATATACCATATACCATATACCATATACCATATACCATATACCATATACCATATACCCATATACCATATACCATATACCATATACCATATACCATATACCATATACCATATACCATATACCATATACCATATACCATATACCATATACCATATACCATATACCATATACCATATACCATATACCATATACCATATACCATATACCATATACCATATACCATATACCATATACCATATACCATATACCATATACCATATACCATATACCATATACCATATACCATATACCATATACCATATACCATATACCATATACCATATACCATATACCATATACCATATACCATATACCATATACCATATACCATATACCATATACCATATACCATATACCATATACCATATACCATATACCATATACCATATACCATATACCATATACCATATACCATATACCATATACCATATACCATATACCATATACCATATACCATATACCATATACCATATACCATATACCATATACCATATACCATATACCATATACCATATACCATATACCATATACCATATACCATATACCATTATACCATATACCATATACCATATACCATATACCATATACCATATACCATATACCATATACCATATACCATATACCATATACCATATACCATATACCATATACCATATACCATATACCATATACCATATACCATATACCATATACCATATACCATATACCATATACCATATACCATATACCATATACCATATACCATATACCATATACCATATACCATATACCATATACCATATACCATATACCATATACCATATACCATATACCATATACCATATACCATATACCATATACCATATACCATATACCATATACCATATACCATATACCATATACCATATACCATATACCATATACCATATACCATATACCATATACCATATACCATATACCATATACCATATACCATATACCATATACCATATACCATATACCATATACCATATACCATATACCATATACCATATACCATATACCATATACCATATACCATATACCATATACCATATACCATATACCATATACCATATACCATATACCATATACCATATACCATATACCATATACCATATACCATATACCATATACCATATACCATATACCATATACCATATACCATATACCATATACCATATACCATATACCATATACCATATACCATATACCATATACCATATACCATATACCATATACCATATACCATATACCATATACCATATACCATATACCATATACCATATACCATATACCATATACCATATACCATATACAATATACCAAATACCATATAGTTTTATTGAGAAATCGAAATCGAGCGATCGCTTCGAAAACTGCACAGATCGAAAAAATCAAGTTCGATTTCTTACTAGGAATGAAAATACTGATATCGTGGATTTTGATCTCAATTCAAGTACGCATTTATAAGTTTGCTTGAACTTGACTTAAGGACAACTTAAACTTCAATCAAATTTTAAAACTATTTCAACTGAGTACAAAAACACATTAAATTTAAGTATTTTCCATCTTGATCCAAGTTCTCTTGTACTCGAATTAACTAGAGTATATACAATTCTATATATAAGTATTGTTGATCTTAACATAGAGTTCTCATTACCATCTTATCCTTATATATTTAATATATAGAGAGCATATCAAATTTATCCACTGATACACAAAATTTTATCTTATCCGAAAAATAATTTTTATTATAAGTATGATGGGGTTAAAATTTTGTTCATTTCGATGAAACTACTAAATGACCAAAAATAATTTCGTATCCATATGTGAAGAATTTGTGTGTTACGTCAAGAGTTACTATATCCATCCATATATATATATGTATAATAAGCATATAGATTTTGTATAGCAGGGTCAACTTCCAATTACTTTTTCTTCTTGCCTTTACCTTTGCCCTTGCCCTTGCCTTTGCCTTTGCCCTTCTTCTTACCTTTGCCACCCTTGGCGGCATCGAGGAGAGCTTCAGTCACGTAAGTCTCGGTGGTTACCTTACTGATGGGCAATGTCACCGGCTGCTTCGGAGTGCGCAGCTCGATCTCAATGGTGTTCTTCTTGTGCTGCGACTTGGACTTGCTGCCCAGCTTGACGAGGAACACATCGCTGTCCGTCTCATCGCACGTTTTGTAACACACCTGTCAATGAAAAGGAAAATAAAGATCGATCCTATGGCCATTGTATGATATAGTCTAATAGTCTGAGTTTATCTAATTTATGGAATCAGTCAGGTCTCAGTAAAGTCAAAATTAAAACACTCTCTGCAAGTGCCTGAAAATGGCATGTAGAAAGCTACGAATACGAAAACGACTATGAATTGTTGTTGCCACACGTTCGTTGCCGCAATTGGTGCATGTGTATGCTTATGCAACAGCACAAACGGACAGACGGACAGACGGACAGACAATTGAATGCAGCCACCACAATGCACCACAATGTTTGTGGGCCAAGTCATGGACCGTTTGACTTGAATTCCGCATTCCTAAACGTGCCACAAATGTGGCATGTGGCATGGAGCATTTGGCAACAGGAGTTACGCTGTTGGCGCTTACCTCGATGCCCTTCTGTCTGGTGTCCAAGTTGACGCCCTTCATGGTATCCTTAATGTCCTTCGCCTCCACTTGCATGCAGCAGTTGCGTTGATTCTTTGTTGGCGGCTGCGCCGGAATCGTTGGAGCACCGCCACCACATAAACGACGGCGAAAGCAATCGACTTTGGCCTCATTCCGATCACAGACCTGCGACCTATAGCAATCGACCTTGGCCTCGGCGTTCTCGCACGCCTCCTTGATCTTCGAGAAGGGCACGTAGTAATCGTCCGCGTCGCAGGTATCATTTCCCGCATACTTGATATTGGCTCGGATCTTTGGTATCTTTGGGTGATTGACAATACTACCGCAGGTGCGGCGCTGGATATGTTTGCGGGCAAAGTCGCTGCGCTGCAGCAGATCATTGAGGCAACCGCTGGACGGACAGTCCTCCAGGCTCTGTCTATAGACGGGGTCATCTTCGGCCCCCAAATTCGAGCCGGCACCATCGTTGACACTCTCCACCTTGTGGGTATTCTTCAAGACACGTATTGTTAGTCCACTACCATTGAGGCAGGCCTCGAATTCGTCATATGCCTCTGGACCCGGATCCGGACGAGTTGGCTGTATAAAGCACGGCTGTATCTCCGGACTGCAGTCGCATTCGCATTGGCACTGACAACACTCATTGCATGGCTCAGCTGCTGAATACGAATCAAATGAATTTGTACAAGTATTCAGATCCAAGTAAATAATATAGCTTACGTCTTGGCATCATCGGTCTGATCATTTGATCTGTGACATTAATGGCACAAGGATCCTTCTTGCCCTTCTTGCCCTTCTTACCCTTCTTCTTCTTGGCCATGTTTATCGAATGTGTTTCAAGTGGTCGTGTATGGGCTCAAAATTTAATTTGGATATAATGTATGAATTAGTTAATTTGGATATTGCACTTGGCCAGCAAATGGCGCAATTTCCGTATAGCTCGTATTGCTTGCTGCAAACCAAAACAAAAATGAAAATAAAAAATAGAGATTCTTAGTTTACCAGAAAAATGTCTATTTGAAACTCAAAGAGAGTCAACAAATTGCTTCGGGAACTGCCCACCTTCTGGAGCTGTATCCATGAAGCAATTGGTTGGGTTACCAGCCAGAACAATCTAAGAACAATTTCAAAGAACTCAAAATCGTATAATGAAATAACAAAATAATTTTCTTTGTTGTTTTGTTGTGTTGTGGAATTTTCTAAACGATTAATGGGAATAAAATAAAAACTTTTACCCTGGATAATTTTGTTCTGACTGTTGAAGCGTTGAAATAACTAAAATTTGTATTTATATTCGTATACAACATTTTCAAGGATTGCTATGCTTTTAAACTTTTCAATTTTCAAATTCAAAATGGTGCCCAATTGTTCCAAATAATTTATTTTAGGACGGGTAATGAATAATTACATTATCGAATTATTACATTAAAAATTAAATCACATTAGCTGTTCGAAAATATTTAAATTCCTAAATGATTAAGTTTTGAAACCTCAAAAAAAAAACATTAGAGATAAACAAGAATGATCCCATTAATTCTAATTATTTTAGTATAAATAAAATGTACTATATATGCTTAATCAATTATGTGCTCAAAGATTCCAAATAGAAATCAGCTTTGGAACAATTATAAGATTTCAAAGTTATCGACAAAATGTAATGAAGTAAGTCTTAAAAAAATGGAAAATTATCGAAAAAATTAATTCTCCCAAACTAATAAAGTTTAGTTTCAGAATCAACTTGGACGCAAAACTATGATCAAAGTTATATTCCACGTGTAAATCGATTTAGCTTTGATAAAGTAAAAAGAGCTTCAAATTTAAAAAAAATCTAGTCCAACAAATTTTAACTTTCTAAATGAAGATAATTTTAATGCAGAAATTCTTCAGAGGTAAAACTACAATTAAAATGCCATAATTTTTAATCATTTTTTAAATCAAAATAATTTATTTGTTTTGTATTAACATTATTTTATTGTCTGTTTGGTTGAGGAAGAACTGATTAGTACCAGTTCATTTGGTTATTACATTTAATTCTTAATTGATTTACTTCAACACACACTTGATCATCCCAGCTGGAGTGACTCACATCTCCAGATCTTCACATCGCGTTCTCGTTCGCCGGACTTTACAGTTGCTCCGCACCATCGAATGTAGGTACATTATTCCCAAACTCCGGACAGCAGGAGTTCTTCTTAGACTGCTTGTTACGCTTCTTCGATCGACGCTTACGCATTCCAGTGGGATTATCTGGGTATGGGATAGTTAGGGATTATGATTTGATATTGGTGCATAAAACATTTAGCTTACTGCGATCGTACGCATCCTCACAAATATCGCAGGGGCACAATTTGTCCTTACTGCAGGCAAAAAAGCGATAACATTTTTTGTGTTGCTTCATATGGACATCATCTTCGTGAATTAACGACGGACGGTTCTGTGGCTGCTTCGAGGGTGGCTGGGGCACGTATCGGTTGCCCTCTTTAAAGAAGGCAGACACAATAGACGGACCATGGCAGGATAGACGCATGATGAGCACAATGTTACCGGTTTGCCGGTTGCACAGATTAAAGAGGGGGATCATTTGCTTTGATACCTCAGATAGGGGTCGAAAGTGCTCGCGACGCTCAAAGCCAGAATCATAGCAATCGCATCTGTCCAACACGTAGGTTGAAGTCTTCATTTTGGGCATATCTGCCAGCTGCTCCTGCCATTCTTTATTCCAGTCATAGTTTCCCAAATCGAAGCTTTTTTTAACGCGATCGAACAGTGGCTTTATCTTAACTTCCATCAGTCCGACCAAGAACTTGCAGCAGTTCGATCGCTTCTTATAGACATAGACTAACAACCGATCATCCTTTGTGACTGGCGATTCCAAGGCGAATATACAGCGCTTGCCACTCTTGGGACGAGAGGGATTCTCCCGATTTCCATAATCCCGATCGCATATACTCACATAAACGCTATTGCGAAAACAAATCTCTACACAGATCGGATATTCCTCTGGTGCACAATAATTGTTGTGGGTGATCACAAGATCATCAACCACAAACTCAAACATATAAATTAAATGTGGAACAACTGTCATTGCGATTTACCAAAAACAAGATCAAAGCCAAAATAAAATTCCAAAATAAATTTTCAGCTAAATACGGAAATTTTGTTCTGCTATTTTTTGGGATTGAAATGTGAGTGACTTTACATCTTAAATATACAAATAATTAGGACTGTTTGACTAGCAGATATTCTATAGCCAGCTGAGGCATGAGTTTTTAACTTGAGCTCATAAGATTATTAGTTCTGGATGTAACTTGGAAACTAATGGGTTAGATATAAAAAACGATGGGTGTTCTTTGGCCATGGTGACACTGTAGATAAAAATCTACATAAGTACTAAGAAGTACAAGAAACAATGTCTAAATAAGGTGTTTGAAGAGAATTTGATGTAAAACGTTTAGAAATTAATGTCAAGCTTAAAACTATCAGGCCTGTTCCGGTTTTCACTTTTTTTTAGCATTAAGTGAAATCCATTTATCAACTTATGCTAAGTATTTAAAAAGTATCGTTTTTCACTTTATCGGATTTAAAGTCATCAAGTGATATCAATCCGCAGATATTCGTGGAACCGCAAAATCTTACCGAAAGTGAAAATCGGATCAGGCCTGTACTATATGTGTTAAATAAAACGGCCCTAAATTTATTAAGCTGAAACAATCGTTTTTAAAAGTTGAATGCCATTGACATTGGCCTACGTAAAATTAAAACTATAAGGGTAGATCATTCTACTAAGAATTACCATCCAATTACCTTACAAAGGATTTTTAGAGCACAAATAAACTTGATTTTTAAGGAGGAATCTAGGAACTTGTGGCAAATGAAAAAATACCCAACTAAAAAGAACAGTAAAAACAGCTAAAATAAATGCAGATTAGTTGGCCAAGACGCTGCGCTGCAGCATATTGTTAAGGTATTTATTGTATTCGCAATTCTCCAGGCTGACAATATTCACGGTCGTAGCTCGAATCCCACCACTCCCAATTCCCTCTTGCCGTACTTTTTCTTGGCCGTTGTCCGTCTCTTTGTGGTCCTGGTTGGGGATCCGAACACGTTGATTAATCAAAACACAGACTGCAGACGCAATCGCATTGGCTTCAGGCAGCGACAACACTCTTCACACTCGTCACAATCGTCGATCACTGAATATTAATTATGTGAATAATTTGTTTAACTATTTGAAGTGGGGAAATATCAACCTTTTGGTCACTTGGATATTGCTTGTACGATCTTGACCCGTTTTAGCTCTTTCTCCTCTACTTTTTGGTCAGTTTGAATATGCGATATATGATCGTGTATGTAGATATGACTTGAGTACGGATCGCGTTAGTCAACTTGGATATTGTATTTGACCAGTAAATGGCGTAATTTTCGCATAGCTCGATTGCGTGCTGTTATACAAAAAAGAAAGTATTACAGGGTATTGCTTAGCTGGGCATGCGCTCACCTAAGTCGCAGCAACTCGCATATTCGGGACAGCAATGGGCGCAGGGATCATTATTAAATTCCTCCGGTGGGATTGGAAATGACGTTTCGCAGTAGCAGCTGCCTCCTTCCTGTCGCTTCTTCTTCTCCTTCTCCTTGCCTTCCTTCTTCTTTTTCTCCTTATCTTGTTGCTTCTTTTCGGCTTTCGCCTCTGCCTCCTCCTTGGCCTTCTTGTCCTGCACCCAACGCGGATAGGCGGGCACGCCACCACAAGGACCGCAAGGCTCCAAACGCTGCTCAATGACCGACTTGCGGCGCTTGGAGGGCACAGTGGGACACTCTATGGGTAGTAAAGAAATATCAGAATATAAATCAGTAAATAATAAAAATTAAAAAAACCAATAATTGATTTTTATAATTTTTAAAATTATAGTAGGGAATCCAGTTATAGCGCAGAGTAAACTTACCGCGATCAAACTCATCCTCACAATATTCACAGGGGCACAGTTTGTCCAGGTTGCAGCTAAAGTAGCGCAAGCACTTCGGCATAAGGTTCGCGGGGTCATTCTTCGGACACGGATCCGGCATGGTGCACTGTGGCAGGGGAGGGGGTTGACAACCGCCACGACATTTCTTGCCAGTGTCCATGGGACCGCCAGTGGCGCTGCCGCCACCACAGGGATCCTCTGCACAGGGGTCGCACGGGCCGCAAGATGGACAGGATGGGCTGGGTGGACATGGTGGTGGCGGGCAGCACGGATCCGGGCACTTTGGATTGCGGGAACAGATTGGGCGATTGAGTGAAAAGGTAGACACAATAGCCGGTCCATTGCAGAGCAAACGCATGATGAGGACCATGTTGCCGGTCTGTTGCTTGCAGAGATTGAAGAGCGGCAGCAGACGCTTGGTTAACTCCGAGGTGGGACACAATTGCTCGCGTCTCTCATTGCCGGGATCGTAGCAGGCGCAATTATCCATAACGTCCTTGTTCTGTCCCTTCATTCTAGGCAATACCTGCAGCTGCTCCTTCCATATCTTCTCCCAATTGGGATTCTCAATATCAAAGGACTCCTTGACGCGATCGAAGATTGGCTTCAACGGCAGCTCAGTTAAGCCAATGAGAAACTTGCAGCGGTTCGTTCGCTTCTTATACACATGGATCAAAAGGCGATCCTTATCGGTGACCGGCGACTCCAGCGCAAATATGCAGCACTTGCCGCATTTGGACTGACAGGGATTCACACAGGAACCGTACTCGCGATCGCAGACGCTGACGAAAACGCTGGACCGGAATGTGATCTCAACACAGGTTGGATACTCCTCTGGCGCACACAAGTTCTGCTTCGTTATCAACAGATCGTCAACCACAAACTCAAACATGTATATCAAGCTTCGGTCCGCTGCCATTTTGCGATGGGCTGAAAGGCTTTTTTATTATTATTTTTTTTTGCGATTTCGATTTTGTGCGGTGTTTTAGAGAATAAAATCCTAAATTTTGTTACTAAAAATTTGAAGTTGTAATTTTGGCCGAGGCAAGTAACTGAACTGTGCCGGACACGGCTATCCCAAAACCCCAAACCTAAAAGTCAATGCCTACTAAGTGAATTAAATTCCGAGTATTAAATATCTGATTCTGATTCATTGTCTTTGCCAAAACTGATCCGATAACATAATTTTGATCGTGGTCCAAATGGCTCCAAAGTTATTCTGCATTCAAATCGTTATTGATTTTGTTAAAATAATTTCTTGCCTCTATTTCAAAAATTCAATTTTTTTTAAATCTCAAGTTTTAAAACTCCTCATGTCATGAACTTAATTCCGCGATGTACAAACTTCAGTGAGTTGAGAATTTATCAGGCCAATCGATTTAATAAACTCGATTGATAAGTAGTCAAAAAACCATCGATTGAAAACCATAAGTACTTGGAAATTCAAGTTGTCAAATTTTTTGTTGTATGTATGTATTTTAACATCACTACTTTTAATATTTATTTTATTTATTAATGTTTACAAATTAATGCACCAAAAATGTTTCTTTTAAGTTTAATATATTAAAGAATATATAAAAAATCGTAATATTAATAGACTAGGCAAATCCAATAAATATGTTTTGAAACCCTTTTTTAACGGCCGTTAGTCCGATTTAAATCATAATATAGTTGAAGGAAGAACATCTTTAAATGCTTTTAGTAAAAATACCATTGGGTTTTGTGGGGTTTATTTTCTAGCAATGCATAAAATCCTTTATTTTTAAATAACGTTTGAAATTGTTCTACAAAATGATTTTGAGCTACCTTTTATTTTGAAATTGTAAGGGGCGCTGCAAAGATCACCGCACCTTCTAAACGCACTTCACCCCTGCAATAAGCTCGCGTAAGTCGTTTGTACTTATGCATAGGAAATAAAATATATTAGCTAAGGGGGTGGTGGGATATGGGGCGGGTAAAAGACGGGGATACAAATGAATGTGTTTAACACAATATACGCGATTGGGAGTAGCATTGTATACAGGAATTTTGTTGAATATAGTTTCTCGTGCATTGTCTTTCAATTTATTTGGGAACTTGCAGATGTCGGCAGTCATAGGTCAACTAAACGATATTAACGTCAGGCGGGCTGAAAGGATATGAGCGGAAAAAGCCGTGGCCATTGGACAAACTCAACGCCATAGTGCAGAATGCCGGTGGCACTGACCGCAATCATGGCACCCCAGAAGAGCATAAATAGCAAATTCTCCGTATTGAACTCGGCCGGATATGTCATGGTGATTATGAACATGGCCACAGCGATGAGCAGCACCGAGGGGAAGGCAAAGTAGCGCCAACCGCGTTGCGCCATCAGTGGCGATGGCAGAATGCTGCCCTCGTTTTCGTTGATTTTGTAGTTGCCCAAGAACAGGTCAATGCCATCCTGACGCACACCATCCGCAAAGTTGTTCAGATAATAGCGGATGAGCGAGTTCTTGCCATCATTCAGGGCACCCGCCTTGGTGCGTTTCCCGGTGCGGGTGAAGTCCGTTTTGAGGGCACCTGTGCCGGAATATTGCAGCGATACCAGATCAGCATTGTCCGCCCAAACGCCTTTGAATATCGACTCAAAGTTGTTGGAAGCCTGCTCCACACGTTGACCCACATGCAGGACGCCCAGTTTTTGTAGCACAGCGGTCAGGGAGCGTCGGGCGAGCATGCTCTGCACCACATTGGTTCTGTCCAGGCAGTCAATGCAGTTGGTCCGAAAGACACCCGTCTGCGTGGACACCAAGTTGCCATTGTCGAAGGCATGATAGAAACCAAAGTCTTCTTGTTCGTGAGCCAGTCTATCGATCAGAATGTTGAGTCGATCCCAACGCATTTTGCGGCACTCGTGATGGAAATCGAAGGCCTCGTAGCGCACCGAAGTGTTGCCCAGTTCGCGTACCAGTCGGGCAAATGTCGCCTCCAGCTCACCTTCGGCACCCTTGTGATCCACCAAGTTAACGGCCACCTGCTGTCCATAGATTTGGATCTGTTCATTGAAATGTGCTGCGCATGCAGCCAAATGATCCTTGCCGGGAACGAGACACGGTCTTGGCTTATAGCGCAAATTGGGCAGCTGATGCCAGTGGAAGGGCATACTGCCTCGCGTTTGAACGAAGCTCGTGTGCTGTCCATTGAACTCGACAATCTGTTCCGTTTCCACAAAGTTAGCAACATGACCCTGATCGTTGCTCCCACGACAGAACAGACGTGTGCCCGCACGCTCCACAGATCTGCGAGTTATAATGCTCCAAAAGAAGGTCTGTCCATTGATTTGCACCTGATTGATCGACACAAAGCCCAGCACCAGCGGCAGTTGGAATCGCTCCATTTTATCGCACCTGAACTGCTGCAGCACATAGTTGTTCCAAACAAATCGCTCATCCGCACGCTGCAACAATCCCGCCCCTCGAGACTTGGCGCTGAGTTCCCTCTGACGCTGCAGCGTTTGCGTTAGATCATAACGGTATGAGAAATAATAGAATTTGGTGTCCAGAGTCTTGCGCAACATGCTCAAGTATTCCTCATTTTCCGAGCGTTGAATGGCATTGGGAATGTAGGGTATAATATCATAGCCGGCCAGACGCCACACGATGGTATTGTTAATGACGCCCACAAAGATGCGGTGGGTGGCCACCAGCAGATAGTCACAGCTGAGGAGGTGTATGGAACCAAGAATGCCACAGATGCGTCGTGTCGGACGCAGATTCGTCAGCTGTGTGGTCTTCGCCTGCACTCGCGTCACCTTGTCGAGGCGGCCAATAATCAATAGCTCGTTCTGCCCATTCGGCTCGACAATGAAGCTCTCCTGCGTTATGTACAGATTCATGTCATCGTAAACGTCGTTTTCTGAATCCATCGTGGCGGTCAATTGGTCCGAGGTTGCACCTAAAATGCACCCAAATCTAATTATTTTTGCACTTGTGGGTGGGGTGGGTTGGTGTGGACTGTGTTACTACAAACCTTTTATCAATAGTTCCCACTGATGACGGCGCTCACACGCAACACAAACGCACACACACTCAAGCACCGGCAGCAGTAGATGAAACAGCAAAGATGTAAGCTGCAGTTTATGTTTTCACAGCGCTCACGCTCGCCCTGTGTGCGGTGTCGACTCGTCTGGCGTCACTCGTTTTTTTTTTTTTAATTTTGGAGATGCTACAACTCAGCTAACAACAAATAACATGACAATTTTTAATAAATCAAGAGCCAAACTGGGTGACGAAGGCACAAACACTCACACACACATTAAGGGGCCCACACACGACAAGCAGGTTCGATGAGCATGTTTGTGATGTGTAAATCCAAAAAAATTATTTGCACTATAGCAAATAATAAATGGGGGCACAAGAATAAGGTTGGGATTCATTCCAAGATTGGTTGTCCGTTTTCAAAATCTGTTTATTTATTTAATTATTACAAAAAAGTCACGCCACAATTGGCGTTTTTGCGCAAAAACTGGCTCTTTTTTGTCCTGTTGGCGCCAATGGCACTTATTTTTTCAAATTGGCTCATTTTGTCATCAATTCAGAATTAGGTATTTTGTATAGTTTTAGGTGAAGCACATACTTATCTTTACTATTAACATATTAATGTGTTATTTTGCTTTATTTAGTCTCGGCATGATTGATTTTATTTGTTTGCTTGTCGCGCGTCCTTTTTTTTACGGTAAAACAAAAATTATATGGCAGCCCCGGCTAGGACAAAAAAAAAAAAATCATCTGGCAGCCCTGACTTAAAAAAGGTGGCAGCCCTGGCTAAGACTAACAAAAAAAAAAAGGTGGCAACCTCTGGGCCCCACTTTTCGCACTTTCAAAAGTGCGAAGTTTTTTCGCGAAAAAAAATTAACTTTTTCAATTTTGAAGCTAGAATTTTGAAAATATTACCAGAATTATACCTAATTTTGGATTTTGTTGTTTTTTTGAAATTGTTTTTAATTAATTTTTAATTGATTTTTGAAAATTTAAAATTTTTATTTCGCGCGTGAAAAAACTATCGACCCACCATCGATAGTTCATGCTGTCGCCATCTAGCGGAATTAATATATCAACTCTACCAGTGTGCACATATCTAAAATTAAATAGCACTATTAGTGTATACACATCTTTAAAGTGCAGAACATTTTTCGCGTCATTTCAAAATTGAACGGACGACGCGACACCACAGCGGCTTGTGATATATTAATTTTCAATTAGAAACTTCTCCAATATATCAATGTATAATATTTGTAATAGCTAAACTAGCTAGTTCGTGATCAGAGCATAAAAGTTAAAGTGTTACACTTTACGCACACACACTCACACAAACAAGTGAAGTCTGCATAAGCACAGTTAGTTTTGAAGGCGTCATTTTGGGACATGGACACAACATCGGGTGCGAATGGCTCGCGTCAACAGCAGCAGCAGCCAGCGCGCAAATCGAATCAAAACATTCAGGTCTATGTGCGCGTCAGGTGAGTACAAGTTGGATTTGATTCGTGTGCCAGCTGTTGATGATCATCATGAAATTCCTCTGCAGGCCGCTCAACTCACGTGAGAGATGCATACGCTCCGCGGAGGTTGTGGATGTGATGCCTCCTCGTGAGATTGTCACACGCCACTCCGTTGACTCGAAGCTGACGAAGAAGTTTACGTTCGATCGCACCTTTGGGCCGGAGTCGCGCCAGTGCGATGTCTACAGCACCGTCGTGGCGCCCCTTATCGAGGAGGTGCTCGCTGGCTACAACTGCACTGTGTTTGCCTACGGACAGACGGGCACGGGCAAAACACATACTATGGTGGGCAATGAGTGCGCCGAGCTGAAGTCTTCCTGGGAAGATGTAAGTACTCCATTGATCCGCAGTACAGTTGCGTTGCATTAGAAACAAAAACAACAACAAAGTTTAGCTTAGAAAACCTGTTTTGCTGCTTTGTCGCTGACCTCGCGAATTTGTTGACTTCCAAGAATTTTAGAAACCTTTTTTAATTACCTACACGCCTGTTTTAGGACTCGGATATTGGCATTATACCGCGCGCTCTGAGTCACTTGTTCGACGAGCTGCGTATGACGGAGCTGGAGTTCACGATGCGCATCTCCTATCTGGAGTTGTACAACGAGGAACTGTGCGATCTGCTCTCGACCGATGACAACACCAAGATACGCATCTTTGATGACAGCACGAAAAAGGGATCGGTCATTATACAGGGACTGGAGGAAATACCCGTGCACAGCAAGGACGATGTGTATAAGCTGCTCGAGAAGGGAAAAGAGAGACGCAAAACGGCAACGACACTGATGAATGCCCAATCTTCGCGTTCCCACACCGTTTTCTCCATTGTTGTGCACATTCGAGAGAATGGCATGGATGGCGAGGAGATGCTCAAGATCGGCAAACTGAATCTGGTCGATTTGGCGGGCAGCGAGAACGTTTCCAAGGCGGGCAATGAGAAAGGCATACGTGTGCGCGAAACTGTCAATATTAACCAGAGCCTGTTGACCCTGGGCCGTGTGATTACCGCATTGGTTGATCGTGCTCCCCACGTTCCATATCGTGAGTCGAAGCTGACGCGTCTGCTGCAGGAGTCGCTGGGCGGACGCACAAAGACGTCAATTATAGCCACCATCTCGCCGGGGCACAAGGACATTGAGGAGACGCTGAGTACGTTGGAGTATGCGCATCGTGCAAAGAACATTCAAAATAAGCCGGAGGTCAATCAAAAGCTGACCAAGAAGACGGTACTCAAGGAGTACACCGATGAGATTGATAAACTGAAGCGGGATCTGATGGCGGCTCGCGACAAGAATGGCATCTACCTGGCCGAAGATACTTACGGCGAGCTGATGCTCAAAATGGATTCGCAGACACGCGAGCTCAATGAGAAAATGCTGCTGCTCAAGGCGCTCAAGGATGAGCTGCAGAGCAAGGAGAAAATCTTCAACGAGGTCAGCATGAGTCTGGTGAAGAAGACGCAGAAGCTCAGTCGCACCGAGCAGCACTTGACTGAAACCAAAGGATCGCTGCTGCTCACCAAGAAGGTGCTCAACAAGACCAAGCGACGCTACAAGGAAAAGAAGCAGTTGGTGGAGTCGCATGTGAAGACCGAGGAGCAGTTGACCACTCAGGCCAATCAGATACTAGAGGCAGC
The DNA here is from genome assembly GCA_037043435.1 of Drosophila suboccidentalis. NCBI lineage: Eukaryota > Metazoa > Arthropoda > Insecta > Diptera > Drosophilidae > Drosophila > Drosophila suboccidentalis. The sequence continues at coordinate 944,268 of JBAMBK010002328.1, forward strand.
TGACCTGGCTGCCGATGATACTCAGCAACTTCATGGCACCATCGATCGGCGTCGCCATGTGGATGAAATGATACGCAATACGTGTCAGCAGTTCGCGGAACGCATGCGGGAGAATCTGGAGATGCTCGACGGCAGCTTGGCACAGTACCAGGATCAGCATGCGGGCTCATCGCAGCTTTTGACCGAGGAGTTGGGTAAGTGATTGTAGTCTTAATTTTTTTTTAAGTGAATGCTCACTTTCTTATTCTTTGCCTGCTCAGCAAACTGCACCAGTGTGCATCAGCGTCTGGTGGCGAATGCCACTAAGAGCATCGACAACTTGCGAGATCTTTGCTGTGAGGCCTTGACTGCCCATGGTCAGTTGCAGGCGCAGTTTGCCACAGCTGTGGCCAGCACGGCAGATGTCCATGGCCAGGCACTGCTGGCGCAGCTCATGGAGCATATGGAGCAACGCAAGGCGCAGTTGAGCCAGGACATACTGGCCAATCTGCAGGAGCTGGAGGCCAACAATGAGCGACACAGGGAAGCGTTGGACAACATGCGTGATGGCTTCACGCCCATCATAGAGCGCAATGCAACGGCCGTGCAGCAGCATGTGGATCAAGTGCAGCAGCAGCTGAACGAACTGACTGCATTGAGTGCTCCTGACTCGGAGCAACTGCAGCAGCTGACAGCTGAGCTGGCCCACGAGGAGGAGTTGGCTCGGCAGGAAGCGGAACTGATGCGTCAATTGGAGCAGCTGCAGCAAAAACGGGCCAAGAACACAATCAGCATGAGCTCTCGAGTCGGGCAACTGAAGCGCAGCCATGTGGCAGTCAATGAGCAGGCACAGCTGACCGGGAACAGCATGAAAGCCTATGCCACGGAGGGAACTGTGGCTGCCCAAGCCGCACGCGATGAACTCTGCAGTCAACTGCAGGCGGCGGTGCTGTGTGTGGATCATGGAGTCTCCAAGTGCTCAACGCTGCATGTGCAGCTGGATAATCTGTGCAAGGAGAGCAACAATCAAGCCGAGTCCAGCATGCAAACAGTGCGCAGCAATCAGCAGCAACTGCGCCAGATGTCCACCGACAGCGAGGAGCACGCCCAGCAGCTCTGTCACGAGCAGCAGAAGCAGCTGAGTCTGGCCACCAGTCAGATACATCAGATCATGACCGCGGATATTGATCTAGGCATTGGACATGCAACCATCACTGGTGATCTCATCGACAAGCTGGCCGAGCAAATGTCCCAGCATGCCACCGTGCAGCGTCAACAGCTGCAGACTTGCCACGAGCATCTCTCCAATTTCCATCAGAGCGAACTGAAGACATATGCTCCCACGGGTGCCACGCCTTCGAAGCGTGACTTCGTCTACCCACGCACGTTGGTTGCCACATCGCCGCACCAGGACATTGTGCGTCGCTATCGCCAGGAGCAGGACTGGTCGGATCTGGACACTACGGCCACTATCGATGAGGTAAGTCTGAAACAAGATTCCCATAAATTTCTATAGCTAATTTCCATTGTTCTTGAAGTGCAGCGAGGGTGAACCTGATGAGGAATCATTGCAGTCTGTGCAGGAACTGTCGGAGACGGAAACCATTATGAACTCCACGCCCATTGAGCCCGTTGAGGGTCAAAATATTATTAGGCGTGGCTCTAGAGGCGGCAGCGCTCGCAGCTCCAACACATTGAAGCCATTGTCCGGACAACGCAACAGTTCCCTCTCGCGCTCCCTGACGCCCAGCAAACACTCGCCGCGCAACTCGCCCCGCAGTTCACCTGCCTTTAATAGGGTAAGAGTAATAATACAACTGCTAAATGAGCAACAATTATTTATGGAATTCGCTTTTCCATTTCCAGCACAACAAAGAGAACGTGGCCTGAGGCGAAGATGCATCAACCCAGTTACAACATTTGAGGCGTTAATTGGAGCATTTCTTCTTTTTTATATGTATTTGCACTGTTCCTTTTTATTTGTATGAATTCTTTTCACTGGTATCATTCATTTTTGAGATTCTTATTTCAATTTGCACATTTTTCGTATTAAATAGACACGTATCTGTATTACAGTCACCGCTCGATAAAAGTGAACTAAGTAATTAGACATAGATTTAAAGATGTAATCATTCATTATTCACCTTATCGAAATTAAAGATTCTTTGTAGAGATTATAAATGATTGTAGCCCTCAGTCGGCATCTTGTTGCTCGTCGTCGTCATCCTTGAGTATGCCCAGGCGTCGAGCCACTTCTTTCACATTCGCTATGAACTCCTCCTGCACCAGGTTGAAGCTCATCGCCAGCAAAGCAATGCCAAACAGCAGGTACAGCGAACAGTAGGCAATGGATTGCTCCGACTCATCCTTCACTCCCTTGGCAGGCACAAAGTCGCCAAATCCTACAGAGAAGATGATTAATTCATGTCCCAAAAGTAAGAGCATGTTCACTCACCTATTGTTGTCAACGTGATGAAGCAGAAGTAGGCAGAGTCCAGGAATGACCAATTCTCCCAGAAGGCAAAGAGCGCAGCTCCACCGAGAATATAGCTGACCACCAGGAAGACGCACAGCCAGATGGGCACAGGTCTGTCCTTGGGCACCAGCTCGAATCTGTCGCCATACTCATCGTCGTACATGGAGTCCTCGTCGTCGTAGTCATAGCTGGGACGTCGCCTGATCTGCCGCTGCACCGGAAATCCCATGGGTGACATGATGCGGGGTGAAGGCGGCAGACGACGCTCGCGTTCACGACGTCGCTCTCGCCTCGGCTCCCGATGGCGGGAACTGTGACGCACTGGATAGTCCTCGTAGATGCCGTTGTCGTCGCACATGGACAGCTCATCGAAGCTCTCCTCCACGTAGTCATCGTATCGAGGCGATTTTCCGCGGCGCTGTCGTTGTGGAGGCGCTGCATCGTAGTCCGGCGGCTCCAGATGATTGCCATAACGGGAGGATTGACGGCCCAGGCTGCCGGCTCGTCGTCCATTTGGCCGCGAATGATGCTGTGGCTGATGATGATGTGGCTGTGGTGAGCGCTCCCGTTCCAAGTCCCTTTGTCGTCGACGATGTGCCGATCTGGGCATCGATTGACTACGAGGAGCATTCCGAGCCTGTTGTCCACTGTGAGCCAAGTCGTCGCCGTCCAGCGCATAGCGATTGGGTATAATCGGTGTCTTACGCACCACATCCTCGTCCACGTCCTCGTAATGCGAGGAGATGTGTCCATGCCGAGGATCCACAGACTTGGCCCGTCCCGGCGCCGAGTGTAGACGATGCAGCTCTCTGGAGGCACGTGCGTCCTGACGCTGTGGTGATCGCACTGATCTCACACTGGCTGCCCGCTTCGCCGGCGGCTGCAGGTCCCCAAAGTCATCGATAGATCCGTGGATGTGTGTCCTCGAGTGGCCCAGATAACGCTCCCGCTCCACAGTGTGTCGATCCCGCATCCTGTCCCGCTGCTTCTGCCGGCTGCTGTAGCGACTTGACCGGTTCAAGGTCTGCGTCTCGTACTCGTCCCCATAAATCGTGTGCCGCTGGCGAGGCTCATGCTGCAGTGGCTGTGTGTACTGCTGGTGGCGTCGCTGGCCGCGTCCTCCACTGCCACGATAGCCACCACCAAAGTCGCGATCCCTGTCCCGATCATCGTAGCCGCGACCGTAGCGCAGTTCTGGATCGGAATAAGCGTGTCCCATGGAGGGACCCAGTCCAGAGTCGTTATTGGAGCGCTGTGTCATCTTCATGGAACGTCTGAACGAGGGAGGCGGCTGACTCCTCGAGGTGACCCGCTGTGGCCGCATCCTCACCGACCTCTGCCGGGACCGACGACTCTTTGGCCGCTTCGCCGACCGAGTGCACACATAGCAACAGATCCGCCAGTAGAGGAAACTGTGTGACAGGTGAACAATGAGCATGCGAACTGTAATTGGAATTGCAATTGTAATTGCTGCTCCACTCACCGAAATGATGTGGCCATCACATCTCCAATGTTTGACAGGCACAGCAGCATCAATGGAATCCCAACGATGGCATAAAAGATCGTCGTCACCTTGCCCCAGTCCGTGCGTGGCGATATGTGGCCATAGCCTGTCCAGCGTCCGAGTTGGATTCAGAGTTGTCACATGCGAATGAATAACAGGGGTACAACTGGTAAGTGGTCATGCTCTAATGGGTATTACTAAAGTCGGATCGGAAATGGTCAGAATAAAGCCTGAAACTAAAGTGAAGGGACTTCCCGAAAATAAGGAGTATAGAAGATTTTTGTTTCGAAACATGGGTTATTCTCCATGGGCCATTTTATTTATAGCATTGAAGGTTACTAAATTTTCTTAAAATTAAATTAATTTTCAACCAAGTATTCTCAATAATAAATACATATTTTATATTTGAATAGAGTACATTTTTAGCAGTCTTCCTGTGTATTTACTTCCAAATATTCGTTGTAATAATGCTAATTGCATATATTTCCGATTTTCTCGAGGTTCTTTTCTTTGCCTTGACCTTAAGATAAGATTTGTTTGGCAATTGCCGAAAATGTTAATGAGCATTTCGTGTCCAATCGGAAACTAACCCAACTGAGTATTATCGTCTCCCACATAAAATGAGCAAGTACAAAAAAGGCGTTTCAAGTTTTGCCGCGGAAATGCGGAAGTGTTTGCATTTGCCTAGAGTCTTATAATGGGTGTGTATTAGACTTTGTGAAGTGTTGGCTCAAACCCAAAAATGTGTCGGTCATTAAACTCAGCTGTGGCAAAAAGACTAGCAACTAAGTAGGCTAAACAACTAAGCCCAGTCACATAAATCCATATTGGGAAATTGTGCAAAATAATTAAGTTCCCATCATCAATCTAAAAGTTAGAAACTAAAATCTAAAAACTAACAAGTCATCTTCGGTCAGTCGCGTCTGACCTTGCGATTGTTTTGAACGCATTAATAACAATTCAGATATTTTGATTTCCTGTCTCCCCCCGGATTAGACCACAACCCAAATCCAAACCTCATTTCCAGTCCATTTTAGAGGTCACTCACGTGCGGCACACTGACTGGGCCAATCAACCTGTGTGCAACAAACTGTATCCAAAAAAGCCCAAAAAAATAACCCAACTAAAATATTTGTTGTGCTGCACGATCTGAATGATAAGCCAGATTTATAGGAATTTCTGCAGTTGATTTGAGCCAAGTTAATGGGCATTAATTATGTTTATCAGTCAACTCATTGTAATTCGCAGAAAAGCCTTTATTGATGTCTAACGATCAATTACAAAAGCGTTCCATATTTATGTGATTTGTACGTGATCCGGCGATTGCAGCAGTTCCTGGGCGGCATCGATCACTGATTACTGATCACTGATCAGTGATCACAGAACTCAGATCATGCGTCTCTTTGCGGTTTTCGGACATTTCTTTGGCAACGTGAATCAACCCATCCGACGATCACTTGCTGATTGCTGTTAAATCTGGCGTATCGTCGAGTGCGTCTGCCACGATCGTCTCTGCCTTGTTTACGTTGATTCATTGACTGTTTGCACTGTCGCACAGTGGAGCGGATGGATGAAATTGTTGTTCTTTTACAGTAATAAGTCACTTTTGAAAAGCCCATTTGGCAAATATTTGAGTTTCTTTGTATTCTCTAAATTTGTCTTCTATATTTACAGCTTATTTGATGCAAAGAAATAAGTTGAACGCAAAGTTAAAATTTCGAATGCGCATTTGGGATTCTGGGGAAATTGCGATGATAAAACGTTTCTTATAATGGCTACCAATTTTATACTTATGTTTTTGGACTGTGGTGTTCAAAATACGACTTTCTTTTTAGATTTTTGAATAATGTTTTGGAGATTCAAATAATTATTGTGGGTCGAATATATTTATATACTGGTCATGCAGTTGCCAACTAAAAGTTCAGAATGTGTTTCTCGTGGAAATGGCCTATACGATAGATTGTCGTGTTGGTTCCACGGTGATCGTGATCGTGATCGCGATTTGCGACTCGCGGATCGCGATCGTTGCGCCGCACCTGCCGTCCTCGCACAGTCGACTGATTTTGGTATCTGCCCATTGTTATATAAGTAGCGTGTGCCGATCGCATTGCCGAATTATTCTGTTGTCGCTGGCACAGCCAAAGCACCGAAAGCATCAAAAGCAAGTCGCGAGTTGAGTTGAGTTGAGTTCGTGGAGCGGCCAAGCGAGAAATACGGGTCAGTGTGTGAACAGTTTTAAATTGTTATCCAAAAGATACAAAGCCAAATCCAAGCAAAAGAAAGGCCAGTTCCCAGCTGTGAATCATGCGAAAAGATTGCCTCATTGTTGTGCTGTCGCTTCTTTGTCAGCTGGCCATTGTCGCGGCAAAGTCTGGAGAAGATCAGTGGGTTTGGCGCACATACAGCCGTAGGGAGCGTGGCTTTCGGGACAAGGACATTGATCGCAATGCCGCCCTAAGTAATTCCTATGACAACAAGCTGAGAAGGGAGCCAACCACGAGGCGACCGCTGCCTGGCGAGCCGGAAAACGATGAGATCGAGGATTATGCGGATGCGGATCCCCCAGTGACCAGCTCACCCAATGTGAGCACGCGTCAGTTTAATCCCTATTTCAATCCCAATGCCTTTCCCGGTCAGCCGACGACTGGTGGACAGTTTGGGGGTCAAGGTGGCTTCGCTGGCGGCAATCCTGGCGTGCTTGGGGGTCCAGGTGGATCGCCTGGAATAATAGGCGGACAGCCCTATCCCTATCCCAATGTCTATCAGCCATCAGGCATCGGTGGATTTGGTGGTGGCCAGAATGGACTTGGACTTGGTGGCTATCCGGGTGGTGGCATCTACGGCGGAACAGGCTTGGGAGGATCAGCTTACCCTGGATTGGGTGGCAGCTTTGGAGGCTTCACTAGCGCTCAACCAGGCGCTGGTCTGGGCCAGGGTCAATTCCCAGGCACTGGCAACCAATATCCACTTGGACCTTATCAAGGAGCTGGCACGAACTTCAATCAGTTCGCAGCTCCAGGCGGACAATATCTTGGCGGACAATATCCTGGCGGGCAATATTCCGGTGGACAGTATTCCGGTGGACAATATCCCGGCGCACAATATCCTGGCGCTCAATATCCTGGTGGGCAATATCCTGGCCAATATCCGTCCAATCAGTATGGCGGAGCACAGTTCCCAGATGGCTATGGACTGTTGGGAGCGGGCTTGGGTCATCCTGGCTTGCCACCCACTGGTTTTGGTGGCAACTTCGGAGCTGGTGGCTTTGGATACGATGAGAAATCCCCCGAGGGCAAGAGTGCGAAATCTGTGACCATTACTCCCGCTTCAGTTAATGATAAGCTCAGCAAGAAGACATAATGCCCATCCCATCAACGCCTCATCTCATTTAGTTTAGTGTTAGTCTATAGAATTTCAATCAGAGTTAGGAATAGGGATTTCATTTTGTTTTGTTAAATTGTACAGCATTGTGATAAGTATTAAATGCTTTGACTATAAATGAATTAAACTTTTTTTCACTCATTGAATTTTAGTTTAGTTTTTTACTAAATTTACTCACTTCTTGGATATACATTAAGGTTTAATTGATTCAGAACTGTTATCACTTTTCCCAGCTCTGATCTAGTTGTATGTTTATAAATACATGTCCTTGTTGATATTTTTATGGACACTCACCGATCGTTGTTATCACTATGATGGAGTAGAAAAGGGATCCGGCAAAGGTCCACTGGGACTTGCGCACATCCTCGTCGCCATCCCAGCCATCGGCCTTGATGGCCGTGAGGATCTGCTTCTCAAAGTTGGCCAAGTGTTTGCTCACATTCGCCATCCAATCGTTTTCCCTCAGCACCAAGGCATCATCCGAGAGCAGCCAGATGCGCTCGGTGAGATTGAAGCGCAGGTTCTGAATGTCCCGTTTCACCTGAACACCAAAGGATTCAGTTAGCTGCTTTCCAGCTGGAATTGGTTGCAATCTCACCTCGATCTCGTGGGGTCTTTCCAGATGCTGGAACAAATAGGCGCCGCCCACACAGTAGGAGACCACGAGCAGGACGAGCAGCACGTGGGAAACGATGCAGGTGATCACCTTCCAGGAGAAACAGATGGCGGCCACGCAGCGGCCACGTTGCGGCTTCGCTGGCTCCACCATGTGAGCCGGCAGAGATTGGGCCCGCCTACCCGACATTGCCGCCCACTTCTTTGGCGATGCGTCTTAACGTGGCCAATTTCACGGCTCGCTGAACGTAAATTATGAAAGGGCAAAGATGTGAAAGTAGTCGACGGTGAAATACCCTACAGTTAATTGCAAATATAGTGCTCAGTACTTTTTCATAATAGTGTATACCCTGCTTTGCCACTTTTATAGGGTATAGTATATCTACAGTGGCCTTTAGAATTTTGCTTCATACTATAACCTTTTTTCAAAATTGTACAGGGTATTTCTGCAATTGTGTATACCCTCTATTCAAATGACTTTTCTGCGTTTGTATACAACCTATCTTGTTACTTTTACAGGGTATATGTACAGGTGGGAATCCCCAATCTCCCCCCCACACACAGTGAAATGTGCATTAAGATTTGTCTAAATATTTATTTAGTTGCCTCACTCGACAAGGTCGGGTATCTGGGCAGAGGTTGAGAGGGAGAAAGAGAGGGAGAGGGAGAGGGAGGCGGCGTGACGCTGTGCTTTATGGAAACTATTTTCGGGGGAGCATCATCCATCTCGTCAGCGCCGACAGCGGGCAGACACAACACACAGGCACAGAGGCACACTCCCACCTCCCACATCCTCCACACTCCCCGCTTGGTTTCCCCCAAATTGAAAATTTTACTTTTCATGTAGCTACACAGTCTAAATACTTCCCAGAATGGCAGACGGACAGCCAGAAATCTCAATATATATACTCGTATGTACATATATATTTGGTGGAAAAGATGCTGCATAACATGATAAAGTAATTAGTATCTTTGATTTCATGTGATTCCTTAATGATCAATTAACTGTGAGCAATTTATGAACTGATTGCATATTGATGGCATCATTTACATTTATGATTCCGACCCCTTCCGATCTTTCGTCCCGTCCCGCACTATGAATTGTTCACAATTTCCAATTTTCAATTCATGCTGTGTTTCACTTTTCCGTTTTGAATTTTCCGACTCGGTTCTTGCGACGGGGCATCTACCGATCCCGACGACTCTCCAAATATTACTGAAACGTTTCTCAACAGATCTCTCAGATCGACCGATTTGCCGAGTGTTTTATTTTTGTTTGCTATGCTCAAGATTTTGGAATACTTTTTGTTTACTTGTTCTCCCGAAACTAAAGAGATCCCAGTGAGCTCCACTGTTTTTCCTCTGCTCAATCGATTGTGATATGTAATTTATTATGTTTTCATTCCATCAATCAGAAGGCTTCTTAAATTAAACATTATAATAGTAGATTTGTATTATAATCTTTAAGTGTTTGTTATCAAAGTCTGATAAGCTAATAGCCATAATAATATTAATGGCATATTTCAAACTAAAGATACTTAGAGATAAGACCTGTTTTCGAGCTAAATTTAGATCAAGTTTTAGCCTTAATCGACATTCAGCTGCCTGAAAGAGCCCTCCATGCCGAAGAGGCTCTCGAAATCAACGGGTTTACCGGGTCGGAGACTCTCATCAGCTCCATAGTTCTCCTCCTCCACCCAGTAGTTCCTATAGGCCAAAATGCGCTCTTCCCATTCTTTGACTAGTGCCGCATAGGAACCGTTCTCTCCGCCATACTCAACGGGCAAGTACTTTTGGGGTATCTGCTCGAACATTGTCTCAAAGTTGCTGCCGTGCACATGAAGCTGGAATTGAGATGGACTTAGAAGGTATTCTGGGATCATTAATATCTGTAGGTTACTCACACGACCCTGTTGCTTCTTGGACATCATGGGCTTAAACATATTGAAGACCTTATCAAATCCCGCGGGAGTGTTTATGAAGTGGGTCGCCTTCGTGCGTGTGGGAAGAGCCTCCTCCTGGAAGACGGTCATCTTTTTGGCGAATGAGGGCGTCATCTGTGAAATGTGACCCATCTTGACGTTGGTTAGGTCCAGGATATGAATAACCCCGTTGATAATGGCATAATCATCCTCATTGAGCACTATTTGATTCATCAATCCTCCCGCACGGTTGATGTCTATGAAATTGTGTTTGTCTGGATCGTAGGCGCCCATGCGGATGATGGCTATACGAGGTCCGTTGTCATGCAGTGGGCGTGGCAAAAACACAGCAGTTCTGCAAATGGTTTCAGTAAAAGATCCGGAGATTTAAAGGAAGCTGGAAACTCACCCGATGCGGAATAATGTCAATAACTTATCCACATCCACATTGCGACCAAGAAAGTACTCCGGATACTTGGTGCGCAGTGTGTAGTATCGATCCAACTTGGACTTGGCCCTCTCCAGGCTGTACTTGCAGCCCCTCAGGAAGTTCACCAGGAACTGGTCATTGGTGCGAGCCTTCAGGTGAGGCTGTTGATTGATCCACAATCGAAGTGCGGCAATGTCCTCATCGATCCTTTCCGGCTTCTCGTTCAACTCCTCGATCGCCGTCTTCTGCAGCTCCGGAGTAAGCGGACGAATGTCGGGCATGTTGACAAGGTCTGGCAGCCAGTTAACAACTGAAGGCCTTCTTTGTTCCAGCCCGATCAATGGCCACGGTCGGAATCTGACTTGATAAGATAACGACTGATAAGGACGGCGAGAGAGTGAGTAAGTGAGAGAGCGATAATGCAGTGCAAGCATTATTTAAGTTTATTGCTGTTCGATATGTTTACATGATTCGGATTATTCACTCTTCAGTCAATATCTAACATGCGGAACGATCCATCCAGGCCAAAGTGACTCGGAAAGTTTTGAGTATTATCAGCGTAATCTTCCCTTAGTTTCTCGTTGGCGCCAAAATGACGCGACTGCTCGAAGTAATCGCGATAGCTCAGCATCTGCTGCTCCATCTGATCTATGATGTCCTGCATGGTGCCCTTGGTGCCGCCGTATTCCTTCGGCAAATACTCACGGCGAACGCGTTCAAAGATCGCTTCAGGATCGGAGCTAACAGAAACCTGTGAGCAGGAAGAACAGTTAAATAATCTCTGGCTCATCTCAATATGATTTAACTTACTCGATTCCTGATCTTATCGGGAAAGAAGGAGCGTAGCGAATTGAAGCCGCTCTCGAAAGATGATGGTACATTTATGAAATGTATTCCCTTCTGCCTGGTGGGCATCGCCTCATCCGCGAAGGCCGAGAACTTGCTCAACAAATGCGGCTGCAGGGCAAACAGATTGGCAGCCGTGATCCCAGTCATGTCCAGGAACTCAATGTAGCCACTGACATTCGCGTTGTCGTCCTCCAGCATCATAATCTCGCCGAACATGGAGCCGACTCTTATGATGTCCTGGAACTTGTACTTGGCCGTATCATAGGCGCCAGCCCGTATTATGGTCACCGCCGGACCCGTGTCATCCTCGTCCAATGGAATACGCAGGATAACGCTAGAGGGATAATTTTGATGATTTCTTATTTGATCGAGAGGTTTTAGAGGTTATCCTACCCCATGCGAATGATCTGCAGCACCTGTGGATCGACGGCTAGTCGACGCTCATTAAAGACCTCGGGAATCGCCGCCTGTAGGGTGTAGTATCGATCGATCTTGTGCTTGGCCTTCTCCAAGCTGAACTTGCTGCCCCTCAGGAAGCCCAAGAGGAACTGATCCGTGAGGCAGGAGCAGAGATGTGGTTGTTTCTGCAGCCAATCCCGCAGCGCAATGATGTCAGCGGATATCCGAGATGGCACCTCGTTCAGCTCCTCGATGGCTATACGCTGAAGTCCTTCCCGCAAAGGACGAACACCGGAGGATCCGTTGATCTTGCTCATTTTGCTTGGTGTTGTAGATGCAGACTGGCAACTCGATCGCCCATAAATTGTTAACAATGCAATTAAAGCAGGAAATCAATATTCTGTGATAAGAAACTTTCTTCAAGTGATTACTCTAATCTGACAGGTGATTAGCTTTTGATTATTGGTAGGAATAATTTGAGAATTTGGCCACATTTTGTTGTATGCTAATTTTAAATATAATTTCTTATGCCATCGTATTAAGGAGTTTTTCATACATTTGAAATCGAATACGTTACGAAAAAGATTTGTACATCACCATATCAATATTTCAAAAAGATGTACCGTAAAAATTTCCAAGGTTGGCCAAGGTTGGCAAAAAGCACGGTTGCAACCTTGGCAACTGTGGCAGCCATGGCCATATTTAACGCCTTTTAGAGAAATAGTTAAATTGTTTTTTTGCCTAATTTTGAAGCTTTCACAGGAATTTTTGTTGGATTTTTCTCGAATTTACAATTTTCTTACTTTTTGGATTTTTTACTAACTTTGCCACGCGAAGAGCTAAATGCACCAAACCAATTTTGGATTGAACTTAATTATTTTACAAAATTTTGTATTTTGTTGTTTTTTTGAAATTGTTTTTATTTAATTTTTAATTGATTTTTGAAAATTTAAAATTTTCATTTCAAATTTTAGCGCGCAAATTGCGTGGGTTAACAAGGGTTAACTGTGTCTTGCATTTGAATGTTAATTGACAGGAGCAGAAAATTGCGTTAACAGCTGTTAACGATGAACATGATTTCGCATGTTATTTGTAAACTTATAAAACATCATTTTAAAATATTTACGATTAAAGTCAGTGAATATTAATAGTAAAATATCGACAGAAGCATATTTGCATTTAGCATTTACGCAATTGTGACTCGTTAAAATAACATTTTTATGCGCGCTAACAAATCATAAATCGCACATTAGTGTTGGGTAAACATTGCACATTTAGGTGAACATGTTCACTTGTTCTTTTTTTTAGGTGAGTCAACTCACTCAGATTGCTCACTTGTTTAGTTGCTCACTTGTTCAGTTGCTCAGTTACTCACTTGTTCAGTTGCTCTCTTGCTCAGATTGCCCACTTGTTCAGTTGCTCAGTTACTCACTTGTTTAGTAGCTCAGTGATTCCCTGCTCTAAGTACCTCACTCAACAAATCAAAAATTTCATACGGTTCATTTCAATTTAAATCGGATTCATTACTTCGTTACATGTACATATAACTAAATTAACAAACTTAAAAATAAAATAATGATAATATATTCCCTTCATGGAAGCTTACGTTACATACAACAAAATTTAAAAATAAAAAACTTAACATATTTTTATCCCTTCATTTGGAATTCTTTGGAAACACTTCTTTATACTTTTCTCCAAAAAAAGCTTACGAATCTACGCAAAGTGCCCTAACAGGATTCAGAGCGCAAAGGAAATGAGGAACAAAAACATTTGGGTGAGCAAAACAAAAGAACTGAACAAGAATGAGCAACTGAACAAAAAAGAGCAAAACAGAGCAACTGAACAAGACTGAGCAATAAAGAGCAATTTGGAAGGAACATGTTCACTTGCTCACTTCAGGGAGCAACTCTTTTTTGTTCACTCACTCATGAGCAACCCAACACTATCGCACATCTCTAGCATGGCGAGCAGCAACAACACTGCGAGTTAACAGCGGCACACTGTGAGTTAACAGCGCCTTTTAGCAGACGCACAAGAAATACAATAAATAAATATAATATCAAAATTAAAGTGCTAATTTGGTTGAACTGGCAGCGCGCGCTGTAAACTATATACAATATATTTTAATTAAAAAAAACACATGAATACTTGCTGAAACGAACGATTTTAATTGCCTTTCAAAACTGCAATTGTTGCGGCGTAAATTGCACTGCAAATTCAACAAGGCTGCGGCTTTTGGATTACTTAAAAGGCTTAAATCAAAGTAAGTTGGGTGAAAACTGTAAAAGGAGGAACAGCGAAAGAGAAACGATGGCAGCTGCAGTTGAATAAATGCCACCAAAAAGGGCGTTTTTATTGCCACATGCTAAGTAAGCAGCAGCAGCAGCGGGCAGAGCAGCCCGGTGGGTGGCAGTCGCCCAGTGGGTGGTTGGGTCATGCGACCCCCCTCAAGGGCACGATAACACCGCAGCCAGGTGGCGTAAGTGGCTGCGAATTGAGTGTGCTTTCAATTTCGTGAAATTTAAGACTTTAAAACTTATTTGCATTTTGCAGTGATTCATCATCATAGTCCATCATTAAATCATTGACGTAATCTTGAAAATATTCCAATTAAACAGTGTGCTTGTACTTATTTCCAGTTAACGTGCGTCAGATCAACCAACAAAGGCCAAGATGCAAAACAATCCCAGTCCACAGTTACCTTGCAAGGGCATTTTAAAGACTTCGCGCAGCTTTGACAAGTCGGGTGCCAGGTGAGCAAGGCAATCAACTTTGACCTTTTGGCGTTTTAAAACAAAGGGCTAACAACTGATTAAATCCGCTTTGCAGTTTCCGTAAAAGTGCCAAGTTCGATGAGCTGAATGTGCTGCAAACGTTTCATCCGGCGGACAAGGACTATGGCCACATGAAAATCGATGAGCCGAAAACACCTTACAACTACACAGAGCCATTTAATGAGAATAAAGATGAGTTGGACACCGAGCTGCTGGTGGAGAAGTAACTATAATACAACCCACTTACATCCAGTGTCTACTATTTGTATATCTATTTATATTTCGAATATAGACTTCGCATTGCGGCCAGCTCACAACAGTCTTCCCAAAGCATTGATGATGAAGGTTCTTCCGGCGATGAACAGCCCATTAGCGAAGAGGAAAGACGTAAGTTAAATGGGATATCCCCCAAGACATTAAACCCATGTTAACTCGACTCTATATATGTTGCAGAAAGACGTCGGGAGTTCGAGCGGCGTCGCAAGGCGCATTATCGTGAATTCGAAGCGGTTAAATTGGCCCGCAAGTTAATAGAAGAGGAGGACGATGATGGGGATGATAATGATGGTGGTGCTGCATCTGGGTCAGCACAAGGCGCCGCCTCCAGTTCCAGCAGCTTCGCCAGCGGCTCGACAAAAAAGTCGAGTCCAAAAGCAACCACATCCGCGTCCACCAGTGCCACCAGCAGCAGCAACATGGACCTGGAGCCATCTCATAACTAAAAGCAATATGTAACTCAATATATATACGGGGCTCTAACCGACGTTGTTTGTTGATGTTAATGTTGTACGCCAATTGCGGCTCATCCAAAACTTCATTTATTGCTACTAAGTGCTATCGTGATGAATTGAATTTATATATATTTACCTTGCGTATCAGCCGAGGTTCATATACATAAATATTTCAAATGGCAACCGTCGCAAAATGTGCTTTCCATCAAAGAGAAATGAAGAAATAAAACTTCTATTGAAATTGTAGTTGCAAGATATTTTACAACAATTTGCATATGATTAATAATATAAACAATTGGTAGCGTTACATGTAGTTAATGTTTTAATCATTTTTCAATTGAATAACTTTACCTTTAACTTAGACATTAACTTTAAAACTGATCCTATGTCCAACTCCAAGCGTAACGCATTAATTTGCATTTAATTTTCAATAAGTGGAAATTTAATTTCTCAACACGAAACACACAAAAGTGCCACAAAACTAAAAAATAATAGGAATATGATAATGATGATGCAGATGCAGATAATGAAGTAAGCCATGATGAAGGAAAAGCGCTTGATAATTTGTTGTATTTGAAATTGATTTGGCCTTACTTTTAGTTATTTATAAAACCAAACCAACATGTACTATTATTGTGAATTGTATAATAGTTCTTTTTTTAGCAATGCAATACGAAAGTTTCAATAAAGAGCAATGTGAAAACCTTTGTAAAAATCGAAACCCAAACCAAACCCAAAAGCTGAAAGATAGACAGAAAGAAAACACAATTGTCGCTCTTATCGTCGCGAGTATTCAAAAACTTGCCATTTATTTTAGTTTTCATTGTTCATTGTTTATAGTCATACAACAAATTGTATACATAAGGTAAATCCATTTCATAGTTTTGACATTGCTGGTCATTATTTTGTTTAGTTTAGGTAAGTCTGAGAGAATTTTGGGGTCATCGAAGCGACTCCCCAGGACGCGCACAGAACTTTGGCCCCCTCCGCGAACGGCAGGCAAAGGCATCCTCATATTATTGCCTGCCGGTGAGAAGGACGTTGATATGCGATCCTCGGGATATCGCCTCGAGACAGTTACAATTCTAGTGTACATTCTGACAATACGATCTCTCAATTCATCTTTCATTCTCTTGATGGTGTTGAACTTACTTAGCGGTTGATTGACATTTTTTATAATATGCTCGTTAACAATAAATTCGTAAATATACATACATATTCAATATGTATGCACAGTATTCAACAAAATAAAGACAAAAGCGTGTAAACTCAAACTATTTTAACAATGAGACGCGTTTCAAGGTCAGGGCCTAGAAACCTGCCTTGATCGGACCAAGACTCCAGTCTATATATGTGGATATTATCGATTCAATTTACAGTTAATTAATCCCATGATATAGGCTAGAATCGTGGCTATATAGGCGTGGTCCTAGGCGACTCTACCCGCACGGTCGTTATAAATAGTAAAACATTGCGATAAATATATAATAATAGTTAGATAGATATGTTAGTTCGTTTTTACAAATATTAAATAAGTGTAATAATAAAGCATAACAAAGTTTCTCATTTTTCATTTTCCATATCATATCCATTTCATTTGCTAAGTTTCGTTTCTAGTATATCAATAATTATCAGCTTAATCATAATTATAATTGGCAAACATAAGTATTTCTTTGTTTATCTTTATCTTTATGCATATGCTCCAATATATTTCGTATGCAGCATAGAAAAATAGAATCTTTAAACTTTATCATCATCATCATCGTCATGTTGCTCATATACCATCATCATTATTATCATGGCGATATATGAACTCCAATCAGACTCCAGAAGTATTGGGTATACTTCGTACCCTGATATTCGTTTCGTTTTGGGCATAAATATATAATTAATAATGATAGATAGAAAGATAGATACGTATATATAGTTGCTTTGTTAGTAGCTTTAAAAATTAGTATAACAATATACACAAATATATTTGTTTTGTATAGTATAGAGTTTCATTCGTTAGTGGTCGTTTTAGTAACATTTACATGATCGTTTTTAGTATTATATGAAGTGGGTTCCATTGATGTTTATTTTCTTTGTGTTGTTCTTCTTCTTCAAGTTTCTTCCTTCTTATGATTTGAACTTAACCGAACATATGCTGAGTGCCTGGTGGCACCTTGTAGCTAGGATAAGTGCAGTTCAGTTGGTTCTTGGCAAAGAAGGTAGTGTAGTCCTGTGGATTCATAAAACAAAATTGTTTAATGATAACAACAATATCAGTTAAATTTGAATTATTAAACTAACAAATTTAAACTGTAACAGAAATAAAGCAAATGAAAGAGAGAGAGAGAGCAGCCTTCTGTTGATATTGTCGTTTACTTACACGATTGACTCTACGGGGACGACAGACGGGGCCCAACGCCAACAGGCGACGTTCCTCGTTCTCACGCACAGCTGCCTCCTTGTACTCCGGTGGTGGCCATTTCAAATCTCCGCGCAAATTGCTGCCTCCTGCGGGAAGAGAAGAAGACAAGTGGTCAAGATCAAGTAGTTGATTGGTTGATTGGTTGGTGGCTCACCCTGATAGCTGACGGCGGCTGGCTGCGAAGTGTAGACTGGCGCAGGTTTCTGCGAGACGGGCGTCTCCTTGCGCAGGGTGATGATGCCAGGACTGGCGCCACGATAATTATGTTGCTGCAGATCGGTCTGATCCTGCGAGTATGGCAATTGCTGTTGCTGTTGCTGTGGTTGCAGTTGCTGAGGCTGCGAATAAGAATTGTATTGTGGTTGAGCATAGTTAGCACCACCATTTTGTTGTGGATAATTTTGTGGATGCTGCTGCTGCTGCTGCTGTGGCTGCTGATAAGGCGACGTCTGATAAGGTGCCTGATATTGCTGTTGCACCTGAGCCTGAGGTGGTTGTTGCTGTTGGTGTTGCTGCTGCTGCCAGTGCTGTGGCGCTGGCTGCTGCTGCTGCTGGTAGTTGTCGTTGGATGGCGCTTGATATTGTTGCTGTTGCTGCTGTAGACATAGTTGTTGTTGTTGTTGTGGTGGTGGTGCAAGTGCAAGACATGCGAAATTCAGGTTATGAATGTGGTGGTTGGGTGGTGCAGGTGCAACAGAGATAAACACATACAGAGAAGAGAAGACAATAGTACAGTTACAGTTACTGTTAAAGGTACAGTCACAGTTGCAGGTATAAAATTTAGTTAAGGACAAAGGTAGAAAAGAGGGGCTGGGGGTATGTAATTTAATCAATTAATCAATCGATTGGCATTAGCGTGTCGCAGTTTACAGCTGAAATTTGCATAGAATAAGCAGAGTAGAAGAGAGAGAGAGATAAAGAGAGAGAGAGCTTTGGTTAATGGCAACTAAATGTAGTAGCTACAATGTATGTAATTAATCGAGTATATAATGATATAAGCATGTATATATAGCGCGAATTTGCATGCACTACGAATGAGGTTCAAAATGGCACGCCAACTAACTAAAGGGTTAAGTTCATACGTGCTACAGTTAAAGTGAACTTGACAATCAAAAGTTCACAATAATCTAAATCATGATAAGCTAAATCATGACTCAAATGTTAATATTGCCTTTAATTAAGATTTTACTTTACAAGTTCACGTATTGTCAACACGTGTAAACATGATTATCAACTAGAAAGGGATTTTTCGCAAAGTTTCTGTAGATAGACAGCTGCAGCAAAAGTTCGTGCGTCGGGCCAATGCCAATGCCAAAGCCAGGCAATAAATCCATTTAGCCAAAAGGTACCTGAAGTGGATATTGTTGATGCTGTTGCTGCTGGTAGGAGGGATAAGCAGCTACTGCTGCCGCAACGCCACCAGCTGTGAAATCGTTGTGTGTCTTGGGCAAAGGAGCACCAATGTGTTTCCAGCCACCGCCCACATTGTCTACGGCATGAATGGGCTGTTGTTGTTGTTGCTGTTGTTGGGGCTGTTGATGCTGCTGCTGCTGCTGTTGATAAGTTGGCTGATAATGTTGCTGCTGCTGCTGCTGCGGCTGTGGATACTGTGCATAGTTGCCAGTGGATGGTGCAGGGGCAGGGGCAGGGGACGGAGCAGGTGCAGGTTCCCTCGATGGTTGCCTATTGAACTGTGCCTGTGTGTATTGGATGGGTTGTTGTGGATAGTTATAGTTATTAGCTGGGACTTGAGTGGCTGTTGCAGGTGGAGCAGCAGCAACTGTTGCTGCTGGCGCATAACCATTTGATGCATAGTTAGTGCTTGGACCATAAACATTTTGTGCAGCTTGTTGTTGCTGGTAGTGTTGCTTTTGCTGAGGTTGTTGTTGTTGTTGTGGTTGAGGTTGAGGTTGAGTTTGAGGTTGTTGCTGGGTTCGAGGCTGAACGTTGTTATAAATGGGACCCTGCAAGTTGGCAGCATGTTGTTTGTTAGGTGTCAGTGGTGTGTATGTGTTGGTATGTGTATATATATGTACATATGTATGTGTGTGTTTATGTTTCACCAGTTAACCCAATGACAGTTGCAGTTGCAGTTACAATTATATTTACAAATATCACACAAATATCAAGTATTTACATAAATCTCAATCAAGTTGAGGAGCTTTAAACTAGATTTGATATGTACAATAAATGGCACTGACTAAAGTGGTTGCATTGGTGTTCTTGGTGGTGGTGGTTGTCACAATTACCTGTGGTGCTGCAGCATTGGCACTGGCCACAGTCGTGGCCTGTGGATAATAGCCACCGCTGCCAGGTGCCGGACTCTGCTGTGGCTGCGGCGTGAATTCACGCACGATCCGCTCCTCGGAGGCTGGTGGCCAGGCGACACGCTTGTAACCTGCAGAAGAGACAGAGACAGAGGTGCAAAGAACAGAGAGAGAGAGAGAGAATGCATTAATAAGTGTATAGGTGGGTGTATAAAGACATTCAACAAAATGCGGCCAACACGCGCACAGACGTGGGCGTCTTTTAGCCTTGATTGCACACTCACAAAGAGCGACAGCCAAATAAAAAGAGAGGTGCACAGAGAGAGATAGAGACGGAGAGGGGCAGTGGGTGAGAGAGAGGACAGGAAGAGACAAGCAATTTGAAAATGAATTAAACCAATTAAAAGTGTACAATATGCAATTGAAATAAGCAATCCAACAACGACAACAACGTGAACAACGACAACAACTCGAGTGAGTTTCGCTTTTCGTATTTCGTTGTTCGTGCTGCAAATCATATCCTACGCTGCTGTCATTGTCATTGGTCTAAATTTAGACGGACGATTCACGAAAACCAAGAATTTGCAACAACAGCAGTGATGACAGCATTGAGACATTGCTCATAGTACGAGTTAAAAAAATGAGCAAGAAAGCAAGCAAAACATTTTACAGTTTTCGGTTGTGGGTGTTGTTCGTGCAACATGTTGCACACATGACTGTTGCCAGTTGCCAGTTGAATGATGAATGAAATTGCAGCTGCAACAGTTGCTCGTGTTGCTGCATTTGGCCTTGAGATTCGATTGAAATTCATTTCAATTTTATACTTAATGTTTACCCTCCAGATTCTTGTAGTTCTCGTTAATGACTCTCCACTGTGCGCCCATTTTGTTGTTGTTGCTGTTGTTGTTTTTCTTTTCGCTTTTCACGTATTTTTCTATAAATTTTCTTTTATATGTTGCGCCGCGTTTGTTGGCAACGTTTATTTATGATCGAGCGGCGCGTAAAAATAAAAATGATATTTCTATTTCTTAATTTGTTTTTATTTTTTTGTTGTTTTCGCGTGTAAAATAACAAGAGATGTGGGTGTGTGTGTGTGTGTGCGTGGGTGTATCGGTTTCTAAGTGTGTGTTTGTGAGTTTTCACACACAATTCCAATGATGATATGATGATATTCGGCTCGTTATGTAATGCAAAATTAATTAATTGATACGCTCAATTGTTGAAGGTTGATCCGAATTCGCGTTGAAACACCACAAAACAAAATTATCGTTATATGAAAATTAATTTTTGGCAACAAATTTGGCTGGCGCGCGTTTCGTTATGGTTATTTATTTAGATTTATATATTTTGAGTATTTAATTTTTTTTGGTATTTTTGTTGATTTTTTTTGTTGAATATTGATTGTGGCAAATAATTTGTTAAATCAATTTGAATGTCGCAATTAAATATGTATTATTCTATCTATTTCTAATTCGAATTTCGTTCTTCGTTCTTCGTTCGCGTTGGCCGCGCGATATGTTTGCCTTCGATGTATGCTACTAAGTGAAAAGCCAGCGGATTGCCGAGGAAATTCGACCGATACGAAAAGCTAATCCGCATCTGTGTGGGTAAATGAAGTGTAGTGTGTATACACACATATATTCAAGTGTGTGTATTTGTATGCATATAGTATATCTATCTGTCTATCTATCTGGCTATCTATCACAGATTCCTCTTCTCTCTGTGTGAGTTTGTGTTTCTGTTTCTGTTTTTCGCAAAAGAAAATTACTTGTGGTGAAAATGGCAACGCGCGCTAAATACGTGAAAAATTAAATTGCTGTTAATGATGCTCGATCTGAGAGCGACGTCGGCGTCGCAGTCGGCGTCGCTGTCGACGTCACAGTCGAAAGACAGACGAAGCATCTGCATTGTTTACACCTTCGATTTTTGATTTGTGCCGCACCTTGAAATGCTGCACGGTCCAAGGGTGTGTCGAACAAACATATACAATATATATATAGATATAGGTAGCTAAAGATATAGACACAGATACAGAAATATGCAGTATATCTTTTGCAAATTCGCTGTTTTTACTATTATATAAATCGTGCCACATTATAGATTGTGAATCTATAGATCGTATCGTACTTGGCATAATGGTTAATATTTTCTTGTTGCCTGGCCAGATCGGTGGCAAATCAAGTGGGCGTCTTAGCCATCTATCATCGAGCGTGTGTATTGTATGGCTCATCTCGAGGGTATTCCGGGGGCAGGACTGACTAAACAGTTGCTAAATTTAAACGTCTGTCACATTTCGGCCAACAATGAGCAAATAGGCAAAACAAATCTGTTTTTAAACGTATTCGCACAGGTGTATGACACAATGTTGGCTCATTAAAATTATTAGCAATCTTGTAAAAATATCATAAGTACATATAGTATACAGACGATCTACAATGTACGAGTCAAATTCATTATAATATAAACAAATTGCTAACTATACGCTTGTTAAACATACAAGAAATATGTTATGCTGTCTGCCAAGGATCGCAGATAAAACAATATCGAAACTAGACGAATAAAAAGTACTATTATCAACAGATAAGCAAACACTTAAGTTAATTGGGAATACTCAGTACAACTATTTTAGAGCTTAATTGGGTTTAATCGGAAACCTTGCATTTAACTCTGACGCATTCAGATGTCTTGTGATCTTCCCATCTTTGTGGTTTCGCAATCTTGTCTGGTTCCCCTTGAAGCCACCTGGCTATATCTTTAACAATTTCTATATTTTGTTTAATATTAATGTACTTTTCTTTCTCTTTTGTCAAATTCCTAATAATCTTTTTTCGATAATCTATATTATTTAATAGGAACGATTATAGCTCATTATAAGAAATATTTTTGTACCAATTTTTGAATATATTTATAAGAAGTTTTGAGAAAAGATAATAGACAATTTTTATAATAAAAATTTAAATTTTTCGAAAATGAGATCGGACAGTAAATAAATTGACAATCTCTGTAGAAATTAATAAGGTTATGAAAGTTCAAAGTTATTTAAAGAATATAAAAATAAAATGTAAATTCACAAAAGAAATGTAAACATATTTCAAAAAATTTTAATACCGCAAATAAACAAAATTTAGATGCAAAATAAGAGACCGAGCTATGATCAAACTGACATATCGAAAGAAAATCGACTCAGTTTTGCTTAAGTTATGATAATTTGAAGTTTCGGACAAAAATTTGGTAGGGTAGAAAGACGAGGGTAAGATCAATTTCTTCTTTTATCACTCAGTTGGATCACAGATATGATAAAGTTAGATCCGAATCATTTCAGTTAAATGCACATGAGAGAAACAACACTTTGGAGGACACAAACTGCAACAGGATCATGCCACGGATAGTCACAGTCACAGTCACTGTCACAATCACAGTCACAGGATTTGCACGCACCTTCAATGCCTATATAGGGGCGTGGCGATACATTGTCGAAGGATCGATTGACGCTGAAGTCGCGCGATGGTTGAGGCAACTCCTCGCTGGCCGCGATCGATTGGAACTCACTGTGGGGACGGACACCGTGTTGCATGAGGAACTCAAAGGGCGGCGGCTGCGAGTTGCAGCGGGGCGTGGCAGGAGGCGTGGCTGCCAACATCGAGGACGAGGCGGACATGGCGAGCTGCAGCGGTTCGGTGGCGGTGCGCACGAGGAGTCCAATGTTGTGGCCCTCCAGTTGTGGCACATGCGTGAACTTGGCTTCCAAGGGAGTTGGGGTGGGCGTGGCTCTGGCTGGCACTGGATTGAGGCCGAAGGGCGAGCTGCAACGCTGTGCGGTGTCAATCAGGGGCGCAGGATACTTGCGCAGGGGCAGAGGACTTGGAGAGCGGCTCAGCTGCCACTCCTTGGAGTCGCCAAAGAGTGCTAAGGGAACAGGAGGAGCAGGAGTAGGAGCAGGAGGAAGGGAAGCTGCTGGTGTGGTCACAATCTCAACAACGCTGCGTTGACGTTGCAACTGTTGCTGCTGCTGTTGTTGCTGTTGTTGTTGCTGTGTGTCCTCCCAGGAGATCTGTCGGGACACATAGGGACTGCGTATCTCGTAGGTGGACTTGTAATTGGCCAGCGGTTCGTTCTGCAGGTTGTCGAGGCGCCACTGATCCGCCTTGTTGAGCTTGCCCCAACCGCGCGGCGACTCGCGACACTCACCACAAACGGCGCACCAGCTGCCCAGGATGTCAGCGGCGGGGACTTCGTGCTGACAACTGGATGTGTCTACTGTTCTTTCCTGCTCCTTTGGAAGTACTTCGTGCTCCTCCTCCTGCAGCAACTGTTGTTCCTTCTGTGTTTGTTGTTCCTTGTCTTTCTGCAACTCGCTGTCTTTCTGCTGCTTCTCCTCCCACAATTCCCGCTCCTTCCTTGCCTTATCATCCACAGCTTCCTTTGCCTTTCCCTGCTGTTCCCTCTCCTGACTTTTGGCACTTCGTTCCTCACTTGATTTCGTGGCAGTTTCCTTGCCCGTCGACAGCTGCTCATAGTTGGCAATTACGTCCGAGACATGTTTATAGTCCAAGCTGAAATCCTTGTCCGCATCATTCACTTGCAATTCCTCCTCCTGCTCCTGCTCCTCCTCCGCCTGGATGACTACGTGCTCTGCCTTCACCGCTGTCGGCGTCGTCTTGTGCTCCACGTGCAACAGCAAAGCGCGTTCGTCGCTGTCCAGGGCGATGGCAATCTTGTGCAGATCCTCCAGAGCACGCTCCACAATCGGCACGTTCTCGGCGGGCATCTCCGGCTCCAAGGATGCCTCGGGCATGTCCTGTTCCTTTGGCTGCAACTGAATGCCAGCTGCGCGGCAATAAATCTGTCTCAGGATGGCCTGCAGAGGACTCTCCACGGCGAGGATTGGGGACTGGCGGGAGGCGAACATGTCCCAAGGCTCGCTGTGAGTTGGTGGTGGGGCTGGCTTTGGTGGCTTCGGTGGCTCTGGTGGCGTGGGCGGCGGGGGCGTGGCCTGCACGCTGCGCTGCAACGCCGTCTTGGCGTTCTCCATGTAGGCGTCAATCTGACGCAGATGCTCCGTGATGGACTGCTGGATGTGCGCATACTTCGCCTCCAGCTGGGAGATCTCCAGATGCGCCTCGTGCTGCGCGGCCAATGCTGGTGGCGTCTCCGGGTTGCCGCTGCCGCTGTAGACGACGCCCTGGCGACGCGTTGTCCTGTCCTCCGCCGACTCCCTGGACTGCCGGGATTTGCCGCGCAGCCGGAACGGCGGTGGCGGTGGTGGTGGCAGTGGCGGTGGTATCGGTATGCAGCTGCTGCCGGTGGTGCCGACCGACTTCTGTCGCTTCAGCTTGGGGCCACTGTCCTGGCGCTGCAGCTTGATGCCGCTGGTGGCACTCACGTATGTGGGGGCAGGAGGCAGCGTGTCGCTGTCCGTGTTGGCGGGCGGCGTCATGTTGCCCGTTGCCTGGTCCTGCTGATCCTGCCTCAAGTAGTCGCAGGCGTCGTCGTAGATCTGCTGCACTCGCGCTTCAAGCTGACCAGGATCAGATGCAGTCGACGGCTCAACGCTGACTGTGATGGGAATAATGCGCTCGCAGTCTCCCAGCTGCCCAGCACTCGGAACAGCAGCAGATGGAGGAGGAGCACTCGATGTGGCCAGGGCCAACGCCATCTGCTGCTGCTGCTTAAGTGCCAGGCTGTCAATTACCGTGGAGACCATTCTTGGCAAGCCACCCGACGTCGTCTTGGTCATCAAATTGGCGGCAGCTGTGCCTGCCTTTCGACCACCACCAGAGACTGGTGGTGCTGGCAGCGGCAATGTCTCCAAATCGATGTCACCACTGGGACTGGCCTTGGGCTCCTCCTCGCTGTCCCCGTCGTTGGCTGTGTCTTCAGTGTCGTAGCTGATTTTCAGCTCGGTGGCCAACTTAATGCTGCGTCGCTGCACTTTCGGTGTGCCACTCCCACTCCCACTCCCTATGGCATTTCCATTGCGTGGCTTGGGCGGTGGCAGCTCCTGGGCTCCGCCCATGGCCACCGCTCGCTTGCGAGCTCGTCCGCGATCCAGGGAATACGACTGACGCTTCAGTCGTGGGCGGTAGGGCGTGCTTGTCTTCAGAGTGGGCGTGGCCGGACGCCTTTGGGTCAACTGTTCATAGTACTCGCATTTGGGTGCCACCAGACCAATGTCCGCGTCCGCCGCCTTAGTTTCCGGCGCCGAGAAACCTTTGGCTTGGGGTGTAAAGCATTTATGCTCCTCCTTAAAGTTAATTAACGTATTCTCGATTTTCAGAGGAGCTGGAGAACGTGGTTGTTGTTGTTGCTGCAGTCGCTGATCCCGCAGCTCACGCGCCGTCGGCTCCACGATTCGCGTCGGGCTGTTGAATTTCTCACGCAACGCGTCGATGCTGTGCGTCGGCGAGGGCGTGACGGAGGCGTGAGCTGGCGTCGCCCCTTCCGCTTCCGGCTCGACAGGCGGCCAGCTGTGATCCCGCCGGAGCAGATGAGGACGCCGAGTGGACATGCGGTTAATCCGTAGGACCGTGTCCCTGTCGATGACCACATCGTGCTGATGGCTCAGATACTGTGTCTTGATCTGATCCAGCAGCTGCTGATGCAGCGCGTGGTGTGGCACCTCCGCTGGCACCTCTGCCCCATCCCTGTGTCGACGGCGACTCTGCCGCGGATGTGGCACAAAGTCGCCTGGGAATGCAATTCGATTCGAGGGTCAAGGGTCAAGGGTCAGGGGGTTAAAGCAATTAATATTCATTTCAGCGCATTAACAAACACTTAACGGGTCGAGCACGAAGGGGGAGGCGTAGTTGTGGGCGTGGCTAGTTTGTTGTTGAATGCTTTACACGGTTTATCTGTGTTGCTGTTGTTGTTGTTGTTGTGTGGCAACAGATACACACAGAATACAAATAAAAAATTAAAAAATAATTGGATTTTTGCACCTACCACAATTGACTTGTTTCTCCTCCTCCTCAACGGCCCGCAGCACAGCCGAATTGGCCAAGTTCAATGGCTTTGTGATTTGTTCGTCGACTTCGATCCTGCAAATGTAATTAAATAATAACAATTAATACTTTTAATTATTTACACAAGATAATAATTAAAAACTAAAGCCTGTAAATGGGTCACACATAATTATACAAATGTATATAGATACGATAATCTCTCAAGACCCCGCAGATAAGCGAAATTTGCAAATAACTATGTCGAATCTACAATAAATTTCGTTAAATTAAACATAAACAGCCTCCAGCTGGTACTTGGCAACGTCAAGTACCCGTCTCCTCTATAAGTGGCATCAATATGTATTCCCCAATATAAGTAAAAAGTAAAAATATTCATGTCAATGCTTAAAAATAGATTTCGAGTGTTGCTGTCATTACAGTTGTAGAGTGACTGCTCTACAGTTTGAGTGTCTAACTGCTTTGCTTTTGTTTTCACTGCTTTCTTTCGTTTGCACTGCTTGCTTGCGTGACTGCTGCCTGCTGTATACAAAAATAGATTGTTTTCGCGCGCTGGCGACAACTTAACTGCACAGTTGGACGAGTCACTTCAACAAGACCGTGTGGCCTAATGGATAAGGCGTCGGACTTCGGATCCGAAGATTGCAGGTTCGAGTCCTGTCACGGTCGAAGATAAATAACTTTTTTAAATTATTTTTTTTTGTTTTTAAAATTTAGAAATTTGTTTGCCCCATGGGATATTTATATTTTTGCACGTGCTCGATAGTATTATATAATATGTGTAGTATATATGTAGTATTGGGCATAAATTAAGAGGGCGACTGGAAAAACGTCTAGTCGTCCCCGTCTCTACGGCTACTGAGAGCGGCCCACACTGATCGAAAAGCCATGAGCTAGCGAAATTAATGTGGAGTGACAAGTCTGTGGCATTGGCAAGTGATATAAAAGCCAATGCTACCGAGTGCCTTTGAAACACATCCTTTTTAGCATCTAACCGGGCACAATATCCACACCTGTTCCGTTCCTTTGCTCCCGCACACACGGGTAACGTCACGGGCAACTCACAATGTCGAAACCCAAACAAACACAGCTGCCGCTGCTGCTGTTGTCGTTGCTCTTGCTGTTGATGGCAGTTAACAGCGCAAAGGCCGTACCGACTCTTCAGGCGTGTGGTCCGGGTCTGAACGAGGCTCTTTTCGCATTCTGCAAGGGCGAATTCGCTGGAGTTATTGCACGCAAACGTGCCTCACGTGAGTACGAGTACGAGTACGAGTATCTGAGATGAAACTGTATCTCAGCAATTGTATCTTCTGTACCCGTTTACTGTGGCTCTGACTGCAACAATTTTTGGACTGCGGATAAGAAAATTGACATTCCCCTATTTCCGCATTGCAGTGGATATCTTCGACTATGTGGAACAGCAGAACGGCCTGGACAATGTGGTTGACACCGATGTCACCCCTTGGCAGCATGAGCTGCGTTCTATTCTGGCAACCAGACGCCTGAATCGCGGTATCGTCGACGAATGTTGCTTTAAGCCCTGTAAATATGAGGAAATTAAAGCCTACTGCCTGAACTAAGAGTTGACTAAAAGCATGAAATCTCACATTGAACAGTTTCCAAAGATATTTTAATCCATTCCTTATACGAGTACATACGCATACTACAATAATATTATTAAAGCACTTGAACAATAACCAGTTAAATTAACGTTTATTTCCCGTACGACTTGTAGTTGCAATTGGGATGAAATAAAAAAGCATCTGACTGTGTGTTTAAATACACCGAGATAAGGTTGCTTTCATTTGAGAGAAAAGCTAACAAATTATAAAAAAATAATATCGAGATAAGCTCGAGTAGGTCATATTAATAAAATTCCTCAAATTGTTGTGCTTAAAGTTCGCTTTAGCCGTGCTTCACTGTAATTGTTGCTACCTATGAGTCACAATGAGTTGCAATGGCAGCCAGTCAAAAGATGCATCACAACTTTTGGCTAGGCGCCTGCATTGTGTTTGTTGACATTGTTGTTGTTGTTGCAGCGAGTTTTCCCCCCTGTTTCCCTGTCTGTCCCTCTGTTGACCACTGAGTGCGTGTGACTCATCGATCGGTTGAGAATTGTTTAGCACTTATATAAACTATGCAGCAAGTATCTCACAGATGCGAGGCGAGAGCACATTATTAACGTACATTGTGAAAGGCCGCTGGAGATTGTTGGCAAGTTTCTTGGTCGACTTGGCCAAAAACAGCTCAAACTTTTCGGCTTCAATTGTGTGTGCACACGCGAACGAGAACGCGAAGGCGACGGCGACGGCAAAAGCAAACGTGAACGTGAGTGTTTCTGGTGATGATGGTGATGCCTGGCAGCGTTTTGTAATTAAATTGTTAGATACTTTTCGGCACTAAGTACTTATTTGCTGTTGCACACGTTTTGTCGCACGCATAGACACCGAATAACTGAAAAGCTACTTAAAGTTTGTCTATCTGCCACCACGGGTGCGAGTGTGGCGCAGTTTAGGCCGGTTTATTCAAACAACAATTGCTAACAACAATGCCAGAGATAATGTTGTTGTCGTTGTCGTCGTCGTCGTCGTCGGCGACAACAGCAGCAGCAGCAGCAGCATCAGCAACAGTAGCTACAAATAAATTTTCAAGTCCAAAAGCATCTTTAAGATACGCGCTGCCTGTTGCTGCTGCTTTCGTTGTTGTTGTTGTTGTTGCCCCGAGGCTGCCTCCACTTATGTGTAGCATTTGGTAATTACAATTAAAAGTCAAGCGATTTTAATTGCGCTCTTTGTGTGCGAATGTGTGTGAGAGACACAAATTGAAAGCAACTGCAACTACAAATCGCCAACAGTTGTCGCTGTCGGCGTTGCTATTGCTGCTGCTGGCGATGATGCTGCTGCTGTTGTTGCTGCTGGCGTTGGCGTCGCCGTTGCGCTGCACTGCACAAAATGCGCTTTACAGTTTGCGCTATATCATCCGCTATATAAATGTAGATATATATATGCATGTACATATCTATCTATCTATATATATTAATGTACATATATACCATGTATATTAATGTCTTTTCATGTGCACCTGTGCAGCCAGCCGCCAGGTTGCCAGTTGCCAGTTGCCAGCAGGCAGTAGATACAAGATATTCCATCTAGGTAGATGTAGATTCACTTCATTTTTATACTTTATTTTTTTATTTAGTTATTTTTTGTAATGGGGATTGGAGGCTAACTAATGCTGACTTTTGCCTTTGAGACTTTTGCACACTCTTTTTTATGGGCCTTGTTTGGCTTGTTGTTGCTGTTGTTGTTGCTGGTTTGTGTGCCCTTTCATCTTTCACTTTCACGCAGTTCTATGAAATTATGCATTTAAATGTATAATCATTTCATTTGACTTACCCGTCGGCCCCGAAGGCCTTCAGCTCCCGATTCAGCGTGGCCTTTACGTTCTCCTGGGAGTAGAGGCCCATGGGTGAATTGAATTGCTTGTGCACAAGTTTACGTTGTGTGGCAGCCATTATGTTGTTGCTCTCTTTGTTGTTGTTGTTGCTCTGGTTGTTGTTGTTGCTGTTGCCTTTGCAATTTGTTGTTCGTGTTGTTTGGCTTGTCTTCAATCGAGGCTCTGCTTGTACGTTGCTTTGGCTTTAGCTTTTACTTGTTTGCCCACTTGATTTCTTTCTCTCTCTCTCAGCCTCTATTGCCGTCTCTTACTGCTTGGCTTGTCTTCGAAAACTTTTAAATTATTGTTGATAAAAAATATTTTAAAATTTCGTTTGTGACCGTGTTCTGTTTGCCTCTCTACAATCTACAATCTACAGTCTACAGTTTAGGCTGCTTATCGACTTAACAAGTGGCTTTACAGCAGTTGTTGTTACTCTAGTTGTTGTTGTTGTTGTTGTTGCTGCTGTTGTAAATGATTCTAAATTTTATACAATTCGCCCAGCTTCAGTTGCGTTAGTCTGCAAATACGCTTGCTACTAAGTAAATAGCTTAATTTAAATCGTTAATCGTAGTTCGTTGTTCGTTCTGCAATTAAAAGCAATGAAATCGAAAATCCTTTAATTAAATAAATAGTTTAAGCATTTGCTTGTATTTATATGTATGTATGTATGTATGCTATGTACATGAATGTCAATGATGAATTACTTATACATGTGCATACATACATATGTATGGATTTATTTGATTGTCATTTTTAATATGGCGGGTCTGCCTGTATTTAACAAAAAGGTTTCATTTCCGGCCAATCAGCTTCCGTTTAAATTTCGTGTGTGTCTGTGTGTGTGTGTGTTTTAAAAATTAAAATTTAAAATTGAAATGTTCATGTCATCTGCAACATGCACAAGTTAAACAACGTATGAATCCCCGTTGACAACTTAATCCCATATTACGCATACTTATTATTTTTCATCAAAATTGTATTATTATGCCTCAAGAGTTGATTGTTTTTATGATTTCATATTCATAATGAATGCGAGTATCTGTGTGTGTGGGCCCGTGTACTTATTCATCTGTGTGTGTGTGTGTGTGTGTGTGAGTGTGAAGTTGAGTAAACGTCTTTGGGCTTATAAACCAATTAATTGTCATTGAAGTTGGCTCATTTGTTATGCATAATTCTTTCATTTCATAAGCCCATTACCACTCGCTTCTTATATTTATCCACTCGACTTTTTTGTTATGCTAATTTGACGATTCCTATTGGATTGTCATTATTTCGAATATAAAAAAAACACCTTTGCTTGAATAATTTATAAATTACAAAAAAAAACAAGAGTCATACATATTGGAATAATGCTTCAATGCCAGCAAACGATACATATTTATATAAATATGTACATATACATATATAAATAGATACTTGCTGGAAGCAATGCCTCTCTCGGGTATATCTAAAAAATCTAAATTCTCTACAGATTCATTAAAATATATGTAGAAAAGTTTCTTTGTCTTGGCACCAATCTGCTGTACTTATTTTATTGCACATAATGATACTACAATATATGTATATTTTTCATTAAAATGTGTTTGTCTTTGTTGCTTTACAGCTGTTGCAAGCAAATTACAAAATATTTTGATATTTTTTCAGTCGTGTTTTTCCAACGACTAGAGAGACACTCACTACTGTCACATTTAAAAATGTATCTTAAACTAATTTGAGCAGCACTTTTTGGCCAGACGAAATATTATTATTTTTATATGTTAAATTTTGTATTTATTTTTTTCTCCTTGTTAAAAATAGATACAAAAACAGTTTCATAGTGGAAAATATGCTCAGTTTAGCATTTCTAATATTTTCCACACACATTTTAAATTCTCATTTCTCATTTCTTTCGTTTCAGTTTTTCTCTTCTGTTCATGTTGAAGCAAATTCCCGCCTTCTGTGTCACCTCAAATAAAATTAGCAACTTTGAGCAAATGGCATTATACAGATTTGCGTCATTTCTACTTTTCTTCCCTCCGTCCCTCCGTCCGTCTGTCTGTCTGTATCACTATTTCTTCGTTTGTTTGTCTGTCTAACTGTCAGCGCTCCTCTGTGTGTAGGTCAGCAGACTGTTAACAAACACAAGTAATTCCACTTCTAATATTCTTCTGCATTTTGCCGCAATGCCATTTCATGCAGCTCACAAAAAAATCATACAAAAAATACATGTTGGGAATTGCAAAATAGATGGTTCTCAGAGCCAGTTTGATTTACTGGAAAATAAATTCTTGAGGTATATTTTAAATATTTTAATATTTAGATTTTCTCCTTTTTATACCATTTTCTAAATAATGTTGAATAACATTGCACTCAATGTTAACAGCAACAGTTGCTCTCACGCTGTTAGTTGGCTCTCCAGCTATGTTCAACTTATAACTATGTACAGATCAACTAAAAAGCTGATTAACAATGATATAAAATAGATATTTAACTGTAGGGCCGTCAATATCATTTAATTGTTATTTTTATCTTCATTCAAGGATATTTCCACTTATATTTATTATCTTTATGCTTCGTTTTCATTAAAGAAAAGAAATATATCTTTACAAAAATGGCAGCATTCCTTGTGTAGTCGTATGCCGCCATTGAGGGCACAAACAACATAACTTGACAGCAGAATGCAATAAAATGTTTAGCTCTGACTCGGACACTTGAGTGCACTTCACATATGTATGTGGGAGTGTGCGAGTGTGGAAGTGTACGTGTGTGTGGAAGTGTGTGTATATTATGTGTGCTCGTTGATTCGCAATTTGTGCGTTTTAATTGAGCTGAACGCAGCTGTGGCCTGCAGCTGTTCAAATGGGAAACTTATGAGGTATTTGCATTCAATTGGGTTGCGCCCAAAAGCAGGCAACACTTTTTGCCGATGGCTGTGGAAATTAATCAGAATTTAATAAAATATTATGAAGCAGCTCGGCAACTGCCACACAATGTATTCGTGTGTGTGTACGTGTAAGTGAATGTGTGTTTGCTTGCCACTTGATGTTCCAATTAAAGTTTTACACACTTGCACACACACACACACACACACACCGCTTGGCAGGTGTACTTAGCACGGCATTAAAGTGTGCATGAATTGTGCGAGAATTCGCATAAAAAATGCGGGCACAAAAGGTAAGAAAAATAATGTTTTCAACAACTTTTTTAGTTCGTTTCGAGTATGCGAAATAGCGAGTGGGCGTTGCCCACCCATAAAGACAATACACACACAGCTGTGTGTGTGTGGGAGACTATTTTTGCTGAGCATTGATTCCATGACACAGCTATAGAAACAATATATTCGTGGCATGCATCGAAATCAGGTGCAAATATTGTTGCATTTGCATTGTAGCGCAACAAAATCAACTGAGATCTCTGTGTACCTATGGCTATCGGTGTATCTATCGGCATGAGTATCTCTATGTGCCTGTATTTGTATCTGCATCTGCATTTGTATTTGTATCTTTTTGTGTGTGGCATTTGGGGGAAGCTCTGTTTAATTTAATTATTAGCTGGCAGCTGTTGCCGCATTTTGTTGCTGCTTTACTCGTAGTTGGCTTTGTTTTTAGCTGAATTGCTTAAATGTTTCATGGCACATATCATTTGTTTATGGCTGTATATTTACGTTCTCGCAGATGCTGTTAAAGTTGTTAAGTTTTCGATGGTGTGCGGGTGTGCGGGTGTGAGTTGGTGTGTGTGTGTGTGTGTTGTGTGCATATTTGTACTTACCGTCTGTTGCAATTTGGCGCTGCTTAATCCAAATATAATGCCGCCAAATTGCAAAAGTTCGTCGTCGTGTCGTGGGTCGTCGTGTCGTCGTGTCGTGCTCTGGGTCTTGGTCTGGGATCACGACCGTGTCACGACTTTGCCTTCACCTTTCGCCAGCTGCACTTGCACTTGCCATTATTGCGTTTATTATGGCCAAATATGAACACGCAAGTGCAGTTATCGAAAAGAAACTGGAGCAACAGACCCCGAACACATTTGCGGCTTTTCTTTTACATTTTCTTCATTCTTTATTACTTTTTTTTTAACCCGTATCCGGCCACGTTTTCTTCCGCGGCCGTTACGGCCAACCGGCGTTTTGTAAGCGCACAGAACAGAACTGAGCAATACGGCGCAGAACTCAACTCAACTCAACTGATGGCGGATGGCTATTTGGCTGATACGGCTGCTGGTGGCTGCTAGCTGGTGGCCATTGCCTGGTGGCAGCAACAGCCTCACCCGCATTGGCAGCAGCAGCAACAGCAGCCACAGCAGCCACAATGATAGCCAAAAGGAAAAAACAAAAATGAAACACTTTACGCAATGATCACGCGTTTCGTTTTCGCTTTTCGTTTTCGTTTTTCATCATTCTACGGTTTCACATCCTAAGCAGCTGAATAAATATGTGCCTGTATCGCCAGTGCGTGTGTGTTTGTGTTTGTGCATCAGTGCGTATCGTAATGAAAAGCGCACAGTGGCGTCCAGCAATAAAGTGCATGCTCACTAACACTCACAACTGATGCGGCCAACTTACAAATAAAGTGTATGAAAGTAATTCTTCAAATCAAATAAACATTTTTTTGCAGTGTTTTGTTTAATTTGTTTCCAGATTCTGTTGCGCGCCCTAAAATATGCTAAATATTTTGGTGCGTTGGAATTTGTATGGTCACTCTAAAATTGAACTGAATTTCTATAATATGACTATTATTTTTTTGGTTTCAATGCTGAAACTAAAAATTTGCATATGGTATTCCTAAACTTAACTTTACCTTATCATGAAAAGTTTCCAAAATAAATTGGATGTATTTAAGCAAAATATTTCTTTTAATTAGAGCTTTCTATAAAATTTTTGAAAATGTATCTTTAGCTTTAAATATTGTTTATTGCTCGATAAAAAATAGAACGGTCAATTAATTAGCTTGGCAAAAATAATGAATTTGGCAATGTGTCAAAAAAGTAAAAGAGAGTCTGATGAATGCCTTAAAATACCCAGTAAATAAGCTAGTTCCTGACTCAATTCTTGGCCAAGATATGTGCATATCGACGGATGAAAAGCTTAACATGTCAAGTGACTGATTCATCAATGACTCGTATCTTGATTGAAGAATTGTAAGCAGTGACAACTTGTGGCGTCCACGACTGTAACATGGCTACAAATCACACACAACCTCACACAATACATATAGATATTTTTGCCACTCTCTGTCCAAAGAATAAGAGCAACAACAACAACAATAACAACAGTATTCGAAACACCCAAAGTAGTTTTTGTGAATATTTCACAAATAAATAATAAAAATAAGAATAAGAACGCACAAATGAAATATGAAAAAAATAGAAAATATATGCATGAAATAAAGATGGACCCAAGGCAGAGACACTACACTGCATTCAGAGTCACTCAATGAAAGATACATACATATACATATGTATCTCTGTATCTATACATTAGAATCTACAGAGAGCTTTGTGTGTCTGTGGCCTCGTGGACTATTACAGAATTTTTACTGCTGCGCCTCGACAGCTCCACAAAACACAAAACACAAAAACACGTCTCTAATAATATTCTATTTTCTATTTTTGAGTTCTGTTTCACGTTCACAACGTCGTCGTCGTCGTCGATGTCGATGTCGATGTCGATGTCAGCGCGACGTTTTCTAACGCGTCCACAAAAAACCAGCACAATTTTCCAATTTATTTATTCTTGTTTTTCTTCAGTTTTTTCTTTTTTAAACATAAATAGCGAGCCAGCATTCAAATGAGAATCGTAAAATGTCATTTAATTGTTGCAGTTTTCGTTCTTTTCATTTTAATTTTCATTTAATAATTTTTTTTGTATTGTGATTGTGATTGTGCGAATTCTCTTTCAGTTGTTAGTTATTTTTTCTTGAGTGTCTTTTTTGTTTTTGGCTTGATTTTCAACTGCTAATTGTGCTTTAAATGCTAATTAGCGATTGCCAACTTTTATGACTGACAATATTGTGGTTTATTTATTCATTTTTCATATTTCATTTTTCCTCTGGGGTTTTCAATTAATTTAATTAAATTTTGATTGCACGCACGCGCATTTTGATATCTGTCGAGTCAGAGATACGCGTATATAAATATTGGGCTTGTTTTCACACACACACAAACATAAAATCACAGAAATAAAACTGCACAATGCACAATGCAGTCACACGCACACACACACACACACAGAGAGAAAGATACAGATGCACAGTCAGTCGTATCTGTGAAGTTGCACACACACCTGCAACTGTGGCGCCTCTGCACTGTCAGCGACTACGGATACGACTACGGATTCTGACAGGCTGTTGTTGAAGGTGACCACGTTCGCGATGCGAATTATTATTGTTACTCACACTCGCACTCGCACTCGCAGTTCGCACCGTTCACCATTCGGATGCCAGATCTCAAGAGAAAACACACACAACACACACAACAAACACAACACACACTCAACACTTGCCACAAGTTCGCAAAAGTTTCATGGAAAACGACGACACACAAACATTAAGGAACGGCTAAGAGATACAAATACAGCCAAAGATTCAGATACATCTATTACTTATAACTATGGACCATCGCCCACACACATATGCTTATAAATTAGACTGTTGGCCTGGCTAATCACGTATTTAGATACAACCTCCAAGTAAAGAGCCTGCACAAAGCAATAAATATTCAACATTCACAAACATTCGCACTCAAACTAACACTCAGACACACACACACACTCACTCAGATACACTCAGCTAATTAAAAACAAAATTAAGCAGCAATATATAGATAGATAGATAAATATACTTATGTACCTCTTCCATGTTCATTTACATATATGTTATGTTTGTATTAACAAGTATTTATATTCGCTCTTTTCGAATATTCAATATTTATTTTTGGCCTTTTGGAAAGCCATTTTAAAGCTGATTCGCATGTTCTACTCAATGTAAGGGTCTTTTAGCTATGCCAGTCAGTGTGTGCAGTTAAAAAATATATATGTATTATAATCGTATTTAATTAGGTCTATATGTATAAACATAAAGAGATCAACAATAACAATCGGATAATCAGTGTCAGTTTCATCAATTGCGTCACTTTAAAAAACTATAATGTTTCACATTATAAAATACAATATAAAATATAAATTCAATGTACAAACCCTAGTCTATTGGCAGCGAACAAACAACTTAAACGGCAAAAGCTAATGCACAAAACGAAGCGCAAAAGCTCCGCTGATCTGTTGTTGTTGCTTTACAATCGGTTGAGCTTGCGTTACAGTTATTTTATGCTATGCAGCTGCAGCCCCTGTTGGAAATTGGCTGCGCTGCTGAATTATCGTAAACGTTTGCAGGCCTTGTAGAAATTTCGGCAACAGTTACCTTTATGACCTAAGTAAAGCGTATCTCATAGTTCAGCAGACCCAACTGCTGTTCGCCTACTTATAAATGTTACAATTGTTAGATTCATTACGTTAATGGACAGGACTTTAACTTGTCTATTTGGCAATGCAACAACTGCAGTTCTTCGATTATATTCACAAAGATTATAGTGTTTATGTTAATACAAAGGGTATTTGCGATGCGGTGTCTTAAGCATTAACTAAATTGTATACTTTGGTTTTATGTGTGTTTATATTTTTGGAAATGTATTTTGGCTGTCGACAAGCCAAACAACTTGTAATTCTGGTTGTTATTGTGTGTTGTTATGTGTTGTTGTTATGGTTTCATAAAGCGCATTTCACACAGTCAAATTAGAGGGTATGCAGTGCGGTCAAGCGCATCAATTAGTGCAATCGAAATGGCCATTTTTATGGCCCAAACGTTTGCCATTCCTCTGACTCCTTGCTGACCTGCCCCCCTGCTGACCCCCTCCTGCTGCTCTTGACTCATTCAATCGCACGTCATGCAGGTCGTCAGGTGATCAATCCAATGTGGCCAACAAAAAAAAATAGCGAATTCAGAGAGCCGAGAGCCGAGAGCCGAGAGCAACTGACAGCCAACTAAGCTGCTTGAAATTTCATTTTAGTATTTCACGCTAGAAAGCCAAAAGCGCAAGATACATATGAACATATTTATATAAATATAAATATATGAATACATGCATATATGTTTAATGTTTGTGAATGATTAATGGCACATTAGGATTGAAATTGTTTTGCTCATGTGGCAGAGCTGATGCTGTGGTTGGGGCAGGTGCAACAGCAACAGCAACAGCAGAATGTACATTGCCATAATGTACAAATATTTATATGCCTTTTTTTCGTTCGCCCAGTCGCAATCTTTTTTTACCCCGTTCCCGTTCCCACTCCCAGACTGAATCCCATAGCCATTCCCAATGCAGAATGAATGTGGCCTTCTATGAGCATGAGTAGAGGAGCAGATGGCAACTGGCAGTAGAAGGCATCTACCTGCTGGCATCTACCAAACAGGTGAGTGTTTATAATATGCATGCCAAAGTGTGGAAGCTGAGAAAAATCTAGTGAGCATACAAACATACTTATCGCTTGGATATACTCTATATATACATATGCTTATACTTGCATATACTTGTACTCACACTCATACTATATGCATAGTTATACTTACTTGTTCCATTTATTTATGCTTATACATAAGCATGTGCAAAGTTTGCTTTTGTCGAGATGTTTGGCTGAATGGTTGAGTAAATACGAATACGAGTATCCGAGAATACATTCATACATTCACAATCTAAGGTACAAACTCGAATCCAATCACAGCTGCAGCTGGGGGAACTTTGCCAAATTGCAGAAGCCGCAGAAACCTCGAAAGCCCTGAAAACTAAAATACCCAAAAACCGAAAACCGAAAACAGTTTGCCGTTTGGCTATGAATTGTCAAGGGGTTCCACCAATTTTCTAATTTACCATTTGGCCATTTTCCAATGTTAGATTGACTCGAAGACGGAGTTGGAGTCGGAGTCGGAGTTTTCCTCGACGTTTTCTTAATAAACTTTAATGACTGCGGGCGTTGCAAGTGTCAGTTGCACACTTTCCTTCTCCTTCTCCTCCTTCTCCTGCTTGCTCTTCGTTTTTGCACTGCAACTTTGATAGACCTGATAACCTGAACGTACCCCCAAAAGTATGCAATGCCACGGAGCGTGCCACAATAAACCACGCGCTGCTTCCACAGCGCAGTAGGGGGTGAGGTGGTGAGGAGGGGCAGGGGACGAACGGGGGGGGGTGACTGTAAAAGCAGGCTGAGCAATTTTCTACCAAAAATATCAAATGCTAGCGTAGATTTCAACAATAATTTACTTGGACAGCACGTAGCGAGTGTCACGCATGCAACGGCAGCAGCAACGGCTTTGGGTCCACAATTTGTGGCATGCAACAAGCTTTTGGGGTTTCTCATTTGGGTGCCAGCTCATGCATTACTCATGACGTTCATGTCAGCAAACCAGCCTCTGGTCTCTGGTCGTCGGTCGCTGGTCGCCTTCGAATTGTCTTTGCCACTTGCCACTTGCCACTTGCTACTTGCCACACATACACAGTTTTAATATGGACGCTGCGACGTTTTCAGTTTAATGGAGTTGGCCATAAAAAAAATGGCGTCGAAGAGGAGAAAATGAGGGAAATACGAGGCAGTTTACTCGCACTTAACTGTCGTTGTTGTTGTTGGCGCAAATTAACACATTTGTTAATGCCGCAATTTGTTGCATAAATATTTATCG
The DNA here is from genome assembly GCA_037043435.1 of Drosophila suboccidentalis. Taxonomy (NCBI): domain Eukaryota; kingdom Metazoa; phylum Arthropoda; class Insecta; order Diptera; family Drosophilidae; genus Drosophila; species Drosophila suboccidentalis. The sequence goes on from JBAMBK010002328.1 coordinate 984,106, forward strand.
AAAATAAACGGAGAACATCATCAGAATCGTAACATTAAAAATTTCTTGTTTATTTCTGTTTCATATTCATATACATTTATAATCGTAATAATAATAATAATTATAATAATAATAATAGACGAATTTTATCACACACAAATATGATATGGCTCACACACAGGCGCACACATACGCACACACAGACACAGACAGACACACACATAAACGCACACATACACGTACAGCATTAGTTGAGATTAAAATAGCGCGTTTGACTTTTGTTTTTTTGATTCTTTGGGTTTTCTTTAATCGTTTATCGTTTATCGTATATTCATTTTTGATTTGTAGATTTTGTTTTAGCTAGTTTATAGGAAGAGTGCGCCTGCATGGAGCTTGAGATGGGGCTGCAATTGAGACACCTTATAAATTCGCTGGGTGGGCGACCATTGCTGGCCAGGGCAGAGTGTGCTGCCAGCAGCAGAGGAAGCTCAGGGCCACGAGGAGAGGGGCGAGGGCGCAGCAGCTGCTCAGCACCGCCACGGTGGCATGACCCTGCAACGGCAACTGCTCCGACTCCAGACACAGCCGGAACTCGTCGTAGTCCAGGCGCGTGATGGCGCAATAATGATTGAGCATGCAGAGACCTTGACAGGCGGAGCTCGACTGAAACCGCACCGCATTGGCACGTTGATATCTAAAAGGAAGAGAGAGAGAAAAGAGAAGTGCAAGCGAGAAGGTTGAGTTTGGGATTGATTAGTCGTACCTGTGGAACCAGGAGGCGTCTCTGCCCGTGAAACGCTCCGCAAAGTTGTGCATCGCAATGGCCGAGATCTCGGAGAGCGCATAATAGTGCGTCAAATTGTACTCCGGCTGCCAAAGTGGCTCGTGAGCCCGATTGGCCAGCGGCAGGTCGAGCCAGTATTGCGTGTAGTCCAGCACCTGGCCACTGCCCGTGTCGAACTTGTAGAGGCGCAGCGCCGGATTGTTGGAGCCACCAATGCCCTCCTTCCGGGGCACCACCGAGGGCGCTATCATCAGCCAGGAAATGGGCGTGCCTACGTGAACAGAATGATGAGGATAGAGACCAAATATGGAGAGGAGATTCTCTCTCGGCGATTACCTTGCTCATCGTAGATCAGACGGAAGGTGTCCGAGTGCAGATGCCCGAAGAACTGTCCCTGTATGACCGACGCATATCTGCGCACAGTGTCCAAATACCGCTTGTTGTTGCGCTCCGTGAAGATCAGCTGCCCACTGTGCTGAGGTCCCATTTGACGCTCATCCACGCCCGGCGGCATGTGACCCACAATGTAGACCTGTTTTTCAAATATTCAATTGCAGTACATTGTATTAGAAGTTGTAAACATTTAAAAACTAAATTAATAAAACTAAACTAATAAAAAATTAAATTACGCTTCACATATTCCGAATTTCGTATGTATTTCCTGCATTGTTTTCATTTTATCGTTTTTTCCGATCCGAACCCTTATTCAACTACTTGAAGGGTATTCCCCTAGTAGGATTTTCCCTCTTGCCACCTACCGTTTCCTGTTTCTCCCTCGACTTGCTGAGCACCTCCTCCAGCCAGAGCCACTGCTGCTCCGCCTGCTGCTGATCCTGGGCAGACATCGTGCTGCTGGATGTCTTGGGCTCCCCGTAATACTCCGCTGGCCAGCGCAGACTGTGGGACACTCTTGGCTCTGGCTCGAGATCGTGACGCATGAAGTTCGTGTTGAGGGCGACGATGCGGAGGCGACTCTTGGTCTGCTCGATGGAGTAGTAGCCGCCCTGCTCGAAGGTGTTGAGTGCCTCGGTGGGCAGCCAGTGGCGCCACAACTCGCCCATCTGCTTGTACTTTTGCTGCCCACTGTAGCCGCCATCCTCGTGGCCCAGCACGGGGAAGATGAAGGGCGCCGAGAAGCTGCGTCCCAGCAATTCGGTGATGTTGCGCAGGATCTCGTGCTGCTTCTGCTCGGAGAGCGGCTGTGCGGAATGGGAGAGCGCATCGCCGGTCCAGAGCACAAACTCCACGTTGTCGCCCTGCTTGGCCTTCATGGTCTTCACTGCCGACTCCACGAGGCTCCAGGGACTGTCGCAGTTGTAGTTGCCAAAGGGACCCGGCGACTCTGGTTGATCTATGGGTGCCGTCGAGGCGCCGGGACGCGACAGCTGCCAGCAGCTTTTGTAGATGTCGCCCTGCGTCGAGTAAAATGTGTCCAGATGCAGGTCGCTGATGTGCCAGAAGTAGCCTTAAAGAAACAGAGAGAGAGTGAGAGAGACAGTGAGATTGAGTTTGGGATTGGAAATGGGATTAAAGCTGGGCAATACCTAACTGGGAAAGGCCACGCGTCGGGCATTTGCTTGCCGGCTGTCTGACCGAGTGTGAAAACCCTGGTCGAAATTTGCCTGAAGGCAAGGACAGGGGATTGATTGGTTGACTGACCTGCCACTGACTCTACCTGAGTGAGAAGTCAATAGGTCACTTGACAGCTAATGCGAGGCGTTGAGGTGATCTGCAGACGCGGCCAGAAATCAGTTGGCGTATGACATGCGCATTGATCAGGAGTGAGAGATTGAGAGAGTGATTGAGAGTCGAGTCGAGAGTCGACAGACAGGATAAGTATTCATCCGGTTAGTCAGGCGGACAGTCTGCCACAGATATAGAGTAAATATAGAGTAGTATCTAGAGTGGGTGCTTAGTACTTTGCATGCCAGCAAGATGAGCTTGCGATTCAGTCTGGCCTTGCTGCTGATGGTCGCCATGTCGCAGCTGGTGCAGCAGGTCGAAGGCAGGAAGAAACTTTGCGGGGATGCACTCAACGAGGCCCTTGACCTGATTTGTGCTCATTCTGGATTCTCACGTAGATTCAGGCGCGACAGTAAGTAGATAAATTTTCACTTCACATTCCAAACAAAAAATGTGACAACTAACTTGAACTTTTAAGCGGACAGACGCCCACGGAGCCCCGAGGAGGCAATGCTGCGCAAGTGGCGCCTCTTGGCATTGAGGCAACAACTGGATCAGCCGGAGGAGCCCCATCCCATGGCCATAATCAACGAGGCTTCGGATAATGGCGAGCTGCGTCGTCCACGTCGCAGGATTATACAGACGTGCTGCATCGATGGCTGCACCTACGATGACATCCGGGAATACTGCGCCTAACGAGCCTCTTAGCGAGAAGAACACTTGACGAGCACCAAAAGGAACAGGAACAGGAACAGGAAAAGGAAACCAAAAGCAATTCGTTTTTTTTGCAATTCATTCACTTAACACTTAACACTTAACCCCCAAAATTTACATTTAATAATTATATTAATAATAATATTTCCCAATGTCTTATTGTAATATTTCATGGAAACAATAAAGTTACTCGATAACAATAGCAAAACAAAAGGTTCTCCGGCTCTTCTTCTTCTTCTTCTGGCTAAAGGTCTCAAGTCGTCTCCACTCAAACGGGGCCACCAGCTGTGGAGCCCCGTGTACTTCCCCTCGTTCCCCTCGGCTTTCACGTCAGTGCTAATGCTGTCCCAGTAGAACCTGAAGGCATGTGGTGAACAAATTACACACAGCCTTCCGCCCTAAAACTTCAGGGGTAAAGCTACAGCCGAAAGTCTACTAAGGTTTCAGGGCGAGACACCTGAAATTTTTGAAGAAATTTTCTATCGTTTCTTCAGGGGTAAATTTTGCAGCAAGAAAAAAGTCCCTGCAGCCAACTTAACGTTGCCAACGCCTGGCAATAAATATCGAAATCACTTTTATGAGTTTTAAACCATACTTTTCAGTAATTCTGTATTGTTAATAGAATTCATAATAAATGTAATATATTAAATAACTTATTTTATTAATTAAACATTTTAAAATATGGTAAAATGTTGTTTTATTATTTAATATTTTTATCGTGGCAGTCATCGATAAATACAAAGGGCTGGCAATGTTATTATCGGCTATCGAAGACATTGCAGCCCTTCGTTTGTGTATTTTGTCAATGTGCAGAAAGTGTCAAAATAAGGTAAGTTTTAACTATAAATATATGAATAAATGTTTAATTTTATTGTATTTTAACCTAGATCGCCTGACTTAATTGCCCGATGACGAAGTTCATAGCTTTTGCAAGCAAGACCAGTCACACGTAAGTAAATTAAACATTTAACCAATTAGACAACAAATTTGTTTTAATTATTGTATTTTCTTATAATCAACTTGTAGGAGGCTCTTCAAACTGGAAAGTAAGATTGGCAAATCGCCCAACAATTAGGTAAGAATAAATCATTCTAATGCTCCTACAACAAACAATTAATTGATTCTAAATTTCAGATTGACCCTTCAACCGAATGCTGTGGCCAGGAGGAATTAAATAATAAGTAAAGTTAGTTTTAAGTTTTATTATAAGTGAACTAATATTAAGTTAAACATGAAGTGCATTAAAATAAACAAATATAAACAAACATATTGTGTGCCTAAATTTTTGCCGCCGATTCGGCACAATTTTCTAATGGCATACAGCAAGGGAAATTCAGGGCAAAAATTCCCACCCCTGAAAAGACGATATAAAAATTTCAGCGGTGGCGGCCTGAAACCTTGGCGGAAGCTTCCGCCAAATCTTCCGCCAGCGTATACCGAATTACCCCGCTCACGCTAATGTAAAAGCGAATTAGAACTTTACATAAAGTGGCTGCACAGCTCCGCTGAACTTTCAGCTAGCATTCTTAATGTTTTTCGCTACAAAAGAGCCACTGGGGTGCCCTTGCATTCTCGGAACAATAATGAAAATATTGAATTTTTAATTAGATGACGCTGTGATTTTCAGCCCAACAACAAGTTGAAGTCAAGTAGAATTCTGTGTACACTGCCAGAACAGATATTTTATTTAATTTATTAAAATTTGTCAGCAGTCTGTTAAAGTTATTACATTAGAGCAGCTATCGGCACGGCCCTATCTCGTGCGCATAGGAAATTTTCGTGGCGACTGCGCTGCCGCTCATGTACACTCACGTACGACACACTGCTACGATTTGCTTCTGTTAACGTCGCTGTTATTCCGCTGTTAGGCGAACAAAAATGCACACTAACGCAATGCAAACATATGACTGTGTTGGTGCTAGAGGTCTGCATGAATGGCAAAAAAACCATGTTCGAATTAACAATGCTGAAAATGTGCTGAGTGAAATTGAATGCGAAGCTAAACATGTTTGAGTGAGTAAATGCGCTCGCGTAAGACTCGGCCTCACAATGTTCAAACGAAAAACAAGGAATTGAATGAGTTGGAATGCGTGAGAATAAGAGTTTAGGTTTTGAGTGCATTCGAATGCCATACCGACCTTTAAATTGTTGTTGTCTTGTCGTGCATAAGGAAAAAGACGAAAAAAACAACAACAAAAACACAAAATAAACAAGAAAATGCGCGTGCAAAAACAAAAAGTCTCGTCTGTCTTTTTTCCCCGTCCCTTTTCTGCTGGCCGCTTGCTTCCCGAAACGAAATGAGTGCACAGAACAATATGAGTAACTCGCGTGTCTTAGGCTTTGCCAAAATGCTCATTCCGTTTTACGCTTTATTTATTCTCACTCATTTTACTGAGTGCCGTATGGTATGAAATAACACGCACTCATTTTGATACTTATGCGCTTCATTGCGTGCCTCGCACTCACTCAACTCAATTCAATTCGAATCCATTCAAATTGACTTATGCTGTGAGTGAAGCCATGCAGACCTCTAGTTGGTGCCGACCACTGCATTAGAGTATCCTTTTTATACTTATACTACTCGTAATAAGCATTTAGTTCAGCTATCGGCACGGGCCTATCTCGAGCGCATAGGAAATTTGAGTGGCGACTGCGCTGCCGCTGCCGCTACACGTCGCTGCTACGATTTGTTTCTGTTACGTCACTGTTATTCCGCTGTTAGACGAACAAAAATGCACACTAACGCAATGCAAACATTTAAATGTGTAGGTGCCGACCACTGATTTAGTTACATGTATCAGCTGTTAAACCGACCTCTCCTGCTCTGTTTATGTTATGTTAAGCACACTGTTAACTGGATTTGCTGGAGATTAAAATACACTGCAGACATTTTGTCAACACATTAAATAATTTGCGTACAATTATTTATTTATTTTCTTATTTATTGTCAGGCTAAAAGCAGCCGACACAATAATTAATTTAAAAATATAACATTAAAGTTAAAAAAAAGTATATACAGTGTGCCACTAATGTCTTCATACACCATAAATTGGTCAAATTTGGGTATAATAAAGATGTTTTGATGCGGTTTTTTTATATTAACCTTTAGTTCACTTAAATTCCGTTCGACTGATACCAAAATTTCTTTAACCCATTAAATACCCATTGAAAATTTTGAATTTTAAAAAAAAGCTATTTTTCAACTTTTTTCCTCGATTTTTTCGAAAAAATATTTTGATGCAAAAAGATTCTTAAAACAATTCTAAGAGTATCTGCAAAAAAAAATTTTCAAAAATATTTTTGCTAGTATTTTTTATGATTTTTTGAAAGTTGCTAAAATTGACTATTTTAACCCCTTTTTCCTCTTTTTCATACAAAAAGCGGCTTTTAAGCAACTTTCAAAAAATTATAAAAAATACTAGCAAAAATATTTTTGAAAATTTTTTTTTGCAGATACTCTTAGAATTGTTTTAAGAATCTTTTTGCATCAAAATATTTTTTCGAAAAAATCGAGGAAAAAAGTTTAAAAATAGCTTTTTTTTTAAATTCAAAATTTTCAATGGGTATTTAATGGGTTAAAGAAATTTTGGTATCAGTCGAACGGAATTTAAGTGAACTAAAGGTTAATATAAAAAAACCGCATCAAAACATCTTTATTATACCCAAATTTGACCAATTTATGGTGTATGAAGACATTAGTGGCACACTGTATATATTTAAATTACAAAATAAATTATAATTAAAAACTCTGGGGAATCTAAAATGAAAAAGAAAATGATTGGCCCAACAGTTGTTGCTAGGATTGGGGAAAGCCCAGAAAAATCCAATCAGACCAAAATAATATTAATGAATAGTTTGTTGGTTAGACTAGTTAAACAAGCTAATATAGAGGCTTCATATCAAAGATTTGGCCTCATTCAAACAGTGCCAATTCCATAGACGAATTCTCGAACCCGCGGCAAGAGTATGAGTAAACAACAAACGAATAAAAAACAAGTAGGTGAAGGGCAGGGTTGAAGGGGCTGCTGCTTTGTTTGTTTTTCAACAATTGCGATCTACGCGTAATTCTTTTTGCAAGGCATTGGTGTGAAAGTGAATGGAAAAACATAAACAAAGGCCTGGGCAGATGATAACGACGTCAGCTGATATGAGTAAAATGCCACCCACTCACATTAGACTCATGTATGTATGCATGTGTGTGTGTGTGTGTGTGTACATATGCCCACATTGGCAATGGGATGCTCCACATTCCATGCTGGATGGCTAACTGACATTTCCCCTAACGCTGTCTGACAGTACTCAGTACTCAGTGGAGCTGCCTGGTGTTTTGGCCATCATATAAAACGTTGCCGTTGTTACAAGTCTGGGCACAGTTGTGGTCTGGCTATTTAAGTGAAGAGATTCGATTGGCATCGACTACCTGCGAATCACAGTGCAGCATTGGATTAACACACACAACATGCAGTTCGAGAGCTTCAAGTTTATTTTGCTGGCCTGCAGTCTGGCCTTTATGGTCTACCAGGTGGACGCTGTGCGCCTCTGTGGCAGTGACCTGCCCGAGGCCTTGGCCAATCTCTGCTCAAGCGGCTACAACACCAAGGTAAAGCGAACAGGTAAGCACAGGTAACACTCAATCCCAAATCTATTGCTAAGCCATGAGTCTTTCAGGGCCAAGGGACTACAACAGCATCGATGCAATCGAGGACAACGTCAACAGTCTGGCCAACTATGGCGCCTACTCAGATCTCGACTTCGAGTCGCAGCCGCTTCTCCGGGCCTTGCTGGGCGAGAGCGCCCATCATCTGTTGACAACCCGACGACGTCGTCTGGGCATCACCGATGAGTGCTGCTTAAAGTCCTGTTCCTGGCGGGAACTCAGCATGTACTGCAATAACGATCCAAATCAGTGAATATTCCACAGATCACAGTGACTATTTCTGACACTCGTATGAATTTGACCCACCTATGCTACTGTGTTTAAATGCCCATAAGCCGCACATATGCTTTATAAAAAAATGGATGAAAATTAAAAAAAAATTAAGATTATTATCATATAGTTTATTGTGAGAGCTACCATTCAATATATAGTATGTATTAAGTTTAAGTACTTTAAAACTGTAATGACAAATAAATGCTGAGATCGAAACGAATGTTGATTATTCTAAAACTAATCAGAATGTACTCGACTATGAGTTATCCTGTTATTGAGGTACTCCAAAAAGAACTATTATAATAATTTCGGGCATTAACGCACTTTATTAAACATCTATAATGAAATATCTTAAAGTAATTTGCGAATCAAATTTTAAATTTATCTTGAAAATTTGATTGTTTCTAGAATTTAAGGGGGAAGATATTCATTTCAACATTGAAAACGAAACTCAACTTCTACAGGTGGGCTACAGAAATCTCTTCCACCTGAAAAATTACATAAATTTCATACAAATTTCAATCAAATTCAAGTGGAAGAGATTTCTGTAGCACACCTGATAAAGTTTTACTATCAGAAAGCAACAATTTTAGTTTGATTTTGAGACATTTCATTTTTTTTGTAATCACCAAAATGAACAAATATTTTGACTTGTATTTTGAATTTACCAAAACTGATCCGATTTCCAAGCGGAATGTCATTCTGGTCATAGTTTGGGATAAATTCTGTCCTCATTCAAATTTAACTAATTTTGTTTAAATTATCTTTAAAGCAATGCGTCCATCTTTGTCTTTTTTGAACATTCAAGTTTGTAATTGACATTTTATTAACTGAACTTAAGCTACGATGAACAAACTCCAGTAAGTTGTCGATTTTTTATGAAAATCGATTTAGTTAGCTCGATTGATGGTCAACAAATGATCGAGTTAAAGTACTTGAAAATCGCTTCCGCAAAAATTGAATTGCCAACTTTTCGTTTCGATTATGAATTAAATTTCTGAATATATTGTGAAGAAAAGTCAAGGAGAGTTTCTCTCATATTTTAATACCCTGTCGATGTCTGATAGAGTTGGCATTAAAATTAATAATTTATGTAAAACAAACGTTGTTTTTTATGCAGTTGAATTTTATTTAAAGCGTTTCTAATATAAATACATTATATATGTAGGTCCAACATGGGGGTATAAAAGGTTCTATTCAAGGTTGTATCTGTTCCAAAGTGTACTGTGATCGCGGTGCCCAAAAGGTTCTAATAAATGGATCTAGGCGGCGCAGTAGGCCATGAGCTCGTCCATGCGGCACGATCTGGCGCAGCACTCGTCGACGATCTGGCCCCGAGTGCGTCGTCGGGTGGCGGTCAGCGAACTGAGCGCGTTCTCCTGCTGGAAGATGTTCCGGAAGCGGGCATTGCCCAAGGGGTAGGTGAGATCGGAGAGATCGGCGTTCACAGGAGACTCCTTCTGTTCAATGTACTGGATGGGATCGAGAGGGTCCAGGTCCATTAGAGCTACAAGAGGAGAACATGGAGAGGCAATAAATTTAAAATGAATCCCTCAAAGTGCCTCCCATTAATTACTTACGGCTGCTGCTGCGCTTGGTTATCATTCCATTGAATCCTTTGATACAAAGCCTGGACAGCATGTCGTTCAGTCGAGTGCTGCAGAAACGGGTATCCGAAGACTCGACGGTTGCCAGGACGCACAGGGCCAAGAGGAATGCCAACGAGTAGGAAATTGTCTTGAACATTGTGCTTGTACTGGGATTAGGCAGTGCGATGGAACTGATGCTGCAACAAACGATGCCGCACGCTTATATACTCTACTCGAATATTGTTTGTTGCCCCAATGGCTGTGACAGTGTGGGCGCCCCGTTGCCGTGTGGCAACTCCAACCATATTGGTGTCAAATAGCGTTAAAGGTGATTGCGACAAGTTGAGTGCATTTTCGAGTAGCTGCTTCGAGTCCTTGCTCCATTCGTTCAATGTCAACGCTCACTTTTCGTTGACTTATGCAAATTTGGGCAACTCCCACATTGTTGTGGTCGCTTATGCACATGCCACGGGGCAAACAGACAGGGAGACAGGGAGGAAGGAGGGGAGCCACATGCGTAAAGCGATAGACAGAGACAGTCGTCTCCGTGTGCGTCTTTGTCAGCCAATTAAACAATTTGGGTGTAAAAGGACAACGCCAGGCGCTGGCGTGTGCGAACTAAGCCCTAACCTGCATTTATGAATACCAAATGAGTGAAAATATACCCTGTATAAAAGCAGGTCATGACTTGACAACTAAATTCTACTTGATACAAATGTGTTGCATACTTTTAGGCGCGCATATTCCATGCAATCAACACAAATTAAATCATAGATCGAGTTTGGTTTTGCATATACTTTTTTATATACTTAAATATTTTATTGTTGAAGAATTCCATTTTTTTGGATTAACATTACTATTTATTGTAATTAAAATGTTATTATTATAAATGAGTAACTTTTTTGCATATCTTTTACTAGTTTTTAGTTAATGTCGACTTACTTAATGTCTAAAAGTAATCGACAATGAAACTTATATTAGTAAAGATAAAATTATAGTTTAAGATTTTAATTAACAATTAGTTTTTATAAAAAATATTTTAAAGACCTAATAAAATTTAACATTTGCAGAAGTATTTAGTCAAATAATTAATTGCTGAAATAATACTATAATTTAAATTTGTTTAATATTTAAACAAATAACTTGTTGCTGATCAGATACTGTTTAGTTTAATAATAAATTGTTGACAATACTATTATTTTTTTTAATTATTCTATTTTGAAATAATTGCCAATTTATTGAAAATCGCAAATTAAATATTTATAAGACAAACCCAATACAACTAAACTGTCGTATTAAGAATTCGACAAACAACTATCATGCTCATAGGGTATAGCTTAGTCGATCATCTCTAACTGAGATGTGGCATGCTCGGCTTGGCTTGCCTATGCGTGTCTTTACTTACCGATGCGGGCGTTGGCAACATCTGGCATCCACAGGAGCGCAAGGAGCGCGGCTAACAACCAGCTAAAGTTGAAGTTAGTCATTTAGCTGCTGTCGCTTTTCTTCTTCCTCTTCCTCTTGTTGTTGTTCTCGTGCAGAGGGGAGAGGGGCACAGAGGTTGCCTTTGTGCTGTTTAAGGGTTGTGGCCAAAGGAGTGAGAGGGGGCGTAAGGTGGAAGGTGGAAGGGATACAACTTTTTCCCCGAGTAACTTTTGCTTTAACGTTTGCTGGGCCGAAAAACTTTCTGCACAGTTTTTACTTTTATTCATTAGCTAAATTTTGTGCTGCATAAATAAGTGATTACGATTATGATTACTTTAACGAGTGCGAGTACGAATACGAATACGAGTACGAATATATGCATGAGTAGAGAGTATCGAGTGTGGGTAAATGTCTGTATGATTACGATGTCAATTCATATCTGGCGACAATAGGCCAACAGTTCGTAGTAGGTGCAGGAATTGACGCAGCACTCGTCGTGGATGCCTCCTGTCATCTGTCGCCGCATTCGGCGCGTCTTTATGAGCACCTCGGTGCCATAGATGCTGGACAGGATGGGACTCCACTGGAATCTGGCATGCGATGGATCCAGCACCGTATTCGAGTTCGAGTTGGAGTTCAAATTTGTGTCGATTCCATCGGTTCGTCGCTTCTGCAATGTGTTGTAGCCAGTTTCGCAGACCACGTCCATGGCCGTGTTGAGCTCCTGGCCACACAGCTTGTGCGAGCCCTGCCTCAGCTGCTGTGCACTCTTGATGTCGCCGATGCCACCGGCGTGGCAAGCGACGCTGCACCAGCCCACCACCAGCAGGGGCAACAACAACAGGTGCAACACCATTTGACGGCGTTGTCCGCGTGTTGCATCAAAGTCGCTGCTGCTGCTGCTGCTCCTGGAGTTGTCCAACATTTTGCGGGAATCCTGTGAGAGCGTTTGGATGATTGCCACTGGCAACGAGCGCTATTTATACCATGCAACATCGGCAACATCTGCAACATCGGCAACATCGCAGGCGGTTCAATGCACTTTTTGGGTGCATGCACATTTGGCAAACACGCATAGCAATCTGTGGAGTTGGGGCTGGAAAAGGTTGGGTTATGCTGTGGCATGCCACGCCAAAGCTATGCCGAAAACAAGGCAACAACATCAGCAGCAGCAACCACAACAACAGCAACAACAACAACAACAGCAGCCACTCATGCTGCCACTGATGTGGCAACAACTTGTGACTTGACGCTAAAAGGCTCTGACTGCTGTCGATAAGCATTAAAATTGAAGCTCATTAGCATGTTTCTACCTGTCTGAGTATGTGTAGTGTGTGTGTGTGTGTGAGTGTGTGTGGGTGTGGTTGCAAGGTGAAAAGTATGCTTCATTTAGCTGCTGGCACTTGCAGTGTGTAGTCAGTGTGCCAAAGCGCTTCGAATGGAACAGCGAGTCAAGTATTTAAATAGATAGCGAGTGCTAAAGATAAACGCTTCGATTATTCTGTAATCGATGCAACAGTTGGTCGCCGACGTTGCCGCAATCAGTCGCAAGTATCTTCAGCCAGTTTTCAGCAAAGTTTTTAGCAAACAATTTAAATAATTAATAATAAAATCAAGATGGTTATCGATATTAAAATGTGCCGCTTTGATAATGTGCCCTGGGGATTTCGACTGGTCGGTGGCGCCGACTACGAATATCCCCTGACCGTGGTTAAGGTTAGGCACGATCATAATAATAATATTATGTGTATATGTGTCTATTACACACCTGCTGCACCTGCCCGATGTGTGACCAATGTGACCACAACAAAGGCAGCTGCTGCATTTATTGTTTAATCTCGTTGTTGCATCAACTTTTGCACATTGTTTGGCTAATTAATTGCAAATATTTCATTGTCCGTGCCAATTATGTAATACAGTGCGTATACGTATTTCTCTCTCTGTGTGTGTGTGTGTGAGTGTGCACGTGTGTTTATTCGTGTGTGTGTTTTGATTTGTTTGTTTTTAGTCAGTTAGTTGTGTGGATTATTTGCGAATTTGGTTAATTAAAGTAAACTCAACGCATGCCGAAAATTTGCCAAAATGCCTCTCGTTGTTTATCTAATCGCCAGCGAACGAATCCAAACTGCATTTTAGTGCTAATGAGTCGCATAATGCAGCAACTATAAATTTATTCAAATTTTAATTGTTGCCCCCTTTCCTGCTGGCTTTAATAAGAGTTGGCCTATGAACCGACAACTGCCAGCGAACTGGCAAATGTGTTGAAGGCAACAACTATAAATTAAGTATTGGCCAAAATAGCAACAAATTGCAACTTTTAATTGGCAAACAGTGCACCGCACACTCGCACACACTAACACAGATGCACGCACGCAAACTTATGCGAGGGCTGCCACAAAAATTGAGCAATTACTTTAACCCTCTACCGCATACAGAGCTATATATGGCTTTCAATTTTTAATGAAATTTCTATTAGTTAAAACGGTACTTAAGCGAAGTCAATTGTTATTGGTCATTCTTTTTGCACTATTTTCTATTGGAATAAAATATTACAAAAATTTTTGAGTTGCTTCACTTCGTGTTTCTATGAGTTTTGTTCAAGCGTCTCGCGTGAATTTGTGCGTGAATTTGAAAGTGAATTTTGCTGAATTTCGAATTAAATTTATATCTTCCAAAAAAAACATTTCTTCTGTTGAAGAATAATTTTTTCCAAAAGAAAATAAAGTTTTCTTTCATAAAAAAATATAATTTGACTGTGATATATAAATACTAATTCTTGCAAAAATCGGCGAAAAAATTTATGGTTCTTCATTTATTTTTTCATAAACTATATACCCAAAAAAAAAAATTTGTCCAAATATTATATATATTATAATATGCCTAATAAACACATATATGCATAAAATTATGTGTTTTCCTTATTGGATCTATGTTCATGCAGGAGAGGGTTAAAAATGTATATTAACTTAAAAAATGTCTTTTATTAATTATTTAAATTAAATACAAATATTTGAGTATTTCCAACTATTGTCGAAGTCAGTTTTCATATTTTAAAAAATTTAGCTCACGGAGTTTTTTAGTAAATTAAGTTAGTTAAAGAAAAGCTTAGCTATTCCTATTAAAACTCAATATTAAACTAATTATATCTAACAATTTTGTCAAAAAATTTTAATTTAAATGCTGTAAGAATGAAACTCACAATTTTAGTAAATATTTTTAGTCAAAGATATTTTGCAGAAAAGTCAGCTTCCATTTGTGAATTCAAGCTAAAAAATGTCAATTTATGCTAAATTTATGAAAGCTTATTAGAATTCAGTTATTTGTCTGGTATTTCTTGACTTGATAAAACAAGTAAACTAATAAACTTTACGGTGAAAACAAAGTCCATTAAACAGGCTGCCAATTTAATTATCTCCACTCAAACATTTAACGTATTTATTACGTCTAAAAGCATTTCAATAATACAAAGGAGCCCAAAGTTTTCATTTCAATTTGAGGCTTTAAAATTGTCAAAATTATACCAAATTGAAGGTAATTGAAGTTGCGAAAGAAATGCACAATTATTTGAATAGCTGCTCGGAGCATCCTTTTGCTCGAGTTAATTCGCGTGATTATGAAATGCGGCAACTTGGCGGAGTTAACTGAGGCATAAACGGAATACAACTTGGCCATTAAATTGATTTTGGCAAAGTTTTGTTATTATTTTTGTAAACTTGGACTTGGCGCTGTTGTTGTTCTTGTTTGCCATAATTTATGGAGCAGCCCTCAGGCAGCGCGCCACATTCAGTGGCATTGTCTTGGCTCCCATTCCCTCCATTCCCTCCCCTCGGTTTACCCTTACCCCCATTTTGGGCTTGTCTCATCTGTGTTTTTGTTGACATTTTGCGCGCATTTTATTTATATGCACTTTGCACGCGACGCTCGCGTCGCTCGACACAATTGATTTTGTATCTGCCAGATACAAAGTGTATCTTTTGTGGTTCCTACTTTGTATCTCTCTCTTGCTGTTGCTCTTGCTCTTTCTCGGTTAGGTGACGGAGGGCAGCATTGCTGAGGAGGCGGGACTGTGCGTGGAGGATGTTATAGTGCGTATCAATGATACGGCTGCCACGCCCCTCACCCATGACGAGGCGCATCGCCTAATCCTGAGCAGCGGCAGCGTCTTTTACTTTGGCGTTCATCGGTAAGATTCTTGACTTGTATCTATTCATTTATTATAAGTTTATAGGCTATGGCATATAATATATATCCCATAATTAAACTACGATTTTCTATATGTGTCTTGGAAAAACAGAGAGCGCGAGGAGGAGGTCTGCGAGGGGCCCAGGAGATTCCCAGTGAGCTCGAGTTCATTGACCAAGTCGCCGCTCAGCACATCCGAATTGTCGCTGCCGTCGTTAACGGAAGCCACAAAAGCGCTCGCTCCGGAAGAGGAACTGCCACTGAAAAGGGAGCAAGTCGAGGTCGAGGCGCAGTCGGAGTCGGAGTCGGGGCTGGAATGTCGCAGGGCCGTGACGGAAATGCATTCTGTGGATGGCCACAGTTGCAACGCAGGGCAGAGGGAGGAAGTGCAGCAGAAGGAGCAGAAGGAGCTGGCTGTCCCTGTGGACAGCCTTTATTTGCCCGATTTGCCCGATCGCCCGTGCTCTGCAATGTCCGAGCAGTCGGAAATTAAGCTGGTGGAGGAGGAAATTGCCGCCGTGCTGTCCGGCGAATCGGAGGTGCTCAAGGAGCACAATGTGCTTGGGTATGTTGCCAGTTTCTCCATCCTCAGCATCATCAGCATCCGCATCTCTCTCGATGAGAGTGACTTTAACCTTGCTTCTAAATCATAGCGTTAATTTCTATAGAATCTTTCCCAAGCCGGGCGTGTGTATGACCAGCGATGTGCTGCGCAACCTCAACGAGGAGGTGACCAAGACCAAGCAGGAGAAGGAGAAGGAGAATCGCAAGTGGTCGACGTTCCTCCAACGGCCCGACCGCCCCGTGCCCAAGAGCAAGCAGCAACTGGAGGCGGAGCGGAGGGCGGCGAATGCCTACAAGGTGAAGATTGTCAAGTCCGCTCCGCGCGACAAGTCGCCCATGGTGAGTAGCGTGGCATGAGAAATAGAGACACTGAACAGGCATCAACTTAAGCCCGTGACAGCCGGAAACGAAGCCAGCGCCAAAGGAAGCCACCCCACCGCCAGCTCCAGCTGAGTCCAAGGAGGAGCAGGTGGAAAAGGAGGAGAAGGAAGCAACTGTGGAGGAGGAGGAGGCGCCGCTGCCCACGGATAGTGAAGTGCCGAATTTGTTACAATTACCAGACAATGGCAATGGCAGCCAGGACTTGCCCGGGGATGCGGATGTGGAGCAGTTAGAGAAAGCGGATGCCTCAAAGGAGGAGGCAGTGGCTGTAACAGAGGAAGAGGCAGAGGGAGAGAAAGAGGGTGAGGGTGAGGTCACAGCTGAGCCTAATGGGGAGGCAACGCCGCCCAAAACTGATGAGGAGCTGGCTCTGGAGAAACAACTGTCGGATGTGCAGAAACAGCTAGCGGCGCTCTCATCGCTGCCCTCGACGATACAGTCGACCCTCGATGCGGTGACCAAGCAGCTGGCCGAGCTGTTGCCCACATTCAAGCTGCAGCAGCAGCAGCAACAGCAGCAGCTGCCACTGCCACAAATCGATGAGAAGGATGAGAAGGAGGCGAAGGAGGCGAGTGGAGCTGACCAACTGGCCACAGGCGAGAACGAAGGTGAAGCAGGCTGTAAAATTATGGCCGAGGTTACAGTAATTAAATTTTTCTAATGGCGTACTTTGCATACTCCCTCCCTCGACACACAAACACACACAAACACACACAAACACACAGACACCGACACTGGCAACTGTGTGGCAGCCACAGATGTGGACGTGGCAAGGGAACGGGATCGGGAACGGGCAGCAGCATGTGAACATAATGAGGATAAATGCGACGACGCCAATGACCTGGAAGTGGCTGAATTTTCGCACTCCAATGGCGACAATCGCGAACGGGAACTGGACGAGCAGCTCTTGGAGCAGCAGACCTTCCGCAAGCAAAAGGTAAGTGCCCCAAAATGTGGCAAGCAACAAAAATATGTAGAATGCAAAAAAGCAAAGCAAAGCAAGGAAAAGAAACGAAACAAACTCCTGTGCATGTAACAGGCACAGAAATCCCTGGGGTCATACACAGCACACATAGTCCAATAATTATAATTCATGCTGCCATGTCGAGATTATAGACAACGTAACTTGACTCCTTATAGGCATTTATGGTCGTCTTTTCATTTCCGTCTCCATCTCCCTTGTCTGTCTGTCTGTCTGTCATCAAATGTTGCGGCAAGTCGACTCGTAGTTACCTGGCAAATTAAAATTCTGGCCTCGGGTAATAAAATCTGTTTGCTGCAATTAACTACAACTTTTCACACACACCTCAGAATATAGTACATACATACTATATATGAGCTGTAGATTCTCATATATTTCAACAGTGCTTCTTAAAAGGTTTCACCCAACCCCTTCTAGGCTTTAATTTAACTTTATCTATTTATAGTGTTTATTATTGCTTGTCTTTCATTTCCTTTGCAAAAGCATTTTATGAATATCATCTCAGCTTTGATATTCCCTGTATAATTTTATATATCATCTGATCCTATATACTTATGTTTGATCTTCAATATATTATTATTCGTCATATAAAATCTGTATAGCCAGAATATAGAATTAATATCTAAATCGAAAATCTTACTTGATATCAACTTGAAAATACTCATAGCTTTATTTCATGAAAATTCACCTTGGAGAAGAGACTGTATATAGGTTCTAGAATCTGGATCAAGCTTATTATTACTTTGATTAAGAAGAATATGTTTTAAAAGAACATTTTTTAACTACAAAGATCAACTTTCGTCTGATAAAGAAATTATAGATCTAATCTAATCGAAATGAGATTCTATACGAATAACTTTTATTTTCAGCAGCATTAAATTGAACTTCATTATAAGTGCCTTGGATATAATCTACAAGCTAGCTAAATCTTTGGCAAATCAAAGATAAATGTCTTTTGAATGTTCAATTTAAACAGTGCTGTTGATAAGTATATTCACCACCTCCTTAAATGACTTCACAGTCGATCAGCTTGACCAAAGTTCTTGCGTCTTAACTTCGTCTTCGTCTCTAACTCCGTCTCTATCTTGTTTCATGTCGCTGTCTCTGTTGCTGTCTCTGTCGCCGTCTCTGTTGCTGTCTCTGTCGCTGTCTCTGTTGCTGTCGCTGTCACTGTCTCTGTTTGTGGTGCCTTTTTTTGGACACTTGCCCCCTAGTTTGTTGCCACAAATCAAATTAACTAAAATGCCATTTGGTTTTTGTCTTTTTTTTCACACTCACTCTTTCTCTCTATCTCTCTTTTTCTCTCTTTCTCTGTTCTGTCTACTTGCAGCATAATGTGCGCTTCCAGGAGTAGTTAGCTTAGTTTAGCTTAAAAAGCTTAAATCGAGTTGCAAGTTTGATAAATTGCTCTACATAAACTGCCAGTTTTTAAATACATACATGCTTCAATTTTATAAAAATTTAAATAAACGAAATCTAAAACTGATTTCAGTTTGAGAATTGCGTATATATATGTGTGTGTGTGTGTGTGGGGGCGTGTCACTTAAAAAGGCAGAAACCAAAAGACAATTAGTAGGCAGTGTGACAACCGAAACCAGTGCAACAACATTTACTTCCACCCACTGTATCTTCTTCATCTTTTGCTCTGCGTATCTTTGAACTTTATACTGCTTCTCTATCTCTTACTCTACCTCTCTCTGTGTCTCTATCTCCCTGTGGGCCTTGTGTGTTTGCTGTGCATTGGGATGTGATGACATGCCAGAAACACAATGTCATTGAGGAGCTCGAGGAGCATTTGGTGCGCCAGAAAAACAATCCGAAGCGTTCGAAGCGCGCCTTTGGTCCCCTGACGCCATCGTCGGAGCGTCCTTTGGTGCTGCCCGGCGGCAGGCGCTGGTACCGACCCAAGGATGCCTACAATGATGAATTCATTGCCGAGACTCTGAGTGCCCAGGCGGAGCTTATCACTGGCAGCACGTTGGGGTGCGTACAACACACACGCACACACACACACAAATGCTGAATGTTGCCCCCCAGTCTCTCTATCTCCCACTCCTCGCCCCGAAGCTTACACTACTCAATTGCAATTGACATTGCCAAAGCCATATTGTGTGTATGTGTGTGTGTGTGTGTGTGACATGGCATACTCATATTGCCATGGTCACCGTCATAGTCATGCTCGCATCTCATGCTCTTCATAAACTCATTCTCATTTTCTCATTTTCCATGGCACGCTTGCAACAACAACAACAACAACAACAATCTGAACAACCTCAACAACAACCGGAACACATTCTACCATAATTTTTTGCATTAGCAGCTGCCCCTACGAGAGTCCGTTGCTGGGCTACGATGCCAGGTATTATTGCCAGGACTGAATGGAGTTGAAGTTGAAGTTGAATTTGTGACACATCCAAAAAGGCACAAAAAGGATGCGCTTTCATTAACATTATCATATTGAACGACTGTCTCTCTCTCTATCTCTGTCTCTACTCTCTTTGTCTGTCTCTGTCTCGGCATGTAGTTGATTTTGACTTTGGCAAGTTGCGTGTGACATTATTCCCCTTTCGTTTATATACTCGTATTTTGATTTTCACTTTGATTTTGTTCTTTTACTCGATCGCATCGTCTGCATGCTGCCTGATTGCATTGCCTTTGATTTTGTTTCTTTCGTAGATTGCATTCTGGAATCGTTTATTCAATGGTGAGCATATAACACGACAACGATTCAGGTAAGTTGCCAACTGCAACAACGTTTTTCTTTTGGTCTTTTCTTTTCTTTTGGGCCCCGCCCTTGTCTTGTACTTAACCAATTTTGAATTTCGATTGCGGTTACATTTTTATTATATATATATATGTATTTTCTTTTTATTTGTTGTTGTTGGTCAACTCGCCGTGCCGCAGGGAGTTGCAGAGTCTCAGTGTGGCAAGGTAAGTCGCTGTGTGGCATGCCCCGCTGTAGTTGCAACGTGACCAGCAGCTGCACTTATTTAAATGCACATGCATGTCTCAGCACTCCTCTCTCTCTCTTCCTTTCTCTCTCGCTCTCTCTTTCCCTGTCTTTTGCTCCTGCTCTTGCTCACCGTCTCGCTTTAATGCTTTGCCTTTCACACAGGGTCAACTTCATGAAGTACCAAAAGCCGGAGCGCAAAGTCGACTACAATCGCAGCGAGGTGTACAAAGTCGTGCATCATCTGGACAGGGCGCCGCTGCACGGCATCGAGGTGCGTGCGCCCCTTGTGGCAGCCGAGTCGGACATCCGCCAGGCGGTGCAGTCATAGAGACCAGTCTGAGGAAGCCAAACCCCAACTCCCCCAACTCTGTTTCACTTACAAATAAGCAGCAACAACAACAACTACAACTAGATGAACATTGACAAATATACATATTTACAATATAAATTACTGTGGGAATTCAACTGCATGTCAAGCGTATTGAGTTGCTGTCAAAGGTCAAACATCATTATCAATGCAATGCGGCGAATGACAACCACAATGACAACAACAGTCTAATGTGTTGCATTACATAATTTGCGTGTGTGCAACATGGCGTATGTGTAATATGCCAAGTGTCAAGCGACAAGCGTCATTTACTATTTTCTATTTTCTGTTTTCTATTTCATTTTCCATTTTCAGTGCTGCGAGTCGTGCATTTTCCCAGCCGCAGGCAGCTGCTCTTGCAATTTTCTTCTTTTCTGCATAAACACGCGGCAACTGTTTAAAATGCGTGTGTGTGTTGGAGTGTGTTAGAGTGTGTGTGTTGCGGTTGTTGTTGTGTGCTGTGTTGTGGGTGAAATGACAAGCTCTTGGAATTTGCATATGTTAAGGCAAATGAATTGGCTTGTAAACGAAATGAAACCAAATTGCAAAATGACAGTCAACAGCACAATAAACTCGTATTTAGTTATGGCCCACACACACTTACACACACTTACACACAGACACACACATATACTCTTGTTTTCGTACTCGTACTCGACTCTTAAACAGATCTAAATCGGATTGTGAATGGTTGTCACGTTAATGCCGGGTCAAAGGGTCGAAGGATGCGCACATTTCACTTGCCCTCGGTCACAAGCACAATATGGAATACGGATGAAGCTACGGATACTGCGACTACGGTTACAGTTACGGTTACGGCTACGGCTACGGCAACGACTGCGGATACGAAGTTATTAGCCATTTTCATCCAAGTTAAAAGTCGTCATAAAAACGCGCCAACTTTGCGTTCTGCTTGATTTTCCTTGCGGCTCTGTTGCTTATCAGTTTCTCGTAGTTTTTCCCGTTTTCGCGTTTTCCCGTTAAAGCGTTTCACGATTCTGCTTTTTGGCCAGCTCTTGGCGTCCTTAAGATGAACCGACGTTGATGGCGACTCGTCCTGAACTGTCACTGTCACAATATGTTGGCATGTTGACTTCCCATTATCACTGCCGTCCCATTCCCCACACTCGCCATGTTGGCATAGTCCTTTTGAGTCAAGTTGAATTCACGTCTCTCTCTCACTCTCTCTCGCGTCCTTGGGACAGCTTTTTGGCACACACTCCACCAGAAAGCTTTCGCTTGCAGCGTGCAGCGAACTTGAGCTTGAGCTTGAGCCAAAAGGTCCCTGAGCTTCGACAATGCCACCTGATAAGCGTAAGGACACAAGCTTCAGTCTTGCAGCTGCTTCGAGGGAGACATGTTGATATCCCACTAGGATTACCTAACGAACTTTTCTTTAAATACGAAATACAAATATTTAAAAAAAAAAACAATTTATGTAGATTTATTTTTTAAATGACAAACAACGGCCTTATTAACTTGACAATAATTACTATCAAAATCATCAACAATCTGGCCCAAATTAAACATCACAAAAAATGTATTGTAGTCTTTCTAAAAAAAATCAAGATTCATTTCAAACCATAAATGAAATCCTTTAAGTTTTAACTTGATTTTCGAAATCTTGAAAAATGCAAGTCTAAATAGAATATTTCTTTTGGAAATGGGAACTTTTGAAATCATAATTGTTTTATGTTCAGCATATTTAGAAAAGAAAAGATTTACGACGAAATGCGATAAAATTTGAGAATTTTGAGAGAACGATGAATATTTTTAAATAGATCAAAAGAAAGATGAATATACATTAAGTCCTTTATCGTACATATAAATTCAGTTTCGAAAATATTTAAATCTGAAACTTTAGGAAGGAATCCTCATCTAGGAACTGATAATAAATTTAGAGAGCTAACCTAAAGTAGATAAATCTATTGATCAAAAATTATTTCAGGAAACAAATTATTATCATAGCGGAAAATTAAATATTTGTCAAGAAAATTCAAAACAGTGGACTCGTGATTCGACGTTCATCAAGTCGAATAGTGTACAATCCAGTTCAGTGAAAATACAAAGGCAATGTTTATCAATTTGATATAATTTCGTAGTTTATTTGAATTTGAATAAAACAAACTAGACAACAACTACTTAATAGTAAGTATCGTACGAGTACAAGTAAGTACATGCAAGTTACATAAAAATAGGTTTTGGATCGTATGTGTATTTGTGTATTATTGGAACGAATTACGACTATACAATAGGTAATCTTTCCCAACAATCAAAAGGCAAACTTACAGCAATACGTCACAACGGAGCATTCACTTTAGAAGTGTGCGCTAAACGCGAAGTACGCAAAACAATTTTCACTTTTCATTATAATAATAATATTTGTTTTATATATATTTTTTTAGGGGGTTTTGGGAGTTTAGTTTGTGTGTGTTTGACACTAATTATCACTACGCCAGTTGAAGCTATATAGTTAATGAATAGTTAATAGTTTCTCTTCTCTACTTCATTTTTTCGAATGCTTCATCATGTTCATTGCTCCTTCGATGAGACTAAACCGAGACATATGTATTATTTTTATAATAATATAATATATTTTTATATGCAAAATGATGTATTGCTAATAATACGCACGAACGAAGAAACGAGAAAATTAAATAACGAAAGAACCAAATAAATACTCGTATATATCATATTATTTTTCTTTTTTTTTCTTTTTTCTTTTTATAAATATTTTCGCTAAGCAAACTTGTTGTCTTAAGGCAGAAATGAAGGTCCTTTTTTACTTGATCAATCGGTTAATTCTGTTTGGTGTGTTGATCTCAATTTTTGATCTTGAAAAATACATATTTAGCTACTGTTGCCCCTATCAAGTCATGTTTCGCTTTAGGTACAATGTTTCGCTTGATTCTGTCGACTCCCTCAACCTTCTTTACAATCTATAGGTATATCTTTTTCAGGTGTGTAAGTATCTTTTCTTTTCTTCTCTTCCCTTTCTCTATCCATTTACTAAATACTAATGCAGGTAGTTCGTTTATACGATCACCAGAATTTGTTTGTTGTCACTTTTGATAGCATTTTGTGGGTTGGTTTTGGGCTTTAATACTTTGATTAACTAATAATATGATACGACTAATCTAGTTAGTTTTTATGCATTTGGCCTAAAACCTGTGCCCAGAATGGGCCAGGTCATGTTTTTAATCAAGTCTCTAGGCTGGTATTGTGGTCTGCTCATAGAAATCGGGCTCAGATTCATCGTTCCTCACCTCGCTGCCGTCCAGCTGGAAAGGAAAGAATATAGATCAGATAGTATACATCTTAAATTCCAATCAAGACTTACCGCCTGCAATTCTTCGGGCTTGTAGAGCGAAGTCAATCGCTGTCTGATGGGCACCATGAGGATAAGGAAGAAGGGGAAGGCCAGCGAGAACTTGGATGACTTGACGGACCACAGCACCACCAGGCAGAGCACCTGGATGGTGGTAAACAGATGCAGTTTCCAGGGACGCACACGCTTCACATAGTTCGTCGGAGGATAATGCTTGACGGGCATGAAGTACAGTCTAACTCTGTGGATATCAAAGGAAGATATGTTAATATATAAACTGATATTTAGATAATAAGATAATCATTGTCTAACCGTTCAAAGAACTGTACGCCACTCATCGAAGCGATGCCCATGTAGAGAAAGACGCCAAAGAGCACGGCCATTGGGATGAGGCGGAGCAGGGGCGACATCAGCACCGACAAGCCAATCATGACACAGACAAAGAAGCCGGACACACGCTGCTCCTTCACGTCGATAATGCGCGGGGATTCACCAGGAGCATGGGTGCTACAAGTGATAGAAAGTCAGTTAAAAGTGGGACTAAAATATCAGTTAAGCTCAACAACTTACCGCGACATTATCGTGACTGAGGACACGTGGGTGACCGATCTCACGGTGGCAGCACAATGCCAGGGCATGCCGAAGAGTCCACAGAAGGTGTTCAAGAGGCAGAGCAGCACAATGTCCCAGTGCAGGCCGGAGCCCTTCTTCAGACCGCGCTCGGGCTTGTCCACGATCAGCTCGGATATCTGTGACTCCATGAAGATCAGGATGTACACGAGCAGAGCTGGCACCACACAGGCAAACGGCACCCAAGTGTCGAAGTTGGTGTTGAAGCCAATGAACCAGCCACGTTTGGTGGGATCGCTGGGCGAGAGACCCTCGGGCACGACCAGCTTCTCGGTGTAGACCGACGGCACCAGGTAATCCACGAGCACGAAGATGGCAATGGAGATGGGAACTCCAAAGTCGCCGAGAGCTCGCCTCGCATTGCGGCCCAGAAAGTGCGAGTTGCGGAACAGTTTCAGGTAATAGGCGACGACAAAGGTGGCCAACGTGAGTATGGTGCAGAAGAGGGCCGTGTTGGGCTGGTTGGTGGGCAGCTTCGATGCGGCGGATGGAGGAGGAGCCATCGTAGTCAACGTTCCATTCAACAGACTCGCGCTCACATTGAAGCTCGTGGCGTTGTCGTGATCGACCAGAGTTGGAGGAGGAAGATTGTAGTCGGCGAGCAGAGGGTTGAGTTTGTAGATGGACACCAGCTTCATCATGGTCTCCACGATGTAGATCAGTGTGATCAGGGCCGAGAAGATCTCCTGCGTGAAGCGGGTCAGCAGACGCACATAGACGCTGCCCTCGAAGGCCGAGACACAGAGGGCGATGATGATTAGCCAGATCCCGACATAGACGCGCAACGAGAGGAAGTCAAACTTGTTCTCCGTGCAGAAGACCATCAGTGCCTCATCGAAGAGCAGGAGCGGACCAGTGGTGCCGATGATGACGAGTGGTTGGCAGGACAGACAGTGGAATATAATGCCCACCAAGGAGCAGGCGATGAGTGTCTCCGAAATGCCGATCCAGCTGTCCGTCTTGGCCGAGGCCAAGCCGCCGAAGGTGATGGCCGTCGAGAGGCAGGCGAAGTACATGAAGATGGTGGCCGCCAGTGTCTCCGTGTTGAGTCCGTCGAGGATGTCGCTCTTGTACATGGGCATGCGGCGCTTGAGGTCGTTGCAGAGGCCGCCCCACAGTCGATGGGTCTTGTCCATGGGATTCGGTTTCTTCTTTTTGCCATCGCCAGCATCATCATCGTCGCCATCTCCTCCAGGTCCGCCAGGTCCCGCAATGGCACCCATCGCCTGCTTGTCCAGCAGCAGCTTCTCCTCATCCCTGCCGATCTTGATCATCTCGCTGTCCCGCTTCACCTGCAGCGCTTTGATCTTCCTTGTGCGAATCCAGTCTTTCTTGGCCTTCAGCTCGTCGAAGGGCAGCAGATCGTGGCGATCCCAGTTGCCGGGCGGCAGCACAATGGAGTCATCCAGGAACTCGTTGATGGCCGACAACAGATCGCGACGATCGTCGGCCTTGTAGGCAATGGCATGGAAGTGCTCGTTGGCCATCAGCGTGGAGATGGAGCGACCCACCTCGTGGTAGTCCAGGTCAAAGTTAAGCGGTCCCAGGAGCACGAACATGAAGCGCACGGGCACGGGCACCTCCGTCAGCGAGGGCATCATGACGCCCTCCGAGAGACGCACGAAGGCAATGGTGGGCTGTTCCAGGAACTCGACGGCACCAACCTGTGGAGCCAAAGTCAAAGATTAGTTGCTTCTTTAAGGGATCAGTCTGTGATCTTACCAAAACCGTGGTGGCTTCAGCGCCCGCGGGTATGCGCCTGAGTATGGTGTCGTTCTGCAGCTTCTTGAGATCCTCTTGGGAGGAGGAGTACATGTCGTCCTTCATGTCAATCTTCAGCTCGTTGCTCCGCTTGCTGCCGCCAATCTCGTTGGCCGGCATTATCTTGATCTTCTTGTCATCCGTGGTGCCCGAGAGGTTCTGTTGAGATCGGCAGACGTTAATATCAAGCAACCAACAGTGATCGGAACAGTTATCGAAAGTGGGTGAGTAAAACGGGTTAAACAGGCACCACATGCACAACAAAACAAACATCGAAACAGGCGTGCACACAAGGGTTAAACGTCGGATTGGTGCAGTTAAGGTAAGGTAAGGTAAGATACGGGTTAAAGTTAAGACAACAAACACAATTGAGAACTTGCCAATCGTGGAAGTTGGAGAGCATTTTTAAAGTGGTTCTAAGAGGAATCTACGAAACGTGGCTAGAACGAGGCTATATGTGGGCTAAAAAGAAACTCGACTCAAAGGCTAAAGCAAGTTATAAAGGCAGGGAATGAAACTGATCAATCAATCGTTCTACATATATCTAGAACACAATAAAAATTTAAGAGAATGATGTATAAAAATACGTAAAAAAATCAAAAACTCGAGTTTAGAAAATCAATTTTCGTAAAAAAACAACAATTTATTTAAAATTTGACGAATGAACGAATTAAGTTCAATCGTTGAATCTTTGCTGAACAAACTTACTAAATGATCTATAATTTATAAACTTCAAGCTCCCCTAACTTTGTTAAAACTTAACCGATTTTTTTTAACTTTCATTGAATTCTGCATAAAAATTTCATTAATTTTATAAAATTATTATTTTTTCCAACACATTTTGACGAAAAACCTCATAAAACATTTCAGTAATATATGCATATAGAACTTAAATCGATTGAATATGACTTAAATATAGATATGTACATCTTTAGATCTCAGTTTCGTTCCCTGGTTTTAATTGGAGCAACTGGGGATAAGGGGAGATTGTCAAAGGGAGGGCAATAAACTTATTACACCCAGATACGAGGTCGTCGAGTGTCGTCGATGATCTATGGCCCCCACATTGAGCATCGCTGCCGGCGGCGCACTGGAGGTGACACAAATGCTGCGTCTTGTCTTGGCCAGATTTCGTTGTAGTTGTTGCTGCTGTTGTTGTTGTTGCAGCTGTGACGCCTCGGTGCCCATCCAAAGTAGCTTTTGGTGTGGTGCGCAATCATTTTAGACAAAGTGTGTTCAGTGTAAAGATACATATATAAACATATACATAATATATGTATGTATATCATTTGTATTTTGGACAAACAGAAGAAGAACAGATGTAGAATCGCAAAGAAGCATAAGAAAATAAGTGTGAAAAGCAACACACAACAACATGTTACAATTTGTAAAAAGATTTGACAATATTATTGTTCAAAGATACAAATTGCAAAGCTGCAAATTAGCAAGATTT
This sequence comes from Drosophila suboccidentalis, assembly GCA_037043435.1. Taxonomy (NCBI): domain Eukaryota; kingdom Metazoa; phylum Arthropoda; class Insecta; order Diptera; family Drosophilidae; genus Drosophila; species Drosophila suboccidentalis. The sequence goes on from JBAMBK010002328.1 coordinate 1,011,811, forward strand.
TGGCTGTTTAAATTTGAAAACATTTGAATTTTTGGCCCTCATTTTATGATTGTTTGTATTTTTCAACAAAGAAATAAAAGGCAATTCAATAAATTTTGTCATATTTTTACCGATCATTTTTTATAGAAATAAATAAATAATAATAAATATAATTTAATAAATAAAGTTAATAAAAGATATTTAAAATATTATTTTAGAGATCTTAGAAAGAAACATTTATTTTAAAGATATATTTATTTTTAAAAGAATAAGTGTTTTAATCTCAGCCAGTTTGCAGCCTTGAATGTGAATGTATCTGCATCTGTATACAGCATATTAATATTTGTATCTGATTCTGTAACTAGTAGATATGTTTTGTCTATATACAATTAGTCGTATCATTACCGATTTGGGCAGTAGATGCTGTTGTTGTTATTGTTGGTGTACGATAACGAGTGTTGTTGTTGTTGAATGAATGTTGAAAATGTAGCACAGTTATGGGCGCATTGATACAGAAAGAGACAGAGATCATATAAGATGAGAGACACGACGATGATCGTGATTACTTGTAACATACTTCGATATGGGAAGACATTATGCTTAAAGCCAGTTTGTTATATACACGCAATGAAGTGTTTAATTGTGAATACATATGAATGAATGCGGTGAGTGAGTGTTAGTTTAAGGTGTGATTATGCACAGAGTGTTCTGTCTGAATTACCTGCAGGCTAGTGTAACTGTTGTATTTGCGCTTGGTGAAGGGCAGGACACCCTGGTGCTCATTGACGTGACGGTGCCGCAGGAGGAGCGATCGCATGACCGACGGCTTGTCATTGATATCGATGAGATCATCGACAACCATCTGCAGAAAATAACACAAATGTATATAGTATCGAAAACAATTTATAGTAACCAGATTCAAGAGATGTTACCTGCTCAACGACACGATAGGCAACGGCGGGCAGATCCTTCTCGTTGAGGTCCAGGAGGACAACGCCCGTTTCCAGGCAGCGGCGCAAATTGAGCAGCGAGTGGAATGAGAGCGAGGCAACGTGCGGTTTGCCCCAGCGATCGGATCCCTCCTCCACATCCTCCTCATATTTGATCCAACGCGCCGTCTCCTTCCACTCACGATCCTCGCCCACGCCCGTGAGCTCATCCAGTTGTACGAAGATCTAACAAGGAATTCAATTTATTTGAAAGAGATCTTCAGGTGATCTTCTGGGGGTAAATACACACCTCATGTGGACTGTGATCGACCTCGGGCTTCTTGTTTTGAAACGGTGAAATTGTGATCTGTGGCAACTCGCGCAGCTTGATGGATGAATGATGGATCTTGTGGCGTCGCATAGCACGAGGATCATCCGAACGATGTGATCTCAGCTCATTGAGATCAGCCTCCTAATTGGGAGAAACAACGTTGTTGTAGTAATACAAATCAAAGAGGGCAAAGAGGGGAAACTAAGGACGCTAACTAAGGGATTATGGTCAACCTGTGTAGCCGGCATTTGGCCATTAGTCTACAGGTGGATGACGAGTCCGTTGCGTTGTTTTTGGGATGCAGCAAGAGATAAAAGCAACAAAGGTAACAAAGGTATTTTGACTGGTTAAGTGATTTAAATACAACTACAAAACCAAGGTCAATTGAGGTTTAATGAGATTGAGTTTGAGTTTGGGATTGGGTTTAGAAGCTAGAGTTACGGCTGGCCTACCTCCAATGCCGTGTCCTCAGGCTGCACAGAGATCCTACGCGCACCTGCATCACCGTTCTCCTCGATTGTCTTTTTGGGTTCCACGCTGTCCTGATGTGAGAATTTACGTTGTCTATAATACTGATGGCGGCTATAAGTATAAGTATAAGTATAAGTATAAGTATAAGTATAAGTATAAGTATAAGTATAAGTATAAGTATAAGTATAAGTATAAGTATAAGTATAAGTATAAGTATAAGTATAAGTATAAGTATAAGTATAAGTATAAGTATAAGTATAAGTATAAGTATAAGTATAAGTATAAGTATAAGTATAAGTATAAGTATAAGTATAAGTATAAGTATAAGTATAAGTATAAGTATAAGTATAAGTATAAGTATAAGTATAAGTATAAGTATAAGTATAAGTATAAGTATAAGTATAAGTATAAGTATAAGTATAAGTATAAGTATAAGTATAAGTATAAACTATTTCTTAATCTTTAGATGCTCACCTTTTTCTGCGTTTACGTTCGTGCGATTGATCCGTGGGCTGTTCATCATAGCTTAAACTGGGCGGTGTGATGACAATTTTCTTTTTGGCATCACCAAATTGCACGTGCTTCTCGTCAGCGGAATTATCCGAGTGATCGCCGTGTCCAGCTCGCTCCGAGACTAATGGGAAATCTTCGGGTATATCATCATAGTTTTGTGCATTATTCAATGGCTCCGTTTGACTCTCGTATTCCGAGTCCTCCTCTATGTTAAGATCATTTGGGCGTACTACAGAGATGTGAAATATATAAATTTATTTATTTATTTACTTACTAACAATACAACTTACCACTGCTCTTTTTGCGGGATCCTATGGGCAGTTGGCTGTTGTCCTGGAAGGTGTTCACATCGAACTTGTCTTTGCGCGCATTTGAGCCGGCAAAGACCTTTTCCATTTCCGAGTCCAACAGCACTTCATCGGGATCCTCATTGCCGGACTATTATACATGATAAAGAACAAGAAGTAGAACAATAGATGAATATATGTTTATTTGAAATTATTATTCAATTGCTGCTCTCTGGTCACGTTATGCGAGTCAAAACAACAAAATACTTTTCAATTAAAAATCCATAAGAAAAAACAAGATCGAAAAGAAAAACGTCAGTCATGTGACTTGGCAGCATCACGCTGCTCATTGTTGTGATTGTTGTTGTTGTGGTTGTTTTAGTTGTTGTTGTTGTTGTTGACGCGTGACTTGTCATGTGAAAATATAATTTTGTAAATAGTGACAGTACCAGGGGAATGGAGCGGGTTAGGGGCATCATGACTTCCCCACATTGTATCTTGCAGACATCTCCATGATATCCCCCCCTCAGTTCCCCCCTCTGGCGATCAACTCTGCAACGCACCCTACTAATGTTGGGGCTACTCTGTCATATATCATGCAATAGAATCGTCGGGTCGTCTTTGTAAGTATCTTTAATGGCGTTATTGTTGATTGTTTTTAATCGAAATCAATTGATTTTCATAGTGACGAACGCATTGATTGCGCCATTTCAACTTGCTGTTTTTTTTTTCTGTTGCTTTTTTTGTATTTATTTATTGTATTTGTGAAATCTTTCAATATACAAATAAGTTGGAAAAACTATACAACTTTTAGAAATCAATGTAAATGCAAAAGAAATTTTTAGATTTATATAAATGAGAAGACAATTGATAGTAAGAGAAAAACAATAGTTAAAAGTTGATAAAACATAACATATAAAAAAGATTTAATATGTACAAAAATTGCATCTATCAAAGTGAATTCTTAAAAATAATTTCTCTGCTTGTTTTGCAAACTTTTTCATAGGGAAATTAAATTTACTTTAAATAAACGATAGTTGAAAGTTAAAGAAGTATAAAAATAATATAAGAAAAACAATATAGAACTTATAAAAAACTTTTTACTGTTTTAAATATATAAATTCCTCAATTTAATCTGCTCGATTTAAGAACATTTTCCGCCTACTTCAGACATTATTTTCACTCAAGGAAATTCATTCGTCAAAGCATTAAGCCTTATGGTATTATAATAATGTGGCACATTAGCCAACTGTTTGTTTGGCTTTAATGCCACCTTCTAACTGTTTGTTCAAGGCTTTGCCAGCCAGGCAATAACATGAAATCCATCTTATACTAAGCACACACACACACACATAAATGAGAAATGAAACTGAAAATGAGAAATGAAATTAACTTTATAACAGTTTCTCATTTTGCCCACACTCCGCTCTATTGTATACACAACAACAATAATAATAATACCTGTCTGCCACGCCCCTCTTCCCCCCTCGACTCGCTTTGTCTGACATTTTATGCTGAATTTCTCTAATAACTTTATGATATCGCGGTACGCATAGAATCCCTGACAATTGCGCGGGCAGATAATAAATATATAAAAAAAAGCGAGAGTAACAAAGGAAAACACAATGGAAAATATAAATAAAAAAGATAGATGGATGGATGTGTGGTGTATATAAACAGTATTTGTGTTCAGTTCCGAGTTTATAAATAGCAATTTAATAACGCTGAGAGCCTGCACGTGGGAATATCAAATGTGTCTGCGAGTCAACGTTAAATTGTCCTGTCTCTGTCCGTCTCCCTTCCTTCCTTTCTCTCTCTCTCTCTTTCTCTATCCACGTGTGTGTGTGATAAGTCAAAGCGTAACGCGGCATGTTACGTTAATTAATCGATAAGCGAGCAAAGAGAGAGAGAGAGAGAGAGATAGAGAAAGAGAGAGAAAGGTCGCTTATGAAAATTATAATGATGTTGATGTTGTTGTTGCCATTTTCTGATTAGCAGATAGTCAGCGTGTAGACACTACCGTGCCCACTAAAAGTATTTTGTCATACTGCCATTAGCCAAGGCCATCATTATGAGTTAACCGCTTACAGGTGCACCCAACCACCCAAAACCACTCAACTAACTATCACTGATAGCAGTGGCAGCGAACTCTATGTAGCCACTGTGCTGTGCAGCGATGTCAACGTTGCTTATCAGAATAATCGATGGCATACTACTTGCCTACTCCCTCCCCTACCCCTTGGCACACCTGTATCACCTGCAGCTCACCTGTCCTCAGATATGTACCTGCACCACCGCCCACAACTGTCTGAGCTGTCAATTTTCGTTTGTCGTTGTTTGTTTTGCGTTTTACTAAATTAATATGAAAATGCCGATGATCTTATAGACAGTGTCAACCACAATGACGACGACAACAACAACAACGGGGACAACAACAACGGCGACAACAACGCCCAAGTTTGTTGTCTAACATTGCCAAAGATGCAACCGACGCAAATCACTTTAAAACAAAGGGAAAAATTTAGTCAAACGTTGTGCTCAAAGATATTTTTAAGCATCCTCAGATAGCTGAAAAACAAATTTGACAGTTTTTCTACAAACAAATTTAAACTAAATAAGAGAAAAGTATTTGCCCAAATTATATAAACAAATTTCAACATAAATGAGTATTAAAAATAGAAATTGTTATACAAAGATATTTCATCTTCGAGATACTTTCTGTTATGCATTGTAATATATAAACTTTAAAATATATACTGTTCACATCTAATTAAAATACTTAAATTTATAATCATTGTTGTATTTAAAAAATAAGGAAACTACATTCACTTAAGCTTCTAAAATTAGTTTTTCGTTTTAGAAGCTTTTCACGTTTTCCAGCGATGTCAGAAATCTTGGCTAATACTTGAAAATTCTGTTGAACTTACAAATTGAATTGAGTATTATTTGAGTCCCTGCTCAGGTGTGCAGCAGTGTGTAAACACTCACTTTTACTCAACACTCATACTCGAGGCTCGTCTGCTTACAAAGTTAGTCATGTATGTGGCAGTTTGGTTGTTGAATGTTTCTGATGCGGTTTGACAACAGCGACTGAGCATTTGCCAGTGCAGAGAGAGAGAGAGAGAAGTGAAGAGGGGAGTTAACTGCGAGAAGCGAGATAAACGAGGGAGTTATCTGAAGAAGGGGGGAATACAGTGAACGGCACGTGACTTACAAGTCATAAGCAAGTTATGTGGTCGTGGCCTAAACAACTTTTTGTTGCCATGTTGCATGTCTGCCAAATTGAATCAAATTGTGGCAAACAACTTGAACAGATTTGAGTGTTTGCACTGACTGTTCTTATTGTTGTTGTTGTTGCTGTTGCTGTTGCTGCCACAAGTTTTATATAAGCAGTTGGTACCAATAAGTTTCCAAGTCAAGCTCAGGCATTCGTGCTTAACTTTTCATCACCTCTCGAAGCCATTAAAAGCATCAGCGTCTCAAGTTTTGTGGCACTTTGTGCGACATGTCCGTGTCCATGTCAACCGCCTTTTTGCAGCCCCCCCCCCCCTTTCCCTTCCCCTACTTTTCTTTTCCCCTCTCAGCCTCCCCATCTCTCCCACTTTCACTATCGTCATCCACATAACTTGTGCACGAATTTTACGCCTAAAAAGGTTTGTTCTGACGAATAAGCAGAGAACAGCTAAGAAATGCTAGAGGTGTGACTGTGAGATACCCTGTAATATTGTTTAAAGTACAATGGACTAGTTTTAGAACTATTAAAAATATTTATAAATTAATCGCTTCAATAAATAAACATTTAATTAAGTAATAACTACGTAATTGCAAACAAATTTCAGAGAAATTGTGAAATAATGTTTTGTCTAATATAGAAATATATTTTTGTAGCTTAAAATATATTCTTAAAAAAGACAGATATTTCCTTGTAAATTAGTTCGATTAAATAAAAATTTCGTTAATTGTACGTATATACCCAATACTTTATTGTATCAAAGCGCAGTGGAAAATGAGAATGAAAAAATTGCCAGCAACCAATATTGTTCAACTTTACATTTCACTTTTGACTTTGAGCCAGATATTTTTTTATGCTTCGCTTTATAAGAGGGGTGAGGCAGAGGGAGAAGGAGAGGAAGTGGGAGGAAGAGCAGCGGAAATGTCGGAAATGGCTGAAATATTCCCAAACGTAGCGCATAATTTCCGGCGATTCTTTGGGGCTGCTTTTCAGGTCCTTTTGGCAACGCATTTTGTGTATTTGTTTGCACAAATTAACGAAGCTCGAGTTTGCCTTCATTCGCGTCCGTCTGTCCTTCCGTCTGTCTGTCTTTTAGTTGTCCCTTCTTTGTCTGTATGTATGTGTGTGTGTGTGTTAATTTAATGGGAATTCCGCAGCGGAAATGCTCGACCGAGGACAGAAAAGGCCAGAGACAAAGGGAGAAGGGTGCTAAAAGTGGGAGGAATGGGGAGGGGTGGGGAGTACGGCTGCCACGTGCTAAAGGTTAAAATGTTCATTGTGCTCTTAAAGGCGTTAAAACATATCGTAATTGTGCTGACGCTGCGCCTCCCTCGGTTTTTCCTACAAGAGTCACAAAAGTGTTGCATACTTCAAGGTCAACGTATTATCTCTTATGTATGTGTGAGTATTTATGTGTGTGTGTGTGTGGTTGTGTGTTAGTGCCATGCAAAGCATGCGATATGAGCAAATGATACTGAAATTGAGATTGCTTTCACTTGGCTGCTTGCTCTACGTGTGTGTGTGTGAATTAGATTTGGAATGTGAATATTCACACACACATACAAACACACGCTCGCATTTACAGCGACCACAAAAAAAGATGAGCCCCAAAATGGCCGTGTCTCGTTTGTCCCTCGTTATTTGCGCCCATGTGCCATTTTATCCCGCATTACGTTGTGTGACTGCCCAAAGAAGTATGCAACATTTAACTAAATCCAAGTGTTGGTCTGTGTGTGTGTGTTTGTGTGTGTGTAGGAGTATCTCAGTGTGTGTGTGTTGAGCCTGGGCAATTGGCCAAGTTGCTCACTTGTTGTGCTTAGCTTATACAATTCTGTCAATAATTTTATCAAAAATTTCACTCTGAGTTTGTTTATATGTATGTGTGTGTGTATCCGTAGTTGTATCTGTGTGCGTGGGCTTGTGTTTGTTTCAATATTTTTCAAGGTTGTTTGCTCTTGAAAACTTTTCAGGTGTTGTTGTATGAATGCAAATTACAAATTTATCTATAACTGTGCGTGCGTGTGTGTGTGTGTGTATAACGGTGAAAGTATTGCAACTATTATGGATCAAACATTGAGTGGGGTTTACCTTGAAGGCGTCGAGTATTTATGCGAGCAACAACAAAAGTTTTCCCAGTTGTAATTTTACTTTAGCAAACTTTAAAGCACAACTTTCACTTCGTTACAGTTACAGTTGCAGTATCAGTTACAGTTATTGTTATAGTTATATAGTGTTATATATATAGTTGTTGCTGTTTGGCACTTTCGTAATAGTTGCTTCTTGCTGCCTGTTGCACTTTGACCCGCGGGCTGCTTAACAGTTCACGGAGTATTGCACAAGCACAAGCAGCAGCAGCAGCAGCAGCCGCAACAAGCACGTTCAAGTCTCACACACACACATACACACGCGCACACACACCTTGACAATGCAAAACGTGTGAACGCGAAACAACGCGCGCTGTCAAGCCAAAAATTGTTGTGGCATCTGAGAAGGCTTCCCAGCAAATGTGCTTGCAGCCACTGCCACTGCTGCTGCCAACTGCTGCTGCTGCTGCTGCTGCCACTGCTGCTGCTGCTGCTGCTGCTGCTGCCACTACGACTGCTGCTGCTGCTGCTGCGGCACACATGTTTATCCTGCGCAGGCGCACAATAAAAACAAAGCGCGCGCTCCTATAACTGTTAACTATAGCACAGCTCACAGCTGCCAACAGCGCTGCCTCCTGCGCTGCCCACTGCGCTGCTCGCGTCGCTGCAGCGCCAACAGCTGTTTGGCCACGGCCATGGCAGCCGTTGGCGCTGCTGCTGCTGCCGACGCTGACCGAGGCGAGGCTTTTACAACTGCTGACGTAAATCAACTGCACTTTACGTGCGACCCAAAAGCTTCTGCCCGAAAAGCTCACAGCCATTGCACTCTACGCACCGCCTGCAAATATATGTATATTTCTGAAGCTCAAGCGAGAGAGCGGGAGAGGGACACGAGAGAGAGCGACAGTTGGAAGGAGAGTGAGAGCAAAATGCAAACCTTGCACACGGTCAAGGTCAACACATTCGCCTGCGTGATGAGTGAGTGCGGGAGGATGCCAGAGAGGGAGAGGGAGAGGGAGAGGGAGAGTGAGTGTGCGTGTGTGTGTGTGGCCAAGCAAAGCTTTGACCAAAAAAAGCTTCCTTTAAAAAGACTATGCAAATTAGAAGCACTTGAATGCACACTAATCTATGAATAATATTTCAAATGCACAGAATAAATGTAACCATATAATATAAATATTTTAAAAGCAAACTAAACGAGAATTCTTACAAAATGTATATAATTTGTTTATATCTTGTATTCTTTGTTCTTTTTTTTTAATACTACTAAAATATACGAAAGATTCTCTTAAATTGAGAATAAATCATACTACATTATTGAAGTAATTAATAATAAAATACAATTAAATGAAAATACACTTGTGCGATTTATAGTTTGATAATAAACAAAAACACAAAATTGTAATATGCTGAAGATAATAGTAATATTACTCGGACTAACGCTTTTCCAACTAACGAATACAGTATGTCAAGTAACTGTTTTAACAAAATAGAAAATTCACACATTTATATGCGATTTTTAAAAATGGGGTAAATGTATCTCATAAATATGTATTATATAAAATATATAATTTGTACGATTTTTTAGATTTCCTACATTAAAAATGAAATAAAATGATTTGGTAACCAATGTGCCCCATTTGGTGGCGCATGTGCGTGTTTGGGTCGTCGACGACAATTACGAATGATAACAGGTAGCCAGAGTGTTCGCATGACAATAATATGATACACACACACACACACACATACACACAATAAATGACAGCACCCGCGGGGCAAACTAACGAGTAATTGAAATGTTGCGCGCCTAAATCATAGTCTACTTTCTTAGGGCTTTCTCTCTGCCCCTTTCTCTACCTCTGCCTCTGCCTTGTCAATTAAGTTAATAGTCCGAGTAAATGTTGCTGTTAGTCTTCTTGTTGTTGTGTGAGTGTGAGTGCGAGTGAGTATCAAGGTGAGTGGATTGGGATGGCTTTCGACTCAGGTGTCAACGATTTGATTACGAGCACTTACAGGCCAATGCCAATGCCAACAGTTTGTCACATTTTTATTAAACGAGCAACTGTTGCAGTTGCAGTTGTTGCAACCTTGACCACGAATATTGATTTCCTGTTGTTGACTGTCGACACTCGACTGCCGACTGTTGACTCTGTCTCTCTCTCTCTCTCTCTGTATTTGTGTCTCTGTCTGTCTGCCTGTCTGTCTGTCCAACTGTCCGCCCACTTTGAATGTCTAACGAGTTTCCTGTGTTCCGTTAACTGCTTTCTGTTTTTTTTTTGTTTTGTTTAGACGCACAATTAAAAGTGCGTTTTTGTTTTTTGTGTGTTTTGTTTTGCTCTCGATTTTTATTCAGACATTGGCATAAGCCTTTTTTCATTTCGCTTTGGCCTTAAGGCCGCCCTCGTTGCTCGGGCTGCTCTGGTGTGAAGCGGCGTATACGTAATGTGCTCGCTTTATGTCACAGTTAATTGAAGAGGGAGGGAAACTAACTGTTACTGCGTGTGTCGCGTTTTGAATGAATGAATGAGCGTGATTATGTGCCCCCTCCCCTCCCCTGCTCTAGTCCTAGTCTAGGGTATTGGCACACGAAAGCGAAATTGAAATTGAAATCAAAATCAAAATCGAAGCCAAAAAGCCAAAACTGGTTCCCAAACTGTGTCACTGACTGCCTGCCGGGCATTGGGCCAATAACGACTACAACAACAGCAACAACAACAAAAGCAACACCAAGTGCGGAAATGTATTGAAAAATACACAAATTGCGATAGCAACAATAACAAAAAATCAATAACAATTACTTGACATTACTCGAATGCCCGCAAAAAATACAAAAAAACAAAAAATAATAAAAACACCGAAACAAATTAATATTAATAAAAAATTTCATATAAAAAATGTGTATAAACTCGAAAGTCAACGCATTTTGTAAACGACTTTTTCAATACATTTTTGTTGTGGAAAATTACTGGGTAACAGTAAATTAAAAGATTAGATGAATAAATAAAGATCTGAGTAAATCCAATGGAACATTAGGAAGCATTCTCCGAGTTGTTGCTCATATTTTTAGCTACTACGATGACAGCATATGACAAATGGATTTTAAGAGGTTTGAATGAAAATCTCGAGTTCATTGCTAATTTTATTTGTTATCTGGCTAATTACAAATTTGTGAAATGCACTTAAATACCCTGTAAATTCAATGACAGATATAACGAGTAGTTGAAGTAAATTGATCGAGCATTTTAAATATTTCAATTATTTAAGAAAGATTTTCTTCCTTTCTTAACTTGTCTTTTCTACTGTCACATATTTTCTCTTTCATGTTCACAATTTAATTATATAATTTACATATTTCACACTCACCTTTTTCTTTGTATTGAAGCCCAGGAAGGACAATTTGCGAACATTGTTCTCCCGGCCGCTGGCCGAGCTGAAACTCATGTTGTCGGTGTTTCCTTACAGTTCCAAAGTGTAATTTCTTGATCGATCCTTGCTAGGATCCTTTTGGATTAAAGTCGGTCTATTTGATGATCTGAAGGCGCCTGCACCAATGCACTTGCATTGAACCGTGTGTGAATCGAGGTGGCCACTGCGTTTGCTCCAAGAATCTCGGCATTCGGTAGATCAGCCAATGGACAACTGAAGAGAAAAGAACGTAAAGAGTTTCCACTTAGAACGCAATATCATTAATAAACATTGAAAGAGTGTGGACAGCAATTGCCACACATATAAACAAACAGTTGGACAGACTGGGAATTGAGCAATAAAATGGCGAGATGCGACTCAATTAAAGTCAAATGCCAGAAACACGCACAACTTTAGCTGGAATTGGAATTGGAATCGGAATTGCCAGAGGAGGTCGAGCACGCGACTCTCGTTGTCACTTGATCAATTTGCCGAGCACTGAATAAACTGAACATTGCACAGGGTGGAGTCTTTTTTCGATGACGACACTGATGATGATGATGACGAGAATGATGATGATTATGTAAATGATGATGAGACGGCGGCTTCTTACTGATCGTCCACTTAATGGCGACATTAGACTCGCCATTTTAGGAGTCGCATTTATTTATTTATTTTCCTATTTTTTCTATTTTTATTTTAATTAGTTTCAGAATCAACTGTTGAGCAAAGCAAACAAATAAACTCAATTGCGACACCACTCAAGCAACGAGTAGAATTCGTACTGACTGTCGACAGAGTATCGAATGGAATTGTGAGTTGAGTGTTCAGTGCTGAACAAAATTCACAACTTTCAAAGGACTTTTGCGTGTTGGCGGCACCTTAAAAAACTGGCTAAATAATTTAATAGGCACCTTTGTATTTTTGTTCTATTCACAAATTGAATTATCAACACGAATGCGAATGCGAAAGCGAAAGCGAACGCGTCGTATCTATAGGATATGTCGTTGTATCTATAGGATACGAGTACGAGAGACTCGAAAAACTAAAACGCGATACACGCTCAATGGCAAACGAAAGCCGTGTGAACCTGTTGCGGTCGCGATGGCGCTGATTTATGTGTGGTTCCCAGAACATTTGCCACCCGATTCGCCGGGCACGAACCACAGACAGCACAGCAGAAACGATTGTGGCTCGCACCACCCACCGCTCGTGTTGTCACTCCATGTTGTGGTGTGGTGTTAATGGATGAGTCGCGAATATCGCAGACAATCCGACATGAGTCTCGTGCTTAGATACGGCCTATTTCTATAGCCCCTATAACTATCCCTCGCAATTTGTTTTCATTTTGGCCAAGTTCGCCGTTTGATTATGCAAGACCAATGTGACCAGACACTGCCTTAAATTCGATTTCGATTCGCTGTGCGATAAAATTGATGAGTGTATTCCGACGTGTGTTTGTCTATAGTTTGGCCCTGGATTTAACTTGAGCTGTTGTGCACACACACACACACACACACACACACACACACACACACAGTCACAGGGACTTTACCTTGACAATGTGTGAACTGCCTTACTTACGAGCTCTGTGCCATGATTTGGCAGTAAGTTATTAACTAATAAACTAACTTGATAGATTGGACAAATAGAGAATTTTATGAGCTTACGGGCTTTATATCATAGAGGAAGTATTTAAGCTTTAAAGCTCTACAAACTGATATATCAAAGCGATTTTGTATTCCTTCAACATTTCACTCAATAGCTTTAAAAATCATATTTTGCATAACAAATAAATTCATAATTTCTTAGCCAAGAAAGACTCTGAAAATGTATCTTTAAAACGAAGTAAAAATAAACAATACAAATTAATAAATTCAAGTAGAATTCATTTATAGATACATCAATATTTATTTAATCATTAGCTGAAACTCAGGGATCTCAACGTCAGTAAACAGATATATCAAAGTAATTTACCTTGTGTCTCATAATTTATTATACGAGTATTATGTTTAATCGAAATAAAGTTAGATACTATATTTAGTTCATTTCTTCATTTAAACAAATTTTTATTCAAGAAATCTATCAAATCTTTTCAGTTCAACAAATCTTTTCAGTTCAAAAGTTACCACATTTTATCTGAATCATTGTGACTATATTTAGTTAGTCATTGAATCATTTGACAAATATTTTATCTACTTATTAAATTATGTTATCAACAGTTATTTGTTCATTGGGAACTGGGAATTCCACATGTTTAAATCAAATGATATAGTTCATATATAGAAGCAAAAGATTAGACTGACGTACATTCGTCAGACTATCAATAGAGCTGATGAACTCAGCCCATCTATTTAAGTAAATGTCCATCATAGACCGCTTATGGGTCTAAGAATATTCCTTTCTTTCGCACAATCAATCTAGGCAATTTAAATTGGTTTATTTATAAATTTCGCAATCGAAACGATCGAGGCGATCGCGTGACTCTTTGGGCGCTTCAATTTGTGGCACGTAGCGCAAGAAGAACGAAATAAATTTACACGTTTTATGAAGTTATCAAAAGTACTGGACAGGCCCATAAAGCAAAGGTGTTATATCTTAAACCAAAAGCAAATAAATTCGCAAAACAAAAAAACAAAACAAACAAAAGTTCGAAAATAAAACAAAAGCAAAGGAAAGAAATTAGCGTGGTGATCAATTTTATGGGTTCATTAGCAGGCGCTGGTGAAGCGAGTCAAGCGATCGATCGATCGTTCGTTTCGAGTGTCTGACTTAGTTTTGATTTAAATTATTGTTTGTATATGAATTTGGTAACTGCCAGCCAACCAGCTCGGACTCGGTCCGGGTCTTATCACAAGGGTACCCTAAACATCCATTAGAGCCACCTATCGAGATCGCTTATCGTTCTCGCGATTTCGAATGCTTACCAACTATTTAAACAATTGACAGTAATGTATGGGCAGCGATCGTAAATTATCAACATTCAGAATTGTCCATAATGTGTCGTGTAACAAAACTGATTTCCAAACATTCACATCCATCTACATACGTCATCATAGCGATTATTGTTTTAATAATCGACTTATCAGTGTGCTGGAATTTGAAAGTGGCAAATCTTGAATCGAGCGGAAAAATCACGTGTTCTCCTTATCGTTGAAACGATAAACAACTCCAGATCTAGCCGGTTCTCAATATAACATTTCATAATCAACTCAAACAGCTGCCACTCCAATTGATAGTTGCAGTTGCATTAGCTCATTATGATGATGATGATGATGATGATGATGATGGTGTTGATCATGACCCAACTCCAGCTGCGACCCAAGAACCGGTTTACAAATTGCAACAGTTAAGAGGCAGCTGCAACTGCAACACCAACAACTACAACAACAACAACTGACATTGAACTTGAAGCGAACAACTCTCTATAGAGAGGGTTGCACTGCAATCGAGCGTATTTCCTGTACGCAATAAAACATATAAACGAAAAGACCTCAACCCACTCGAATATTAAAATATACGACCAAAAGAGGGCGCCATCAAAAGTGGATAGTCAAGTGTGATCATATATAAATACTTGCACTTATTATGATTATATATGGGGGCTGGCATAATAATTTTCGATAATTTGAAAGCTATTGCTTGAATGTAGCAATAAATCTTTCACTAGATTAGAAGAAATTTTTATTTTCATTATATCCCGTCAGACAGCTCGTCATATCAATAGAATTTGCGAAAAAAAAAGATTGAGATAGCGAGGGCTGCTAAAGAAGTAGGCGAAGTAAAAAATAAAGAAAATATTTTTAACTCTCAGAAAAAGTAATAGATTAACTATAGCTAAACTTTTAGAGTACTTAAAGCATTATGACATACTTTATGAGCCACCCTCGCACTTTCACAGTCTGGTTCCATAAATTATGCAATAGAACTGAATTTATTTCTTGTTATTGACCTAGCCCGTGGAAAGTGGTTACCACTTCCACTCTACATAGTGTTAACCATCGAGTTGCCAAGCCCAAGCCCATGAAGGATTTATGGTCAGCGAGTCGAAAGTGGGTAAAGGTTCGGGGCACTTCAAAACTCATTGCAAGTACACACACCGATCAAATAATGAAAAAACAAAGAAACACAAAAAACAGACATTAAATATTTAGAAACGTTTCGATGCTTCACTGATTTTCCACAGCGCATGAAATAAAAAAAAACTGAAGCCAATTGCAATACAACAACTTCCAACTGTAAACAATAAAGCGTACAACAACAACAGCAACAACAAGAATAACAACACGAACACCAAACTCTAATTGGACTACCGTCGAGCCAACTAATGACCAACTGACACTGCGACTGACGATCGAAGCGTCGTCGTTCTCCGGTTCTCTGACTAACTGATTGTCGGGGATTCTTCCTCTTCTTCTTCCGTTCAGATAAGCAAATTTCACAGTCATGATCTGGCTGAACCAACCAATCGACAATCGACTAATATTGTACAATATGACTCTACATTCGCCAAGTGTTTTTCTTTTATAAATATGAATAAGAACTACAGGGAATTCCTAGAATAATGAACACACTTTTAAAGTGGGAATTTGTACTAGGGACTTACGAAAGAAATAAGGGGATATAAAAGAGAAAAAGAAAGTCCAATGAACCAATGACTAATTGCCTTTTTGATAAACAGTGTTAAACTTAACATTGTGATTACAAAGAAAAGCAATGAACTTTTTACTAGATACACAATATGATACATAAGCGATAAAAGATATGGTAGAAGAAATTTAATATGAACAAACCAACTTACTTTTACAATTAATAAACTTTCTAAGAAATTGATACTTGATTAATTTTCAAGTATACTATTAAAGCAACTTTAAAACTATCTATAATATATATTATAGCAAGAAGTCAATATGAAATTGAATATGTCACAATTACTCAACAATTTTACAAGTGACTTTATAAAAATACAATAAATTTGATATGATTGCTAAAAATAAATAGGTTAAAATGATATCATATCAAGAAATTTTAGGAAGTCGCTATAAAAGTGTTAAAAATACTTTTACAGAGTTTAGGGTAACTAGAAAGATGATTGTATTGTAAGTAAATCATGAATCATATCAAGTAACACAGAAGAAACAGCTCTATAATTTGACCTCTGATAAATCTAAAGATAATCATGCTTGCTTGTAATAGTATTAATAGTCGTACTATTGTATAATTATAGCAAGAAATCTCGTAACATTCGTCAGTTTTATGTAGAGAGAGAAGTCTATTCGCAGTCTGTCTCAGTCTTATTTGTAGGAAGACCCACTCCCATTTGTTATTACATACTCGCACATACTTTAAATTGCAGCCGTTGCAAATTCCGTGAACCGTGCACAGGAACAATAAATAGTACTCTGAAAAACAAAACATGAGCTCGCCACAACTTGTGTAAACAAAACTGCAAAATCCAACAACAATAATAACAATAACAGCAACAACAACAACAACAAACAAAGCAACAACAACAACAACAAAGCAACAATCAACTTTAAGCGTCATGATACATTTTGGTTAAATATCAGGAAAGAACAAAAAACTACACACAAGTCAAGATAAACAAATTCTAGTTACCATTGTTGTGTTGTACCGTTTATCGTCGGAGGGTCACAAGTGGGTGAGAGGGGGCGGGGAGAACAGGGACAGAGTTGATAGTTGTGAAGGTGTGTGGAGAGAGGGAGAGCATGAGAAAGAGAAGCGTCGAAGAAGGCAGCCAAATTATTGAGCCATTACTCACACAGCACTAACCGCAAGAGAGTGAGCGAGAGGGCAAACCTAAAGAGAGGGCGTTGTAATGTAAAAGGAAGCAACAACAAGAAACAACAATAACTACAAAAAGTGCAAGCCGCGAATTTCACGTGCACCGAAAGCTTAAAGCGCCACAAACTTAACGGTGCTGATAACAAAGCCCCGCAGACTTTGGCTGCGCTGCCGGCGCGTGCGGCACAATAGAGTTGTTGTTATTGTAACAGTAGTTTGCATAAAGGCAGACGAGCTTAGCATAACGCCAGCCGAGCGAAAGGGACAGACAAACAAAGGAGAGGGCACAATATTGAGAGAGAATAAAGTAAACTATGTTTACTTTGTTTTTGCCAGTGAAACAAAAAAAAAAACAGTGTAATAAAAATGCAAAAAAGAAAAGAAAAGAAATGAAGGAGAGAGAATAAATGGTGAATGGTACAAACAATCCGGCCCAAAACAATGTGGAACCAGTTTGAAAAGAGACTCAGAGCCAAAAAAGAGTGTAGAGAGATGGAGAGATGTTTTCAGCCAGAGAGTCACTGAGTCAGTCACATGCTGCATTTGCCTGCGATCTTGATTTGTTCTTGTTTTGTTGTCTCTCTTTTTTTTTTGTTTCTGTTTTTGTTTGATTTCAAGTTTTGTGGGGAGTCAATCAAGAGATTGATTTGTATTTTATGTTCAACCTAATAATTCAGTTGGACTGTCAACAGGAAATCCATCAGCATTTTAATTTTCTTTAACTACACTTTGTGACAAATGTTCGTGTTTTGCTTTTTGCTTTACTCTATTCCAATATTCGAGCTTTAGTTTTGGTATTTAGTATACCCTGCAGACAAATGGTAACTTAAGAAGGGTATGCTCAGCTAAGTTCTTAATCATCATTCTCAACAAATCTCAACAATAAAGACTGAATTATTTACAGCGTATCTGTAGTCGATCACTCATTCTATTTCAAGTACATACTGAAATTGCTTGTCTATTATTTGACACTTTTTCTTTTCGGAATTTCACAATCACAAGAGGGAAAAGACGAAGGGGCCAGAGATCAGCGACGTCATAGCCGCAATACTCGAACCAGGGCCAAAAAAGTCAGATAAGTTGAAAATATTCAAATTTTAAAAATGGCACAGAAATAGCAGACACAACAATAATAAAAACAAAAAATACATACACATAATAAAAACGACAGACTGAGGAAAAAGAATCGTAAATGAATATAATAATAATTGACACGTACTTTAAAGATCTCTTTTACCTACGCCGCAACGTTTGCTCTGTGAATTGCTGCAGCCAATTTTATATTGTTTCTCTTCAGAGTCGAAAATTTTCCACTGTGCGCGTGTGTGTGTGCGTGCGTGCGTGTGTGTTTGTTTGTTAGTGTGCGTATACGTGTGTGTGGCACAACTTCATTGATTAGCGTGCAACAGATCGTAAGGACTGTGGTTCGAAGTATGTAACAATAAACAAATTTGCGGGAGGCGTTGGCGATGACGGTGTCGGTGGCACATACAAAAAAGAAACGCGTCGATAAAAACAACAAAAGGCTGACGACAAAAAAACGGCGATCGGAGATGTCGGCACCGGGAACTGCCACCGTTATGGCGAAACGAAACTCACACACACACAAAATTACAGAAGTAGCAACAAAATTAACAACAACACTGGGACAGCGTGTGTGTGTCCGTAAAAAAGTATATCTTTTATAATATTAATTATTTTTACTTTTAATGATTTTTTACACTATTTTAGGACTTTGATAGCAAACGACGCGCGCGTCGTTAAACAAACTTGAACTTGACGCTTCTTGCGTTGGTCTCTCAGTCGATCGCGCTCGACTTTGTGTTTGCGGCTGCACGTTTCTGAGCGTAATGATTTACTGTTCCTGCGGCAGCACGTTTTTAAGCACAGAGAGCAGCGGCAACAGCAACAAGAACAACAACAACAACGCGTTTTGGAATACAGCGAGAGCGAAATACATAAAAATATGTTTGCTAAACAGAGGTAGTCGACACGAAAGTACCCTGTAGTGAGTATATGCAATGATAAGAACTACCTTTATAATGGAGTTTTTGTGTTTGTTAAAGAGTTATTGGCATATTCATTAGGAAAACAAGTTTATAACGATGACAATAATTATACCAAGTATATAAAGACATGTTATTAAACTATTATTTCCTTCAGCTCAGCATAACCTTTCTAATCATTGTAAATAAAGGGTATGCACAAATAAGCAGCGGCTATTGTGGAGAGCACGTGAGCATGGATGAGCGCTCGTTACTGGCGAGAGTCACCCTCGTTAGTGATCGGCTCTCGCTCTCACGCGCAATTTCGCTTTGCTTGCGTCGCTCTCTCAGTGGAGCATGTTGTTGCTGATCATGTTGTGCTCCTCGCATGCCCCATTTTAAGGATGTGTTGCCTCATTTTAAGTCAGGTGCAACTGCATCTGCTGCTAAAAAAGTTCTTAATATGCTGATCTATTAATAACATCGAAAATCACGTTTAATAATAATCAAATAAATGCTCCATTTATTTGGGCGACGGAAAAGGAGATGGGAATGTTTGTCAATCAATTGACACAATGTAAATTGGCTGATTTTGAAGGTCTAATTGATTGATTGATTCGCTCGCATATGAAAAAGGTGTGAAGTTGTGTGGCAGGCCATCATTTTGCCGCCGTATAAATGTGCTGTTATTTCGAGTGCTATTTTATTCCCAAACAATATTTAACAATTAATTGCTTATAAAATAATGCCTCAACTCGGCCCACTTTGCGGGTGTGTTCCGAAGTTGCGGTGTCTGAAGATTACGCAAGTACTCAACAAACTCATATCGCTGATAAAATCCTAAAATTGCCACACAAAAAATTCCAGAAATCAGTTGATGCTTAACCCAAGTATACATTTTCCGATTAGTGGAATTGATTTGATGACGTCAAAGCTTAATTATGATATATCAGGTCAAATTCCTTCGCCTGTTGATAATAACAATTTGTAACGTACCGATAATTGTTAATGATAATGCTAAATCTGCATTTGAATTGAAAAGCTAGCGAAATATTTTCATTGATTGAATTTGACATCTATTTTGATCGAACGCTAATTTGTGTGTGATAATTGCGAATTTGGGAAAATTTTAGACAGCGCCAACGACTGCTGATTACTGCGAAAGGCGAAAAGTACATACATAAATACATAAGACCAAGATTCGGTTATTTACGAGCTAAACACGCCAATTAAAATTCTATTAATTGATAAGGAAAAAAAGTCAATTAGTCATACCAAAAGCGAAAAGCGTAGCGAATAATGGTGGTACAATTAGAGGCGCGCTTAAAAGTATGCTACGGTTTTTATAGCTGCTGCAGCCTAAAAGTATGTGTGCAAAAAATATTAAACACGCACAAAAATTGAAGGTTTTTGTTTGTGAACAACACGCGTATCCGCCATTGACACACACGCATGCAGTTATGATAAGAGCCAGGCCAAAATCCAAAGTCCAAACACAAAGCAACTGCACTCGCAACATATTTTGAAAGAGAGAAATTTTGAGTGAAAGCTGCTGCTGGTGTGGTGAAAAGCTTTCTCCGAAACTGCTGTCCCAAGGCTCTTTGGCGGCAGCTCCTGTTGCTGCCACTCGGCGTTGGCCATGGCTCTTGGCTGTTGGCCATGGTCTTAATGTTGTTGTTACGGACACTAAAGGACTACAACTTCATTTTATCATTTGATTTACCTGCAAAACTTGTACAATGCGCACTTCCGTCGCCTAAACAGAATTTTTCTTTTCCCAGCATATTCCCTTTAGTTGCCCTTTTTTCCGCTAAGGTGACAAGAAAAGGCTAAGAGGGATGGGGAAGAGGGGCAGTACAAGGAGTAAGGGATCGCCATTTGGTTCATCTAACTATGTGCAACTATCTTTTTTCAATTTCCCCGCATGGCTGATGCTGCGAGGGTTGGTTTGGGGCATTGGTGGCAACCCTGGCTCACTGTCTTTTATAGGGGCGGGAGGGTTGTAGGGTTGCTACCCAGCGAGCCCATATAAAACGGAAATGGAAGTTTTGTAAATGTTTTCTTTTGTGTTTCTTTCTCTAGTTCTATCTCTGAGTGTATGTTATGTATGTGTGTCTAGAGCAATAACAGCAAACACTAACACTTACGCAACACGATGCCTTTGAAAGATGAGCGCACGGACAAAAATGGGGTGAGATGGGAGCATCGGGAAGGCACATGTGGCATGTGGCATGTAGCATGGCAACGGTGGCATGGGGTGGTGGCACATGGCAAAGACCTGCACTTTAGTTTTTTGGGTTGCAAGTGTTGCTTTTTATGGCACTTGACGCTTTGCCAAGCCACGACAAGCCACGTCGCCATTTGACGGGGGGAAAACCGTCGTTTGGTTGCCATCGTTTTACACTCCTCTGACTTGGGTTGGGTTGGGTTCGGGTTTGGGATTGGGACCGACACTGGAATTGGGATTGGGATTGAGTTTGGTTTGGTTTGGTTTAGCACCTTCGCCAGTTCATCGTGTTGAATTTCATTTCGGTTTGGCATACCTGCGATAAGAAAGTGTTTTTTAATAGCTGGCAACAGTTATGCATATTGATGAATGTGACTGTGCACGTGTGTGTGCGCCAACTTATCGCAGAGACTGTATTAAGCAGCATTGTCACTCACCTTCTTCAGTTGATTTAAAGCTCAAGTCATTGTGAGAGTTTTCTAAGTTTGATCATTTGTCAATATTTATCCAATTGTTCGTCATATGCAGTAGAATTATCAGCTTTAGTTAATGAAAAGCTCAACACATTATAACATCAAATGCACAAACACCTGCAATATGGTAACTGATATTGTCTAGTTAATGAAAATCTAAATTCATTGAGAGAACTTTGATCGCGTGGAAACATTTAGCAAGTTTATACGACAGCCTGTTAAGCCTGTTTGCGTGAAGTCCAGTGTGAAGTGATTAAGCGAAGCTTGTGTTTTGGGCTCCATATTTTTTAAGTAGTTTTCCAGTCTATTTTAATTTATTGGTACCTACCCCTATCACATTTTTATAAATTTCCAACTTCCAAAACTTTGTCAAAAACTAACCGATTTTCTTGCCGAATGTCAATTTTATTATTGTTTGAACTCTAATTTGATATTGCATCAAAAATTAATTTTTTTGAAAAATTTAATTTTTTTCCAATATAGCCCTTTTTTTTATTCCCCCCTTTGACACTTTCTCATAGATTTTCAACTTTTGTATTTTTGTCAAAAGAATGTCATTCCTAGCAGAATGTCAATTTTATCACTATCCGATCTCTTAAAATGTTATTCAGTTAAAAAATGTAATTATTTTCTAGCAAGGCCTAACTGCCTTATAAACTTGTTAATCTTTGGAAATGTGCGCAAACTCTTCGTAGCGACTGTTGCAAACAGTAGCACTATTAGCTTTAGTTAAAGAAAAGCTCTGCAAGAGAGTGTCAGATAGAGAGAGAGAGAGAGAGAGAGCGAACACATGAGCTGACTATTCACCTGCTGCTCAAAGCTCAAAGCTTTCTCACTTCGCTTTGGCTTTGATCGTGTGGCGATGTCGGTTCTAAGGTGCTCGCTTCATGCGTAGCCAACATCAGTTGCCGTTGACGCTTTTGTCTAATAAAAATAACAAATATGACGCCAGTGCTCAAGTCAGCAGTTGACAGCAATAAAAAGTTATAAAACTAAACATAGATAAAAGTCCAGAGCGGGCTTTAATCAAGGTCAGCTCGAAAAGAGAATGAAAAAAGAATTACAAATATAGTTGAGTGGGAAGTTGCAAGTGAAGTGACGTTCAGTGTTTGGACAAGTCGACAAAGCAATCGCAAATTGCTATTTAATTACGGAATACAACAAAAACAACTAAGCAAATAAAGCAAGAATTGCCGATAAGATAAGCAGCAAGCTTAAAAAGCAAAAAATCAAAAGCAAAAGGTGGCAAAGGTGAGTTCTTGTCTTCAACAGATTTGCATGTGCCACAATGAAGACTGAATTCCCCGAACTACTCTCGTTTCATAGATCTAGATCACACGTACGAGTACGAGATTTTATACGTATATAAAATATATATATATACATATGAATTTAATTGTAGTTAGTGTCGATTTCTATATTGTTGTTTGGGCTCGGTTGACACATGCAACACACAGGCCGCAGAGTTTGAAGCAGCTCAGCACAGCACACAGTTATGCATATTAAATATCTTCCAGACGGGCTTTTTGTGAGCACAGCACACGAATATAATAACAATAGTGCGGAATTTGCATGGCAAGGCGCTAAAATGCCTAAGCGGCTTACCAAACATGGCCCAAATTCATTGGCCAACTGCTGAATTGCTGAAATAATTGTTTAAATAAGAATGCGAGCAAACAAAGCCCAGCCGGCCATACAAATTAGCCACAAGCAGTTATTAAGCATACGCAGCGTAGAACAGTCTGTGCCATAAGTATGCATTCATGCATGTACATACATACAAACATACATACAAATGTAAATATTATGCAATCAATCAACTATTTTCAACATTTCGATAATTATGATTTGTCTGTTTGATAAATCATTCAAATATAGTTCTGTGATTTATTTCCCTTTGGTTCCGCTTGGCCATCAACTGACTGCAGCCACTGTGGCCATGGCATTAAAGGCTTTAGTACGGGTATTAAGAACATTTTGGAAAAATATTCCAAATAAGTTTTTACAACTTTCGACGTTGGCTTAACGCAGAATTAAAAGTGGAAATTTGAGAGGGTGGCAGAAGTTGAGCGAGGGGAAGGGAGGGCTGAAAGTTAAAGTGTTGGTAGACGCTGTCAATTGCGTAATTATTATGTACATAGCCATACTTATATGGCTCGACTGGCTTTTGTTTATTTAAAGAATTTTCAAAGTACGCAAATTGCCAAACAAGCGTCTCGAGTTGGGCTTCAAAGGCAGCAGTAATAATAACAGCAACAGCAACAGCAACAACATCAGCAACAGCAACAATTTGCAATTATGTGGCTTGATTACGATGTTGTCAATTGCGTGTAGTTTGCACGCTCCGTTGGCGAGTCGTAAGTAAACAAAATGCCTTTAGCATAACCAGAGTCCGGCAGCAACAATAAAATTCAGGTAATAATTAAGTATACGTAATTGTAATACCGAAAAGGTCTGACTTCAAGGCAGCAACAACTACAGCAACAACAACAACTTGCAACACACTTCACATTCATATGCATTCACATTTGGGCCTACTCACTTATTCACAACATGCAAATGAATCCAGCTGCGAGGAAAATTACTATTAAATTTCAACCATTTCACATTACAGGAAGTGAAGTTGACACACGAATAACGAAATTACTATATAATATTATTAAGTTTATTCAAGAGTAAATAAGCTCAAGCAACAGCTGCTTCCCAAATCTTCCCAACAAATATTGCCTTTAAATTCGAGACAGAATTCAACAACTTATTATTAGAGTCATTTGAGTAATTACCCTGACATCATAATTTGCAATCATCAGACGTATTTATCTTGTGGCCAATAGACACTCAGCATATTCTGCTCGTAATTATGCCAATTTTGAACTTAAAGCGCAAATTTGTTGAAAATGCTGGCTTACATAAATATCTCTTTGGGCTTCTGAGATACTTTATCTTCTTGTTGAACGATTAGTGGGCAGATTTTAACTTGAACTGCCAAGCGAGTCATTAAATCGCATTAGAACGTTCTAGTCGAGAATGGACGACTACGAGCTACCCTTGAATTTCCAAAGATGAACTATTTTTGAGTACAGAATCAATTCAAGCAACAAATCATCATTGAAGTTTGAAATATTTGTTTAATATTTATTAAAATATAAATAATCACCTGAGAATATATAATTTGTGAATACAACTATTTATAATCATTTATTTGAAAAATATTCAGTAAAGAAATAAATCCTTTCCACTCAACTTCATCTCTTTGCTGGGAATTTTTACAATTGCAAAGTGAAATTTGCATTTGAAGTTGAAATTGAAGCTGAAGTTTCCCGAAGAGAAGAAGAACACATTAAGATGATTCATTGCGTCTATCAATAGCATTCAATGCGCTTCGATATACTCATTCATATTCCATTCGAATGCTCGCTCATCAGCATGCATTCAGCTTCGTCTCATCTCAAACAGAACTCGACTCGACTACAGTTTTGGCCAGTTTCTCTAGCTGCCGTTGATGTTGTTGCATTGCGCATACGCCGCGTGCGACGCACAGTTTGTTGCATTTCTTTTGCTGGCAGCACAACGCCTTGAGCTGTCTTTCTTACTTTTTTTTTGGGACTCGGATTGAGCTGTAGCCTCAACTGCTTTTCACTATTAACGTGCTCATTTTCACAATTTTCGGGGAAATGGGAAATTCTTCCTTTGCAACAGCTCACGGCGTCCGAGCACATACAAAAAAACTATATATATTAAAATTTATGATGACAAAACCCGTCGACAAAACTTTCAACGCCAGCTGCAAATCTTTGCCGGCAAAAAATGAGAGAAAAATGAGAAGAGGCGAAATAATAAAAATACTAAAAAGAAATACAAAATTCAAGTAAAAATATACATTTTTTATGCGATGAGTTTGCCGCCGAGTTTTGTGCACACACGCACACACACTCGCACACACACACTTTATCACATATGGATGCCATTGCAAAAGTTGTTGTTGTTGTTGTTGTTGCTTTGAGTGTTGTTGTTGTTGTTGTTGGTTGATGAGAGAGCGGTGTTTCGGCAGCTTTCAATATTCGCACAGCTTTGAGCTTACTTTTTCCATTTCCCAGTGTCATTTTTGAAAAATTGATTTATGACCAATAGTGCGAATACTCGTAGAAGGGGGGCATTGCTTTGTTTAGGGGGGCTAGGCTCGAGGGAAGGGGAAGAAAGATGTCCGAGTCCGAAGTCCCCAAACGGCGGCACAAAAACCTATCAACTGTCCGACTTTGTTGTTGTTTATGCAATGCGTGTCACTGTTTGTGTGTGTGTGTGTGTGTTTTTATATTTGTATGTGTGTTAGCCTGGCTTTTGGGGCTATTCTCCATTTCGATTCGCAGTCAAAGTTGCACAATAACGGAAATAGATCAGTTTTTAACTAGTTTCAAAAACTTAAAGCGAAAACTCTGACGCTTAAAGCAAAACATTTACTCAATTGTTGTGCCAATGTGTGCGTGAATTTTTGTGGGTGTGTGTGTGTGTGTGTGTGTGAGAAGAGTGTGTGTGTGTGTGTGTGTGTGTGTGTGTGTGTGTGTGTGTGTGTGTCTGGCACAAGGCAAAATGAGACGTCAATTAAAACGTATCAAGCGCACTCACAATAAAAACTGCATTAAAATGAGATGAACCTCAACATATCCTGTATACGGCTGTCTGTCTGCTTCCTTTCCTGCTCCTGGCTCAAGTGACAATGGAGGACAGTTTTTTTTAATTTTATATTTATATTTATTGGGATGTACCCATAAAATAGTCAATTAGAGCCATTTTTTTCTTACAAACTGTCCTCCATGCTCACTTTAACCGAAGCATTATTTGTATTTACTTATTTTTAGTTTACATTCAGCCGCATTCATTACTTTATTCATCATATTTAAACTAATTATCAGGGACTGAAACTGTTATGAGGAATACAAATAAAAATTACTTTTAATAATTACTTAAAGACTTTTATTTTATAAATCATACATCATCATACATTAATAATTAAAAATAAAAATTATAAATAATTATTAATATTGATTTTTATTATATAAATCAACAATTATGATACAATTTGATAAATTAGGTTATCATCTTCTTGATAACCAAATTTACATATGTTGAAAATTTGGAAAGTTTATCTTGAGTATTAACAAAGATATTCTAAAAAGACTTTTAAAAACACTCAAATTATAAAAGTCATTAAAGACTTATATGTTTTCGATTAAAAAATAAAAGTTTTTTGGGATTTTTATTTTTTCAATCTCAAATATAAGTTTATTGGCTGTTTGCAGAGATACTGTTTTTATAAACAATTTGATGTATTTTAAACAAAAATCGCATTACTCCTTATATGTGATTTATTGAGTTGAAATTTTGATCGATAACAGTTATTTTCAGTCCCTGCTAATTATATGATCCTCCATTGTCACCTTTTTTACCCTTTTTCCTATACATTTGCATTAATTGGTATTTATTAGATGTGTATACTTTTTAAATGATAGATAAAAACGGTATTTATTCAAATTGTCCTCCGTGGTCACTTTAATTACCGCTCTTTTGGCTCGTTTGACTCTTTTGGTTTCTGATTTCGTTGATTTATCACCTGCTCTGACTCGTTATACCCCCTTTACGACCACCGCATTGGGTATAATGGCAGCAGCAGCAAAGACCACAACATGCGCGGCTCAACAGCTACAGCAACAACAACAACAACCACAACAACGACAACAACAACCACAACAACAACTACACTCACAATACAAATACAAACAGAACAGAAAAAAGTACAACAAACGTTTACAAAAGCAATTGCTCATTTTTGCACATTTTCTGCAGCACGATGGAAATGTTTTTCCCTCTCATGAATAAAAGAGAATTTCGTTCGACTGTCCCCTCTCCTTTCTCCTTTCTTCTTCCTCTCCCTCTGCCCCTTCCACTCCTCTTTTCATTTTGTTGTTCGTCAGACAGACAGACAGACAGACAGTTATGGGGTTGCTTTTTGCAGTGTTGTACAATAATTAAGCGTTGACTTGTTCAATTACCAAAATGCAATTGCTTTTAACCACGCAACGTTTTCGGCTTTTGGCCAACACAGTTTGGCTCAGTTGCTGTTGTTGTTGCTGTTGCTGTTGGCCACCTTTAAGCGCATTTATGCTGCAATGTGTATTAACTGTTTGTAGTTTGTGGCTTGCTCATCAACAGCTGCTTCTTCTGCTCCTCCTCTTTCTTTTAGCCAATTTGCAACTTGGCTTTGTATCTTGGGGCACGTGTCAAAACTTTTGTTTTGACGCCTTTTATTAAAAGTGTCAGCACAACTTTTGGCCGCGTTGTAAGCCACATTCTATTAGTTTTAATCCTGGTCAGGACAACTATTTGTTTATTTTGTTTTTTTTTTGGCTCAAAGTTGTGGCTAAGTCGCTTCTTTTCGCATTTGGCATTTATTGCAGTTGGCCGGAATCTGCATTCATTTAGGCCACAAATTGAAATGCATACAGTCGAGTTGTTAGCCAACAGCTGTTGCATGCCACATCGATTTGGCATGTCGACTGAGAGAGAAAGGGAGACAGGGGAGAGGCAATCTCTGTAATGGTAATAGTTATTGTTATGCTTATGCATGAGCCAACGTGCCACATATCCTTGCCACGTACGTGTGCCCCTTCCCCATCCCCATCCTCCATTCCCCGTTGCAGTCAGCCGTCGATTAAGCCCGATCTGAGTTAAGGTTCGGGCCGAGTTCTCACTCAGCTCTCAGTTATGGGGCAAGCGGCGTGCGGCATGTGGCATGAGGAAAGCTTGTGCTTATTTATGCGCATAATTACTTGATGTTCAATTTACATATGCGGCCAATTGAAGCCAAAGTATTTAGCTTGATGTGTTGCAAGCAGACTTTAAACTTGCCACCTTTAAATTGGCAGCAACTGAGCAAAAAGCTGCTGAATTGCCTCATTATGTTGAATACAAAACGCACCAAATAAAAAACAAACTTGGCACTTAGCACAAAGGACTCACGTACCGCAGATGGGGTTGCCAGTTAACAGAGTGAGAGCAGTGATAAAGAGAGGGAGTGAGAGAGAGAGAGAGAGTGATGCAGTGGCACTGAAAATTTATGCAGCACAAAGCCGCGTGGCAAATGTGAGTAATCCAAACGACATAAGCAGGCATAAACAGTGCAACACACACAATAACAACACACACACACACACACACATAGCTTAACTTCAACTATCCGCTCTCCCTCTCTGTCCATTTCCCTATCTCGCTCCCTCATGCCACAGTGGGTGTAAATTTTGCTATACACCAAATGTGCCATAAAGCCAGCAGCCAGGATCAGGATGCGTCCTCCCCAAAGACTTCTACACTTGCACTCGCCTCTCTCTCTCTCTCTCTCTATCTTCCTTTCTCCCTCTCTTTATTGTTGTTGTTGTTGTTGTGGTTTGCTTTGGGGAGCTGCTTCTGTCCGCGTGCATGCGCCACTCTAATAAAATTTAATAAAAAACGTGTTGCCTTCGCATAATGCATCGACAAAGGACGATGGAATCGTGCAGAGTTGGATAAGGGGAGTCGAGAAAGGGAAGAGGGGAAGAGGGGAATAGTAGCTCTCGCTTTTTACTGCAAAAATGTGCGGCTACAAAATTTAGTTAAGCTCCAAATTGATTACTCCTCTTATTAATATTTATATATTTTCTTTTAGTTGACTTAAGATGGTCAATAACTTCAGCTTAAGTTAAGTTACTTAGCTCTGCAAAGTTCTTAAAAGATTGACAATAGAATACAAATAAATAGTAAATCTTGTGAATAGCGCAATAAATAATAAGTATCCATGTACTTGTAGCTTTAGGGTAAATAATTTCAATGAAACAAAAGATACATTGATTTCTTCTCATTGTATATTCTGATCTTAAAGTTTCGTTTCGAGACAGGCAAAATTTATTTCTAAACAATATTTGTTGGCTCCCAGTGTTCTAAAAAGTTAACAATAGCTAATCAAAGATTACTCAAACAATTTTTTTCCTTTTAATGTAAGTTTAGTTAATTTAAAAAACAAAAAACTAGCCTCATCACAAATTTTTTTTTTAGATGAAAGTCAAAAAAATATTATCAAGTTTCATTTTCTAAGCTAAACATTTCTCTGTGGTTAAAATTAAAAAAAAACTGAATTTTATCTTCGACCGTGACAGGACTCGAACCTGCAATCTTCGGATCCGAAGTCCGACGCCTTATCCATTAGGCCACACGGTCTGGTTGGATTCGCTGCGCGTTTATAACAAATATCAAGTTCATTTCAAGTACATAATGTATTGTGAATTGCATTATTGATGGATCATAATTACTCTAAAATGTCTCTAAAAATTAGGCAACTTATCCTTAGTTATCTCTCAATGCACATATTTCATTTATGTATTTAAAATATACTTCAATACTCCCCCGTAATTTCTCCCAGTGCAGGTCTCGCCTAGCTGCTAACCGCAGCTACAGTTTGAGCCGCGTTCCCAGCATATCAATATGACGTTGGCGTTGACTGTCAAGTGTCTAATACGATAACCCACTCACTCATGCGTCTATTTCTAGACTAATTTCGACAGGCGGTGCAAGTGGAGCAACTGCAGCCGAGCCACAGACAGAGACAGCGAGGCTGAGAGGGTGAGAGAGGGATAGACAATACTCAGTAACCACATTAGACATTAGTTGTCAAGAGCGACGCAACGTGTGAATGTTGCAATCGAAATCATCATCAGGCAAGCACCACAACACCACAAGAAACCACCGAGTCGAGGAGTCAACTGCCAACTGCCAACTGAGAGCTGACAACTGCCAATGCAGAGCCAGAGTCGGATCGATGGGCAAGTGTGTCTCCCGGCAGTCGACGTGCCCGAGTCCCGCACATCATCAATCTGTGCTGACAATTGCCTTGTCGCAACAAGATTTGCGCCACGCCCACAAAATATGGCAACAGTTGACAGCGAGTAATGAATATATTGCCACAACAACGGGGCCAACGGATGAGCCGACATTTTATTACCACATAAGCCGCAACACGGCGCACTCAGAAACGGATGAAGAGACAGGGACAGGAACAGAGACGGAAGCTGAGACAGAGACAGATAGAGAAGCAGAGCCAGAAGTTGAGGAGGAGGAGCAGGTGGAACAGGATTTGAAGGAAGCTGCTGTGCTGCACATCGAGTCGGTTTATAATCATTTGGATGCCCATGTGAATGCTGAAAATGTTATTGGCAGTTCGCTGACAGGTTGCAGCAACGAGGACTTTGCCACTTGCCAGCAGTTTTTGTTGCAGGAACTGGCGCAGACACTCGCCGAGTGCCAAGTGAAATACATAAGCCCAGAGTTTGTTGTTGATAACAACAGAAGCAGTGAGATCATAGCAACAGCCACATCAACAACAACAACAACAGCTGTAGCAACAGCAACAGCAGCAACAACAACAGAAACAAAAACAACTGCAACAACATCAACAACAAACGCCGAGTCGAAGTTACAACTCCAGCAACCAAATGAGGTGAGTGCTCCTTCACATATTACGTATACGCAAGCAGGGACAGTAAAAGCTTCACAGATATGAATTAACATATAATTATATCAGCAACTTTGCTCACTAACATATGTATGTATAATTAAATCTACATCTTTGATTTATTGTTTGATTACGTCAAGATTTTAGTAACAGCGAGAATCGTTTTAAATTTCAATCAACAGATCTAATTTAAAAAAGCTAAAAATATTAAAAAAAAAAAATTAAATGATTTTGACAAGCTCAATATTACGAAACTAAAAAAAAAATAAAATTAAAAATAAAAAAAAGAAATTTTTCATTCGACCGTGACAGGACTCGAACCTGCAATCTTCGGATCCGAAGTCCGACGCCTTATCCATTAGGCCACACGGTCTGGTTGTTATCGGTGCGCACTCATAACAAATATGTAGGCAGCGTATTAAATGTTATCAAGTAAATTTCTTATAGAATTATACATTTCATATAATTAAAGCTTAATCTGCGCGTTGTAAACATAAATTTTTCTCAGTGCCTGTGGCTGCTTAAGATCCGAAATCTGATTGATTTGATTTAAATTGAATTTAATTGAATAAAAGTATAGAATATATTATAAGTTTAATTATATTTGCAGCGTAAATACTGCATGTTACTGCAATTAATTCAATGCTTTGTAACTCATCGCATATCGAAATATTGTCAACTAAGAGTTAACAGTTGAAATTGAGCTTATACTACAGAGTATCTTATAGTCAACCCCTCTTTCACTCCCCGCAGTTCCTTGTACTCCACAAATTCCTTAATTTATCACATATCGATAACTTGACTGGCATTCGCACTTACGGTATAATCCAATACACTCCCTAAGCAAGCGCATCTAACAAACTCTACGCCAGGTGGCGCCAGTGCAAAAACCACCCTCATATCGACAGACACTTGTTTTCGGTGGTTGTGCGCATGTCCGCACCACAATCCACGGTCTGCCGAGCAATGCATACACTCGACCAAGTTCGAGAAGTTCTCAGCCAGAATTTTCAGCAAGCGCATTCAATTTTCCGTGTGCTGTCGTTTCACAAGTGGAAAAACTCAACCAATTGACTTGGAAAAACTAAGGAAAATTGCAAGAAAATTGCATAAAGATCAAGTGAAAAACATTGCATTGCATACTTTGAGGAGTTGCAACTGCAACGAGAGCCAGAAAATTGCGTCAGTGTTGAAGATTTTCAGCATGGAAAAACTTTTCAAGGACCTTCAAAAGTAAAGGAGCCGTGTGTGGGTGTACTCTCGTATCTGTGCATGTGTGTATCTGTGAGTCAGTGTAACTGTCAGTGTATGTGTATCTGTGTACCTGCCTCAAGTGCAATTATAAATGGCGTAATTTGTGCGGCGGCTGTGGAATGAAAATAGTGGCAAGTGAAACGCAATTGGAGGCACAACCAATTGATAGGAACGTGGCAAACGTGGCAAGTGGCGAGATCAGAGATAAGGAGGAGGAGGCTCGCCGGAAAAGCGAGTGCCTCAACAGCCAACGTGCAACATGGATGAATGCGACAACCTCGTCGTCGTCACATTAACCGCACACGAGGACAACGCGACCAACGAGCACGAGAACGACAACGACAACCAGGCTGAGATACAGATACATTT
Source organism: Drosophila suboccidentalis (assembly GCA_037043435.1). Classification (NCBI taxonomy): domain Eukaryota; kingdom Metazoa; phylum Arthropoda; class Insecta; order Diptera; family Drosophilidae; genus Drosophila; species Drosophila suboccidentalis. Next base: position 1,044,690 of record JBAMBK010002328.1, read on the forward strand.
GCAGCACAAAGAAAACGCCATCGAGATCGATGACAACGCAACATTAGAGCAAGAAGAAGAAGAACATCAACAACAACAAGAAAGAGATACAACAGTCGACGAGGACGCAGCAGTTGACGCGGAAGTCGAGGCAGTCATAATGGTATTTTAAATGATAAAAGATACAAATGTATCTATGGGTTACTTATTGTGTAGTTCTGAGCTTTTGAGATTTACATAGTAGTTGATTAGATATTCATACAAAACTGACATACACACACACACACACACACACCCACATCCCCCTTTTAGCCCATTGTTATTGTCTCTGTGTGTGTATCTTTTCCATTGTATCTTGCGCTTAACTGTTGACCCGTTTTTATTCTTTTGCTTGCACTTACAACTTAATCGCTTGTCTAACCTGATTCTTTCTTTCTCCTCCATTCTAGGGACAAACGGAGAGCAAGAAGCACGGCGGCAAGTGCCATCGTCGCAATAATGGCAACAATGGCAACCATTCAGGCCACCAGCTGGAGTCCAAGGAGGACCAGCAACAACAACAACAGCAGCAGCAACTGCACACCAAAGGCACCGCCATGTCCTTTGGCTTCCGCAAGAAGCTCAATGGTACGCCCAAGAAGTTCAAGAAACTGCTCGAGGGAGGTGCGACCCATAGCACATCCCAGACAGATACAAAGGACGACAATGGCAATGCAACAACAACAACAGCAACAACAAACACAATGACAACAACAACGGCAGCAGGTGAGCAACGAGTTCCCGTTTTCTAGTTCTAGTTATGGCTTTTTAATTTGCGCCAATTTGATGTGCTATCTAATAACGAGCAAACACGACTCTCCTGCTCCCTGCACTCTCTCCTTTTTATACCCTTTAGCGGGAGTATATTGAGTTTGTGTCAAAGCTGCAAGCCATAGAGAAAAGTTTTAAGTTCGGTTCGAGAACTGGTTTATATATTCTAATATTACGATTTAAATATGACTTATTGCATTATGATTTTAATTTAAGATCTTACATATCTGCGCGATATTCGAAATGTATGTAATTACTTGTTTTTGTATCGAAACTTTTATTTAATTGAATTGAATATGTGTACATATATTCTGGATCAGACAAATTTATATAGCCCTGGTATTCTGTCTATATTTACGAACAGATCTCAGAGTTAAGATGGGCTTAAGACAGCAAATTTGGCATGCAGATTCCTTAGATGTACAGACAGTTCCAGTTTATTTGAAACTTTGGAATCCAAATCCAATTTCAAAAACTTTTTTCAGACTTTGATTTGTTTACCTTGAAAATTTGATCACGATCGCAATAAAGACTTGAAAGGTATTCAAGAAACAAATATAAACGATAGCAGAGGTCATAAAGTACTTGTAATATTTATATTTTTATATAGTTGAGAGCAGTGTTAGGGTATCTAGAGTAACTCGCAGTCGAGCACTGCCGATTAACGCTACTTTTTACTTGTTCTTTCTTTCTGCTGTAGCTACCCCAGTGCAGTTTGAGAAAGTGGGTGTTGCCGTTGCCCAAAAGACGGCAAATCGCACAGGTGCGGCTAACAAGCGTTTTGGCTATCGCGGCAATGTGCCACGCCCCGCATCCGCCTCTCTAACCACGTCAAGCGAGGACGCTGTGGAAATGGCAGCCAATGCTCAGAATAACAACAGTGGCAACAACAACAACGGCAACAACAACAACAATGGCAATGGCAATGTGCTGGTGAGCAATCGTAAGTAGCGTGAATCAAGTGAATCGACATCTTCCCCCTGCCACATCTTAATTCCGCCTCATCTCCTGCTCCTCCTTTCCTCTGGTTGCTCCTCTGTGCACAGTGAAGCGTCGTTCCAAGAGCGCACACGCAGGTCGCAGCGTCGATGGGGAGCCGAAAATAGCACAGCCCAAGACGCTGACGTTCAATCTGAACCAGAACACGACCATTGAGTATCAGCGTCGTCAGTTCTTCGGCGAGTTTGCGGACGAGGCGAGTGCCACGGCAGCTGCCACGTCACGGCAACAGCGCTACAACAACAACAACAACTACAACTACAACAATCTGGCCAACATGCATGCGAATGTCATGTGAGTAGCATCAATTTTAAATTAGACTCTCCTCCTCTAATCCTCTCCAATTCCTTGCCTCCCACACAGCGTTCGTCCCACGCCACGTGCTGCACCCGCCAGCTTTGCCAAGTTCACGCTGCAGACGGTCAGCCTGCCACGGCCCGAGTATCCGGTGGCCATCAGTCTGACTGCCACAACGCCCACGACGCCCAGCAGCAGCAGCGTCCAGTCGCCGCTGCCGACACACGGCACAGGCGCCCGGGCCAAGGATGTGGCCACCACGTCAAGGCAACATCCGTTGACCTCCATCCACGTGCAGCCGACCCGGCAGCTGGACCAGAAGAGCGTCAAGCAGCTGACCAACAACACGACGCGTCGCGGCTTCTCCGGCAGTCGGGAGATTAGCGCCGACTCCGGCATTGCCAGCATGGAAATGGCTCTGGACTCGGGCAGCAGCTCGGGGGGCAGTGATCGCTCCAAGCGGAGTCGCAGTCGGCCCAGGAATCTGCAGATGGTCATGAGTGGACGACATACGTTCGAGGTGCGCGACGTGGACGATCCGCCGTCGAGCGAGTCCAGCTCCTATGTGGAGACCTTGGCGCTGCCCAAGTTGCCCACGGACAACAGTCAGACGACTCCGTTGCCCCTGGTCGGTTTGGTGCGATCCAACACGGTGCTCAGCCGGGAGAACTACGAGCGACGACAGATTGCGGCTGGACAGGATCAGGCAGCGAACTCAATGCAAACACCAGAGACACCACCAAAGCCCAAAGCCAATGGATCCGATGACAGCGAGAGCGTCGACGAGGAGAAACTATACCTGGATTCCTCCACCTCCGAGAAGAGTGCCAAACAACAGAGCAACAGTCTCTCCTCCTCCATGTCCTGGCGCTGCCAGGCGGGCGAGTCCTTGGCCGCCAGAGATTGCAGCAGCATGAGCATCACCAGCACCAGCACCAACACCGACACCCAAGCCCAGCCAGCCAAAGCCAATGCGAAGGAGGAGGACATGTCCTTCTCGCTGGATGACATCAGTCTCAACAATACGGACATGGACATGCCCTTCAGCACCATTTGTAAGTGGACATTATTTCTGAGTAATCCTTTCGGATACTTTCTTAAAGTATCTCCATCCTGTATATGTTTCGTTAGAGATCATATTTGTTAGTATATTTTCTATAGGATCCTTTCTCATGATCTTATCTTAGATTTTTGTGTACTTACTAGACAGTAAGATAGCTCTAACCCATTTAGAACTCACAGAGTGCAAGGAAACTTTTACCAACTTATTGTTCTAAGAGATCTTACATTAAACATTCCTTATGGCATCACCTTATGGATGCCTCTCTTAGATCCTTCTTTAGGAATTCCCGCTTATCAGATATCGACCTTCTTTATGTTCTCATACCATCGAATATGGTCTTACTTTATGATTCTATCCCAAGAGATTCCATCTCAGGACTTTATCATTAATTACTCTCAATCCTTCTCTATCCACAGCTTCTCTAACAGAACCGGCAGCCAAGCCCAGCTTCCTAGCTGGCCAGGATCACTTGCTCAACATGCACACTGTGGACAATCGGGAGGTGGTGGCAACTGTCCGTCTGCCCAGTGAGCGTCCACGCAGCTTCAACAATGCGCTCAACGAGTCCAAGTTCGCGGAACTGGCGCTGGCCAACAGCAGCTGCCTGTTGCTGGATGACGAGACCTCGCCGACCGATAGCCTGGTCAGCAGCACCGAGGAGTCCGAGGAGGCGGGTGGCAAGCTCAAGAAACACAAGCTCAATGCGGAGTTGCAGCAGAAGGACATCGAGGTGGACATCGATGATATATCGCCAGTGCTGGAGCTGGAACTCGATCCGGGCAGTCGCAGTCCCAACTCACCGGGCACGCCCACACACGCCTCCCACTCACTGTCCCTGGGCTCGGACTGTGGCAATCTGATCGACGACGAGATCGCCGATCAGCCGGCCTTGCTGTGCAATTCGGAGGCACAGGAATTGGCCACCGATACGCCCACTCTGATGGAAACACACACCCACACCCAGACGGGATCTCTGCGATCGCTCAAGAGTCAGTCCAAGGCACGCACCGCACTCCAACAGGCCATCGAACTGAGCCTAAGGACTCCAGCCGCGGTCCGACGAGCTGTGCTGGAGAGCGCCGAGTCCTTGGACACTTTGTCGCCCTGCGAGTCCATCTGCTCCGACGACCTGATGATGGACTTTGACATGAACAGCAGCGTGGACTCCATCGATCGCACCATGTCGATGCGCAGTCGCAGCGGCTCCGATCTCCACAAGCTGGGCACTGAGATCGACCCGGAGCAGGCCGAGACCGAGGCGGAGCTGCTCTCCCAGCTGGAGTGCAAGGGCAGCGATGTCATGAAGGAGCTCAATAGTTTGCTCCGCGTCCGCATGCAACGCACCACATCCAGTCCCAGGGAGCGCATCAGGTGAGTCCATGCCACACCTTGACCAATCACACTGACCCCACCCAATTCCAATTCCATTTCCATTTCCATATCCATCTACATTTCCATTACCAAAACTAATTGAATTGGCCAACGGGCGCGTTGCCAAAACAACCAAAATGCAGTGCGCTTTGCTTTTGCCCTGCCTTTACTTTTTCCATCTCTTTCCCTTCTCTTCCTTTCTTTTTCTTTTCTTTCCTTTCCTTTGATTTGATTTGACTTTATTAACCCGCCTGGCACTTGGCCAGCTTTTGCAGTTGCCATCTCTCATCCAGTCAGTGTCTCAGTCTTTGCACCACTCCCAGCACCACTTGAAAGTGGTACAACTTCAACCTAATCAATCAGCTATGGACCTCTCCCTTCCCATCTTTCTCTCTCTCTCTCTATTTCTCCCTCCAACTTGCCTTCAATTTAACACTAGAAAGCCTTTGAAATTCACCTCATATCTTAAGTACCAAAAACTTTTAAAAGTTTTTGCTTTTTTCAAATGCTTTGAAGCATAAAAAACAACTATTCTTAGAAAAAAAAGTGGACAGAACAACTTCAGATTATCGTGAATTAATTAAAGTGCTAAGGAAACTCAATTTATTTTAATCAGAATACTTTCTGAAGTATCTTTTTTTTATGCATTACTACTCCATATTTTAATAGACAATTTCAGATCTAATCTCAATCTCTCTCCAATATCAATATTCAATAGTAAAAGCAATGAAATTTCTTAAATTCTGATGGTAAAACTTAAGTATTTAGCAAATCAGTTTCAAAGTTCATTGGCTGAGCTTTTAAGATGCTATTCAAGATAAATCATGAAATTTAAAAGCTCTTTGAATATCCAAGTCTGTCTTTCTTTCTGTGTTATTTGTAAGATTCTATTATACAAGTTTTCTGTAAATCTATTAATTCATATTTAAAGCTTTTTATATATATTCTTGCCTTGCGTTGACATTTCTAGTGTTAACTTGCGCAATTCGATGCGATTTTGTTAACTCTCAGATTGAAAACTGGATTGAAAATTGAAATTAGCACAAATTTAGACGGAAAGCATTGGGGCAGGTTGAAATTAGCTAGAGCTGTTGTGGCCTAAAGGTCGTCCCATTTGATGTTGGTAACAACAACCAAAAATTCCCATTGCCATTCCCGTTGCCAATTGCAATGGCTCTCAATTGCAATGTTTAAGCGCCTGCTACCACGAATTGTAGTTGTACAAGGAATGGTTGGCAATAATAGAGGGGAGGGGAGGGGAAAAGCAAGAGGCAACGGCACTTGGCATTTGGCTGGTCGGGACGAGGTCTGGCCTGGCCAAATCGTGGTCGTAGTTAAGATAACATTTTGACTTTGCACTGAGACTTGATGGCGAGTGCCGCATTCTTTTGTCATGGCAACGACAGCAACGACAACAACAACAGCAGCAACAACAACCGGCAACTGCACGACAGCGCCAACGACAACAACAACAAAAAGCCGTTTCTTGTTCCAGCCAAAGTTTTGTTGTGGCTTTGGCTTTGCCTTTGCCTGTCGCATTTTTATTGCATTTACCAAAGGAAAAATCAATTGTCTGCTAGTATGTGAACCTGTTCCGACTTGTTGTCGTTGTCTGGAAAAGCAGCGACAACAACAACAACAACAAAAATAACTGCAAAATGCCGCTGGCCTCGAGGGGATTCAGCTAAAATCGTGGATACGCATGCGCCAGGGGATTGCCTTTCATTATGTATTGGTGAATGTCCCCATGCGCCAGGGGATTGCCTTTCATTATGTATTGGTGAATGTCCCCATAAATTGTGCACTCAGCAAATGGCCAAGAAAAGTCCAAAAAAAAACCAAATCCAAACAGTCCAAACGGTTTAAACGGTCCACGTTCCACGGTCAAAATGCCAAGCAGCTGCGGACAATGTTTAAATCTTTGAATCGTTTGGAAAACCATAATTCATATGCAAAACCATAAGCAGGCCCACACTTGTGAACTAACCTTGGGCCACAACCATTTATCCATCCATCCATTTAGCCATTCAGCCATTTAGCCATTCAGCCAAGTGGCATGAGTCATCACAGCGTATCGCGTACTTGCCGGCTACAAAAAGTGCTGAGTAAGTTGTTGCCAATCGACAATTGTCAGTTGTCAACTGAGGCAGCTGCCAAGTGCAACGATCTTCATCTTGGCTTTCATGTTGTGGCCATAACTACAACATTTCCATTACCATTCCCATTCCCATGCACACTCCTTATCGCTTAGATGGAAGAAAGCTTTCTTTTCTAACGGCAATGCCACACACAAAGCTCTAATACAACAACAACAACAACAAGCACAACAATAACAACAACAACAATCATTACAAACTCCAGTACAAAGCATTCTTGACGTTGTTTGTTGTTGTCGATGGAAACATGTTGGAATTGAAACATTGTTAGCACTTGGTATGCGCACAGTGACACAAAAGCTATTGAAAACCATTGAAGAAATTCGTAAAGCAATTAAAATAAATTAATTTAAATACATTTTTGATAGCTCTGATTATAAAAGCGACTTTGCAAATGAATTCAATTAATCAATAAAGATAAACAATTTGAATTTAAATTATTTAAAGCCAACTAATTTTTTTATTTACTTTGGAAGTGCTTGAAAAAAATTAAAGTAATTTTCATAAATACAGCTGAACTTTAATAACACGAACTTCTATAACTCGAATTTCTCTCTGACTCAAGCTAAATAAGTGGCAGTAATATTAATAACCTTAAGAAAAAGAACTCTATAAGTCGAATACCTCCATAACTCGAACCTTTTCTTTGGATAATGGTGATTCGAGCTAGGGAAGTTCGACTGTATTAATTAAAAAAATTATAATGAAGAATATAGTAAAATAAAATTTCTTTTTTATTCATTTCTTTTTCATAAATGCTTTATTTTGAGTAATTAAAGTTTTAAAATATCTAAAGGTGTCTCTTTAAATATTAATATTTTAGAAAACTTCGCCAGAACACTAATTAAATAAATGTAATATATTCCCACTCAATAAATTCCTACGCAATATTGAAAGAGAATATAAACTGAAGCTTTTCACACAGTTAACGCTTTTCATACCTTAAAGCCCTCGTTGGCCCACTGTGCCGTTCCATTGCCACTTTGTGGCAGCCTTGAGGCTCGCTACCAACTCCAACTTCCAACTTCAGTATTAAACAAGATCTCAAAGCGTTCGGTTCGATTCGATTCGAGTTGCGTCGGTTGCGTGGGTAACTTCATAAACAAATGCTTACACTCGGAGCATCGGATTCAAGAATATTGTAGTCCCAAAGTATTATTGTGTTGTTGTTGTTGTGGTTAAGCTGCGTGGGAGTTGCCTAACCCCAAAGAGTGGCCAAGTTAATTGCCATTTGGGTTAATAGACAAAACTCAAAAATTATAATAATAATAATAAACAAGAAAAAGCCAGTGACCGAATAGACCGCCCTCGTCTGCCACCAGCAGATACGTCGATACGCACTGTTGCCTTTTTCATGCCACAGATACAACACCGACACCGACAACAACAACAACCACGTTAACAACAACAACAACAACATCGTTAAAGACGCGCCACAGGCACAAGTGTCAATGCTTTTTGTGTGAATTTTGTGCAGAAACCAAAAAAAAAAACAAAAAACAATAATAGTAAAACTAAATAAATAACAAAACAGCGGCAGGCAACTGGTTTGATCAAATGTGAGTAACAAAAATGTGTGGAAACAAATACAAAATAAAAAAAAAGAAACGAATACTAACGAAACAAAAAATGATAATGATAATGATGAACAGAAAACCACAACCAAAACCACGAGTAGGGTTTGGAGGGAAGAGGCATAGAATGGAATGGGCTGGAATGGGAAGGTATCGCTGGCAAAGTGGGTGCTGATTTCCGTTCGGACCACAAAACCAAAACCCTTTGGCCACTTGCGTCATTTGATATGCTGGCCACAAAGCGCGCGGATCGGCTCGGAAAAACAATAGGAAAACTAAACTGGAAATCCGAAACGAAAAAGTGTGTCACATGCAAATTGCATTTGGAATAAATCGCTGGAATTTGATGCCCATAAACGTAACAATTACGACCAAAAAGAAAAATACTACAACAAGAAAGATTGGGAATCTTCAGTTTGACGAAGACTTAATACTCTATCGGTTTCAGCTACTGAGTTTAAATATTTTAACTTATCTGAAAAAATTAAAAATTTGGAATTTTTATGGTTTAAAAGCGGAACATTTCAAATGATTGGAGATATTATAGAGAATATGTAGAACACACTTTAGTTTCAACAGGTTCATTTTGAACGACATATTCCCAAAGTTATAAATTCCCTGAAAAATAAAAACTTTATAACTAGAAAGAGAATAGATTTAAAAGAATTGGGTTGTTTTTGTTTATAGTGAAGTTAAATAAATAATAAATGATAAATAAATTTTTATTTGAGAAATATTTTTAAAATTTTACTTTTATATTTATACATTCTAAGCCAAAATATCATTCAGTTAGTTTAATGAGATCTTCATTAAAGCATTTTACAATTTATTTAAACAAACAAATATATACTACTGTGGGCAAAAAGTACCGGGAATTTTAAATTTAAAAAATGTTGGGATTCCAATTGGAAAAAATGTTTGTACTTTTAGGTTGGCACTACTATCATTAACATCTGTGCAAAATTATGCGTTAAAATATTCATTAGTGAATAAGTTACGATTAGTTTTGTACGACGCCAAATGTGCATTTGGCGATTTTGATTGAATCTCCTCAATCGACCCGAAGCGATGTCCTCGGAGAGGTCTTTTGAGCTTAGAAAATAGCCAGAAGTCACACAAAGATAAATCAGGCGAAAAAAGTAGCTGCGGGACAATTTTGGTCGAGTTAGAACACATAGAACAGGGGCAGTATGAGAGGGCGCATTATCATGTTGCAAGAACCATGAGTTGTCAGCCCATAGTTCTGGCCTCTTTTTACGCATAGCTTCGCGCAAACGACGCATATCGCTCAAAAAATATTCCTTGTTAACAGTTTGGTCGGTCGGAAGGAATTCATAATGAACTACAACACGATAATCCAAAAAAACTGTCAACATGACCTTGATTTTTGAGCGAATTTGACGCGATTTTTTCGGTCTCGGCCCACCTTTTGCCGATATTCGCTCGATTGATCGGTAGTTTCCATGTCGTAAGCGTAGATCCAAGTCTCATCGCCCGTAATAATGCGTTTTATAATATCCTGATAGTCAGAAAACATTGTTTCACACACTTCCACGCGGAGCTTTTTTCGATGAAATTGACCGTTTTTTGGCACAAAAATCGCCAAATGCATATTTGGCGTCGTACAAAACTAATCGTAACTTAAACACTAATGAATATTTTAACGTATAATTTTGCACAGATGTTAACGATAGTAGTGCCAACCTAAAAGTACAAACATTTTTTCCGATTGGAATCCCAAAATTTTTTAAATTTAAAATTCCCGGTACTTTTTGCCCACAGTAGTACGTTACAGTCTATCTAACCTCTAAGTTATGATGTTGCACAGCTGGTTACAAAAGTATATTCCCTACCGAAAGGGTATACGAATAAATCAAAAAGAATAATCAGCTGCAAGTGCTGACCCCAAGAAAACTGAGCTCCATTCCATTTTAGTTTCTGTTTTTTGTATGACGGCGACTGTTGACGCTTCAAGTTCAGTTGCTGTTGCCTTTTGTGGCACGTTGACGTGCCACTGCAGTTGTTTTCTAAGTACTTGCAGATTGCCGTCAGTTTGAAATCTACAGTCTTGCAGTCTCCATTGTAGACATGCATAATTCAACAGAATGTGCGACCGGTGACCACAAAATACCATCGAGTGCAAATACAGATACAGATACAACGTGTGTAGCTACCAATCTACCTACCTTAACTTACTACCTGTCTGTCTGTCTCTCAGTCTCTTTGTCTGTCTGTCTTCCGTCTCTTCCTCTGTCTACCTGGCAGCCATCGTTGATCATCATCATCAGCAGCAGCAGCTTCAGCTTCAACTTCAACGGCGCAGACAAAAAAAAACTTGCCACAAGATACTTCTCTCGTTCAAGATACAAGATACACACCGGATTCAGATTCTTAGCAGATTTGTCTGTGTCTGTGTCTGTGTTGTGAGAGAATGTTGTGTGTACTTTTCTTATGGTTATTAACATGTTGCCGGTTGCCAAGCTGCAAGTTGCCAGGTCTCTAATGAAGCGCCCTTTGCTACGTTTGTTGCCCTCGCTTATCTGGGACAGGGGAGGGGCAGGGGAAGGGGCAGGGGCAACTGCACTTCCGTGCCTATGACAAATGACATTTCACCGTACAAATTGATAAGTGCCGTTAGGTCCGTAGATGTTGCAACGCCTCTGCCGCTGCCTCTGCCTCGACTAATGTGATGTGTTGTGATTGCGACTCTGATTGCTTGTCATCGCTGGCAGTTGGTAGTTGGCAGTTGGCAGTTGCCACTGAGGCGACACTTGCCGTTGGCATTGGCCCGTGTGCGGAGTTACAAATTTGCTGCAGTTAAATTCCCATATCTCTCCTATATATATGTTTACAGTTACAGCAACTATTTAGAGTTAAGCGAGTCGCCGTTGTGGCAATTTCAACTCCATTAGCTTGCAACTGTTGCAATGACGAACGTTTTGTCGGCCACACACACACATACATATATACACATACACATACATATATAAAAGTATCTTATTTTGTATGAAATTTCCGGTGCAGTTGTGCAAAGTGCTTGGCATTGTTTTGGCTTCGTCCAACTCTTTCACAGTTGATTTCTGCATACTCAACCTCCAGATAAAGCACAGAGTATACAATACAATACAAATACTCGTACGATCCATCAACTCTCTGGGAAATTATGAATACTTTTTGTTTAGTTTGCCAAATTTGCATACGAAACCGCAACGCTGTGTGTAAACTGAAAGTGTTTCTTTCTGAAATATGTTAAATATACACTTCAGTCCAGCAGCAACACTATTTCATATAATTAGAGAAGCTGAAGGGAACAGAGGAAAAGGGAGGGAGTAATTCAGATAGTACGTGATTACTTATGATAACAACGTCTTGAAATAAAACATTTGAAATTTAGAGATCGTATGCAAGTAGTTTTAATGTGGAATAATGTACAATATTAGAGGAATAGAAAAACAGATAGCAACGGTTTATGGCAATGCTATCATAGTATCTCATTAGAGTAGTCAAATAGTATCTCAGTATTGTTAATGAGCAGAAAGTTGAGAAATGAGTGAAATAAAATAGTTTAAGTAGTTCGAGTTAAATAGTATCCTCTTACACAAATTTTAATCTTATTTTGCTTGAAAAGAAAGAGAAAAAAGAATAAGAAAGAAGAATTTTTAAATATAAAATACACTATTATAAAAATGTGACCAACTTCAAACTTTTATAACTTTGCCAAAACTCATCCGATTTCCAAGCGGAATGTCATTTTGATATATTCTTATCTCTAAATTTTTTTATTAATTAGGTTCTTCTTCTCCCCTAACGCTAAAATTATTATTTTCCAAATGGTGTTGGAAACTTGATCTCATTGAACAGAACATGCAATTATTCTAAACGATCTTTACAGAAATATTATAATATGCTTTGCATACTTGATAGACCACTTAGAAACCCGATAACTCTGCTCTGATTCCATTCCCCAATTACTCCTTTATAAGTCTGTTACTTAAATACATTAAGAAATAAAGCAAACCAGAATTATAATTAAAAGAATTAAAAATTCTTATTAAAAACATAGTCATCATCAAACCGAAAGTATGCTTATAATAATGTTAATTTCAAACATTTTATGCTTTGTATTCGTTTTGAAAATCTTTGGATTTAATAGGTAGTATTATTCGCTAAGCCGAAACTCGAAGTTGTTCCAGTTTTCTTGGGCAATTACGTAGCACTTTTGCTTTTGTTTATTATTTCAGTAATCCATTATGTTGCTTTGTTTTTGAAGCACAAGTAATTAAGTTTCAGTTAGCTTGTGCTGTGTGAAAGTCAAATAAAATGCAAACAATTTGTTTTTAAATTTTGTTTTAGCCTTTTGTTTTATTTTTCTTTTGTATTTGTGGCGTGCCAATTGGCCATAAGACGCAAAGTTATTTAGTTAGGATGCGACCTGGAACCGCAACATTCCGTTAAAGTGTTAAAGTATAACTTTAACCTTTCGGAATGTGGTTCAAGTTGTTGTTGTTGTTGTTCAGATTGTTGTTGTCGTTGTTGCTGCTGTTGTTGGTTACTCATTGCGTATTTATTCGATATTTGTTGGGCATTTTGAATGGTTTTGTATAAATTATGCCACTAACAGCGCGCATGTGTAAGACTTGTAATCTTCCCTCCCGCTTCCGCTCCCGCTGCCTTCTCCTCATGCCCTCCCACTCTAACAGCGACTGCAACACGCAACAGTTGACTTTCACCAGCAACAACAACAACAACAACAACAGCAACACAAACAACACATGTATTTCCAGCGTGTTGTGGATTTATTTCCACCACGTAACTGACTTTAACCACCGCACCACCGAGTGATGGTGGTGCAGCTTCCCAGCATGTTGGCGGCGCAATTAATTGCCCATTGACAGGTGCCCCTCTCACCCCTATTCCCTCTTGACAGAGGCGGGGAGCCAAGGGGGACCCTAATCAATGGATGCCATTTCACTTTCATTGCGGCCAGGTTTAATTAAAGCGCTAAATAATTGAAAGAGAGCAAAGCTCTACAGACTCTCCACACCCCTCTCCCTCTCTCTCTGTCTCTCGTTTGTGGCAAGTCTCCACTCAGCTGTTGTGGCACTGCGCATGTCCCGATTGTGTCATCGTCATCGTCCTGCAAACAAAAACCAATCAACAAAATTCAGTTTCGCTGCGAATTCTAGTGGCAACAACATGTCCACAAATGCTGCTCCTGCTGTGGCAGACAGATCCACATCCTCGCCCAGTGGCGTGCGTCGTGTACGCACCGATCTGAAGACCTCTGAGAACAGATTCCTCGCGGGGCAGCTGCCACAGCCGCCGCAGCGCAGTCAACGCAACAGCTCCGCGCCCATCGGCGTCAAGCAGCTGAACAACTGCCCCCAAAACGCGCACGCCCATCATCATCATCATCATTTCCACTTTTGGCCAAGCAGCGCACCGTCAGCGAATGCCACATATCTTAGGTTGCAGCCAGGTTGCAAGTGACAACTACAAATACTCATACTCCCCCTCTCTCTCTCTCTCTCTCTTTCTGTGTCTCTCTCTTGACAGCGCCAAGCTGCCCGCACGTGCCACACGGCTGTTGAACCGCTCCCGGCTGCAGGATCAGCAGCAGCTGCAACAGCTCACGGGCAACGACTCGGACAACAGTCTGCGCTCCACACACAGCGGCGCCTCCGGACGTAAGCGCAGCACAGCTGCCTCACGTGCCTCCACCGCCTCCTCGACCTCCAGTCTGCAGCGTCGCCAGCAGCAGCAGCAGCCGCATCTTCAGTTGTCTGCCACGGCATCGGGATCGGGCTCGGGATCGAGACGTGCCACAGGCCAACGCGGTAGCAACGCGGAGCTGCACAGCTCATCGGACGATCTGATGTTGTATGACAAATCCTTCAGGAATGCCATGATCCAGGATGTGCTGCAGTTCAAGAAGCAGCTGCTGCGACTCCGCCGCATCCTTCAGGAGGTAAGTCCGCAACATAGTTTATTCTCTCTTTTACTTACTTTTCTTATGCACATGCCACACATGCCTCATGCCTCATGCCTCATGCCACATACGACACACACTATCATCTCAAACTCACACTTGCACCGTCACACAGGAAGCTGATTTTGATTTGAAGCGGGTAGGTTTTCATTTTCATTTCCCCTTTTTTTAAATTTAGGTTCAATTTAGCCACCTCATAGACGTTAAAAATAAATTAATCTAAATAAATTTATATTTATTTTTAACCTTGTTGTCGATACATTTATTTCAACTTCATAAAAATACATTTTCTTAAGCTACATATTTTAAAAACTACGTTTCTTTTTTTTAATAATTTCCTACGGCTCGAATAAATTAAAATAAATAAGAAAAAAATTGGCAAAAAAAATATATATATTTTTATTTTTATAAAGTTTAATACACAATAAAAAAATCTAACCATAATCCAAAATTAAAACTCACATTGTAACAACTTCTCAAACATTTTCTTTTAATTTCCCTTTTAGACGGAGACACTGAATCCCTTCGAGAATGACAATGTGCAACTGTTTGCGGCATGTGGATTGGATAGCAAGCAGCTGAATGACATCGACTTGGCCAGTCTGACATCATCCACAACGGAGGATCCATTGCAGGAATTATCGGATCTACGTAGACAGGTGGTTTACCTTCAGGTATTTGCACGTTCTTTGCATTTCGTTTGCTCGATCGATTAGATTCACAACTCAGTCTGAGAGTACTCACTTTCGCTTATCTCTTATCAAATACTCGTACGATGCAGTCACATTAAAAACAGGAAACAGTTTTTACAGTTTTATCTACCTTATCAATAATATTACAATATATTACTATAACTATTGCTGTTGTTGTTTTCATACTCAATACTTGGCATGTAACATACAAATGCAAACAACATACTATATATACAAAAATAACATATACTTTTGCTTATTATATACTCAAAATATACATATATCTTTGATCTATTGCTATAGTTTTTTTTTGTTGATCTGCGATACAAGCACCATGACAAATCTATAAATATAACCAGTCACATTAGAAAAATACACAATTCAAAACTTTAGTTGTTTGTTTGTAATTCATGCTTTAAATTCCGTAATACAAACTATAGATTATTCTGGGATAAGTTAAATAAAAAGTTAAGATGGAATTAAAATTTGAACACTAATTGAATTCAGAATAGGTTATTCTTAACTGAAAATGGACTAAAATATAAGTTAACCTCATTTTAAAGTTTAAGTTGAAGTAATAATGTTAAAATGAAAAAGGATAGATATTAAATTTTTGACATTTTTCTTTTAGTTCAAGTAGAGGAAGTGAAATTTAATTACTATAAAATTGAATATTCAATAATTATTTATTATGACAAAATCTAGCGTAAAAACGTAAAATCCATAGGAATATGGTGATTTTTTCTATGTCTTCACGGAATTTAAAGCATGCTTGTGATTGATGTTGATTGATGAATTGCATAAACATAAACGTACTCGTATTTCTGCAAGTTTTTTTCCTATATTCGTCTAAAATTTGAACACTCTCTGGCTTAGTTCGTAAATATGAATATTCAATATAGTTTTGCTGTGAGAAAGATAGATAAAGAGAAAGAGAGAGAGACTGATAACTAACTGTGGTCACACTGTCTGTGTACGAAACTAGGGCCAAGTGGATGATCGTGATCGCACAATACGCCTGCAGCGAGATCTCATCGAGCAACTGGAGGCGGAGAAGCGACAGGCGAGTGGCGATGTGGCAAACAAGGAGTGCATTAGCATGGCCACACAAACCGAGCGGGTAAGTGTGACCAGACTAATTAAATACATGCATACTTAAGTGTATCTCTATGTGTTTGTGTGTGATTGTGCACAATGATTGACTAACCGAAAGCTATCAACAATTCCAATTCCACTTTCACAGACACGACCACTTGCCATTGGTGCGGAGGGTTTGTCCAGGTAGGCAAACATTCAATTCCATTCGACATACTATATATTTTATTTTTATTTATTTCTATTTTTATTTTTTTATATTTCTATTTTTTATTGTTATTTTCGTTTTGTTGCTGCCACATGCAACAAAATGGTATACAAAACTCCGCTTGTGGCAAACGCTCGTTGAATTGCAGTTGAAATTCAGCTGTCAGCTGGCTTCATGCACCGTTGGCTTTTTCGGCTTGCAACTGCAACTGCAACTGCGACTGCGGCTGTGGCTGTGGCATGCAAATCAGTTGGCCACTTGACGTTAATGGTTGCAAATTGTAATGCAACGGCAGCCTAATTGGGGCAAAAAGCATTCAACAAGTAGCTGCCACAAGCGATGTTGATGTTGATGTGGATGTTGCATTGTGCTCATTGCCTAACTGTTCGTATCTTTAACATTTAATTAACCACTTTACCACTTCACCCACCCCCACCCACAACACACACTCCAAATGCTGCCACACACATCTATATATGTTTATCTAATCTATATAGACTACAGTTTGGGGAGCAACAGGTACTATTTTGTGATTTCATCTTAGCCATTATCGTGCTGTGTGCGATCAATCTCTTATGTCTACTACACCTAAGTTATAACTGTATGGATAACTGTAACTTTTGCACCTGAAGCGAGTTTCATTCCAATCCGTTCCACTTTAAAAGATCTACATACAAATAGCTTTAACTGTATTGAATACTGCAATATTTACTAAATACTAAAACAATAAGACTAAACTACTAAACAATATAGAAATTAATATTAAGTCATAGCTTTAAGCATTCAATTTGTTGCCTGACACTTAACACTGTTTGTGAACTAATTTAATTGCATGCGGCAATTAAATAGAGTCCTCAGGTAAAGCAGACCCAAAACTAACCAACTAAAATTAATGGTAACATTTCTCATGTACATGTCGACTCTTCAGTAGTTTTTGACACTGCAGCGTTGCCACCTTATGAACAGCACTATCCACTCGTCACGCAGGTGCTGCCAACTTATCAGCATGGAGCTGCCGTTGAGAAATAATTCATTTGTTTAAGGTTTATTAATTTAACGGCAACTATTAAACAAAAATTTGCAAATAAACGGTAAAAATAATAAATTAATCAATAATATTAAAAATATATCAAATTTAAATTTTAACCAGTTCTGTTTCAATGTTTTAAGTTTTAACTGCATGTTAACTTTGCCATGTACATGAGAAATGTCACCTAAAAGTAGTCGCAAATAAAATAAAAACTAAATCTCATTCAGAGCATGTGCACATTTTATTCCCAAGTAATGGTTCCGTCCTAATCTGTGGATATTTCTCTGCCCGCAGAAGTAAGCCCGAGTACACCAGTTACACCACGCACTTTCCGGCGCTGCATCTGCATTGCAACGACTCCACGGTGGCTGCCACAACGATAATACGTCATCAACCACAGCAGCAGCAGCAGCAATCACAGCAGCAATCATGCAATGGACACCACAACAATCACTGCAATCACAGCAACTGCAACAACAACAACAACAGCAACAACAACAGTTGTCGTGCCTTGAGTCAGACACGTCGCCACACGATCATTTCCACGACGCTGACCAACTACAATCAACAACTGGCAGCTGCCACATATCCGCGTCGCGCTTCCATCGGTTGGGATGCCACAGAGACGGCCACGCCCACGACAACACCAGCTGTTGCCGCCCACAAGCCAGTGCGTATAACACTGATAGGTGAGCCGCTGCCGTTGCCGTTGCCATTGCCAAATGGTGGCTGTCAGCAACAAAAACAACAAC
The DNA here is from genome assembly GCA_037043435.1 of Drosophila suboccidentalis. Lineage (NCBI taxonomy): Eukaryota > Metazoa > Arthropoda > Insecta > Diptera > Drosophilidae > Drosophila > Drosophila suboccidentalis. The sequence goes on from JBAMBK010002328.1 coordinate 1,062,705, forward strand.
AACAAGTGCAACAGAACGGCGTCAAGACGCGCTTCCTCAACGGCAGCTGCCAGAGCAACGGTCAAGGCACACATCATTATCAGCCGTTATACAACAGCAACAAGATGACAAACCCAACCGTAACTATAGTCTGATTTATAGATAAACCCTCCCTATACCGCATTCTTCAGATATTCCTACCAATATAATACAACAACTGCGCACAAGTTTCTCCGCAGGCGCTAAAGAAATTAAGCTAAAAACTTCTTAAGTAAATAATCTTATAGATGAGATGATATATGGTATGATATGATAACATAAAAAAAAGTTTAAAATTATATAAGAGGAATATGATATGGATGTAATGTGAGAGAAGTTATGATGAGCTGATATTATAGAATATCCATATTATGTCCTCAAATTTATAAGATATGCTAGGAGATGATAAGATATGATATCGTATGATGGAAAATTATATAATCTATAGATGTACTCTCAAATTGTTTGCAGTCTTACCAAAACCAGTGAAAAACTTAAGATATATAAACCCATGATTATATGGTATACTTATACTTAAGAGCTCTTAGATACTTCTAATAAAAATGCTCTATACAAATATTCTTCTTATTATAGTGCATAGATCACAGTTAAATTTACTATGCTTAACTAAATTAATTATTGTTAATTATGTTATTTAATTTGTAGCCTAAGTTTTAGTAATTCTTATGTAATTATTTGTTTTAATCATTTGTATTATAATCGTATGCTAAATTTATCCATAGTTTCTATTCACACAATGCTACAAAATAGTTTAAAAACAAAAATAAATAAAATAATTTTTTTCCGCAAGAGCACAATAAATTGTAATCAATGTGCAATTAATTAAAAATAATTAAATTACACAATACTACATACATATAAATATATATTATTATTGTAAACAACGCTAAGCTGATTAAAGAGTTCTAGCTAGATGCTATTTACTCTACAAATAGAGACATTGTGGGCGTTACCTTGTTTTGTGTTTTCTTTATCGTTCAACTTGGGGCAGAAGCTTTGCTGACAGCTGCCACTTGGCCGGTCACTTCACAGCTCTTGAATGAATCGCACAAACCGGACTCAGAAGTGGGAAACTTGATTTGACTGCGCTCTTATCAAATGACTCTCAGTATTGAACGAGCTGTCGAACTGGAATGTCGCTCTTCGCTTGGCCAATTGTCTGGCTAGTCTGCTGGGCCAGCTTACCCCAGCTGTGCAGCACACAGATCTGTTCTTCGCAAAGTGAGAACAGCTTTGAATGCCAGGAGTTGGAAAGCCTAAAGGATCTAAGCAATCTGAAGGACACTACTCCTCGCATCGACTCCTGGCAAAGTTTAATCATTAGGAATGAGAATACAGAGCTCAGTATAGGCGCAGACAGCTCTGTGCCGAACTTGGCCAACTTGTCGGTCTTGGATCTGTCGCATGTGCCACGCCTGCAGCTGGTGGGAAGCGGCTTCTCCCTTCTGCCCAATCTGCGGCATCTCAATATCAGCGGCTGCGCCTTGAATCAACTGCTGGGCACGTACTTCGCCTTCGACTCGCCGCTGCAGTTGCTGGATGCGAGTCACAACGAACTCACAACTCTGACAAAGGATCTCTTCGAAAATCTGCTCAAATTGGTTTATGCTAATTTCACACACAACGCTCTGACTCACCTCGAGCTGCCAGACATGCCGCTGCTGCAGCAACTTCATCTTGGCCACAACGAGTTGGCCAATCTCAGTCTCGGCAATTGTCCACACTTGCAGCAACTCATTCTCAACGACAATCAGTTTAATCTGGTGAGTGACAGATAAATATCATTTTGATCAGAGACTTCTTAAGAAGTTCTTATCGAAGCTTTACTGTAGTTTCAGTGCTTTCATTAAACCCACATTTTATAGCTAATGAACAATTTTGGAATTGATTTTCTTATTACTCAGATTAATTAGAAGTACACTCTCCATAAGATAGCTAAGTTTGGGTAAAGTCCATAAATGTGCAAAAGCTCTTAGAGTTCTAGATTTCCAAGTCAATATTCAAGTCACGTTCGAGTATAATCGCTTGAAAATCACGTACATTTCACAGTAAACAAGTTTTTTCCCACTTAACATTTGCCTATGTATCTATCTATCTATATATCTAACTATCTATCTTCTTAAGCTTGATGCCACATCCTTTCGAGGATTAAACGGACTGCTAAAGCTGCAACTAAGCGGAAATTATCTTAACGATATTGGCAAGGATACTTTCCAGCCATTAATGCAGCTGCGTCTGCTGAATCTATCGAGCAATGCGCTGGGTGCACTGCATCAAGAAGCCTTCGGTTCTTCGACTGTGCAACAATTTGCACTGCAGCAATTGGATTTGTCATCAAATGACATTAGGTTGCTCTTCGACAACCAATTCCGACTGCTGGGCAGACTCCAAGTCTTGGACTTGTCCCACAATAGCATCTCTAGTCTGAGTGCTTCTCACTTTGCTGGCTTGCAGTCGCTGCGTAAATTGTATTTGCAGTCGAACGACATAATTGAGATAAAGGCATACACTTTTGGGGCGCTCCAGGATCTGGATACTCTGGACTTGTCGCACAATAGCATCGAGTCTTTGGCGGTGGATTCCTTCGGCAGCAAGACATTTCCACGCATGCGCAAACTAAACCTAAAGACGAATAACCTAAAGCATTTACACGCTTTGGCCTTCTCGTCGATGCCCTTTCTGGAATATCTCTCGCTGGGCAACAACGAGCTGCGCCGGCTGGACGTGCGCATGTTTGCACCGATGCGTCGTCTGCAGAAGATGCATGTCGGCCATAATCTATTGGAAGAGATCAATAGCGATATCCTGGAGAGTCTTAACAGTGTCACGGATCTGCTTATTGACAACAACAAGTTGACCTTTCTGCCCAATCTGAATGGCACTCTGCCCAATCTGAAGCGGGTTGCAATCGAGGGTAATCCCTGGCAGTGTGCCTGCTTCGTTCAGTTGGAGCATTGGCTGCTGTCTAAGCACGTGATGTACCTGCGAGAAGGAACCGGCTTCTACAACGGGGAGAAACCACTGTGCGTGGTAACAGCTGTTGAGCATTGTGTGCAGAGCATTCAAGATGATCAACATCAAGAAGTAATGGATGAGTTCGAGGAGCAGCTGAACGGCAAGCAGGCATCAGCAGAAAGCTCAGAGTTAGACTGATAAAAGCATGTGATTGTGAACAATTAAGTTAATAAATAATTCGCTGATCGGCAGTCAATTGTTTTCTTCCAAGACAGATTGTGTTATGTATTTAGTTAAACATTTTGTGTGGTTGTTTATCCAATGTGTTTCCTGCGTCTCGCAATTTTGTATGATTTACAAATTAACAACTAAAACTCGAGTCGTTTAGGCGCTCTTGACACGGATAGCCAATGCGCTCAAATCGGCAATGCACTTGTTCAGCGTCTCCTTCTCCTGCTGGGGCGAGATGCTGGACAGCACGTTGGCCACAATCCAATTGGCCATATGCTTCTGGCTGAGACGGCGCTCAACGTGACGGCACTCCACCTGGTAGTCCAAGCGACGCTTGACCTCAGTGTAGACATTCATGGCACGCTCGCGGAAAGCAGCCTCCAGTTGCAATGCAATGTTCTCTTTCTTGGCTTCCATCAGCATCAGAGCACCTTCGGCGCGCCATTGCTCCTTCTTCTCGGCCTCGATGGCATCAGCAAGCACTTTCAGCTCAGCCTCACGACCCTGCTTCCACTCGCCTTCAATTTTCTACAGACAAAACAATATTGCACATGTGATATTCATGTGATTTCAAGATTTTGTTTAGGTATTCAAAACTTACATCGATTTCGCCATCAGCCCATTTAGCGACAGCTGGACCAAGTTTCTTGACAGCAACAATGGCCATGATACCAAGGGAGAGACCGGAGTAGTACTCATGTTCCATAACATAGATCTCCTTGGAGCATAGGTAGGTGATCAGACCCACGCCGAATGTGTAGGGACCGGTGACACCAGTCTTGTTGTAGAAGAACTGGAACCATTCCTCTGGAATGAAACCCAAACGCACCTTGCCGGGATGTTCGGGGCGCTGACGGCGCTCAACGGCACCTCCGGCTGGCTGGGCAGCGGCAGCAGCCCCGCGGGTGGCCACCAAGCTCAATGGGCGTTGGGCTATAAATAAATGAAATTCGATTAGTATTCTACTGCAGCATTTGTTATTTGCACAAATCAATTGCAAAGTTCTAAATTTGACGTTTATGTTGCGAATCTTCCTTCCCTGTGCGTGATTACATAAACCACGATGGCCGATTTTGCAGTGCCGTAACAATTTTCACGGTCGCTTTACGGTGTCACTTTCACGCGCGGAGTTGTCGAAGAGTATCTAACAAGCATTATTTTATTCTTTTTTACTATTTTAACTTTTACCTGTAAGCAGTGCGGCTCTAGAGAACATTTTTGTAATAATGTTTCGACGAATTTATGCTACTAAATCGACGTATGTCTCCCCCTCGCTAGAGTTGTCGAATCGTTCGGGCTTCGTTCAATTGAACTATTCACTACAGTGAATGAACGAATTCAGCCCCTGACTAGTTCAGTCGTACAGTTGCTTTGTTCGTTTATTTCGTTCTTAATATCGATGTGACCATATTTCTTTGTCCTGGCGCTCAAATTTAGTCAAATTTAAATTTAGTACTTAATTAACTTCAAACAAAATTAATTTATAAGTCAAATATTAGCAAAAAACGGTTTGATTCTTATATTTGTAACTTTACAAGTTTTTATTTTAAAAATATTACAATTCGCTAAGTAAATTGTGTCTAAATTAATATGAATCGGCTGTGAAACATTTTGCTTGAAAATACTTTTACAAAATACTATAGAGACAGCGAACATATATTGAAATGATATTTGTAGGATCTGCGTTCCTTTTCGTTTATGCATATTTGTTTTTCGTTTCGTTTGATCAGTTCTCAAAGCTATTTCGTGCTGTTTCCATTAATTAGATTTATAAAATAAAGTGTAAAGCATGAGCATCTTTGTTTTTGTTTTCGCTAAACTAACTAAATTGACTGTCTTGTGCGTAGAAGATAAGAACATTAATTACATACAAAAAAATTATAAAAAAAAAAAAGAACGAGTAAAGATGAAAGTAAAAATCACTTGCGCGCTATAGTTACATGTACAGCATATTAAATAAAACATGATACGACTATTTACAGCAGTGAACATATTGGAAAAACGTAATAATACATGTTTAAGACTATTTTACAAACTTTCTTTGCTCTTGTTTTTGTTTTTTCTGTGTACAAAACGAAATGATTTGGCTCCCCTAACATTTAGAATGAAGCTGGTGTGGTGTCGGATGTGCTCAACTGGATGATGATGGCAGATGGAATATGAACACACAGTTTATCGTACGATCTTCTCTCGACACGGAAGGGTGTTTGATGATGAAGCAGTCCGTTGGCTCATTCAATGACATTAAAGCGTGTTAACAGCTTGTGGTAGAACCAACGCACCACGTGCTGTACACGGGATGATATCCACACGCATAGGCTGCCGGTATGACGCAGTTTGGAGGCGTAGTGCTTGAAGTGATCTGTGTGGCAAGAGTTAAGGCAACCAAAAGTACATAGAGAGAATAAATAAAAACATGCAGGCGGCAATACAGTAAAGACATATTGTAAAAGGATATAATAGAGTCCAAGGTGGATGACCGCCATTTATGTAGGTCACGTACGTGAAACCGTCCTTGCCCTTGCCCCGTATATTGTAATAGTAAGGCAGAAACGAATGTAGCGTAAATCTAAAAGAAGAACAGAAAACGAGACGTTAATTAGCTAAAGACACGCAAGTATTCGACTAATGTATAGGCACAATATCAGATTTGGAGGTGTGTTACCTTCTTTTCTCATAGAAAAATATGGCAGGTTGATTTGTGGTCAGCGTGTGCAGGAAGATGGCTTTAACCGCATGTCTTTCGACCGTCGTTAAATGGTTCATCAGTGCGTCCAGTAGCAGCGAACCAATGCCATTCCGACGATGCGATCTATGGACCCCTAGTGACAATATGTAGCCCACATCCGCGCTGCGACCCATTGAGTCCGGCAATATGCCTTTGTCCTGCATGGGAAAACCGCTCAGCCTGGTGTAAAATTCATCACTATCACTGTTATTGGCTATTACCTCCTTATTAACATTTCGATACGGTTTGATTTCGGCAACAATTAAACCAATTATGGCCAGATTATATACAGCGGCTAGCGCAAAGAAGCGCGTGCTTGAGGTAATATCCTCGTACCAAGACAGTGGATAGTCGATTGGAAACCATTCTTGGCACAGAGTTCGCACCTGTCAATTGTTAATGATTATAGTTTATATTTGCAATTGACCAACTAATTGCATACTTACCTCCGTCAAGTCGTCGGGCACTAGAAACCTTAACTGAACATCGTTAATCGAGCACAGTGGAACATGCTCGCAGTCGCAGTCGACTCGTGTGAGAGTATCGTTGTTGGGCGGAGCACTGTGTTTGTTGTAGCTAACAAGTCCCGAATATAATCACACAACATAATGTAATGGTTAATTTAAATGTATGATTCAACTTATGTGATAGTAGGCGACGGCGACGGCGACAGCGACGGGTGTCGATTTCACTTGCATAATAATAATATAACGAAGCCATGATAGATAAACAAAGGTCTCCCATTAACGCAACCCAGCAACAAACATCGACTTCGGCGCCGGCGTTAGCGTCGGCGTCGCCTACTCGAATTGGATTCTTAAAAGAGCAGTAACAACAACAACTTGTACTCACAGCGTAAATTGTGCCATGCTACCGAAGCTGCTGCTCTGCTGCTGTTGTTTCCAATTAGGGCAATTATGTCCATGGGTTGTGGCTGTGCACCACAGGTTAAGCGCCGAGGTATGTGGTCAAACGTATGTGATATGAAAAATCTAAATTTGGTGTGTGCGCCTAATTGATTTCAATTAAAATTCACAATCGCAACATAAAACCCACTTGCTAGCTAGCTGCAGTTAATAATGGTACACAATATAAAACATAAACTGCTGCTGCTGCTGCTCACAATATACTCCATTTAGTGCGAATCTGTTGTCCTAAGGTTGAACACACCCGCATTTCTCACTTAATTTCAAACAATTCTTTTTTTTCCTCTTTACATTCCTCCTTTACATTGTTTATTACAACGGCAAACGTGAAAACATCACTGTGAAAGCAGAATTGCAAGTGTGAAACAGCTGCTTTGCCAATCACACAAAACGCCGCAGAGTTGCCACCAAGCCGCAGTGCAGAGCTACCTGATTGATTAATGGATGAGCCGCGCATTTTTGAAATTCAGTTTATTATTTATGAGAGTCCCAGATATTTAAAATTGTATATCAGTGTGATGACACTGTGGAATGCCCCGGGTCGCATTTGCTTCACCGGCAATTTTCAATCAAAATCTTTATTAATAGGCAAAGTCAAAGTTCATTTAGAAACGCCTAGCTTGGCTTACAGCCTGCGAAGTACTGGCGACTGGCGCTGCTGCTGGTTTCGTTGGATCGTCCAGTACTCGAACCACCATTGAGCTTTTGGGTCCAGTGCACCAGGTGATGCCGTGCTCGTCGATGACAAATGTTTCCAGTGTAACCTGAAACTGGCCTCCACTTGAGATGGGCAGCAAAAAGCTGCCAGAAAGGAAATCACGTTGTGGCTTGACGATCTGATTAAGTGTGACGGTGTCGTTGTTTGGCATCTTCCCCAGCTCATTGCCTGGACGAGGCGTCATCAGTTGCGAGGTGAGACTTAGCTGCACCGAGTCGACGCGTCGAAAGTGTTTCTGCTGCTTGCTAAAGTGTTGCAAGACGCCCTCCACCTTGATGACCAAATTGCTGCCCGACTGCACGATCACAGGCTCCGTGGCACTGCGAGGCTGTGGACTAACCGACAGTTTAATCTGCGTAGACTGCAGGATCTGGAAGAAGTAACGCGGCAGACAGTGCGGCGTTTTTGTTATAATTTCGATCAAGGCAATGATTACGTCCAGATGTCTATTGCTAATGGTCTTGGCATTGGGCAGCTCCTGGGGCAAATTCTTCTGCATCTGTTCCATGCGCTGGCAGCTAGCTGCAAAGTATCGCGTCTCCGGATGATTGCCTGTGGTCAGAAATACAGGTGGCTCCGGCGGCGTTGCATAACAAATTGATTCGATAATGTGCGCGAACAGAGCACACTGAAATTCGGCAACTTCCAGAAACTCCAGCGTCACATTGTCCGCATCAAAGGAGGACTTGTACAGGCGTGCGTATGTCTCCTCACAGGACCTGAGGGCTTTGACCAGTTTGCGCAACTGATTCGTCACATGGCCAAACTTTTGCAAATAGTCACGGGAATTCTGTGCCAGGCTGCCCGCAATTGCTGGAGGCGGCACAATCACCTGGGCATTCTTCACTGTCACGGCCAGGTGCAGCGTCTGCAGGAACTGTGCGCGTATCTTTAGATACTCCAGCTGAAAGCTGCAAGGATGCTGCGGCGAGGAGCAGGCACGCATGCTGGCCAACGCCTGTTGATACAGGTTGCTGGCCGTCTCCAGGCGTTTCATCAGGGGCAACAATGGCTCTGGTGCCTCTGTGGGTGCATAATTATCGCGCATATACGCATACTCCAGGCCATAGTTGAGGATGCACTCGGCCTGCGAGATCTGTGAGAGTGCGACCAGAAAGTAGTGCATGTGATCGCTGATGACAATCTGGGAGACCTTCGAATAGATGTGCGCCGCCACGTAGTGATGACCATATCGACTCGCGGTGCGGGCAATGCGATAGAGAGTCCAACAATTGACACGCTCGATGCAGATCTCGAAGCACTGGACCACTTGCTGTGGCAGATAGCAGCCCATTGTCGTTTGGCAGACCAAGGCGCTGAGGATTTCCACTGTGCGCAGTTGCTGTTCCGGCTCATCGTCGCTTCCCGCCACTTTGTTCAGCTTGTACAGAATGAGAGGCAGTTGGGCCAGCATGGGATTCACCTTCAAATTGAGTTGTGTTAGTTATTGAAGTAATTCTTTCTTGGAGACCTTACCTTGGGTGGCGCTGGCTCGTCTGTTTCCATGGCTGCCTCATCGTCCAGTCCTTCGGCTGTGGAGAAAGCATACTTGCGCAATTGGAAGTGTTCACAGAGTCCCACGAGTGCTTCGCAGATTAGCTGTGCATTGGCCGGCGGATAGACGACATTGTCCCCCAGCGTGTTGGCCACCATCTCAATAAAGTCGGCACCAAATTCCGCATTCGCTTGGGTTATCCGTATACCATAACTAAGCACACGTCGCAAGTCCCGGGTGCATTCCGCCCGACGTGCCGTGCACAGGAGCACGCCTTCCATATGCAAGTTGACCACATCGAGTATGTCATCCACCGGTGTCACCTGCTTCTTGAGCCCAAAGGCCGCCAGAGCAGAGAGCACAGCCATTGCCTGGGTGGCCGTAGTGTAGTCATCCAATTTACTGATGCACTGCACGCAGAGGCGCAGCAACGCCTCGCGGTGCTCGAGCAGCAGCTGCTGACAAGTCAACGGACACTCGCTCAGCTTCAAGAGTATGGAGAGGAACAGGAATTGTTCCGCTCCATTTGTGCAGAGATTGAACTTGCTAATCAGTGCTCCAATCGCAGGCTTGGGCCAGGCATTAACGCTCTGCTTTCCGGCCAACTCGTTGAAGGAGCGCAGCACTTGGATACGCACCGGCGTGCGAAGATCCTCCATGAAGTCAAGTAGTACATTCAGCTGGCCAGGAACACCGACAAGCGTTCGCGATGATAGCTGGGTAAGTGTATTAATGATGGCCACCACGAAACTCTGAGCCGGATACTTGGGCAACAGCTCAAGGCAGAGCTTGCTGACCAATGCCGCCGTATTGGCATCGTGATGCATGTGACGCAGCACTGGGATGAGCAGCAGCTTCATGGGCACCGGCACCTGCAGGGACTCAATCATGTCAGAGATCTTGGCGCACATGCTGATGGCAAAGGAGCTCGACTGGGCGGCAAAGCAGCTGCTGGCGTAGATGGCTGCCTCAACCTCGACGGTGTCGTGGCTGTCGAGAGCACGACGAATCGCATGATGCACCTGTGGCTTCTCCGGTATCACGCGCGAGACAGCGCCCAGTGTGCGGAGCAATAAAGCACGCGCCACCGGATCATTTGAGTGCATCACCATAAAGATGCGACGCACAAAGTTGTCAATGTTGAGAATCTTGTCCAGATGATTCTCGCTCTGTTGGCACACACGCAGCACCCAGAATCTCAGCAGATTCGAGCCACTCACGAAGAACTCGGCCAGCTTAATGAATGACGAGTTGATCAGTATGGGGAAGGGATACTTTTCAAAGAGTCGTGGAAAGCGCACAATCGCCTCACATTGGATGCCCTGCTTTGCACTGCGGAGTCCCTTATCCAGTTCCATGAGCACGGCATTTGAGTCGTGCTCATTGTCGTTCAGAAACGACTCGTTGAACATGCTGACTCTTGTGCCCGTTAAATGTGCCATTTTGTCACTATTTAAATAATTACATTGACTTAAAAACAACAATTGCTTCGCGAAATGAAAACAAACAGCAGCAAACAATATAGAAAAACTATTGCACACAGCCGGCTGTCATTCAACTGTAAACGTAACTGACTAGTACGCAGCTAAGATGTGCACGGCAAGATGAATTTATAAGAAGGTGGTGTATTCGTTTAACGTGCTTTGTTTTCGGGGCGCAAATGTCGGAACGTAAGCAAAATACATATGTCGCTCGAACTCGAGTCGTTTGGTTTGTGTTCCCAGAGATATTAAGAAGAGACAAATGTGGATAAATGCAACAGGAACAATAAGACAAACATGCCATTGCTTTTTATTTCGATTTTATATATTGCACAGCGCACAAAACGAAAATGAGTGAAGAGTATAGAAAACCAAACAAAAAACAATTCTGTATATATCTATCTCTGTCGTCTCTCTCACGTCAGACTCTCTTTGACAGATTCGCCCCGAGAGAGAGCGAATACATTCGAGGCGCTCAGTCTATAAATTGCAGTCTCTTGTTCACACACAGCTGGCTGCCATTCACCTGTTTACGAAACTGGAAGTACGCAGCTGAGTAAAGTGCATAGGCGCGAAACAGAGCTGTTAATCATTTACATTGTTCGAATTGACGTTTCCGTAAATTGTTGCTTGTGAAATTGTCTTGGTTGTTTTATGTATTTTATCTGATTAAAAATGTTTGTTTTAACGAAAGTTGATGATGGTAAGTTATAAGGTGACCAATGCACATTTTGTGTTAATGTTCGTGTTCTTGCAGATAAGGAAAAGTTCATTTTAATGCCCAACAAAACCGTGTACACAATCGGCCGCTTGTCCACGGATCTGATTTTGTCCGATGACCTTAGTATTAGTCGCACTCATGTGCGTGTAAGCCTGCCCAGCGCAGGATCGAGTGAAGCGCTCACTGTGGTTGACCTGGGCTCCAAGTACGGCACATTCGTCAACAATGACATTCAACTCAACAAAAAGATGCTGGCAAAGACGCCAATTCCACTGCAACTCGGAGACAAGATCCGCTTTGGGGCACTTAAGAATGTTTGGCAACTGTCGCAGCTGAAACTGACGACAACGCCATCGTCATTGGCACGTCCCGAGTTGGAGGAGCTACAGCAGCTGCTGCAGCCATTGGGCGGTGCGTTGCTGCCATCCTGGACAAAGGAATGCTCTCATTTAACCATGAACAACGTTGCGGTCACCGTGAAACTACTCCATGCTCTGCTCGACAACAAGCCCATTGTCAACGTCGCCTTTTGGCGAGCATTTTCTAAATCAGCGCAGCGCATTCACATCACCGAGGATTGGCCGAAACCCCAAGACTTCCAGCCAACTACGTCGCCAGATATGCCCAGCATCGAGTGGAATCCAAAGCGTACAAAACTATTTGTCGGCAAGACTTTTGTATTTTGCAATCGCAAGCATTTCGAGATGTACGGACCGGTTGTGCAAAAGGCGGGAGGCGCCTGCAAGGATCTTAACACGGGTGTACGCCGACAATTCCTAACTAAAACCGACGTGGTGGTCATACAGTATGTGCCCTCAACCCAATCCCAAGCAACAGAAACCATTCATAATGTACAAGGTAAGCTTTTATTATAAATAATTTAATATAATTTAATATATGTAATTTGTCATATATTTTTAGATATTTTAGAGCAAGTTGGACGACGCCTTATACCTGATTACGAAATTGGACTGGCCATTTTGCACTGCTCCACGGATAAGTTTTGTAATCCATCTCACAAAATGATCGACAATTCGTTGCCCACAACTGAATCCATGAATTCATCGATTCTCGTTCTGAATACGGAGCGCACTCAAACAGAGGCAAACTCAAATAAGGGAACGGAGTTTATCATCTCGGAATCGGAAGTATATGCGCCCAGCGTGGAAAGTGAGAAGCTGGAAACGGAACCTCAGTCTCAGGAGACAGCTCCAACACCAAAGCAGGTGGAAAAATCAAAATCGATGCTTACGATGCGCAAGCGTAAGAATGTAATTTTCTTGGATTCCTCGGATGATGATGGTCAGGCTGCCGAGCCAACTACTAGTAAGAAAACTAAACTGTTGATGGAAACTAAACCAAAACAAAAGCGAAAGCTTCCCATTGCTGTGGACTCTTCCGATGAAGATGAGCAGGATTCAGTGCAGCTAAGAAAGATAACAAAAACGTTGCCCGGTGACAAATCCAAACAAAATTCAGTTGATAAGGCAGCTGAAAAGAAGGAGTTATCTATTGCAGTATCGAATCCGTCCAAGCGTTCAACTCGTGCGAACCCAGCACAGCAGCAGGAAGTAGAGAAGCAGCCCGAGATTCCGTCCAGGCGATCACCACGTGGTAAACAAGTCACAGAAGAGAATAAAACCACTGTGCCACAGATTGATGAGAGTAGTGAAAAGAAACAGGAATTGAAATCAAAGGCGCCAGCCAAATCCAAATTAACTGTACCACTAATTGATGAAGATAGCGAGGAGGATGCAGAGCTTTTCCAATTCCAAAAGAAGGCACCAGCATCTGTGGAACGTGCACCCTTCAGACCAGCTGAATCTAGCATTCAATCAACCCACGAGTCGGCCGACAAGTCCATGGCCAGCACAAAGGTCAATCCGCCAGCCAGAATCAGTGTGCGCAATTTTCTTGAAAAATCACAGAATCCCATTGTGGCAAGTCAAGAGGCAAGTGCTGCGCCTGCTGCATCGCAACCACGTAAGCGTCTGCGCCTGCAACAGGTGAATGAAAGCGACAGTGATGATAACGAAAATTTGTTCAAATTTGCCGGCAACAAAAAGGCTAAAAAATCATTAGGCTCAGATAACGAAGCAGATGATGGAGGAATGTTCAACTTTAAATCAGGCGTACGCAAGGAGCAGAACAACGAAGAGAGGGACGAAGATCAAGATTCCGTAAGCACTGAGCCCTTTATACCATACAGCAAGCCGAAATCAAAGTATGTAGTGCTCAAGCCAAAGGAACAACCTGTCAAGGTGAATATCAGTGGCTGGTTGTCGTGTAGCGGGCTACACGAAGATATCAAGCCAAAAATTGATCCTGATATGATACAAATGGATGCTGAGCCGGCTCATAGGAAAATTAAAGAAGAGGACGAGGACTGCGAGGAGAAAGATGCACAATTAAAGTGGATAGCAAGTATGAAGGATTGCATACAAGTTAGGATGTGCAATTTGAACATCACGGTTCGTTCCCATGACGAAACGAATGCAGCTGACACAACCGACAGCAAATACAGCGGTCGAAAGAACTTCAAAAAGTTTGTCAAGGTACTACACATACATCTAAGAATTATCTTAATCATTGTCTTAATCACAATTTTCTTTTGCCAACAGAAGCAAAATCTACATCCACAGCACCGCACAGTGGAGCTGAAACACATGCAGTTGGGCGAGGGCATGGTGATAAACTTGTAAATGAACTTGTGTGAATCGAGAGTGTCACGTTTTCATTGTTATATTTTATTAGCAATAAATTTACGAAATATATTCAACGCCTTTGCTTCCTCCTTGGCCTTTAACTTCTGCTCGAAGATTGTCTTGGCCGACAGCCATTCGTGATTTTGCATGGTTTTGGTTACGCAGTTCTTTGGCGTTTGTTGACGCGCCTTGGATTCTCGCACAATAAAACGCTTCACATCGTCCACAGTTGCTAGAGAGTCCAGATGAAAGGCCGTCTCCGTGGAAGACTTTGGCTTCTGGCGAGCCACTACAGTGCCAACATCAGCCTTGACCTTTTTCAAGGCCCTGTCCACTTTGGTTACCACTGTAGACGGCTGTTTGTTTAACGTAACTGTTGCCGTACTCGTCTCTTTGGCTTCACTTGGTGTCTGTTCTGTCAATTTGATCACAAGCAGTTGAGTTGGCATTTCATAGTTTTCAGGTAGGAATTTATGCTTTTCCACCGTAGGAAAGTTGGAACGCTGTTTCAACAATTTGTTGTACAGTTTGGCACAATTGTTAGCCTGTAACTTGCTGATATGGTTGATTTTTGCTATGGCTGCCAGGAGCACTGTGAGGAACTCCATGAAGAAATTGTTGCTTAGCATTTGGCCAAAGTATCTGGCCGTCCTCAGACAGCACTGGCGAATCCGTTCGTGCAAATGGTAAAAGCTGAGAAGGCGCACCAAAATGTACTCAAAGCTGCTTCGTGTTGGCATCTCACCCGACAGCTCATCATCGCAGACATCGGGCAAGGCACCGCGGAGATGTTCCAAGTCACGCGGCAGATCGAGACGCAGCAGCCGGCAAAGCGCTTCATTCAGTTTACACACCGATGCGAATCCTGGCATGGCGCGAAAAGAGCTCTTCCGCCGGGCCATTAGACGACCTATCAGTGCAGCAGTTTGATTGAATTCCAAGGCATCAGGTGCCGTCTGATGTTGCAGGTATCGGTTAATGTCCACAAAAACATGCTTAGCTGTAAAGATGTTTGTTCACTATATTAATCCACAGCTTTGGCAATTGATTAAACTCACCAAACCCCGTATCTTCCACTTGTATAGTGACCAAGGGCGGCTTTTTTAATTCAAATTCGTTCCATAAACATAAAGTCGACATGCTTGTGCTTCTAACCACGGTTGCCACAATTGGCGTTTTTGCGTTAAAACTGGCTCTTTTTTGTCCTGTTGGCGCAATGGCACTTATATTTGAATTGGCTCATTTTTTCATCAGTTCAGAATTAGGTATTTTGTATAGTTTTAGGTCACACATATTTATTTTATTATAACATTAATCATGTGTTATTTTGCTTTATTTATTTTGCTGTGCTGCTCGAACAGTGCGTCCACATTTAATTGCAATAAATCGGCGTTCATATTTAACTCTTTTTCATGACGTGCGCTCATGAGAAAACAAAAATCATCTGGCAGCCCCAACTTAAAAAATCTGGCAGCCCTGGCTAAGTCTGCCATTAAAAAAAAAGTGGCAACCTCTGGGCCCCACTTTTCGCATTTAAAAAATGCGAAGTTTTTTCGCGACATAAAAATGGAACACTCTTAATTTTGAAGCTAGAATTTTTGTTGGATTTTTCTCGAATTTTTAAGATTTTTTCCAAATCGCGCCAAACCAATTTTAGATTGAACTTAATTATTATTTAACAAAATTTTGTATTATGTTGTTTTTTTGAAATTGTTTTTATCTAATTTTTAATTGATTTTTGAAAATTTCAAATTTTCATTTCAAAATTTAGCTCGAAAGCTTTTTTGGCGCTTCGTCATTACGAATCTGTGCAGCCCTGAACAAGCACAGCGGTCTGGCAACTCTGGTTGCCCATATGACTTTGCTCCACCTGTCGCGTTTTAATTTTCTCAATTATTAAACATTGAGAGCTGTTGCGTGAACTACACTACTTGCACACGCTGCTAATTGACGTTTGTTATATTTTTATAATTCCAAACAACGTCGGGGGGTGTGTGAGTGTGATTGTGTGTGAGCTGATTAGATAGACATACAGAGGTTTGCTAAAATTATGATAGTCATCAACACAATCCGAAATTCAGCAAGACTAACGCTGCGTAATGTCTGGCTGAGAAATAATTTGAGCAGCTGCAGCAAACCAGCGAATTTCACGCGGACTTTCTCGCTGGGCCTGGCGCTGAGACAGCAAGATGTGTGAGTACTAAACTATCTAAACATGCTTAATCAAGGGCAATCAGTAAATAATTCGTTGCTGTTGCTTGCAGTGTGAACGTAACATTTGTGCGCGCAAGTGGAGAGAAGATTAAAGCTTCCGGCAAAGTGGGCGACTCGTTGCTGGACGTTGTGGTCAACAACAATGTCGACCTTGATGGCTTTGGCGCCTGCGAGGGCACCCTGACCTGCTCCACTTGTCATCTTATCTTCAAAACCAGCGACTACGAAAAGCTGCCCGATAAGCCCGGCGATGAGGAGCTGGACATGCTGGATCTTGCCTACGATCTAACCGACACTTCCCGTCTGGGCTGCCAAATCAATCTGACCAAGGATATGGACGGTCTGGAGGTCCATGTACCAGCCACAATAAACGATGCACGTGCCGCGTAGACGAAATCCAAGTTAATTCCTCAACAGTTGTTACAAATTTGTTAGTTTTCGAGTGCTATTAACGTATAGATAGTCAGTTATTGAAACAAATCTTTTGTATTCCATGTCCATACACGGGCATGGACACTAATAAGCTCAGGCCGCTATTATAGATTCCTGCATAAATGAATTTTTATTGTATTCCCATTTCAATGGGGAGACGTGTGTACACCTTGTGAAGCTCAAAGGCAAACAGATCAATGTAAATATGTGTTCGTAAATAAATAAATAACGTAAACTTTTATTTTCATAGAATATGCAATTGCTTTATTTCCATTTGTCGAATCAACTTCAAGTTGTTTGCATATCGTCAACAATCTTCAGCGAATATCGTAAATGTTTCCAAGCCAAGCAGTTCAACCAAATGTCGAATATCGTAAATTACCAGTGAATATCGAAAACGATTCTCACTCTGAGAAATCTTCAGCAATAGATAAACAAACTATGTTTTTAATAAAAGTAAACTTTTTATTATTTCGCAGCTATCAGATAAAGTAATAAATAAATAATTTAATATATACATCTGCTATATTAACTTATTTTAAACGATTTTCAGCTTTTCCATTTAGCCGCTGTGCCTTTTACGATATAACATTTATACGCGTCATTAAGATAGCTTTAAATTATTTTTATGTATTTATAACTGAAACTTAACAAATCTGACAATGAGAGAAATTAACTCACAATTTTTTCGTTTATTTCGTATTATTTTTTTTTTAGACCGATACACTAAAACCTAAAGAATTATGTAGATAAAGGCGATCTTGCCAAGCGGATAGCGGATGGGGAAAATCATAAGATAGAAGAGTTCAATAAATAACCAAAAGAATAAATAAATAGTTAAGGGAAAGTTAGCTGAGAAATAAGTAGGAGTAGGAGAGTATGAAGGCGAGTGGGGATTCAGAAGATAGGTGCACATAAAACTGATTTGGTTTTCTGTTCACGCCGTGCTGATCAGGATCATGATCATGATGATGATGGTGATTTGGATGATACCCAGTGTGATTAGTTGACATAGGCCATGCCCGCACCCTTGCGATCAAAGTGACGCACGCGCACAAAGAGGAAGGCGGCGACTAGAGAGGCCACAGCCAGGACGAGCAGCAGCATGACGAGGCCGCCCACAAAGCTGGGCACGGACATGCAAATGGTCTCGGCGTCGGCGTTGCGCGCCGATTGGATGACAACGGTCTCGTTGCTGGCATTGCTGTTCAACGCAAAGTTGACATCACCTGGTGCCACCACCTGGATGATGCGACTCGTGTTCACGTCGGTCATCTCCTGGGCATTGCGCTTGTAGATGCGTGGCTTGACCACAATTTCCATGGTATCGCGACGCCGGCGCACGCCACGCAAATCATCCAATCCCTCAACGGAACGTGGTCGTCCGCCCAATGAAACCAGATTGCCACCGGCACTCAGGTCATCCTTGCGCTTCACCGTGCTGTACTGGCCAGGCTGGCCAGGCAGTGGCGGTGGCGGCAGACCCAGTTCGTTGCTGTTGCCATTTCCATTGCCCTGTTGTGGCTGAGGCGCCTGTGAGCTGGCTGGACCGCTGCCCGCGTTGCCAGCGGACTCGGCTGTGGTGCCCGCCGAGGTCTGTGCCTGTGGCGAGGGCACCACATCGGGCTGATTCTCGGAGTAGGCACCGCTGGCATCGGCAGCAGGATGACGTGGATCGGGATAGGCTGCAGGCGGCAGTCCACCCAAGGCGAAGTCGTTGCGCTCGTAGGCCTCTGGAGGACCGTACTCCTCGGACAGAGCATTGCCGCCCAGCTGGGGCAGACCGTACTCACCGCCCGGCAGGCCGGGACCGCACTTGGGCTCGGGGCAGTTGTAGCGGCAGACTTGGATCACGCACTGGAAGTGGACGTTCATCGAGTCGGGGAACTTGAAGGCCTGGAAGTAGGCGAAGCTAACCACAGAGGCGGAGGGTCCGAAGTTCTTGATCTTTTGGAATTTGCTCATGATCTTGGGACGGACAACGCAACCGTTTTGATCCACCAGCTGGATGGGAGCACGTTTGCCGTCGTGGGCGACGCAGTTGCGCACCAGCATATCGAACTTGTTCTCATCATCCTTAATGGCCAGCACCATGGTCATGGTTTGTCCGATCTTCACGATGCCCGACACCTCGGAGGCCCAAGGTCCCTTGCCCACCTGAATCTGCATCCAGCATTGGAGATTGTCGCCCAGGAAGTTGGCTGTTACCGCATGCAACATGTCCACCTGGAATGGCCTGAAGGTGACGGCCTTCTCGTAGAAGTCGTACCAGGTGCAGCGGAGCTTGCGTGCCTGATCCCACACCTCCTGCACATAGGGATCGTACTGAATGATGATCGTGTTCTCCACGTAGCTGCCCGAGGGCGTTGGTGCTCCATAACCAGCGGCATTGTGATTGGCCGAGCTGCTCATGCCACAGCTGTTCAGGAAGATCTCAAAGGTGGCGCTCAAGTGGCCGGTTCCCGGCTGCATGTGGACGCAATGGGATTCGCTGTAGAAGCCCTTCGAGAAGATCATGCCATAGAAGGGCCTGTCGAACTCAATGTTCACGCGCATGTGCGTCTTCTCGCACTGCACCTGCAGGTGCTTGATCTGTGGACTGTCATTGGTGCTGGCCAGTGGCCAGGCCTCCTCCGACAGATCATTGGTCGCTCCCGTGCTCAGTGGGCCCTGTGGTGCCCCATAGATGGGCGATGGCGCCGGCGGTCCATAGCCAGCTCTGTGTTCCAGCGGCAACGCGGCCGATTCAATGTGTGAGGCATCGCCGTGCACGGCAAGGTGCTGAAAGACACGAAAAAGTAAAAATAAAGATATTTTAGAATGGTAAAGATTTTAAAAAATTTACTTTGGAATAGAATTTTAAGAAAAAGTCAAGTTTTTAAATGTAAATGTTTTTAATAGAATTTTAAGAAAAAGTCAAGTTTTTAAATGTAAAACTTGACTTTTTCTTAAAATTCTATTACTATTTCTTGTTCTCTGCTGAATAATCAGTGTTTTAGATTGAAAAGAGAGTAGGAAAAACTTCGCTTACAGTTTAAAAATGTCTGCAGAAAATTACATTTTGGCAACTATACTGTATTTTAAGAAGTCTTATCGTTGTCTTTCTGAAATAACTAGGATTGTTGGATTAACAAAATGTATTCCAGAAAAGTTCATTGAGAGGGAAAAGTTGTTATTTTAGTGTACTCAAATTCTTGCAGAATCAAAACTTTTGCTTTTATATTATTGCTATTATATTATATTATCTTTTTATTGATCTATGATTTTGGGATAGCGAAATTTGTGGAATGGGGAAAATATTGACTTTTAATGGAAATATAATATTTCTTTTATTGTAGATAAACTTCAGCAGAATCAGCTTTATAAAACTTGGCTTTTACTAAAAATTCCACTACACCATATTATCGAAATTAAGATCTGTAATTTTTGTAACTCCTTAGGATTGCGGAAAGCCCGTGTCAATGGTTGGTTGCTTATTTTGTCATTTAATTGGAGTCGAGAGTTATGCAATTGGAGCTGCGTTAAGTGTTTTTAGGGTTTTTCGAAAGAAGCGTGCCGGAGCGTTGAAAATTGCGCGGCAGCTTATTTATTTTGAAATTAAATGGTTGCCAGAGCGAAGCCAGAGCACGATTACTTATGTATGTTGAAAGGCAGGGCCTATTGCATAAGACACAACCAGGGATTACCCCTCTCGCCCCTCCCACACCCCTTGTCATCAAGTGACTCAGTTGTTTCACTTTCTTTTCAGCTTGTCTTTCTCATTCCCGTTTCACATTTGGTTCATAATTTTATGGCTTTTTGGCTGTGTGCACGGGAAGCGGATGTAACGCTGTCTCTCTGTGTGGATGAATCTCTGAGCAGACAAGGCAAAGTAAAAATAACCCAACGAAAATCGAAAGTTAAAGCAACTACAACTACAACGATGACGCTGTGGATTTTTTTCTTGTTTTTTGTTTTTTGAACCTTTTGTCGTCCGAAAAAAATGTCGTGAGTTGGTTTTGAAAGTGAAATGACCAAAAACTTAATAAAAGAGACAAAGTCTTAAACTCTTTTCATTTCTTTCTTTCTTTTTGTATTCTTAGTGAAGCTGGGCAAGTTGGATAGTTGATATTGATTCATTTATGTGGACTGCAGTTTTTCCACTTGGAGTGTCTGGTTGAGTGTTGGGGCATTTCACTCCGGCGCTAAAGAGAACTGGCGATAAATGAATAATATAGCAATTTCAATGTATTAATGCGCCATAAACAAGAAAGTCAAAACTGGTACAAATCAGAGCATAACTGCAATTTCGCTGCCCCAATACGCTGCACAGACACGCAGCTGCCACTTGGTTGCACGGTTGCTTCTCGGCTTCTTGGTTGCAGCTTCTCCAGTTAGCTGTTAGCTGGAGAGTTTTCCGTGACGCGATTGCATCTCTGAGATACGAGTATTTGTTGTGTGATTGATGCCGCTTAAATGGCTGCATAAATCAGCAACTTATGTTGATTTACATGTTCGCATATGAAAAAAGTAATACATTTTCATTTTAGGCATGCACTACAAACGAAAGCGCGTCCAAATAACCAGAAAAACCAAAAGAAAAAAATAAAACTTAAATTCAATTTATGGTCATTTGTAATTTTGATTGACGACCTTTCATTTTGCTAACAGCGACACTGTTAAACGTCTAACAGCTTAGCTTAACAGAGCTTTTCTCTCTCTGTCTCTCACTTGTTCTCTCTGCTACCGACTGTCTTTTGCTGCTGCTAATTACATTGATTAGCAAAGTGCCGTTTAATGCTGCTGCTGCTGCTGCGACTGCAACTGATCTTCGGCTCAGTTATTGCATTTTTTTTGCTTTGCTTTTTCTCTTCGACTCCGTATCCGCCTCTCAGTTTTGCGTAGATCGAGCTGAGTTTGTACCGCTAGCATTACGGCGGCTCATCTTGGATCAAGCCATCAATATGCCACACACAATGGACACTCGCACTGATTTGCATTCGAATTGATATTGATAAACGGTAGTATGTCGCGTCGAAAGTGAACAGATACATATGTATGCGAGAAGATCCGCTATAAGTTGGTTTGCATAAGAAATGAATTCAACTCTATCGATCTATGTATCTGTTAATCTGTCTGTCTGTCTGTCTGTCTACTTCAAAGTGGGCCACATTCTATGTTTCTCTAACTGTACTACGTTTGGTGTTTCCTAATTGAAATGATATCATACATATATTGATTGGCTTGTTTTGATTTGATGACTTACCTGTGTGTTGAAGACCAGGCACAATATTAGGGCCAAGAGGCAACTGTGTCGCGTAAAGTGTCCCATTTTACAGCTGCTATATAAATCTGCTCGATTATATAGCCGCGTCTTTGTGTGTCTGTTGTGTGTATTTCTTTTGATTTATTCAAAAACAACACCAAAAATAGTTTTTTGGGTTTCTGCTGCTCTTCTCTGCGTTTCGCTGCCCTCGCTGCTGCTTTCTTCTCGGGTTTGTTGATCTTTTGGTCTCTCTATCTGTAAGCAGCAGAAAAGAAAGGGGAACAAGGGTAAACAATGCAACAATTCACTTCAAGTTTTGCATAAAAATATAGGCTCAACAATGTTAACATTGTGACTGAGCATTTAACATTAAGATTGCCATTAACAGCAGTGACATAACAGCAGGGTATAATTGCCTGTTATAAGCTTATGTTAAGGTCATAGTTGAAAAGTATTCATTAATTATTCATATTAATCATAAGACATTTAGAGTAAAGTAAGCTGTATTTTTAGAGAGCTATTAATTTAGTCTTGTTAATTCACTTTTATATATTTTTTTATATTTCAACATTTTAAAACCATTTATTATAAATATTATTAATTTAATTTGTAGCTAAATTCACATTGAGCTTAAATTAATGGCTGTCTTTAAATGGTTTAATAGTCATAACTTGAATATCACTCCAATAACACTACACATACACACACACACACACACACACACACACACATATATTCAAAGAGACACCGAAACTGCATTTTATGTAAAATAAATGAAAACCCGCGCGCAACAAACAGGAACCACTTTCTATTTTCACTATAACAGTACAACGAGGAGCTGCACTCAACAGCAGCAACAACAACAACAGCAACAGCAACAACAATAACAAGACGCAAAACGCCAACGCAGTTGCAAGTTTTCTTCAGATTGGCTGGTTGCACTTTATGAGCCCCATTAATTTGTATTTGCTGCATTTGTATTTGTATTTGTATTTCTAGTTGTTGTTGCAGTATCCATTGGAGCTTACTTTACAGCTTTTATGCCTAGCATAGCATTAACATAGCGTTAACATTCGTTAAACATTTCACGTGCCGCACGATGTTTTCTTTGGAGTTTAGAGACGTTGCCGTTGCCGTTTGCGCCTGCGTCTTCGTCTGCTAACCGAGTGAGACTGAGACTCCGACTGAGACTCCGACTGAGACTCCGACTGAGACTCCAACTGCGACTGCGACTGCGACTGACGCAGCTTTCACACAGCTCCAACTGAAGCTGAGCTCAGGTTGCTGCGCCGGCTGCCGCTTTTGGGGTAAGAGAGAATGAAAAGAAGAAAGAAAGAAAGAAAAAAAAGTAAACGGCGTCTGCGTCGCATTTCACTTGACTGACTGAATGCTGAGTTGTTTTCTCGTTGTTGTATTTCTTTTATTTATTTTATTTTGGCTACCTTGGTGAATGTTGTACTAGCTGTGGCAGTTTTACTTTTACAGATACAGGCAAGCATATTGCACCGGCCATTGCCGCGGCCAAACAGAGCACACCCCATGTAAATGGGTTTTTAACAAGCCTTGGCCATAAATCGACGCGCCAGCTGGAAACCGGCTTGCGCTTCAGCAACATCTTCAGCTTGAGCTTGAGCATTGAGCAAGTGTACCATTAACCCACTGAAACAGTAACGTACTCTGCCGATGTCGACGGCGACGTCGACGTTGCGTCGTCTGACGCTGCTTGACCCTAACCACAACCACTAACTTGCTCGTTACGCAATGCTCCCAAAAGAACCTCAATGAATGGGGCTATTTCTGTTTGTCTGTGTGTGCGTGTATGTGTGTGTGCGAGTTGTGGGCTGCTCATTTAACGGTGTTTTGTTGCTGCTTCACTTTCTTCCTATTCAAGTATTTTCACCAGAGCCAAAAATTGTCTCCCATTTGCATACGAAAGACTTAAGGCACAAACTTGGCAATTAGCAGGCAGCGAAATTTTGTTATTTCTTCTTTTTTGGTTTTGGCTAATTGCTGCCCAAGCAGCAACCATCTGATTCCTTATCAACACTTTGTCTCTAATCTGCACATTAAAGTGACTGCCCCGCCATTCGGCACAACGAATTGACTATACTCTATCCTAGACCTGTTGAACCTATTTCAACTGTCAGTTTTGTCAACTTCAATGAAGTAAAGGCTCTTAATAAATGTTGTGCCTAACCAACTGTGTGACCCGCTCATTACACCCACTTTAAGGGTATAAAAAGGGGGCTAAAAGCTGCAAGGGTTGATTTCCAGCTGATGATGTTTCATTTGTTGGGCTGCTTGGCTGCGATTGTTGTTGTTGTTGCTTGTAGCTATGTGTAACTGCTGATGATGGCTGTCTTGTTATTGTTGCTGTTTGGCACAAGGCAAGTGAAAGTTGCCGCTTGCCAAGCGCGCACTCCCAGCGAGCTTTCGTCTGGCATCTCTTTTTCATATAAGGGCATTGCTGTTGTTGATGTTGATTATTGTTATTATTGTTGTTGCAGCTGCCTTTTGTTTTCTTTTTTAATTAACACAATCAAATTACTGTTTGCTGACATTTCTACATATCGTTATCGTTATCCCTATCGCATCAAAAAATAAAGAAAAAGAAAATTCGACCTCGAATACAAAAGACTGTAGGTGCGAACCTGCAACTTTTGTTTTCAACCTGCACTTCCTGACTAATTAGCAGCTAAGCAGAGAGTTGAAGGGAGAGAAAGAGTTAGAGAGAGGGAGAGAGAGAGAGAGGAGAGGAGTGAGAGGCAACTAATGCTCGCTGCTAACTACACCTGCCAGAAGGCAGCGCTTTTGTTATACGATTTATTCTCAGCTCAAGTTTGTTGCAAGCCAACATTAAATAATGTGAAAAGTGCCTGCAAGTGAAAATGCAATGAAAAGTTGCTGCTGCTGCTATATGTTTTTGTTGTTGTTGTAGTGCTAGTTGTTGTCGTTGTCGTTGCTTGTGGGTTGTTTGTTTGCTTTTTGAAGCGGGAGCGCACGTCGTTGTCCATTGATTGAAATGACAATCGATGCTGTTGGTGTTGTTGTTGTTGCTGTCTCCTCGTCGGAAACTAGGTGAACCACTGCGGCACAGCACCACAGCACCACTACACTTTAGCACACACTCGATTTGTTCTAATTCTTGATAATTTACGTGGCCACTGCTGCCTGATGACCGACAATTTGGGTCCAGATGAGCCGGATATTGATTTGAACCATGCGTTTCTTTCTATCTGTCGATGACACACGAATTGCAATGCCAAATGATGTGTCAGGCCAACAATCAACAATCAATGCCAAATAACAGAGCCAAACTCAAATCTCAATAGCATGTTGCAATTCTAGCAATGACTATATTGAGATTAAATTAAGATCAAATTGAGTTCAACTTTAATATTATCTCAGTTGCAAATCTAAGTTATATATAATTTATTTTAAGTGATTGTTTGTAAATAAATAAAGTAATAAATACTATTTTTTATTATGCTTATTTTAATATATATATCTCAATTCAGTCTTAGCCTTGTCAACTTCTTTGGCTGTCAATTAAGCGCTTAAATATCCATTTAATGTTTACGTTAAGTTAATTTCTTTGTAGTATATTGATGGACTCGTCGTCAGCTGCTTGGTTAGTTCCATTAATTTAATTGAACGCTTTCACAAATCCCCCCAAAAACAAACTGCCAAACACTCTTTTGGCATCGCCACGGGCGACACAAATGTCCGGCCAATCGACCACGTCGAGCCAAGGGGAGAGTGAGGAGGGAGCTGTATACTTTGCTTAATTGAGCACGGCAACGAGAGATAGCCATCTCAAACATCGCAGCTGACAAATTTTTGCGTATGACACCGATGGCTGAGATGCGAGAAACCAAACCCAAAGTCAAACCCAAACTCAAACCCAAACCCAAACCTAAAGCTGAGCAAACAATGGGCACGCACGGTTTTTATTTAACATGAAAAAACAGAACTCGAAACAAAGTTTTGGGTCTTTGTAAGTTTTATGCCATTGGAATGTTTTTGTTTACCACTTCGATTGCTGTCGTTGTTGTCGATTGGCGGGTAAAAGTTTCACTAACTTCCAGATGCTGTAGCTGCGTTTGAGTTTCTGTCTGTCTGTCTGTGTGTGTGTTGTGTTGTGGCTGCTGTGCTTTTAATAACGCCTTGAAAATGTAACGGTGCTGCAGCAACAGCAACAACAACAACAGCAGCGCTTGCGGTTGCTGTAAATGATCGATATTATTTGCCATTGTGGCATAGAAATTGAAGCCTCCATGCGTAATTAACTGCAAACACATGTCTCCATCAGCTCCAACTCTTTATAGATATATGTATCTATATCTACAGCTATATCGATCTCCAACTCGATGTCGCTGTTGTTGCTGGATGCTGTGAAAGTGAAATTGTTAACGCCAAAGAAAAGCAAACAGCAAAACGCGCAAAAAAAAAATGTTAACCACCACAAGGTATTCTACTTGTTGTTGTTGTTGCTGTTGTTGTTGCCGGACTGACAGTGAAGGGGCAATTTACGTTTCATTTCGTTTTGTTTGTGGTATGTGTCTCAGTTCACTTCTTTTTTTTCCGTCTTCGTCTGTTTTCTTTATAGTTATTAAGTAACGTTTTTGTTTGTCCAATCGGCGGCAGCTGACAGACAATTTGTTGTGAAGAGCTTAAAACGTGTTTCAATGCCCAAAGGTATTTCTCATCTTAGCTGAACTGAACTGAACTGGACCAGTTTCGATTTCATTTTATGTGCCCTTAAATTGACTCTTAACCTGGCTAACACTTATCATCATAATGCATCAGCACGTTCAAGCCAAAAGATGCTTAACTGAAGTCATTAAATTGAATTAAAAAATGTACTTTGTCAATTTTATTGGCCACAAAAAAATTATTTATGTAACATAACTGGCTTGAAAGTGCAAATAATTGTTTTTATCATTTTAGCTATGCATACAAATTAGCAAATACATTTTTTTGATTTTGTACACACTTTGCAAAACAAAAGACTTAGGCAACAAACTTGCCACTGTAAGGCGCCCGCAGCCAAAAGCATTTCGCCGGGCATTATGTAAAATAGAGCAAACAATTAGTTTTCTATGCTCCAGTTTTAGCTGGCGATCTGGGCGCCGGCAGCCCGGGCTCGGACTGGGACTGGGACTAAGACTCATGCTTTGTCGCGACAGTTGGCGACAATTAAAAAGTGATAAGGCGCCCGCAGGCCGCGTGTCTGCGCCACAAAACGCGCAAATGAAAGTAAATTGTTGCATGCGGCGCCTGGCGGCATTCCATTCACTCATTTTTGTCGTTGTTTTTCCAGCACTTTTCGTGAAAATGCTTTTCGCATATGCGTACAACAACGACATGATAACGCATTTATCGCGCACAGAGAAAGTGAAAATTGACGGCGCAACAATCTATAAAGATGTATTCGTGTGTGCGTGTGTTAAATGGAGCGTCAAATTGGGCGGGCAGATGGTGTATTTATGGTGTGCAATGTGCATTTAGTTATTGTTTTTCTACTTAAACTCAATTACATATACGTACTACAATTTTAAATGGTCTTTGTTTTTGTTTTTAGTTTGTAAAGTAAAGTTTACATATACCTAAAGAACATAATAATTATTTGAATATTTTTTATAAAGAATACCATAAGGTTTTAAACCAAAATCAATATATCTTAAGAAATATAGAGAGTACATAAATCATCCTAAAAATTATGATTACATTTTCTTATAGCATGCAATCTTATGAATATTACATAAAATACTTTTCTATGATTCTAACGTAAAATCTGGCTGTGGTTTTAGTTCAACATAAGCCCTAAATTGACAATTTTTTTAAGTACATTTTTTGAAGCACATTGTCAAAAGCATAAATGTAAGTTAACAGTTAATCACTATCTTGGCCCATTGGATTTCTCCTCGTTTGGCTGATTGAAGATACTCGCAGCTCCTGTCAACTTTGACAATAGGAGAAACAAAGAAAAACAAAGATAAAACGTGTTTCGAAGATGCCGCTAAAGATGCCAAAATGCCAAATGGCTGACAAAAGTGCCGTTAGTCAGGATCAAAGATAAGCAAAAGAGTTAAACAACCGCTAATGCTGGCCAACAACAACAACGACAACGACACCCCAGCTGAAACGAGACAATTAACATAATTTACAACCCCTGCCCCGCCCCCCTTTTACTCCTTGGCAACTGCCCTCTGTGTGTGTTGTTGTTGGCCAGGCCGAAGCCATTTACTTTCCATTTCTTTTAACGGTAAACGAGACGAAGCGAAATTCGCCAAGTCGTCCAATTGCAGGCAACTCATGACATGGCCAACATGCATTCGGACCTGGTCACTTGGAACTGGGAACTTGCACTTGGACATGACCATGCAGTATCGCAAAACCGGTTAATACCCCCCCCCCACCCCCCACCATCCCTCGATTCCCTCAGCTGGTTTAGCCAATGAAAGTAAAAACTCAAGGGCTTGCACTTTCTGCCCATGTGCAACGGATATTGCAACGAGGGGAAAGGGACACGTAGAAAGGGGGGAGACAAGGCGAAGAAGGAGAAGAAGAAAGCCAAAAGAGACAAGCGACAACTGGCTGGCAATATCCTCGATGTGGCCTCGCAACGCATCGTTAGCTGTGGCTCTGACTGTGGCTGTGGCAACTGGCAACTTGCAACTGGGGGCCGGTTGCATTTTGCTCTGAAATAATTAGTGACCCAATTTCTTGCCACAGCCAACAACAACAACGACGACGCTGACGTTGACGCCGACGCCGCGTGTTCCGCTTGCCTGGCTGCCTGCTTGCCACAAAGACGCATGCAATTTGCTTGGCTTGACTTGGGTTGCAGTTGCACAGTGGCGAGTTGCAAGTTGCCAGTTGTGAGTTGCTCTGGTGTTGGCGTATTTTGTGGCATGCATGCAAAGAAAGTGGTTTTCATTTCTTTACAATTGCTGTCAGCGGCTGCCTCACTTGCCACAGTTGCCACAGTTGCAAGTGGTTGCACTCACACTCACACACTCACACTCACACTCACGCTACTCATGAGTACTACTCACACTCATATTCGACTCTCGCTTTGCCTTAATACGTTGCAATCAAAAGCAGCCCATTGATTTGCATGATTTTCCAGATTTATTTTTCTTTATTCAAATCCAAAAATTGATTGGCCATAATGAAAGAGCTGCCCAGCGGGGCGAGAAAGGTAGGTGAGGGGCAAATGAGTTTTTGTGGTGTCAATTGAATTGATTAAGCTTTCAGCATTGAATTGATTTTGTGAGTGAGCGGGACAAAATGCAGGCAAAATTGAAATCAATTTAAAAAATCCATGAAAATTTTCAATTAATTTCTTATAATTATAACAATTATAAATTAAGCTGAAAAATGAAATTATGAAATGAATAATACATAATTCTCTAACTGAATACTTCTCAGCGTTTAGAGAGTTGTTCTCTCACTGCTCTGCTCACTCTTTTCTTACTCTTTTCTCCTTTCTCTCTTTTCGTTACGATATTTATCGAAATTGCTGCGTAATTGCTGCTTGGCATTGGAAAGGAATGCCAAAGCATTCTAAGCATTTGCTTTTAACGTAAACAGCGTCTCATGAACTGAAGATGTTGCTGTCGAGCAGCAGCAGCAGCAGCAGCAACAGCAATTGTTGCCACAATCTTGAATGCAATGAAAGTTTATTTTATTTTATATATATTTCTGACTTGGAAAAACTGCGTGAAAAGTGCAAAGACAATTGCCGTTAATTTAAAATTGTCGCCAAAGCGCAAGACTGTCGCGTTGCAAGGCAACCAGCAACCACAACAGCAACAACAACAAGTATACCAGTAATTATATTGTTGCAACTGGCGCAGCTTCTTTCACCAGCAAGCAAGTGTGTGTTTGTGTATGTGTGTGTGTGTGTGTGTCTATGGAATCAATTAAAAGTATTGCCAGCGCTATGTTTGGGCAGATGACAAGTGCCAGCAACAGCAACAGCAACAACAACAGCAACATTGTCTGGCAGACAACGCTGCGTATGCGCAACCCACTTGGCAGGCAGCTTGTTGCACGCGTGCTTGCTGCAACCACACAGATACAGCTACAACTACGAAAGTATCTTCGAATTGTGTATCTGATAGATACTAGTGTGTGTCTGTGCAAAGCGAAATTGTTTTCATGTGCGCCAAAGTGGAGCAGTTTTTGAACAAAGCAATTCGCAAGATTAATCAAACACACACAAACACACACATGTGAGTATGGAAAGAAGTTGTAGTTGAATCTTTAGCTGTTATTGTAGCTCTGTTTTGCTGCTGTTTGGCCAGCGCATAAACCACGCCAACTACCAACAAGCAACATCGGCAACTTCAGCAACTTCAGCAACATTGGCAACAGCAACTGCAACTGCAACAGCAACTGCGGCAAATGAGAAGCGGCACAAGTCAATTTCAGACTTTCATTCGCGCGAAACGCGATGAAATTTCACCAAACATTGGACGAGAATACTTTGCCGGCTAACTGCAGCCAGTACCAGTTCCAGTTCAAGTTCCAGTTCCAGTTCCATTGCTGACGTTTTTGAATTGGCGTCTGCGGGTGGCTGCCAAATTGCCAAGATTTATGCAAATTAAACTAATGAACAAAAAGTATCTCTCAAATGCCGCTGCTTCACGCCTCAGCGGTTGTTAGTGTGTGTGTGTCTTTGTATCTGTGAGTAAGTACAGTGCTCTATTGTTATTAATAATTTCCGCGTAGTGCACGCCAATGTAAAACAGCAACAGCGTCGACGAAAGTTAAGCGACTGCTTTCTTTCTTTCTTTCTTCTGCCTCGCATTCAATAATAGGCAAATCTTCAAGCAAACATAATATAATATAATATAATACCAGTCTGTATATAATATGATAGCTGTACTCTTCCTCCAGTGGCAGAAATATAAACCGAAAACACTTTGCTTTTCTTTCCTAAAATGTTGCAACGCTTTTGTGCGCAAATGGAGCTTCAGTTTATTTACTTTTTCTATCTTTACTTTTTTTTTAAATTATTTTTACGGCCAGTTTGCGGCATTTGCTTCGGTTGTGAGTGAGGTGCAAATGGGGGCTCATAGAATAGATCCAGTTTGTAACTGTTTGCAGCTTTCCATATGCAGCAGTTTTTTTTTAATTGATTGAATTTAACGACTGTTTATTGGCAATTATTATTATAAAAACTATTTTTAAATTTAATATTATTTTAAGAAATTATGCAATATTTTAAATTGTATGTGGAAATTATATTCTGACTGCTTCTTTTAAATACTCAACAATTATTAATCTCTTTTGTTAGGAAATCTTTTCAAATAACTATTATAACTTAAAATGGAGCTAATCAAAAATATTTTAAATTGTTTCTAGCAGTACACTTTACTTTTATTGAGTTAAAAATCCTAAATTCGAAAACTCAAGAATTTCATGGAAAACTAATTGAAATTTTTGAAATATTTTTTGATAACTTTTTCAATATTTCCAAATGTAGATATCAAAAGGAAATAAGCCTTATAACTTTTTCACCAGTTGTTGTAATAGCAGAAAATATATATACATTTTATTTGTCACTTTTGGTATTTTAAAGTCTATATTTATAAGTCATAAATCCAATACTTTCATTAAAAAAAACTCAAATATAATCCATAATTTGATTTTGATTGCATTTTGGGAAATTAGCCAGCAAAACAAATTGCGTTTCTTTCCATCTCCTTTATCAATCGAATCTTGTAATTTGTTGTCTGTTTTGCTCATTGTCTTACCTGCAATTAGTGTTAATCCCTAGCGTTTTATAATCCCTTTTAACGAACTGGTTTGAGTGAGAGAGGGAGAGAATGGCACAGCGGCAACAGTCGAGTGTTGAGCACGGAGCTTTGACTTGGCTGAAATCTGATTGAAATCTGTTCGATTGTTGCACAAAATCAATCCAAGAGCAATGCAATGTTGCTCGTGTGTTTTTAATGCGTTGATGGTCACACTATAAATATATATGTAAATCGCACTCAAATTCAAACGGTCACACGGTTTTAAGAAGGGCGCGCGAAGTTCGAAACGCGAATTAAGCCAAATGTTCAGGACGAGTCGGTCTCGGATTCGTAGACGGATTCTGATTCAGTTTCGGATACACTGCAGCAGCGTCACAGCAGCAGCAGCAGACACTGACTCGTCTCGTCGCACACAAAGTTGAAATGAAAATGCGGCCCGGCCGTATCATAACCAAGATTTTATATCGCGTGAAAGTTTTGACCCCTTTCTGTTTGTTGGTCGGCTGCTTCGCTCCGTTGCAAGCTGCCGTTAACAGAGAGAGAGAGAGAGAGAGCACCAACAATGACAGACGGGGAGAGAGAGAGAATGACAGAGAGAGTGAGTGAGTGAGTGAGTGTTTGTGAATACTGAGAGTGTTCGTTGTTGAATGCAAAACATGCTATTTTCGGCTAGTCTTTTTGGCCAAAAAAGCCGAACTCGAACCCGAACCCGAACTCGTTTTCAACTTTTCATTTCAGGCCGCTTTCTGCGGGCTTTTGTTTTTGCCCAGCTACTTGGTCGTCGTGTCAAGGTAACTGATGACGTCGAGTGCGTCTCTGCGATTGCCTAATTTCGATTGTTATTCACAAAGGGATCCGGCTGATTCATCAACTCCTAACGGCTGTTGGCAGCGTCAATCGTTAATCGGCCACGCTTATTATTCTGGCCAATGCATTGGAAAATTAAATTATGGCCCGCACGTTATGCAATCGTTAATGATATAATAAGTATATTTAAATTGTTTACAATCCAATTTAACCGTTGTGTCGACACCTGCCTCTTTGACTGGGCGCCTAAATCATCCTCTGGCGACAAAAGACAAGCAACACTTTAATAATTTGACCTTTGTTGACATCTAGCGGAAATAAATTAATAGCTTACTTTTATTTTCGTTTTGTAAATGCACTGCCCTTTGTTAGCAAGTTTGTTGCCCAAGTCTTTTGTTTTGAAAATAGACATCATTTCATTTTATTCATATTGTAAAACATATTTAATCTTAAGTCAGCAATTTTGATAAAATCATAAATTAATAGCTTATTTAAGTATTTTCAAATGCATTGTTTTCTTTTAACTTATTAGCAAGTTTGTTGCCTAAGTCTTTTGTTTTAATAAAGACAAAAATTTCATTATACAATTCAATTCATTCAATAAAATTATTAGTAAATTATAGGAAATATTTACCATATATCAGAAAAATTATTTCTCTAGAATTTGCAATAAAAGCAAATGATTGGGAATCATTGATAGAGATTCGTTCACTTTCCGAAATATTCAAATACAATCCCAATTTTGTATGTTCCAAGCCGTATGACAATTCGAGTATCAAATTAAATCAATTAGATAAACAACTTTGTCCCACATTTGCAACAATAATTTGCAGATCAATTTGGCAAACTTTAGCTCGATAAGTACCAACATTTCGACAATCAGCGCAATTTTCGATGATGAAATGGCACAAATATTTACGCGAAATGGCAAAAAAAAGACGCACAGCAAAGCAAAGAGTGAAATGAAAATGCGACACAAATCTGCAAGTTAAATTTGAAAAAAAAAGTTAAGAAAAATTTAAAAATAATATATGTATGTATATAAATATGTTTTGACAATTTGTAACGGCCAAGAGCAAAACCACAAGACGATCCAATGAACTTTCATTTGTGCGTGAGCTGGCGGATTTAGCAGCGCCTTGGCTGCCCAAGCGATGACAGCATTCGCAATGGCCCAAAGAGGAGACCATGGAGGAGGCCACACCCGACAATCGAAAGAAATCGAAAGTTCCGTCTTCGCATGCGACTTTGGTTTCAATTTCATTAAAGGCATTGGGCACATGTTATTATTACAGCTCGGCTTAGTGTTGTTGTTGTCGCACGCCGGATCCGGTGTGAGTCACACTCACACACTCAAACATACACTCACATTCACTGACAGAGACTGAGAGTGAAGCTTTTGATGACGTTCGTCCCGCAGCCATCGCCTACCTGCTTGTAGTATTTATTGTGCTAGTCTCAAACCCAAACGGAATCGGAATCGGAATCGTTGCTGGAATTGGGTCAGGGACGTGCTCAGCATGCTAATCAAATTATGTTTACATTTTGTGTGACGCACAACAAAATTTGAATTTCGAGATCTTACAGTAAATACGGGCTCTTTCAACAGAGTTCTTGAAGGTTAACCCAATTACATTTATTATAGGCGGGTAACTCTTTAAACAATTATATCTAAGGGGAGTTTTGGAAATTAGTTGTGGGTAACTTTGAAGCCGAAGATTTGTATGATTACTTTGTACTGTACTTTTGGATAGTAATAGATGAAACTAAAATAGAATTCAGGTGCTTAAAAAATTGATAAATTAAAACTTAAGGAATTCAAAGGAGTCAAAAGATAAGAATCTTGAACCCAAGGAATACAACTAAATTTCTATAACAAATTGGATGCATGAAGCAGTTTTAAGATGGCAGCTACTATAAAAAGCTTTCAAGCTGACTATAATCAATAAACCATCAACTTAATTCCATGTCAAATGTCGCTTCAATAAACGATCAACAAAATGCTCCGAAATTAACTAACTTTTCACACATAATTTCCTCAGTAGCATTCGATGGAAATGGTGAAAAGCAGTCGAAAGCTTTTATTCATTCAGTTTTCCTTATTTCGTTTCATTTCGATTTGTTATTTTGAACAAATAACTAGTTATATGACAACAGTTTTGCACAATTTTGTTTATGGCAGTTGCAGTTACGATTATAACGGAGCATGGCTTCAACTCTTTTTGTTTATAAACAATAATAATGCGACTTATTGTGGCCTGCACCCAACAAACCCGAATGTCAATCATTATGCAAGTCCCATCCCATCCCAACTCCGGTCAACGTGCTCAATGGAACTGCTGAGCTCGCTCTCAACTCCGAATCGTCGTCTTCTCTCATCTTCTTCTTCGTCTCTGTCAGTTCAGTTCACTTTCCATTTCTTTTGTCAGTTTTTCCGTTACTGTCGTCGGCCCTTAATTACAATATGAGTAAGAGTATAAACCTGCTTTATAGACAATGAACCTTGATCAGAGATCGCAGCTTGAGCTAAAGTCTATGATTACTTTATAAGTATAATTATTGCAGACAGATTTACAACAGTTTTTACGAGTTCAATATGAATGATATCTCCTAAGATCTTATATGTTTTTATTTGATAAATATAAATAATAGTACCTCATTGATCAGTAAAAACTTACAGAACTTTTATATGATTAATTTTAAAAAGAGTAATAGATAAATGTATTCTAAATTTAATTATTGATTATTAATATTGTAATATTGATAAATAATTATTATTGTATTTTATAATTATTTTATTGTTTAATTTTTGTTATATTATTTAAAATACATTTACGCATACATATTGCGTATACGACAACAGACAACAAAATTCTTATCCAAAAACTCAACCTCTTCCTAACTTAGCCCAAACAATTACCTTTAATTTACCTTTTTTTATTTTATTCAACTCTTTAATAAATATTATATTTTAAATTATTCTAAAAAATTCCAACTTTCGCTTTTTATGCCCCTAATTTCGCTCAGTGTAAACAGATTCGTAATTGATTCCTCAGTCTTCGCATTTTTTGGCTGCTGTGCCCTTTTGGCTTTTTTTCTACTGCATAAAAATGCGGCTTAATTATTGTTTTATGCATATGAAGGGGTGTGCGAATGAGTGTGTGTGTATGTGTGTGTGTGTGGTTGGTTGTTGGTTTGGCCTGAGTCATAAGCCATATATCACTTTCACTCGCGAATTCGCCACAGAGCCAAGCGACAACGGCGACAAGCTGGGCAAAAATCTCAATCAGGCGCCAAATGTGGCAGACAACCGAAACCAGACGGCAATAGGCGTGTCGTTGTCCAAGGAACAACATCAACAACAACAACGACAACATCGGCAACATGCAACATGGCAGGCAGACTGCAGCCTTTTGTGGCACTCGGGCTGGCAATTTGCATTTAATTGTGAAAAATAGACTCAACACAAATCCACTTAAAGTCGTTTAAACAAAAGTTCCCGCTTTAGCTGCAGTTGTTGCAAGTTATACACGAAGTTGTCGAAAGGTTTCTCTAAAGCCTTTTCATGTCTCCAGTCTGGCCTAAGAGTTGCGTAAGGTCTGTTAACTTTTGCCAAAACTCGGCGTGGCTCACAATGGTCTTAAGAAAGGTCTTAAGAAAGGCCACTTTGTTTGCACTTTGATTGAAATCGAATCGAATTTCCAATCCGCAGTTGACGCCAAGACAAATAGCTAAAACCGAAATAATGAAGAAAAATAACAAAACTAACAGAAGGTCGAAGATTTAATACCCTAGTAGAATCCAAATTTAATATTTCATAACTTTGCCAAAACGGATCCGATCCTAAAACGATCTCTAAACTCATTCAATTTTTAAATTTTATTAATTTCGCTCAAATATTTTTATGCTCAAAATATCTTTTTTAATTGTCCAAAAAGAATTTTATTTCAAAATTTAAATGCCTTTTTCATGCATCGCATATTTCATGACACAGCCTCAAAACCGTCTACAACTATGTATATAAAAATATACTTGTATATTTATTTAACACATTTTGAAAGACGTTTAAAATGATTGTGTATCTATCTAAATTTCGGCTTGGACTTGAAAGCACACATCAAGATTTTCACTTTCGTTCGCTGACCAAATGCCCAAAAGATATTTACACACACCTACTGTTCGAGGGTATGTTAGTGTGTGTGTGTGTAAGATCCATGCGTATGCAAATTAGCTGAACAACAACAACAGCAACAACCGCGAAGACGGCGACAACAAGGCGCAGAAATACCGTAAGTGGCCATAAGCAAAATCTCTGCTACAGATATTTGAGAAAAGATGAACTAACTTCCACATACATACAGATACATATGTACATACATTTAAGCATAATATCAACTACCTGCATACGCGAATCGACAACAGTTAACAGTTTTTTTTCTTTTTCGGTTTTTTTCTTTTGCGTTTTTTGGCAAATGAAAGAGAAATTTGTGCGCCCGGCTGACTAAAATCTTATATGCTAATTGGTGCGCAAGCTGGAGAAGATTCAGCTTGAAAAGCTGATGATATGATGGCTGCCTCGAGATGTCTGTAACATCCACTCAATTGTTGGGGGAGTTGTGGATGGATATACTCGTAAAACGGTACAAGTTAATAAAAGCAAATCATAAAACTATTAATTAGCATAATCAAATAGTTAAGATAAGCCAAAAAACATATTAATTCATTGAAGTGGAGTACAGCATTAGATATTTATATAATTAACCTAACTAGTTTTTAGGATGTTTATAAATTTGTCTAGCATGAACTCACTTTCTTAAAGAAATGTATATTTCCTATTTATAGATTTTATAAATCTATAGAACTTTACTTAATTTAATTAATTTCTACTCTATATTTAACTCAACCTGAGAAAATATCCTGCTAAAATTTATTTTCTTTTCTTCATATATGTATACATTTCAAATATATCTTTAGAGCAATTGCAATTCGTTTACACATTCCTTAGTTTTTTCCCTTTCTTCAACTTATTTTTTAAATTTTTTTTAATTGATCTGTAGAGCATTGCGAATTCATCTTAATTATTTTAACTTTATACCTATTTCCCTTTATTAAATTCCATATTAAAAATATATTTTAATTAAATCTCCCGGTCCCTTGCCATTCTCATGCTCTTCCCATGCTATTTTTCTTAATTTTTTTTTTATTTATTAATAACTTATTATAAATTCGCTTACAAAATAGCAACAATAACATGCTAAAATAGTCAAAAATGTCGCTTTCTATTAGTCTTTCTAATGGTTTCTTATGTTTTTTTTTCTCTTTTTGTGTAGGATTCGCAGTTTATGGCCGGCAAATGTTGCGCAACCAAAGCCAAACTATTGGCAGCTGCATTAATCAAGGCAAAACGATTATGTATTTTATCTCAGCGTGTGCTGAGAATGCGACCTAAAGTGAAATGCCCGTGGAATTTGACACCTATTAAAATGATTTGGTTTCGGTTTCAGTTTCCGATTCGGTTTTGCTTTTGCAGGCCTGAAAATATTGTTAATTAAATATTAGATGGTCGTATTTAACATTTTGTGAGCCATTTTTAATTAGATTTTAATGCTGTTTATGCCTTAAACTAAACGGATAAATATTGGTTAGGGTCTTGGCCCTCGTTGAGCAGAGTCTGTCATTAGGGTACGGCACCGGGTTACTTAATGACCCTAAGCCAAAACTTTTAGCTGTAAACTGTGAAAGAGAAATGAAAAGAGATGCGGAGAAAGCATCGCAAGTCTCAAGACTTAAATCAAACCAACTGCAACAATTCGCTAACTTAACAACAACAGCAACGCGAACAAGACAACAAGCAGAACAGGTGAAATATTTACTAAACGTAGGTAACTGCGCTTGTCTCTCCGTCTCTCCGTCTGTCCGTCTTTCTGCATATGCAAATGCGTTTCGGCTGATTATTTTCGATTGTTTTGTTGTATGTTTGTAGTTGTTAATAGCCTAAATTAAGCTCTTGCTGACTGACAATTGAGTGGGGGCTATCAATTCGAAATTGCTCATGGTATTCGGGTTTAATGAGTTTACATTTGAAAACCTTAATGGATATTTTCTACAATAGTTGCAATGTTTTACTGAATATACTTAAAACGGTTCCACATTTAATTGCAATAAGTCGGCATTCATATTTAACTCTTTTTCAAAAAATACATGACGTGCGCTCATGAGCAGCGCCGCTATAACTCTCTCTCTCTCTCTCTCTATCTCTCTCATTGTCAGAAAATTGATTTTTGAAAATTTCAAATTTTCATTTCAAATTTTTATTTTAAAAATGGGCTTCGTTTAGTGTGGAGCACGCTCGTCAAGTGTGGAGTACATTTTATCTAAGACTTAAACCTACGATGTTGTCAAAGCTTAGTGCTGCCAACTTATTTGAAATATATCAGCTGTTGCTTTTCGCGCCAAATTCAGCAGCCGAGCGTATGTTTGTGTGCGTCACGGATTGGCCTTAAAAGTAATCTATTGAGCCAAAAACAAACGAAAAATGAGCCAAATTCACTAAAAGAGCGCCGAATGTTAGTAACATTGCAAACACTGTTAACAACAGTGGCACTCTTCGACAGCGACAATGCTGCCAACTCTTTGCACTCTTCTTGTTAGTATTAGTGCGTTGTTAGTATTGTGCGCGCTAAATTTGAAATGGAAAAACGTGAAATTTTCTAAAATTAATTTAAAAAGGCTGAGAATTAATTTCAAAAAAACAACAAAATCCAAAATTAGGTAAAATAATTAACTTTATTTAGAATTGGTTTTGGTGGCAAAATTGAGAAAAAACCCCAAAAAAATTGAGAAATAACAGGAAATTTGAGAAACAAGAAATATCAATAATTCGAGAAAAATTCAACAAACTCTCTGACACTAATTTCAAAAAGCTCTAGCTCAAAAAACAAAAAACTTCACTTTTTCGGCTTTGTGAGAAATTTTACATGAATTTGCTGGAGAATTTATTCTGGTGTCCCAGGAGCCCAGAACCAGTCAAAACAGTAGCAAGTAGATACACAGAAAACGTTTTGCGTTTAGCGGGAGCGAGAGAGCGCGCTTTACAGCACACTGGAGTGACTGATGCGGCTAGCTATCTTGGTGTGCTGAGTTTTAATGGCCGCCGCCTTTACCAGCTGTTTGTTTTCTGACAATGAGTTTAGTAGAAAAAGTTGCGTGACGTGCGCGGACCGAGCGGAAAGCGCGGACGAGAGAAAAACGTGCAAAGCAGAATATTTCTCAGAGAACCGCATGCATGTTGTAGTAAACAATTGTGGCAACCGTGAGTGAAAGAAATTAAATCCGACTTTGTGTAATAAATGCCAACGAATATAAATGAATTTAAATAATTAATTGGTAGTTACCAAACAAATCGGTGCAAGATAGTGCAATATTTTCAATTTGAAAGTGACTTTCAACTCTTGCAGACAGCAGACGAAGCACGAACGTCGCAGCGACGAAGAAACAAGCGACAAGACAAAACATACAAATACCTAATTCTGAACTGATCAAAAAAAGGAGCCAATTCGAAAAAATAAGTGCCATTGCGCCAACAGGACAAAGAAGAGCCAGTTTTGGTGCAAAAGCGCCAATTGTGGCAACCGTGGTGTGCGTTCAACTGCAGTATTGTTTTATTTTAATAGAATTACTGCTGACCCAATAAAATGAGCGAAACAGTTGCAGAAACTGCAGCAGCAGCGGAAAATGGCGAACAAGAAAACGAATCTATGGAAGAGCTACAAATTGACGAAGAAGACGAAAAGAACGATTCCGTCGAAGACATTTTGGGTGGCAATACTTTGATAATGTCGGACAGCGAAGATGATGAGACGCCTGGGACGGCAGGTAAACAAGATTCTCCTAGGAAGAGAGCACAACGGCTGGAGGATAGCGATGAAGAGTGTGGAGTTGATAAAGTAACAGACGCATCAGAAACAACAACAGTGCAAGCAGAAGAGGAGGAGAGGGAGGAGGAGGGGATAAAAGTAGCCCCAGAACGCAAGAAAAAGATATCGGCGATTATTGACTCTGAAAGTGAGGAGGAGCAAGGCGGAGAAACTAAAATGAAGGAGGATACAGAGCAAGAGTATAAGGAAAAGTCAAAGCCCAAGTCCAGGAAAAAGATATCGGCTATTATTGACTCTGAAAGTGAGGAGGAGAGAGACGGAGCAGCAGAAAGAGATTCAGAGACAGCAACTAAAAGGGGGGAGAACGAAGAGCAAGAGCAAGATCATAAGCCCAATACCAAGAAAAAGATATCCGCCATTATCGACACTGACAGCGAGGAAGAACAGCAGCAGAAGGAGGAACAGAGTACAACTCCACAAAGCAGAAGAAACCGATCGAGAAACTCTCCAAGAAGAAGAAACGACAACGAATGGAGAGTGAGGAAGAGAAGAGTGCATCCTCCAGCGATGATGAACCAAAGAATAAACTAAAAGGCATTGTCGACTCCGAATCCGAGTCCGAGGCAGAACGCAGCAATGAAGAGGAACCAATGGAGCAGCAGGAGCACAATGATGCCCGCAAGGACAAGTCCAGCAAGTCCAAGCCCATGCGAGTAAGCAAAGCACATCATTTAACATATCTTCACATTAACAGCTTTTATACATGCATATATTTATAGGCCACGGCAAAGAAAGCGCTGGACGCGATGCAGGCGATACAGAGCGAGCAGCAGCGGCTGCAACGAGAGGCGCACATAAGCGTGCCTTATCATCAGCCCAAGCCACGCACGCTGAAGGAGTTCCTCAGCCGACGCACCATCAACAAGCCACTGGCAGTGGCCATGGCAGGCGGCAGTCCCATGCCCAGCAAGAAGGAGCCGCGCAGATCGATGGCGTTGCGTATGAACAGCGAAGAGCTGCAGGCATATGCGTAAGTAGTCACCACTTGAGCAGCCAAGTAATCGTAACTAATTTCACATCGTATATCGCTTGCAGCAAGCTGATGGAGGAGCGCGCCAAGGAGGCGACCGAGTTTTTCAAATCTGAATCAGAGCACGAAGAAGATGACGAAGAGGCAGAGGATCGCGAGTCCATGGAAATGAAAGATAATCCAGGTGTGCTGGATATTGAAAGGCAAACAACAACTGAAGTTGAAGACACTTCAGCCGTTCCAGAGTGTGATCTGCCAGCAGACGTTGCAGTTGAGCATGAAGCCACCTCCGTTGATGTCGAGACAGAAAGTGTACTAGAAACTGAAACTGAACTTGTAACAGACGCCATCTCGCCTAGCAAAGTAATGCTGGTAACCGAAGTTGTGGAATTGCCCAAACTGGATTTAAGCACACTGAACATAACGCCACCTTCCAAGCCATCAACGCCGAGGATTACAGAAGCTATTCGACGCCTGAGGGACGAGAAGAGCTGCGACGTGAGTCCCTCCTTGAAGGGAGATGCCAACATGGTAATTGATCTGGAAACTGGCGACATGTTTGCCAAGAAGCCAACTGGCGTTGACGATTTGCTGCAACGCCTGATGAAGACCCGTGAAGCCAAGAAGCACAGGACTACGGAGACAGTCAAGTAAGTAGAGTAAACATTTGGCAAGATGTCATTGCTAAGCTCAACACTCTTGCACAGCATTCTGTCCACTGCGCATGGCAAACTGGAGCTATCCAAGGTCAGCATACATCTGCACGAGGAGGAGCCTGTCAACAAGGAGCAGAAGCCAGGCGCTGCCTACGTCAAAATGCAGGAGCAACTGAAATCCTTGATAACCAAGAAGCGTATGGAGGATATGCGCAAGAAGCAAGCCGAAGAAATGGAGCAAGAGGATGAGAACGAGGACATGGATATAGATGAAGAATATGAGCCGGATGAGAAGCCTGCCAAGAGTCAAGTGATTATCAATGATGATGAGGAAATCGTTGATGAGGAGACTGAGCAAGGGGCCGGAGATGATGAGGGAGCAGTCGAATCCGCTGGTGAAACAGAGCTGGAAGCAGATGCAGAAGCAAAGGATGAGGAAGCAACAAGCAGCAGCGACAGCGATGAAGAAAGCGAAGCTGAAGAGAGTACGCAGACGGGCAAGCGTAAGAATCGTATTATACGTGCATTCCAGGACGACAACTCCGACGAGGAGGACGT
The DNA here is from genome assembly GCA_037043435.1 of Drosophila suboccidentalis. Classification (NCBI taxonomy): domain Eukaryota; kingdom Metazoa; phylum Arthropoda; class Insecta; order Diptera; family Drosophilidae; genus Drosophila; species Drosophila suboccidentalis. The sequence continues at coordinate 1,105,296 of JBAMBK010002328.1, forward strand.
CGATCTGTTGCAGACACCCAAGGTGAACCAAACAGCTCCAATTACGGCCACCCAGCTGCAGTTGTCCGCCCACAAGCTATTCGATACGGAGATTGAACGCACTGCCAGCGACGAGGAGAACGAGTTGCTTGGCTTGTGCTCCGGCAGATTTACACAATCCGAAGTGTCATCGGCGGCACCAGCGGTTAGAGCTCTCATCAGTCAGATTCCCATAACACAAGCAGCGACGGGAAGTCAAGCACCTGATGAACTGGAGGCGCTGTGTTCCGGCAGCTTTGAAACGCAGCCAACATCGATGCCAGAACCGGCGACTAATAAAATCGTATCCAGCGAAGAGGAGCCTGCTCAAGAGCAAAGAGAGGAAGAGAAGCCGCGACAGAAAAAGCTGACCAAGAAGAGGCAAAAGAAAAAGGCCAAATTGGGTTTCTCTGACGACGAAGAGGGCGATGAAGATTCCGATGCAGAGGAGGAGCAACTGGAAAGCGAAGCAGAAGAGGCAGCAGAGGAAGTGCCCGAATCTTTCGTTGACTACGACTCCGAGGAGAACGAAGTTGTTGTCCAAATGACGAAAAAGGATCGCAAATTACGCGCAGCAAACTTTGTGGAAAAGGAAGCTGAATTGTCGGAATCTGAATGGGGATCGGCAGATGAAGACGAGAAAAATATGGACAGATATGACATTGAGCTGGGCGACGAGGATGACTTCGACAAGGAGAAGCTGCGCCACGAACTGGGACAGATTCATGCGTGAGTAGATTCAACCAATGTGCTCTCTTTCAAATACTAATCTTTATCCTACAGCCGCAAGATGTTGGACCAGGATATACGAGAGGTGCGCAAGATTCAGGAGATGCTCTTCGAGGATGACGAGGGCGCAGTCCGCCAGCGCCAGTTTCGTTGGAAGAATGCCGAAAACGGTGCTGGATTTAGCTTGGATGATCCCCGCAATGAGAATGCTGAGGGCGATGCCAACGAGGGCAGCGGGGATGAGGAGAACGAGCATCTGTGGCGTAAGATTCGCTACGAACGGGAACAGCTGCTGCTGGAGAAGGGACTAAAGGGGGTAAATTTAGAATTTACTTAACTGTAGTCAAAGTGATCTCACTGGAAAACCATTTATATTCCCAGGAGGCAACTGGAGGCGCGTCTCCTCTGTCACCAGCTGTGGTTAACAGCAATTCAGCTGGCGCCACGCGTAAGCTGACCATTATTACGGCCAAGAAGACAAACGTGGAGCTGAAGAAGAGTTCACCTTTTTTGATCTCAAAGAGCGTGAATCCAACGCAGCAGCAGGCGGTGCGTGGTTCCTTTCTGGTACGCGACAAGGAAACGCTAACCAAATTAGCTGGCCTGACCAAAGGCGCTGCTGGCGACGTGGATGGAACAGCGGGCACTGTTTCCGTAAAGTCAGCCAAGGCCAAGAACTTTGTCTTTGCCACACTCACCGAGGAGGAACACGAGGTAAGTTAAATTGCACTCACAAATTCAGTTAAATACATAACAGAAATTTCATTGCAGAATCAAAAACGCAAAGCGGCTGATTTATTAAACAGCAGCAGCGAAACGGGAATTAATTTTATGAAAAAGCCACGCCTGGAGCCGCGACGGGAGAAGTGCCTTATCGATCAGTTGCTTTAGTGTACGCAATACAATTATATTTTAATTTTAATTAACTGAAGTAGTAAATGTAAGGTAGATATGTAATAAATATTTTTAAATTTAAATCGGCGGCTTTTTGGTGTTTTGCAACACTGCAAAACAGACAGCTGAATGAGCGAGCCCAGCAGTCGCTCTCCAACACTTAGCTGCTCTCCCTGCAATAATAAAAAAAAAGAAACAAGCAAAATATTTATTGAAAGCGCTAACAAACGGTTTTTAATGCACATATGTTGTTATTCATTAGTCATTGACTAAAGCAAACGCAAGTAGAATTGCTGTCCAACAAGGGGCTAGAGAGAACTAACAACAAGTGCGCTCTGGAGCTGCGTTAATCTAATCTGGCGTCTAGCGTGTAAAAGTCGTTTGAATTCTTCGTTTAGCCGGCGTGTCGGTCGGTCGGTCGGTGGGTCGATCGATCGTTCATTCAATCAGTCAGTCAGTAGCTGTCCAAAGACGCCACTGGACGTGCCCCGGTCCGTATCAATAAACAAACAGCAATAAAATGGTAGCACAATCGAAACTTGGCCAAGTGTTTAGCTATCAAAATTGGGTGCATGCCGTCTCTGGCGCAGCCGTAAGTATCCCGAAAACCAATGCGGGCGGGTTAAAGTTCAAATTCCAAAATGCAAAGTGTCTAATTGAATATATTTGCAACCCACAGGGTGGCTGCATAGCCATGAGCACCTTCTATCCACTGGACACAGTTCGTTCGAGATTACAATGTAAGTGTTTTCCCTCGAATCTTAAATAGCGACGATAACGACACGCGTAGATATAAATAGTAGACGAGTTCAAACTCCATCAGCACTTTTAGTTTTTAATTTGATATAATTTGATAGCGCACGCTAATCCACTTTTTGTTATTTATGTTCCCCAGTGGAGGAGAGCGGCGAGGTGCGCAGCACGAAGCAGGTAATCAAAGAGATTGTGCTTGGCGAGGGATTCCAGTCGCTGTACCGTGGACTTGGCCCCGTGCTGCAGAGCTTGTGCATCTCGAATTTCGTCTACTTCTACACATTCCATGCCCTCAAGATGGTCGCCTCCAATGGTGCTCGTGGCCAGCAGAGCGCCCTGAAGGATCTGCTGCTGGGCAGCATTGCTGGCATCATCAATGTATTCTCGACAACTCCATTTTGGGTGGTCAACACACGTCTGCGCATGCGCAATGTGGCTGGCACCTCCGACGACGTTAACAAGCATTACAAGAGTCTCCTGCAGGGACTCAAGTATGTGGCCAAAACGGAGGGCTTGACCGGCTTGTGGGCTGGCACGATTCCCTCCCTCATGCTGGTCTCGAATCCGGCGTTGCAGTTCATGATGTACGAGCTGCTCAAGCGAAACATTATGACATTCACGGGAGGTGAAATCGGCAGCTTGGGCTTCTTTATGATTGGCGCCATTGCCAAGGCATTTGCCACGGTGCTGACGTATCCGCTGCAGCTGGTGCAGACCAAGCAGCGTCATCGCACAAACGAGGCATCAAACGGACCATCGACGTCGCAGCAGGCGGGCAAGAACAAAACCCCAAGCATGATGGAGCTGATGGTCAGCATACTGCAGCACCAAGGCATCGCTGGTCTTTTCCGTGGCCTGGAGGCTAAGATTCTGCAGACCGTTCTGACAGCGGCACTGATGTTTATGGCCTATGAGAAAATAGCCGGTATTGTGAAGCTGCTGCTGAAGCGCAGTGCCTGAGTGGCTCTAGTCAAGCTCAAACGTAGTTGTAAAGCGAAACAGAACAGGACATGACATGGCAGAGGATATGGATTCGTATATGGTACATCACAATCACTCACACTCCAAAGTTAGCCATTAAGCGTAAATGTTTATGGAATAAGATAACAAACAAGCAATTAAACAAAATTTATAGTACATTTTATTCAGTTCTCAGCTGTGACAACTGGATCAACAGTTTCGGTTGGCTTCTTGGTAGGTTCCTCCTCGTCAGCTTCCTGCTCTGCAGATTTATTTGATTTGTTTGCGTCTTCGCCATTTGTCTTCTGCCCACCGGGATTTGCCAGCTCTGATAAATTGTACTTCTTGCAGTCCAAGTAGTTCTCAATGACGCTGAGGAGGCACCAGCCTCTCAGCACCTCGACAATGATGGACTTCTTGGCGTGCTGCAGATCCACTTTGTTGCCCATGTTTTTGGAGTTGACCAGCTCGGCCAGTTCCTTGATGATGTGATCGCGCTTAATTTGTTGATTGTAGCGATGATTGAATATGATGCCATATGTGGTCGCTTCCTTCAGGAAGTATTTATCAAACAATGTGCCCGCTGCACTAATGATGTCCGTCATGTTGGCCCGGCACACAGCTTCGATGGGCACCAGACGTAGAACAAAGCGTGACATGGCCTTGCCTGTGACGGTAATGTCATTAACTATGTGCTTGCCCAGTCCAACGGGATCTTCAAGTTGTGTGCGGATAAACAAACAGTTGGTTGTGCCCGTTTCCACGTTTTGGAAGCGAACTTTGCGTTGGCTAAACGACTCCTTGCATTTGGCAACCGCGGCATCCAAGTCGCTGTCGCTATCAGAATCGCTGCCATCTTTTTTGGCAGTTGCTTCAGTTTCCTGTTTCTTTATTGGCTCCTTCGCCTCGGGTCCGTACAATTCGTCGGCGTAGTGGTTAAGCAAATTGTAGCATTCACGCACACATGCTTTCTCATTCATGTTGCATGTGGCAAGGAAGCCGCGTTGGCCAGCCTGCAGCACCTGCTTTTTGCTTTGTTGAAAGTACTTCTTCTTGTTGTGCTTGAATTTCTGGTTGACCATCTTTGCTTTTTTGTTGCTTGGTTCCATTAAAAATTCGACAGAACGTTGGATTTATTTTAGAGTTGTGTCGTTTCGTTCTGAAAAAGTTCAAATGAACGGGTCATTAAGATGAACGAATGAACTTATTCAGTCAATCATGAACTAAACGTTCATTTCGCAGTTGGTCACTAATTTCTTTAAAAAATGTATAAATTGCTTAGAGAAATACAATTTGAATTGCATACTTAGAGTTCCGCGATTAGATGCATTTTCTTCTTTATTTAACTACATGTAACAATGTTTAAATTTCAAATATTTTTAAGTTTTGAACAATGTTAAAGGTTACTTAAGCCCAAAATAAAAAAAACTATTTCTCTTTTTTCTCATATTCAATATGCCAATAAGTATGTATAACCCAAAAAATTAAAAGATAATCCTGAATCTAATTGGCATTTGTCGTCTATTTTAATTAAAAACTTAAATCACATTCCATTATTACATCGTTTATCGTTCATAAACAACCGACCAACTGATCAGAATGACCTATTCATCTTTCATCGTGCATGACCAACTGACCAACTGAATAACTGAACTAAATAACTGATTTAGTTCACGACTGAAAAATGAACGATTGAACTTGCTGCAATATGCTAAACAAATTCGCAATTTGCAACACTAAGCAACGATCAGCTGGTAGTTTAAAAACATTAACAAATTTTTAAACCGGCTACACATTTTTTGATTGGGAATGGTAACAGTGGAGGCATCTTTATTGGAGCTCACGAAATTACTGCCGCGTTTTGTGGACATTGAAGAGCTTCTGGAGAATGAAGTTGAAGCACGTTATGTACTAAAGCGCGCTGCAGATCACTTTGAGAAGCTGCAGTTGGAAAGCAGTAAAGAGAAGGACGAGGATGAGGAGGAAGTTTCATATTTAGTGCAGGCTTTGGTGGACAAGAACTGGGAGCGCATTCATAGTGGACACTTTAGTTGCGTGTCGCTGACAATACGCAAAATCTACGCACTTGGCTGCTACTTCAAGGTGACTTAATGATTATATTATAAACATTTATTTTAATTTCATCTTATTTCAGTAGATATTCTTTCTGCTGCTGGAAAACTCCAGCTTGGAGCAACGCGAACAATGCAGTGCCATTCTCGATGAAGCACAGCTTCTGGGCTGCACGGATAATTTGTATGTTAAGTGCAATGAATTACAGGCTGCACTGATGAAGTATCTAGATGTAGATGCCACAAAGATGAACCCAACGCCGTTGCCCGTTTTAGATGCAGTGCAGCGACGTGTGTCCCGCTGTGATATACCCCAATTGGATGCACCAAGCATAACAGAGTTTCGTGCGAGCTGCTATGATGCATTGCAGCCAACGTTGCTGCTCAACACGATTAATCACTGGCCCGCTTTGAGCAAATGGCGAGATTTAAATTATCTGCTCAGAGTGGCCGGCAATCGCACAGTGCCCATTGAGATTGGTTCCAACTATGCCAGCGATGAGTGGTCACAGCAGCTAGTTAAGATACGGGACTTCCTGTACAGGCAATTCGGCGAAGGCACTCAGACTGCAAATCTGGAAGTTGAGTATCTGGCGCAGCACGAGCTCTTTGGCCAAATCCCAGCTCTGAAGGCGGACATCTGTGTGCCCGACTATTGCAGTGTATCCGCTGATAACACATCTCCAGTGGATATTAAAGCCTGGCTCGGCCCAAAGCATACTATATCACCCATGCACACAGATCCAAAACACAATTTGCTATGTCAGGTTTTTGGGAGCAAAAGGATTATACTGGCAGCACCCAAAGATACAGAAAATCTGTATGCACACGAGAGCGAGTTCCTAGGGAATACATCGCAAATTGATGCAGCCAATCCGGACTTTGAAAGCTTTCCGTTGCTAAGGCGAGTTCACTTTTATGAGCTCTTACTACAACCCGGCGATTGTTTATATTTACCGCCAAAGTGGTGGCATTACGTGCGCTCCGACACTCCCAGTTTCTCAGTGAGCTTCTGGTTTGAGTAGGCGACGATAACAACAGAAAGCCAAAGCGAGTTTGCTACAAATGACGTCATTGAGATTTGATAAGCACTTTTAGCATGATGTGGACTAAGTATGAATCATCCGAAAATTGTATTTCGTTTGTTAATAAGTTATAGAGTTATTTATTGAGTTGCCAACAAATATTTCTGGCTGCGGCAAACAAAATATAACATTTACGCATTAAAGCAAAGTGTACAAAATATAACTCGGGACGTGAGAGAATTAGCATTTAAACGTTATCTATGAGAGTAAAGTTTTTAATGTACTTATACGTTTGTTTTGTTGCTTTTCGATTTGATAATTTATAATCTTTTTTTAATCTTTAATGATTTAGCATTTGCTGCCTTTGCCCCCACCGCCAAGTTTAAGTCTTATCATTTTATAAATATTTTCATTTTTTTTGCTCCTGGCTTAATCATCCTTTCTGCCGCCAGCTGCTCCAATTGTGATCTGTTTCTGCAGTTTGCTGTACTCCTCAGTAAGGCGATCGTATTCGCGGTTAATGCTCTCGGCCTGCGACTTGACTGCTTCCTTGTCCTTCTTCTCGCGATTCAAGTCGGCGGTCAGCTCCTGCACGCGTTCCTTTAGCTTGTTGAGCTGTAAAACGATTGTCAGCTTGTTTCAATTTGTTTGTTTTGGGTGGGATTTGGGTGTATTTGTATTTGTGTTTGTCGTGATATTTGGGAATGTGTTCGAATGCTTAGGATACTCTGGCGGTGAGTCCTTGCACACGTTTCCGCAGGCGTGACAACTGTTTAAAGAGTTTACGATAGGTTTACTTGAATTGTTTCTATGTTGGCCCAACACTTGCCATGTGGGTATCATAACGAGTCATACGCATTGCCTTGTTTTGTACAGCTGGTAGTAGCTAACGATCAAAGTGTTAGGTGGGTCGTGGGTTTGCGAAGCTCTTTAAACATGCCTTGGGCTGGGAGACGGTGTGCAACAACTCGAAACGCCAATTGGATAATTGGAACATTGTCACTTACCTCGGTTAATGTTGTGTCCTCGGTAGCCTCCTTTGCCGAATCCGTCTTCTGCACTTCCATTAGGGAACGTGCTCGGTCAGTGGCGCTCTGGGCCTGCTTCATGGAAGCCTCGCTCTGGGCCAGCAGGCTTGCTTGTGCCGAGATCAGCGTGACCAGACGGCGAATGACCAAGACAAGGAAAATCGCAAAGCCGGAAATGTAAAAGTTGCGCTGAGCGCGGAACAGACGCATGCTGTGCTGCATCTCCACGTTTAGATGCACCTCACCAGTGTTCTCATGGCTGGAATACTTGCGCATCTCGCGAATTGCTTCCAGAAGGAACAGCACCAACACACCCATAATGAGGAAAAAATATAGATGCGCCTGCTGTGCCAACATGGCCAGAAATTTGGATTTGAAGAAACGGCTCCATTTGTACGGACTGGCTATGGGGAGCACCAGCAGCAAAACCACTATAATTTCTGCGTACAGAAAAGTGGCGATCAAAGTCCACACTAGACTCATTTTTGCGACTTTAACACAAACTTAAAGGTCTTTTTTCTCTCAATTTCTCGTTTCTCACTTCTGCGATTTTCGATTAGTTCGCTGCAAAGAATTTTAATTTCTGACAATTAGTATGAAATATATACACGTATAGTCAGGCTGTGTGGCTATTTATAAACTAGTACTGTGATTCGGCTTACTTTAAATAGCAACACCAAATAAAATACAGCTGCAACTGATGAAATGCGTATATTTTATGCGCTCACTTCGCGGCCACGTCAACTTTGCCGACAAGTTTTTTGGCACAAAGTGTAACGAGTTGGCAGCCCCCGAATTAAGCTTGTAAACCAAGGTGGATTTATACATGGTGATGTATTCGCTCTCTCTCGGGGCGAATCTGTCAGAGAGAGTCTGACGTGAGAGAGACCAAGGTGGATTTATACATGGTGATGTATTCGCTCTGTCTCGGGGCGAATCTGTCAAAAACGACAGAGATAGATGTATAGAAAAATTTTTTTGTTTGGTTTTCTATACTCTTCGCTCTTTCTCGTTTGCGCCCCGAAAAAGAGAGCACGTCAAACGAATACATCATCATGTATAAATCCACCTTGTTGTAAACAAAAGCAAACAGCTGACAACTGACACAGCCCTGGTTGCCAAGCAAAACGAAATGTGCTTTTGCGCCATTGATCAAATTCAGTTGGAGTTACATACAATATTAAAACAGTTTCAGTAGCAGTTGCTAACGAAAAAATGTCCTATCAAAATTGGTTGAATTATTTGCAATCCGCTGAAAAGAATTCAATGATAAGCGGCAAGCTGCGCAAAGTTCTCTACAAGTTCCCAGATGGCCGCCAAATGGCCGAGGAGTACAGCATGGACACGGGAATGGTGCAGAGACGTGCGTGGCGCAAGTGCAAGCAGCTAATGGGCGAGCCGGAGTGGGAAATAGAGCTCGGAGAGGAGCCACGCCAGCTTAATTGGGGTGCTGGCAACAAGGGAAACTCTTCTGGCGGTGGCGATGCGGATAACTTGGCTGGATCGGAGTTCACAGTGCGCGAGAGCAATTCTGCACCGTTGCTGACCAAGCGGGTGACCAAGAAGAACATCGAGTGGCGCATACGCAACCTGCCGTATTCGCTGAATGTGTACAATGTCAGTGCCGAGCCTGAAATGCATGCGATCGTCGTGCGCACAACCAACAAGAAATACTACAAAGTTATTCCTGTACCTGATCTGGATCGATGTGGCATGCCGCCGATTCAAGCTAATATAAGCACGCATCATCAATTCAACACACTCATTATTACATACCAGAAGCCAGAAATTATGTGCGAGATGGAGGCGCAGGTTTTGTTGCTGTTGAAAAATGTGGAAACCGAGACAGACATGGACGATCTGTTAAAGGGCTTGCTGGCCAAGTAAAACCCATCTTCATATAGAATACATAAATACTAAATGTTTTAATTTAAATACATATATCACAAACTTAGACTACTTTTGAAAACTATCGGCCAATCCCATGTAGCTTGCCAACGACGGAGCCGATGAGCTGGTGAACATTGTATAATCAAACGACGGTAATTCTAAGGGGGTTAAGGATGGCATATCATTTTCGGAGCTTCGCTCAAGCGAGGAGTGCCCACGGAATTCCTGACTCTCCGCCTGCGCGTCGCTCATGATCATAGTCTCCACTTTGAGTTCAACTAAAGATGGTGTCTCTGGTTTCCGCTCCACAGTCGATATGAACTTGGCATCAAAATCTTGTACGGTCTTATCGATGGCCTTGGCAACGGATTGCGCTGATCCCACGCCGTGTTCCGGCCGTAATGGCAGCATGGGACTAGTTTCCTTGAGTTGCACAAAATCCTTCATCTTTGTAAGCCCATGCTGGGTTTTTCGCATTTCGATTTGACGTAGCTTCCGCTGAAAGTCAAGCGTCAACGTGTCCAGCACCTCCTTCGATTTGGGCAGCTGCACGTTCTTATACGCATCCTGTAGATATAGCAGCGATGTTTCTAGCGCCTTAATTGCCTCTTCGTATCGATGATGGCGCATAAAACGCTCTGAGCGGCGTTCATGAAAATGTGCCTGCAGTTAACAACAAAAGCAATAACTCCATTATTTTAAAGACAAAGAACATAATTAAATTGTTTATTTACCAAATTCAGCGGAGCACAATCCATGTTTTCTCTTGTTCTGTTTATGTTTACCTGCGCAGTACGGCACCTGCTTGGCAACTCTGACACACAGCTGCTTATCGATAACTTTGGGTAGCCAATTATCGAGGCGGTATATTCAAACTGAGGTAAAAAATTAACTTTTGTGTATTACAAGCACATATATTTAATATAAAGTTAACAATTGTCTAAAAAACAGTTCTGTTTACAGCGGCTTAGCAGTGGCTTCTTTATTTTCAGTGAGTGCTCGAGACGCATGCACAAACACGGGCACGTTTATACCCTAAAAAGATCGAAATTTAATTAAAATAATAATTGAAGTCTTTAAATAAATGTTTAAAATACGATTACCTGCATCTTCGCTGATCGCACAAAAGCCTTGTTCGATGTAACTGTGAATATTTTACGTTCCATGCCGAAACTGAATATCTTTAAGCTTCGCTCATTGACATTGGCCGTGAATCGTATATTTGAGAACTCTACAGGTATCGTATCAACATTCGGATAAACCGTAACACGTTTCAAAAACTCGGCAGCAATTTCTCGCTCATGGGGTCCACCCAAAACAGTTAGAATATTTTGAAAAGCATCGTAGGCCAATTGACAGCAGACCAGGCGTTTGCCCTCAAGGATTTTCTCAATCATTGGCTTAACTGGAATCTCGCGCTCCTTTTCGGCTTGCTCAGTTAAAAGAGGTTCCTTGAACACCCAATTGCAGCGACCATTTGTGAGAGCGCTACAGTACGCCAGCATTGTAGTCACATCCAAATTCAATTCCTCTGACGTGGTAGCATATTGATCAACGTCCAGATCGGGCTCTTCGAGAGATGCTGTTTGCACGCCCATTTCCTTAAGCTCATCATGTAGCGAGCTATCAATTTTGTTGGAGAAATAAAAGACTATCTGGAAAAGAATTGCATTGAGTTAAATGAAACAAACATTTTGTTTGGTATCTACCTTGGGGCGCTGGAACATGCAAAAGTGCAACTCGCTGGCTTCCAAATAATCCTCAGCCTGATCCAGAACACTGCGTGCGCCAAAGCTCACACATCCTTTTGCAGCGTCTTCGATAGACCTCGAATTGCGGGCTATTACCTTGATCCATTTGAGACCATTATTGGCCACAATGTCGACACGCAGCGGGTTGTCACGCGATTCGAGTGGAAATACTGCATTTATATCCACGACGCCCTGCTGCAATCGCAATGTTTTTATGAGAAATTCATAATTGACAAAGTTGCTGCTGGTTATATGATTCTCCTTCAATGTTTTCGTACGAATAACCTGAAAGAAAAAAAGTATTAGTCACTTTTCCACTTGATGAACCAAATCTGACCTTCTCCAAGAATTTGAGCTCCTGCTGGATTTTCCTTTGCACTTTCGAAACACCAGCAATACCCTCGAACTCGGCCAATGCTTTCTTTAATTCATTGCCAAGACTGATCTTGTTGTTGGCTTCGTCATATAACTTTTTCTGTGACTCCATTTCCACCTGCTGGATTTCAGTTAACTTTATTTATTTCTGTTGTTGTTAGCTCATAATTCAGGGCTACTACAAAAATTTATCGATATCGTTATCGAAGTCACAGCAACTCTGCGGCGACTTCTGTCAAATGCTTCCCGCATTTTATTCCTTCCACTTTTTCTTCACCGGTCACGCCAAGCGGCAGCTCTGAAAATGACGCCGCCTCTTCTGATGTGAAAAAAGTTAAATCCAAACGCATCATTATTAAAATGTGTCAATTCATTGAATAAAATAGTAAAAGGTAATTATCAAAGCGATAAACTAGCTGAATTTAATATTATTTTAGTTTTGCTTTGCACGAAGTATCTCCAGAAAAGCAGAAATGTCTGCTGTTTGGTCGCAATTAGAGCGTGCTAAATTAACAACTAAATGCTGCTTACTAAGCATCGTTAGGCGACACGACTATCATTACTGTGGCCTTGGTTTTCCAAAGTAGTACAAATTCCCAAAAAATAAATTGTTTTTCGTTCATGAACAATGTTTCGGATCGTTTCTAACCTCAACAAATTAAAATTTTTCCACAGCGCAACTGTGTTGGGTTAAAAAAGCGCCGCTTCAACATGTACTTGTATAATTTGACGCTGCAAAAGGGCACCGGCGTCACACACGCGGTGCACGGCAACTTTTCAGGCGGCAAGCAGCAAGAAGTGCTGCTGTCACGTGGCAAGTCGCTGGAGCTGCTGCGGCCCGATCCGAATACCGGCAAAGTCCACACGCTGATGTCAACGGAAATATTTGGCTGCATACGTGCGCTGATGGCCTTTCGTCTGACGGGCGGCACAAAAGGTTAGTTTATTATTCATTTTACTTAAAATTAAATTAGATAAAATTTAACGCACGAAACCCAATTGAGGCAACTCTTTGTGTGGTTGTCCCCAGTTTGACCTAATTAAATGTGTCTGTGTGCGATAATAATCTAGCTTGGCGTCGCATTTGCCATGACCCATAACCACATGGTATGGCGAACTGAAACTTCGAGTTACAATCGGCTCTAACCTTAAATCAAACTACAATTTTCTACCTGCCTGTCTAAAATTAGACTCTTACTTTTTCTCATCTTAGACTATATCGTTGTGGGTTCAGACTCTGGTCGCATTGTTATTCTGGAGTACATTCCCAGCAAGAATGCCCTGGAGAAAGTGCACCAGGAGACCTTTGGCAAGTCTGGCTGCCGCCGCATTGTGCCGGGTCAGTACTTTGCTATTGATCCCAAAGGTCGTGCTGTGATGATTGGAGCCGTTGAGAAACAAAAGCTAGCCTACATCATGAACCGCGATACTCAGGCACGACTCACCATATCCTCTCCACTGGAAGCACACAAGTCAAACACACTGACTTATCACATGGTTGGTGTGGATGTTGGCTTTGATAATCCAATGTTTGCATGTCTGGAAATCGACTATGAGGAGGCTGACTTGGATCCATCAGGTAAGATCGCATCACTCAGCACTATTTACTTTTTATTTTGGCGCCTTTAGACTCAGTGACTGTGGTTAATACAGCAGGAATACTGTTAACATTGAGCGCTAGATAAATGTGACCACTGAACCATTGGTGTTGCTGTAATTGCCTAGCAACACTTCACTGATTTGTGGCCCACATTCAAATATAAAAAATATACAATCTTATTTTGCAGTATTAGTTCTTACTAAATATTTATTTATTTTTACTTGTTTGCTTTTGTAGGTGACGCAGCGCAGCGCACTCAACAAACGCTCACGTTTTACGAGTTGGATCTTGGTTTGAATCATGTGGTGCGCAAATACTCTGAGCCACTGGAAGAGCATGCCAACTTTTTGGTTTCTGTACCCGGTGGCAATGATGGACCTTCGGGTGTGCTCATTTGCTCGGAGAACTATCTGACCTATAAGAATCTGGGCGATCAGCATGACATACGTTGTCCCATACCGCGTCGTCGCAATGATCTTGATGATCCGGAACGTGGCATGATATTTATATGCTCTGCAACCCATCGCACCAAGAGCATGTACTTCTTCTTGCTGCAAACTGAACAGGGGGATATTTTTAAAATTACCCTGGAGACCGATGATGATGTAGTGTCGGAGATTAAGCTCAAGTACTTTGATACTGTGCCGCCAGCGACGGCAATGTGTGTATTGAAGACTGGCTTTCTCTTCGTAGCAAGCGAATTTGGCAACCAGTAAGTAAAAGAACTGCTATATAGATCTGTTTGGGTTTTACTTATCTGCTCTTTGTCCACAGCTATCTGTACCAAATTGCACATCTGGGCGATGACGACGATGAGCCCGAGTTCAGCTCTGCCATGCCCCTGGAGGAGGGTGAAACATTCTTTTTTGCCCCCCGTGCATTGAAAAATCTCGTTTTGGTCGATGAGTTGCCCTCCTTTGCACCAATTATCACCTCACAGGTGGCTGATTTGGCAAATGAGGACACACCACAGCTGTATGTGCTTTGTGGTCGTGGTCCACGGTCCACTCTGCGTGTACTGCGTCATGGCCTGGAGGTATCAGAGATGGCCGTCTCTGAGCTTCCTGGTAATCCAAATGCCGTGTGGACTGTCAAGAAACGTGTTGATGGTGAGTTCAAAATATGCTTTTTAACTATATTTGCGCATATTCGATAAGTTTAGAATCTAAGTCTGCCTGCAATGAAATGTTTCTAATAATTCAACTGGTGCATTGATGATACAGAACACGATACCCCAAGCTAAACAATAAATAAATGATATTGCTATATATAGTATTTATTAGGTTTGTTGATATATTGATAACGTTAATCGAGAATAAACGAGTAATGAATGCAAATGGAACTATTCAAATTTGTTAGTTTTTATGCAAAAAGCAAATATCAACAATCCTAGTTCATATGCCTATATATAAACACGATCCAAAAGCCACAAGTTATCAACCACCAGTTCTCTCTTATTTCAGGCGCTTAAACACAGACGTGTGTCAACTGTTTGTTGTGTGTGACTATCGAACAGATATAAAAACAGAGTTATCCAATTGACTCTCGTATAATTCTTATAATTTATATTTGTCTTTTGTGAAGCGATAGGTAAGGCAACATTATTGCAGCTCTTAAGTCAACAGATACTACTACAAATGTGTACTACAAAATACTACTACAATGATCTTTTAAATTTAAGTTATTGACATTGAACATGATGCGATTCTTTATCAACCGTGTTTCAGCTGAATTATCCATTGATTACAATTTGATAAACTGATTATTCAATGTCAACCAAAACAATGACTTATGAATGTAGTTAATTTGAAGAGCTTTTAACTGATACAAATCCTTTTGTTGTTGTGCTTCCTACTTTTAGACGAGTTCGATGCCTATATCATTGTATCCTTCGTGAATGCCACGCTGGTTCTGAGCATTGGTGAAACCGTTGAGGAAGTAACGGATAGTGGCTTTCTGGGCACAACGCCTACATTGTGCTGCGCCGCTTTGGGCGATGATGCTTTGGTTCAAGTCTATCCAGATGGCATTCGTCATATACGTTCCGATAAGCGTGTGAATGAATGGAAGGCTCCGGGCAAGAAATCCATTACCAAATGCGCTGTCAATCAACGTCAGGTGGTCATTACGCTCTCCGGCCGTGAATTGGTCTACTTTGAAATGGATCCGGTAAGCATACATAATATGTAATCAACTAGAGAGAATGTCCCATTGCTCTGATGACAAAAACACGAAAAAGAACAATCATGTTGAGACACTCTGTGTCCTGCAGTGCTGAGCTATCATAAGACAATGATTTTCTTTCTCGCCATTCCTTTTGAACAATGAACTAATCAATAATTTTCTTCTTCGTAGACTGGCGAATTGAACGAGTATACGGAACGTTCGGAAATGCCTGCGGAAATCATGTGCATGGCTCTGGGCACAGTGCCGGAAGGCGAGCAGCGTTCCTGGTTCTTGGCTGTCGGTCTCGCTGACAACACTGTGCGCATACTCTCCCTGGATCCCAATAATTGCCTATCGCCGTGCTCTATGCAGGCCTTACCCTCGCCAGCGGAGTCATTGTGTCTGGTCGAGATGGGACACACGGAGAGCACAACAGCTGGCGGTATCGATGATGATGTGCCCGCTCAACGCAGCGGTGGCAGCAATAAAGGCACCATCTATCTAAATATTGGATTAAGCAATGGTGTCTTGCTGCGCACTGTGCTGGATCCCGTTTCTGGCGATTTGGCGGACACGCGAACACGTTACTTGGGCTCGCGTCCAGTGAAGCTGTTCCGCATCAAGATGCAGGGCTCAGAGGCCGTTTTAGCCATGTCCAGTCGCACTTGGCTATCATATTACCATCAGAATCGATTCCATTTGACTCCTCTGTCTTATGAGACACTGGAGTACGCCTCGGGCTTCTCCAGCGAGCAGTGTAGTGAAGGTATTGTGGCTATTTCCACAAACACGCTGCGGATCTTGGCACTCGAGAAACTGGGCGCTGTCTTTAATCAGGTGGCTTTTCCCTTGCAGTACACGCCGCGTGCCTTTGTCATACATCCAGATACGGGACGTATGCTAATTGCTGAGACGGATCACAATGCATACACCGAGGACACAAAGAATGCACGCAAGGAGCAAATGGCCGACGAAATGCGCAGTGCTGCAGGCGACGAGGAACGCGAGCTGGCCAGAGAGATGGCAAATGCATTCATCAATGAGGTGCTGCCAGAGGATGTATTCTCGGCACCCAAGGCAGGATTGGGACTGTGGGCTTCACAGATACGCTGCCTGGATGCCATGCAAGGCCAGACGATGTTCAATGTGCCGCTGACACAGAACGAAGCCATCATGTCGATGGCGTTGCTAAAGTTCTCGATTGCTGCGGACGGACGCTACTATTTGGCAGTGGGCATTGCCAAGGATTTGCAGCTTAATCCACGTATATCTCAGGGCGGATGCATTGATGTCTACAAGATTGATCCAACATGCACAAGTCTGGAGTTTCTGCATCGCACTGAGATTGACGAGATTCCCGGCGCACTGTGTGGATTCCAGGGTCGCTTATTAGCAGGCTGTGGCCGCATGCTGCGAATCTATGATCTGGGCAAGAAGAAGATGCTGCGCAAGTGCGAGAACAAACACATTCCCTACCAGATTGTCAACATTCAAGCTATGGGTCATCGTGTCTATGTCTCGGATGTCCAAGAGTCTGTATTCTTTATTCGCTATCGTCGTGCCGAGAATCAGCTCATCATATTTGCGGATGACACGCATCCTCGTTGGGTGACGGCCACTACATTGTTGGATTACGATACCATTGCCATAGCTGACAAGTTTGGCAACCTGAGCATTCAACGATTGCCGCATTCGGTGACGGATGATGTGGACGAAGATCCAACGGGCACCAAGTCTTTATGGGATCGTGGTCTGTTGTCGGGCGCCTCGCAAAAGTCGGAGAATATTTGCTCCTTCCATGTGGGCGAGATAATCATGTCGCTGCAGAAGGCTACGCTCATTCCTGGCGGCTCTGAGGCTCTCATCTATTCCACATTGAGTGGTACTGTTGGCGCCTTTGTACCGTTTACCAGTCGCGAGGATTATGACTTCTTCCAGCACCTGGAGATGCATATGCGCAATGAGAATCCACCATTGTGCGGTCGGGATCATCTTAGCTACCGCAGCTCCTACTACCCGGTGAAGAATGTCCTCGACGGCGACTTGTGCGAGCAGTATTTATCCATTGATGCGGGAAAGCAGAAGAGCATTGCCGGTGACATGTTCCGCACACCAAATCAGATCTGCAAGAAACTGGAAGACATACGCACTCGCTATGCATTCTAAAAAGGTAAGCAGACTCTTCTAAGGATTACGTGGGATGTAGAACTAGTCAATTCTATGATGAGACAGCATTTACCTTGGGACACCTATGAAATGTACCATGATTAGTGTAAACGTTTTTAAACTGACAAAATATTGACAAATGGGAACATTTTTTCTAAATTTTAGACAACTGTTTAATCTCATTTTATCGTTTTTTAATTTGCAGTTACACTTTGGATATGCGGAGAGCGTGATTTGTAACCTTTGTACACAGTTTATAAGGTGAGTTTAAGTTTCCTTTTTAACTTAAATAAATGTCTTTAGTGATGAGATATGCTTTTACCTTGGGACACCTATGAAATAACTTGATTAGTGTAAATTCGTTGATGCTGAAATAGAAATCTATTTAAATTGTTGCTAAAGCGAATTTAAACAAATAGCTAACATATTTCCATCTTAAATCAATTACAGCACTTTAACAACCTGGGAATTGTGGATCTCTCATGTGAACGCCTTTAAAAAGCAAAAAGGTAAGAAATAATTGAATAAATAATCAAGATATTAATAAAAAGTTTACTATGATGTTTTTACATATGTTAGACTAATGAAATAATTTGATTGAAAATTAATAACTGAGTTTCTTATTTAATTATAATATGTTTAAAAGAGTTTTATAAATTTCTAAATAGTTTCCTTTCTTCCATTTGCAGTTGCTCTTTTGGGTGTGACTCTGGGTTTCTAAATATATTTTACATACTAGGTAAATATTGATGGCAAATAATAATTGCATTCATTTACTAATAATGTTCTCTTTTTTGCTTGCAGTTTAAATATGTAATTGGTAATCTTTAGCCATAGATTGCACATTAATACAACATACACAACCACTAAATGACTGCCTATTTATATTAGACTTAATTGTATCACAAATTAACCACGTTTGTGTTGCATCTCTTATTTAATTAAGTTAATTAAGTCCCCCACCTCTCACTCCCCTCACATTGTAATTTAAGTAACATTTTTAAATAAAAATAAATGAAGAACAAATAAGCTAAGTGGATTTGTAAATGACTTGTTCTTGTTAAGACAGACTGATGTATGTGTGTGTGGTAAATAGTTGTGGCATGTTATTGGCCTTGTTACCGTTATGGCAACCAGAATATTTGCCTAACCGTCTCGTTTTCTCCAGAGAGACTCTTTGGTATGTGCGCAAACCAAATTGTTGTAATTTGTTATGTACAGAGTTATAAGCACAGTAGTTATGCAAATTACGATCATTGCCCCAGCCTTCATCTCTGGCAGCTCTGGCTGATGGTGGTCGTGTTGCCAAACAGGCTAGAAACGAGCATCCGCAAAGTGTTGCACTTGCTGCGGCAGAGGAAGGAAGGAAGAGGGAGCACGGAGCAGGGAGGAGAGGATCGGATCTTCTTGGCTGGCGCTGTGCCAGCTGGTTAAACGATTTATTAACTTCATTTCTAGATCATTAGATCGCATAACACGGACATTCATCACTTGCTTTTTTGCACTTTTTGCTGCACATTTCGAGATCGCGAGCAACACGCAACACTCGATGCTGTTGCTGCTGCAACAGCAACAATAACAACAACTACAGCAACAACAACATGAAGTAGCAATCTCTAGGCTGCATCTCTACGCATGCAATTCACGCCAGTTGCAGCTGCAGTCTGGTCGAGTCGATCGCGCCGCCGATAAGAACAATCAACGCTTGGCGCAAACACTTGGCACTTGTTGCATGCACCCAGCACCCAGTTCAGTTCCCTTCAAGAATCACGCCCACTTTCTTGTGCTCTTCGCCAGCGCCTGGAAGCTGTTTCCACTGCGCTTTGGAATGCGTTCAAGGAGGCCTCTTCTACTCTCTCCTCACTCTTCTGCTTTTCTCTTTGTGTAGATGCCCAGCTGCAGATAAGGCTGGAACCTTTGTTTGGTTTTGTTGTGGGGCGTTGTTGCTATTATCAGTGGACCACGATCATCGATCTGAGCATCAGAATCAGAGTCCCCAGCATTGCCAATGCAGATGCTTATCGGGAATGCCTCGCGTGATAATATTTCGCATGAAACGCGCGCTCCACACTTGGAAATGGACTGGGACCTGGATGTGGATGTGGATGTGGACCTGGAAATGGGTGTTAACGCAGCAACTTTTCAGCTGTCTTTGGCTCTTAGCACTTGAGACTAACTTACTTGCGTGTAAGAATTTTTCTGTGAATTCTCGCTGAGATTTTAATCAGATAGATGTGTCTGAACATGGAGACCTGGAGCTGAGACTGAGACTCAGACCGAGATGGAGACGGACACTCTACTCTGCCTGGGGGCCGACACTTTCGCCTTTGTGAATTAAATGCTCATTTTCCAGACCGTTGTTGAGGCCGAGGCACATTTTCCAGTCACGTCGTTTCACAGTTAGCAACTTTATTAAAACTAACGGCATGCCAAATAATTAAAACGCAGCGCACAAAAAAAAGCAAAAAAGTACGAGGAATTGCAAATTGCGAGACATGTAATAAATAGAATCATCAGCTTGCCAAGCAGTCAGAGAGACAGAGGGACAGACGACCAACTGACCAGACAGCTAAAGTCAGGGTCTCGGTCTGAGGCCGTCTTACCATTATCATCATCACCATCATCATCATTATCATCATTATCATCATCATCCACAGCAGCATCATTATTTTAATTCACTTAGCAGCTTTGTAAGTTGGTTTTTAGGCTTTCGGCCAAGTCGCAATCGCACAGCTGTTAGCCGGTTACGGAACGCCTGACAAACCAATTATAAAGCGTGGATTTTGATGTGCACGTGTTGGGAATAGTCACTTAACACTGCCAGAGGAGAAGAAAGAGACGATAACACAGAGCAGACGGAGCTGTTCTATCATATTTAGCTTATAAGCTGATCAGGAATTTCAGGTAGTCGTCGGTTTGAGTTGATCTTGAAGTAATTAAGTACTTTGCAAATAAAATACTGATATTTTCTAGTTATTTTCATATCAGTTTATCCTAAAATTGGTATTCAAATGAAAATAAACTTGTAGTTTAAGGCCAGAACAAACAATCTTTTTAATCTTAATTCTATAAGAAATGAGAGATAGGGTACGCAATTTATAAAGTATTTTTTTTGACAAAAGAAAACTGAATAATTTTCAAATGTCTTGATTATTAAATATTTGTTCTTATTTTATTATACGAATAAAATAAATTAAATTAGTTTAGTAAGGGTTTACTTTGGGCATATAGCACATATGTACAAACACATACACACACAAATACATAGTACTAATTTCATATGCCCAAAATAGGTGAAGACTTAATTAAAAAGATTTAAATTAAACAAAAATGGGGATTTGAAGATTAATATGTGTAATAAAACTTACAAAGGGTTAAACTGTGAAAGAAATTTAATGATGTAAAGAAGAAAATATTATAATGAAAAGAAGAAAGTGCTAAGAAATTAAGGATACAAATCCCTTGAATGGGATTACATACCTACAATCTGGATACATAATGTGAAGAAACAGGTTATGAGTTGTGTATTAAGCGCTATTACAAATGGAAAGTTAAGAGAAGAACCCTAAGCTATATATAATTATAATTATAATTATGAGCTGAGTAAAGAGTAAAGTGTATAGTCAGCCAGACATGAAGATATCAATTCGCTTTGCTTGGTTCACACCACAGACGGACCCTAGACTATGGTCTCTACAGTCTCAGCTGTAGGGTCTGCACAGAGACAACAACAACAATCATATAATTGCTGACTGCCAACTGGGAAGAATGACACACAACAACATCAGAGTGAGAAGGAGAGCGAACGAGAGAGAGGGAGAGAGAGAGGAGGGAGCGTTCGCATCCAATTCTCAAGTGAAGATTGCTGTCAGCAATCTTTCGTGGCCAGTTAAAAGTACTTATCTACCTTATATACGATGTATTAAAGTATGTACATATGTATATATGTATGCTCGCATGCTTGACTCTACTTTATTTTACTTTGCTTTGTTTGGCTTTGGGAGTCTGACCCCATTCAATGTCATTAACTTGGCCCAAGGTCTGTTTGTTTTTGAGCTCTTTGGCAATTTTCGCATAATTGCCTGAAAATTATGAAATGTGACGAGGGGCAGGCAGAAACCTGGCTGCGATCTGTGGCAACTTGTGGCCAGATCGCCCACTGAACTCAGTTGAACTGCTCAAGTTGTCAGCAGCTCGTCGTCGTCGTCTCCATCTGTTGCCAAGTTTCTGACTCTGACTCAGACTGCGACTGATTCAGATTCCGAACCTCAATGGGAGCCGCGCCCCACGGCGATATCTTCATGTGGCACAAACGACGACAAACTCCAGCTCCGACTCCAACTCCAGCTCCAACTCCA
Organism: Drosophila suboccidentalis; assembly: GCA_037043435.1. Taxonomy (NCBI): domain Eukaryota; kingdom Metazoa; phylum Arthropoda; class Insecta; order Diptera; family Drosophilidae; genus Drosophila; species Drosophila suboccidentalis. Next base: position 1,127,081 of record JBAMBK010002328.1, read on the forward strand.
ACTCCGACTCAAGAATAAACGTTTCAGTCACTTAGTCAACAATCTGTTGCATCTAATTGTGTTTGCAACAAATTACTCAATTCCGTGATAGCAGATGGATATCATCAGGCCACAAGATTGCCAATAATCTCTCGCCATCTCTTTCCATTCAGCACTGTCCATCTCTGTCTGGCTCGCTCAGTCAACAGGTTTGACATAATTTTCACTTTAGTTTGTTTTTAAAGGCACAAATTTGCACGCAGATGACGATGATGCGTTTGTTGTTGAGAGAGTAACTCAATCCAAAAATTCTTCATCTCCGGTCTCCGATCTTCGGATCTCAGCATCTTTGTCTCAGACAGCAAAAGGGGCACTTTAAGGGGCGTGGCACACTTCCGCAAGCAATTTGCTGCGGTTCTTGGGCGGCAGCGGGCTATAATGGAACATTTTAATGCTGAAACCGATGATTAAAATCAAAGCCATAAAAACGAAGGAGGCAACTAAGGTGGGGGGAAGGGAGTGTAGGGAGGAGGGTGAGGGATGAGAGGATGCAGCGATGCCACCACCACGTTGAGATGTCGAGAACGCAGTCGCAATTGCAGTTGCAACTTGCCAGATAAATACGTTGATCAGTCGCACAGATCATCAACACGAACATGCCACAACAGCAACAACAACTGGCAACAACAACAATAACAACAACAACAATAAGAGCAACATCAACAACAACTGGCAACGAGGCAACAGAGACACGTCAGCAAACGGGCCATAAAAACGGGAGCAGCATGCAACATAATTGAAAGCAATTTGCGGCTGACTGACTGTGTCCAAGGTGAGGAGTGTGGAGAGGAGGGAAAGCGAGGGGAGAGGAGGGGCAAGGAGGAGGGAGGGAGGAACTGCCTGATGAGCTGCACCGGGAAGCGGCAAAGCGAGCGTCAGCATAAACATTACATTGATTGCCATTGCCTGCCTCACACACACACACATACCTACACACACACACACACATTCATTGCCACACACGTGTTGTTTGTCAATGAAGTTGGCGCTTCTTCAGCTGTTCTTGCAACTGCCAAAGTGACAGGGGAACGGAGAGGGGGCAAGTGAAAGGGGTACATAAGTCAGCAATGAACGGAAGTCGCTTAGTTCCGGCTGCCGTTGATCAGATGCATCTGCACCTGAACACACACATTGGATGCCACATGCAGCACCTTCTCTACCCCCTCCCCCAGCCCCACATTTGTTTGTTACGCAATTGGACAACGCCTTTAATTTGTATCTGTGGCCCAACAATTTTTGGTTCTTTTGCCACTCAAGTGACTGTAGTGAATGTAATTGCAAACAGCTGAGACACATCTGTTGCAAGTTTATTTCGATATCTTGTCGATACACAAAATTGGATAAGATTGCTGGGGAATTGCTTAATATGGAAATAAGAGGAGGGGAAAGTCAATGATCATTAGAATAGTTTAGCAATGGAATTATTAATGGTGACAACATGGGGTTAGTTTTATATGTCTAAGGTTAACTTTAGTTGCAACCTGGCCAGCTAAGAAAAAAGCCTAAAAAATTTGAATTCTAATTAGTATAAAATGTTTAGATTTCTTTCTTAAACAATTAGTGCGAAGTTCTTGACAAAATAAAAATCTAAAGATCAAAAAATTAAAATAGAGGCTGATAAAATATTTTGAGTAATCTGTAACTTAAATATTATATTATATAAACTTTATATAATCTACAGGATAAAATGTTAGTTGGTTAATTAAATATTAAGTGGGCATATGACCAAAGTTGATCTGTAGATCTGTTGGTAAAGGGGTTTAATCAATCTGCATTATTATTAATTAAATTATTTTAATGAATCATCAAATTATGTCTTAGTTTATTTTATTTTTTTTTTAAACCTTAATAACTTTTTGTTTAAGCGCTCTAATTAACGTTAAAAAATTAATATTTCTGGAAAATCTGATCTAAATAATATAATATCTTAAACGATTTATGCCAGACTTATTATGCCATAAATTCATCGTGACTGATCTTTATTCTTTACTCAATAATAGTTACATAACATACTTTAAATTATTTCTTTTCGAGTTCTTATGATTGACTTAACCAAAGTGTAATCTTAGGTCGGTTATTCTGGAGAAATGCATGATTCATTGCACTCGATGTCGTGCAGCTGAGACTTTTATCCAACGAATGCGAAGGTTGACTCCCAAGGGGTCATTTCGCTTAAGTCAAGCTTCGTTTGTGCAATGGGGGCTAAATGGGGGTCTGATATACTATATATGTACATATATATACACAGATGTGGCGCACACACATACACGCATATAAAAAAAATCATACAATATGCGATATAAAGCAACTTCCTACAGCTGTTGAAACTCTGCGAGCAGCCGGCCAAGTGCGTTGAGTTGTTGTTGTTGTTGCAGTTGTTGGTGTTGTGCAAAACAATGAATGAATCGCGTTGTTGTTGTTGTTGTTGGAGTTTATCAAGTTGAAATTGCACAGTTGGTTGACTGCTGCCACAACAAACAACAAGCGCAATAAAAAGCACTCAGAGTTGTAGTTGCTGATGGGGTTTGGTTCCCTGATCCCTTGCACCCTTTTTACGAACTACTGGTTCGGATCGAAACTTAGAAAGTATCAAATAAATTCTCGGACTTTATTATAGATCAAACAATACTTTAAATTAAAATTTTTAATTCTTTTTATGTCAGATAATCAGTTAAGATTTCTGTTTAGTTCGAATTTAATATTGCATTTTATATTTAAATTATTTTATAAATGAAGTTAAATTTATGTTAAATTTATTTCATACAGTTGTTGTTTATCTAATAAAAGTTGAAGTTGAACTACTGATTTCTTTTCAGTTTAAATATTTTAATTTAAAGTTCTAAGTAAAGTTATGTTGTAAAGTTGATAACAGAGATGTTAAGATATTTGACTTAAAGAGCACCAGTTAACTTTAATATGTAGTAAACATTTTTGATTTGCATCTAAAATCGGATTGAGCTACTGGTTCCGCTTTGATCGGCAACGATTGCTTGAAGTCGGAGCTGGCAAGTGGTTCACTTTGGGGCAGGCTCCAACCCTGAGGCAAGCGTTTCACTGTCAGAGACGGCAACGCACAAGGCAAACAAGAGGCGGCACAATGTGTGTGTGTGTGTGGGGGGCATGGCCTGGTGGCGAGAAGAGAGCGGAGAGGAGGGGAAGCAATTGGGCAGGCAGCTGTTGTTTATAGCAAATCGCTCATACGCCTCGTTGTGCGACCAAGCGTTGCAAATAGTTTAGCGTGTGTGTGTGAGTGTGAGAGAGTATGCGAGTGTGTTTGTGTGTGTGTGTGTGTGTGAATGTGATCAGTCAGTTCACCCACACAGCGACAATTCAAGTGCAGTGCTCATCAATAAAGTGAAATTTGTGTTGAATTTGGCGGCTGTGGGGCGAGCAGCCTTGTTGTTGTTGTTGTTGTTGCTGTGCTTTGATGGACACATGCATGGGGCATATGCTACACATATACATCTACAAATTGCGCATATATATGTATGTGTGGGTTTGTAAGTATATATGTGCATATGACAAGCAGCAGCTGAGGCAGCAACCGGACGCACGTGTTCATTTTCATTTGGCGCAGAGAGAACCCAACGATAAACAGCCGCAGTAGCAGCAGCAGCAACAACAGCTACAACAATAACAACAACAACAGCAACAACAATTGCAAAGCAGAATCTTTGTAGACGCTGACGAAGACGTAGAGAAGAAGGAAGAGGCGAAGACGAAACGTTGACGACGCTCAACTGCGGAAATTATTCATTCAAGCGCTGCTGCTTTTTCAGTTGTTGCTGTTGTTGCTGTTGCTACCGCTTAAAGTTGCCACTGCCACAGCCACAGCCACTGCCTCTGCTTGGCTTGGCTGCTTCTCTGTGTGTTTGTGTGTTTTTTTTTCAACGCTGATGAACAGCAACAAATAATACAGAAAAAAAAGAGCAGCAGCAACAGCCGAAGAAAGAAAGAAGCAACACAATTTGAAATTCATACAAATTGCAAGCGGGGCAGCGTAACAACAGCAACAGCAACAACAACACGAACAACAATAGCCACATGCGGGGGCAGCTGGGCCTGAAGCAGCCACCCAAGCAGCGCCAACATGTCCGGCTACAACAGCAACAACAACAACAGCAACAACAACTACAAAGGCTGTCCATCAAAAAGGCAGCGAAGCGCAACAATTGTTGAAAATCTAAAGCCCCAAATGATATTTATTGTTTTCGTTGTCGTTGTTTTAGTTTTTGTTTGTTAAAACCATTTCATTTGACTGGCAAATGCCAAAATAATTGTCTCACATTGCATAACAAAAAACAAAAAAAACAAAAATTAAGGCAACAAACAATGTGGCCAAAATGAAAGCTCAGCTTTCACCCGAGGCGAGGCTGGGGCCTTGGGTTCAAACCTAAAAGCTGAAGCTAAAACTGAAGTTGAAGTTGAGGTGCCAGTGTGATCCATCAGCAGCTGTGGATCAAAGACAATAAAACAAAAGAAGCAACTAAACAAAACAAAAAAAAAAAACCCCAAAAAACAATCCCAACAAAAAACACAAAAAAAGCCGAAAACCCAAATCGACATCAGCTCATTTCAGTTCAGTTGAAGTTAAATTTGAGCTCAGCTCACAGGTGTGCACAATCAATCAACATGAGATCCCATTAAAGCGGCTGTAACAATGACTACGCAGTCGCTGCCTCTGCCTCAGTCGACGTCGCCGTCGCCGTCGCTGCCTGTGGCAGATTGGGGGCCACGCACTTTGCGGTTGATTCCAAGTCCACGCAACAAGCGCGTTGATGGCTTCAACATGAACAGCGCATAGTTCGATGATTGTGTGTCCATTTCTGGACAGACCTCCACAATGCTAATGCTAATGTTAATAGTGGGGGATGGGGATGGTGGTGGGGGAGGTGCTGTCTTTGGGGGAGGGGAGCTTAACTATTGTCTACCGCCCGTTGATTGCCGTAACATTCCACACTTAATTTGATATTCCACATGGAGAACTTAATCACATTTTCACTATTGATCAAAGGAATTATTGATTGGCTTGCGAGCCGTTAATTTGGCTTTTAAAATCCCCATATGAATGGTTGTTCTTTACCAAAAACTTATAAATAGTGTTAATAATAATTTTAGCAGATGTAAGCAGGAGATGTAGCTTTTAAATTATTAGAAATAATCAAGAAAACTATTAATTGAATTTGGATTAGATAACTTGGCATTTAAAAAGATCGCTGTACAAATGTGTATCTGATTTTATCTTATAATAAAAGAATAATAATAGTTTTTTAACAATACCGAGTATTAATTAAAGCTAAGAATATTATTTTAAATTGTTTCTTTATTTGACTGAAATTAACTTGAGTAAAATATCATATTTCTGTCATTTATTTCGATAAATCTTAAGAAAAGTCTGCGTTTAAAAATTAAATAAGATAACTATAGTAATAAAATAAAATATATTAATTGCCAATAAAATTACTCATCAGAAAAATTTTAAAACATTTTTTGACACATTTTTCGTGGCCAGAAATCGAGTTAACTTTTCCCAGAGCCCATTTGCCATATGAGTGCAATCAAGTGAGCAAAGTCAATATTGTCGCAACGTTGAACAATTTTAATTGGATATTTGTCGTAGGCTCCATTCCAAGTCGCCGCAAAAGCCACAACTCAGCGGGACAATCCGACAGACAGACGGACAGACAGAGAGACCGACCGACAAGTGCGACTGGTCATATATTTTTCTTAACGTTAAGCGAAATTAGCATATGAATAAGTTTTGGGTGTTACATTCAACATATGAGTATGAGTGTGAGTGTGAATGTGTGATTGTATGTGTGTGTGTGTGTGTGTGAGTGGTGCGTGTGGTTTGTGCGTCTTGGATGGAAGTTGAAGGCGGCGGCAGGCATCAAAGCCGACCACACCAAGTGCCGCAAACAGCCGCAACTGCAACATGTGCAACTGAAACTGAGCTAAAATTGGAGGTCACGTAGTTGTCCGGGCAACCATGCAACGCCTTCATTTGGGCCTGCAACACTGCAACACGGCAACAGTGCAGCACACAGCGCAGCAGAGTGCGGCATATAAATTACACAATGCAACGCGACGCGTCGGCTGTAAACGAAGCCCAAAGTTAAAGCCAACAAATCGAATTGTTGCCAAACCGAAACCGAAACCGAAACAGCAACAGAAAGAGGCAAGTGAAACCCTGTAAATGCAATGAAATGGTTTTTAACTTTTGCAATTTTTCAACCAAGAAACAACAACAACAAAATGAAGAGAAAAAACTGAAAAACTTAAAGACACAAGGCGTCGGCATGGCAATAATATGGTTTTTGATGTTTAAACAAGGTCAACAGTTGAGTTTGGGCCTGGTCTTGGGCTTGGGTTTGGTTTCAGCTCTTGGCTCTTGGCGCTGCCTTCAAAGGTCTCCGATGAGCAAACAAAGCGCAGCCCGAGACCCAAGAGATCGTCTTTAAGTTGGCCCCTGGCCCCCGTCGACCCATGGATTCGTGGATTCATGGATTCATGGACCAACCAACCATTCGACATCCCAGCAATAACCATAATGCGACGCTTCACGCAATTTTTGAAGCTTGAATCCGCTTTAAAAGTTCGAAAGGTTTTCAGGCAATCGAATATGGAATGGTTTTTGGCTTATTTACTTTACCTGTTGGCCCTGTTGGTCTTTGGGTTGGGTTGGAGTTTGAGCTTGAGTTTTGAGTTCGTTCTGCTCCGCATCATTCATTCACTCATTCATTCATTCACTTGGCCCGGTCGGGGTCCGCGGCCTTTGATTGCTTTTTTGGCGCTGGGGCAATAAGCGATTTGACATGCCTGGATTTGCATGCATTAAAAGCGAGTACAAAAAGAAACGACTTAAGATCGGGGAGCACAAGTAGTTTTTTTATTAACCCTAGGGTGCTCACAGTTTGAGAGTTATGACTTCGTATAGCTTGTGAAAGTGTACGATTTTCTTATGAAAGATTGATGATATAATAAGAATAATTTTAAAAATGTATTGAATGTAAAACTCACTGCTGATTATTGTATCTGTCTGTAGATTCAGTATTGATCTGAAAGCAAAGTTCATATGTTGTTTGGCTATTTTAGAACAACTGGAATAGAAGCTACACTAGATGAGAATAAAATCAAAGAGTGAGTATTAACTACAGCATTCTCAATATTATTTCTATACATTTTAGAAACTGAAGGACTTTGCAGAAGAGTTGTAAAGTATCTTTAAACGGAAAGAGTATGTCATATGAATGAAACTAATTTTAAGCCGTGGAAATTTTTCAGAGTGCTAGCTAAAACTGCAGGGAGCTTTTATTAACATGCTGTTGACGTCACAATGTTAGCCTCACACTGTTAGCCTCACACTGTTAGCGACACATTAAAATAATAATGGGTAGACGAAAAAGTTTTTTCGTATTTGTAATGAAACTTTCAAATCATATTTTTTAATATTTATAATAAACTTTATTAAACCGTTTGATGATGAATGTTTAGTTCATTGGCGATGTCATGGCTGCTTATGTGACGGTCCTGGTCAATCCTTTCCATAATTTCATCGACTTTTTCAAAGATTGGTCGACCATCTTTCACATCGAAATTTCCAGAACGGAAGCGAGCGAACCATTGTTGTGCTACACGAACTGATACAGCATCGTCACCGTAAACATCACAAATTTCATTGGTGGCTTGCGTGGCATTCTTCCCTTTTTTATACAAAAATTTCAAAATATTGCGAATTTCTTCTTTATTTTCACTCATTTTTGAACAGCTGTAACTTTTTTTCAAATTCCCCGAATTAAATTTTTTTTGGGCAAATGAAGCTTAAAGTGCTATCATTCGAACACCATATGGTAGGACACAATGTGATTGGTATCACTGGAAATAGAGGACTCCAAAGCCATCTATTGACCAGATACGAAAAAACTTTTTCGACTACCCATTATATGAATGTATATTAAATATATCAATCTTTGTGAAAGAAACCGACTTCGTTTCAAGGTAATCTAGAACAAACTAGCCGCAGCAGCCACATTTGCCACCCTCTTCTTTTTCCTTTCTTTTGCCTTTTCCTTTTCCAAATTCCATTTCATTGCAAATGAAATTGATCAAAGGCCTGGGAACTGTGAACTGTTTGTATACGATATGTTATAGTATATATGTACATATAGTATGAGAATAATATAGTGGACGCTCTTTATGTGTGCGATCGACGCGTCGTCGGGGCAGTGTATCAAAAAGTATAAGTTTTATTGACTGCGGATGCAGTTCATAAACAATGCTTTGCCGTAAAGATTGCCCCGATCGTGGAACGTAGCACGGTGGTGCTGTTGGTGGTGCTATTCGTGGTGGTGGCGGTGGTGCTGCTGCTGCTGCTGCCTCGGAAGCTGTAGTCGCAATGTGGAGCGCATCTGTTACATGTTAATGCGCACCAAGGCGAAATATCCACAGTCGAAAGAGATACAGATACAAATACGAGTATATCTAGATACACACTCGTATTCATATGTGTGTGTTTGTATAGGAAAGAAATTTGTGCGATCGCTGGGAATACTCGAGTATTTGTATTTATGAAATCAAACATAAGGTACGGCATTCGATCGTCTGTTGCACATTTGGCACACATGACAGCCGCATGCTTCACAAAGTTCCCCCCTGTTCCCTCTCTTCTCCCCGTTCGACTTTTTTTTCGGAAAATAACCAAAAAGGGGGAGGCAGCTGAGGTAAAGCAGCAAACCACACACAGGCAGGAGGAGAGTGACGGGTAGAGTTGAAAAAAAGGGAACATTTTTACGCATTTCCAGTTAAATCGGAAGTGGAAATCACGACGTGGCAAGAGGTTCCCCCCTCTCAATGGAGAGAGCGTGCCACGATTATCACGCTATTTCTGTCAACCCAAGAGGGGGAAGGAAGAGGGAGTACTGAATAGTAGTTCCCACATGTCAGCCTCAGCTGTTGTCTGCTCAGAAAATGGGAAGGGGTAAGAGGGAAGGGGGAAGGAGAGAGGGGGCAGATGAGCTGCTAATGATGCCAACGGGTTAAATGCGTTGCGATCTATTTCGAGTTTTGTTCTTTGCTTTTTTCTCAATATATTTTCATACGTTTCTATTTTTTTTATATTTTTCCAAGTGTTGCCCAATAATTTAGCTTTGTTTATGGGTTTTTGATATTACCCACGTGTCATATTTTATGTGCGCACAGGGAACTGAGAGCGTGAGGGAGGAAGGGTGGGGAGAGGATGCCTTAAATTTAAAAAAGTGAACTATGAAAATATTTTGATAGCTCTTTGACACTTTGGGCTGCTTTGGGATGCCAACTCAATGCCGACAACGATAACGACGACGACAACGACGACGACTCTTGGCCAATTTTCTAGCAGTCAAATGCATTTTGACACAAAACTGACATTTAACAAACTTGCCGGCCATGTTGAGACTGCAACAGCAACAACGTTTAAGACAAGTGCATATAAAACACGCCCAGTTGACAGTCGGCAACAACGACAACGACAACAACGGCAACAAGTGCGTCAATGCGATGCGACAACCACCAAAATGGTCAGCACTTTGGGTGAACAGTTGCCAATTGGCAGTTGCCAGTTAGCCAGTTTGCCAGCTGGCAGCAGCATTCTGCCAACTCGATCTGGCCATATGTGTTGCCGTTGTCTTTAAAAGGCCATTCGACCGATATTTGACATTTTTCAGCGACCACCTCACGCTTTTTGGGCCTTGCCTCACCACCAACATGCCAGCTGCTGTTGTGTCTTGCCACCAATCGTTGCCAGTTCATAACTCCTTTTGTCGCAAGCACCTTTCACACAGTTATTCATACCTCAACTGGCCATAAATTTCAAATGAAGTGCTTTTCAATTTGAAAAGAAAGTGAATCTAGAAGTTAACTTTAAGTTAGATTTTCAGATTTTAAGTTTTGTAATTTTTGAAATGTACTTGCATATTTTTAAATTGTTTTTTATATATAATTTTTAGAATTTTCACTTTCATTAGTTTATTCAATTTGTAATTATATCCATGTTAACTATTTGATATTTAAACTAAATCTGCTTGTAAAATAAAGAAAATAATGCTTATCGTCAATTTTTTATAATTTTCTTTTTGAAAAAAATCACTTAAATTGTTGTAGTTGTTATAGAAAATCTTGGTGATTAATTGAACAAACTAATAAACTTTATAATGTACGATATTAAAATAGTATGTATTGCTATACTATTAATTTTGAATAATAGCTGGATTTCTCTCAGGAATATTTCTCACATAATACATATAACTTCTTCGACGCTTAACTAATCAGTTTTCAGCGCAAGCAGTTCTTGAATGAACTCAAAGTAACTTCATTGATAAACACAACAGCAAAGAAGCCTTAGCTTATTTAATGAGTTGGTTTATAAATAGAAAGCAAGTCTAGCCGGGCCAAAGAATGTGCGAGTCTTGGCTGAAAGTCTAGTCCGCAGTTAGACACAACACGAAAGTGTGTGTGTGTTTGTGTGTGTGGTGTGTGTGACTTTTCTAATTGTCATGCAAGAGGCAGCTCCGGATGTCAACGTCGTCGTCGTCGTCGCTGTGGTTGTTGTTGTTGTGGCTCTGGTTGTGCGTGCCTTGTAGCCACAATCCCAATGTGGTCTTTGGCCAAAACACTGATCGGTGGCTTGTTAGCTTGTTGTCTGGAGTCTCCACTCGTAAAGGGGACTGAGACTGGGTCTGGGTCTGGCTCTAGCTCTGGGTCTGATTTGAATGCGCATTTGGTTTGTCGCACCATTTCGGCTCATGTTATTTTATGTACTCGTATTTTGTGGTCATAAGCTTGTTGTCCATTTGATTGGCGGCCCATAAACAAATCGTCGCGCAATTACCGCCAAACAACCGCGACGACATGAGGCGACAACTACCCCACCCCACCCCATCCCAGAAATCCACTCTGCCCCTCTCCATTCCACTATCAATTGTGAGTTATAATTAGCAGCAGGAAATTGGCCAGCCATTCTCGGGATAGACCCGCATAATTGAAATTTAATTTGCCCCTAGCTGAGGGAGGTGGCAAGTGGGAGACTGGGAAGTGAGGAAGTGAGTGGGAGAATGAATGTGGGTGTGGGTGTGTGGGTAAGTGGGTGTGAATGTGGATAGTGGGTGTGCCACAGCGACACAGTCTCGATGAGCGTTATGTGATAAATTTGGCACGTTGTTGCCATGACATGACCCTTACCAACTCTGGCCATGTCGTCGTCGTTGCCGTTGTCGTTGTCGTGAAGGAAGGTGCAAAATATGATTTACTCGATGCCAAAATGAAGATAACAAACAGCAGGCAACCTGGCAACAAGTCGTGTCGTGCTCAGCGCATTTACAATGCAGGTGACAAATCTTGGTTAGCCAATGTACATATACACATATATAAACAACAACACCTGCAATCACAATTGCAACAGCACAACACCAGCAGCTGCCGCAGTCGCAACCACAACAACAACAACAGCAGCCAGCTTCAAGACTCCAATCGAACTGCTCTTTAAGAAGAGATTTATTTCTATTAAATATTGAATTTTTTAGTTTCTAGTTAGTAGTTCAAAATTAATTAAAATGTTTGCAAATTAAATTCCAGTGAGTTGTCGATTTTACATGAAAATTGATTTAATAAACTCAAAATGATGATCGAGTAATCCAGAATAAATTGTGCTGTTGTTTCTTAGATGTATTATTACAACACTAATATAGTAAATTCTCTTTCTAGGTTCCTGTTTTATGGCAAAAGAGGATACTTGAATTAAGAGTCCCATCTCCATCTCTTTCTCTAGTTATTCCATTTCTTTTCGCATCGAATCACCTGTCAACATCAATTGAATTCTGCTTAGCATACACATATAACACATCAACTTTCCCACAATTTGCACCGTTTTCCACAATAGTTTTCCCTGTGCTTTGCAGACAGCTTGATCAGCGAGTACTTTTGGCAATTAGGCAGGCAGCCTTCTTGGCACTTGACAGCCCTTTTTGTGCGGTGACGAGGGAAGAGTAAATATGAAAATATTTGCTTAGTCGAGAGTTGAGCAAAAGACACTTAAAATGTCAGAACTTTTGACAGATGCCGCCCACTCGCCCTCAGCTAGTTGAAGTGGCAGGCCACGCCCACACACGCATTAACAAGAGCGCCAAATTAAGCCATAAATTTAGCCAGCGCAGACCACCAGCTACGTGTGGCAAGAAAGAGAGAGAGGGAGGGAGAGAGAGAGAGAGAGAGAGAGGGAAACTGGCAACTGGGGAGTAACAGCAGGAGCTAGCACAAGAGTTGTCTGTGTGGCAAGTTGCAGCAGCTGAGTTGAAGTTGCAACTCAGCTCGTTTAATGAAAAAATTCAAATTTAATTAGTCTTCAAGTGAAGAAGTAATATTTGTACAATCTGGTAAATTTTCGCAGCTGCAAAGCAGGAAAGAGCCCAAGGAAGTGGGATGTGCATGTGGATGGATGGATGGATGTGGATGTGGATGTGGATGCAGTTGCAAGTTGCCAGTTGTTGTTGCTGCTGCTGCTGTTGATGATATGAAAATATGAGCAGCAAGTGGGCTGCTGTCCAACTGGCAACTGCAACTGGCAACTGGCTGCAGCCACATCTGCATTCCAGACGAGTCAACAACAGACTCAGACCATGTGGGATTCAGACGACGATGCCACTTAACTTGTGGCAGGGACTCAACTCAATTGCTGTTGCTGCAACGCGTCTGCAACTGTCGCTGCTGCGTCGGCGTTCGCATGATGCACTCTTGATTGGCTGCGGCTCGGCGACGCCTCCGTTTTGTCAGCGCGGTCGCGACCCCCAGTGGCATCAATGGCATCGCTGGCATCGCGTGTGACACTGATGCAACTTCTCTGTTGCTGCTGCTGCCACTGCAACACAGCAACTGCACCACATTCATTAGCAGCCGTTAAATGTTCACTTAATCATTTCGTCTGTCTCCTTCAGTGCTCAATGTGCCACATGGCTTAGAACGAGCTCAAGTGGCCCCCGGCAACGCTGCACAGTGGCTGCCTCTGTTGCCTCTGTTGCCTCGGCCGCTGCTGCTTGCAGCATTTGTTGCAATCTTAAGTGAATTTGTGTTGCAATCTGCGAGCTTTAGATGCCAGGCTTCCTTTTTTTCTGCTGCCTGCCTGCCACAACTTATGATGACTTCAATTAATCAGCGCTTATTCTCATTTGCAGTTGTTGCATGCCACAGCCTGTGATTGCGGCACTCAAATCCTGAAATGCCATCAATGCTGCTTGCAACTTGCAGAGTTCATTAGACATTAATCTATGAGAATCTAGTCACTTGAAGGCAGGTTCTTCTCTCTTTCACTCCCCTTTTTGCTCTCTATCTCTCTCTCTCTCTCTCACTATCTGTTTCTTATACCCTTGCGCGGAATATCCTGCTTGGATTTGACTTGATCTAAAATGAACATTTTGCTTCTTAAGACATTTCTTTATTTATAAAAAAATCAATCAAACAAAAAATCATAATTTGGAGTATAATCTACAATTTAAAATGAATTTAATTCAAAATGAATATTATAGAAATTATTCTAAATATTACAAAATAAAAGCTAAAAATTAAGTTAAGTGCAGGGGCATCAAATCTTTGGCTTTCCCAATAAAATCTTTACTAATTTTACTTGCTTCTCTCTGTTTGTGTTAACTTATTTCATTTTATTGCCAATTTGTGTGCCATTCAAAAGGCCTAAATTAATTTAGCCAAATTGCTTGGACCAACCCCCATTCAGAGTTCCATTGAAATGCTCATCAAACAAATGTGGCAATTAAATGTGAGAGTTGCGGCAAGTTGAGGCGACACACGCCCAGGACGTGCGTCAATTAGGAGTTGCCCATGCGACGATGTTGCACACGCCTCAAATGGAAAAGCTGGCCACGTGGCGCGTCGCATTATGCATTGAGTCAATAGAGAGGCAGCTCTTTTGGGAGTTGTTGTTGTTGTTGGCATCGAGTCTCATTAGCATGGACTCAGGTAGGAGAAACAGAGGAAACAGCGGAAACAGTGGGAACTGTAGCTGGCCAGCTGCCTAAGGCCACGTGTCGCAAATGCTGCCCCACACACACACACACATGCAACTGGAGGGGGCATTCTATTCGTGTTGTGTCACCAAACAAATGTCGCTGGTTGCCGTTGACCCAATTGCCACTTGGCTGGGGTCATGATAATTTCAGGAGCTGCGGCATTGTTGTAATTCGTGCAGCCCTCGATCCTCGATCGTCGGTCGTGAGTGAATTTTCTCGGGCGCTCCTTTGAGCTGAGCTGCAGCTTCATGTTGCACGTGGTCCGCCGGTGGCGCCACAGACGTCGCGACGTCGCTCCTGACATATGCAAAACGGCTGCCATAACTGGCGACTTGCAGCTTGTGGCTTGCAGCTTGTGGCTTGCCACAAATGCAATTTGTGTCGTTTTGGGCCAACGTTTTTCCCATGATTTGACTGCGATTTGCATAGAAATCAAAGTTGCAGTTGCATTTGTAGCGGAAAAAGCCCATGGAAATGTGCCAGCTGACTTTGGATTTATGTGGCAAGCTTCAACTTGCCACAAATGTGGGCGGCACAGGCACAAGAAATGTGGCTTCCCTGAATGCGAAAATCAATACGAGAGCAATGCGAGCCAAATGGAACAAAAAAGTCTACAAAGCGTCTGCGTTGCATGCCCCAAAAGGTGGAGACATCGGGGGGGTGGCAAATGTGGGCATAAGGTCTGCAAATTTATTCAAAATGGCTGCCTTCATTTGGTGGCATGCGCAAAGAGAGACAGAGAGAGAGAGAGAGAGCAGAACACAGAACACAGAAAGAGAGGCAGAGTCTCCAAAGTGGTTGCCTGGCAACCTGCAACATCGTCAAGGGGGTTGCTTAGTGGCGCTCGGAGGGTTGCCAAAGTTGCCACATCGCAACATAAACCCTGGGAATCGATTTATGTGGACACCAGATGCAAAGCATTTCGTTGGCCCAAACAATTTGGTACGGTCTGATTGGGTCCCCACTATCACATCATATCATATCATTTGATATTACAGCGTATATAAATCGAATGTTAAGCCCAGTTTAACCACCTCACAAAGCGCCGTCTAATTCCACTTGACAGCTGCGCTTTGTGCTCGTGGCATGCAACGCACGCGTTGCACAATCAGTGCACGTGACCCGAGACGATGTTCTGCTCATTAAGCGAATCCTGACAAGCGTTTTGCCCCAGCGAGATACGATCATCAGTCGAAAGAAATGCCAAGTTTAAAGCAACCCTCGCTCGATTACTGTCCACTAAGCTCTTGTTGCACAGTGGGAAAGTCACGACAGTGGCATGCCACACACTCCCATTCCAGCTGCGTCAGTTTACAGCTCATTGCATTTCCAAATGCTTTTTGTTGAATTTTTTTTACATTTTGTACGCATAACTTAGATATTTGTAATAATCTTGTAATGCCGCATAAACGCGTATTTAGGGATGTAAATATTAAAAAAATATATTTTACTTTTTTGGTTTGCTAGGAAATTATTGTAGCAGATCTAAGAAGATTTTAAGGACTATGTTATGATTTTAAATAGTAGGGGAAGAGTTCTGTTTTAATATTTTATCTTAAAATGTTTTCTCATTCAAATTTAAACTATCTTTTTAGTATATTATCAACATTTTATTCTTGAGTAAAACTTAAAAAGAATATAAATTTCTTGAGTGAGTAGATTAAATAGAATTGAAGTTCTGAAACTTTTCTTAAGTATAAAATCTAATCTAATTCAACCTCAATCAAGCTAAGTAAGTAAATCTTAGAAGTAATTACTTGATATAAGGGAATGTTTTCTTAATTCACAATGAGTTTAAAAGATTATCCTTATAAATAGACAATACTTTTTAGAGTACAATTGCTTCGTGCTGACTTTCTCATGACCATTTCACTGGATTTGGCATGTCTTGTGGTTATTTGAGGCATGGAGTGTACTTGTTGTGGCAATGCCACGTATCCTCGAACCACGTAATCATGTTACGACACAAAGCTGACAACACATTTTCAGCAAAAGCGATTAATATCGCACACGACACGGGTCTGGGTCTGGGTCTGAAACTGGGCAGGAGCAACACCAACTCCAAGCTGCAACACCAAGCTGCAAGTCCAAGTTGCAACTGCAGCTCCCACTCTGCGGCTTGGATTTCATACGGTGATGCTGTCCATTGTTGTGGTGGTTGGTGGTGCTGCAGGCAGGCGGACCAAAAAGATTCGTTTAAAATGACTTAATGGCGAACAGCTCATAAATTCACGAATTTGCATAAAGCGACTGACTATTTGGGCAACATTGCAACCAACTGAGGGAAGCGCCCCCGGGGCACATCATACTTATTCGTACCGCAGAGTGAGTGAGTCAGCGGTGGCAGCTGAAACACGAGTCCAAAGTTGGCCATAGTTGGAGCTGGAGCTGGATCTGGAGTTGCAGCTCTTGTGACTGGCAGCCTAATAAACACAATTAACTTCATCATTTTGAACTCAAATTATTTCATTTGAATGCGATAAAATCGCAAATCACGAAGCGGACAAAACCGAAACCAAAACCAAAGCGAAAGCCAGCGCAGACAATAGGAGAGAGGGACAGGAGGACAGTGGGACAGACGGACTCAGGAGAGAGACGAACTGGGGAGGAGAGAGAGGAACGAACGGAGTCGGGAGTCAAGACAGGATTGTTGGTGAAAATTAAGTCAAACTGCGGCTGCAAACGTTTTACCAATCGCAGTCCAATCGAGCTGATCGGGATGTTGTTGCTGCCGTTGTTGTTGCTGCTGCTGCTGTTGCTGTTGTTGTTGCACCCGCAACAACCCGCGCCACTTTCAATTGGTGGCACGATGCAGCTGCATTGGAATATCGGGAATCGAGCATAGGGCTCTGCCAAATGGCTATGAGGTTAGGGACGTGCCGTGTCTGGGTCTCAACCTGGCTATGACTCTGACTTCGACTCCAACTCTGACTTCGACTCTTGGGATCTCTGGTCTGGTCTGCTCTGAGTTTTGAGGCAGGGAATAATGTTGCATGTCGCGCCAATTGTGTACACGATTTGACTTGGCAGCCGCCTGACAGTGCTGCCCACTCAGTTGTTGTTGTTGCTGTTGTTGCCGTTGTTGTTGTTCTTGTTGCTGTTGTTGTTGCTGTTGTTGTTGCTGTGTCAGCTAATCAGCCGGCAAGTATCTCATCTTCGAGGACTACTTGCAACTGCCAAAACAACAGCGCAACACTGGCAACATGCACACGAAAAACTACCAAGTCATGTTGCCTGCTGATTGTTGTTGTTGTTGTTCCAACTCCTGCAATTGTTGTTGTTGTTGTTGTTGTTGCAGTTGGTTTTGGCAAATAAATCTCTTGGCCATTTGCTGCTGCTGCTGTTGGCTGCCCAAAAAAAGACAAAAACATAACTTGGACACAACACAATCAGCCAGCAGCTCCCCTTTCTGTGGTTGTTGTTGTTGTTGTTGTCGTTGTCATTGTTGTTGTTGTTGTTGTTTCCTGGAAAGCGTTTCCTGCATTTAGTTGTGTTAGTTTGCTTTATAACTATGTTGGCGCTCCATTCAGTTGCCAGTTGGCGATTTAAATCGTGTCCAGCAGTTGACTTTATGAGGGTCAATCAGGGTAAAAAATGTCCAGGAATGCGATCATATCATAACAACTGAAAGAGTTGAACAAAACATTTTCATATTCAACGAATTAGAGAAATGCAATTCAAACAAAGTGAAAGAGTTACTCAGATAAATCTCAGAAATGTAAAAGCTTTCTACTACAAAATAAACATAATTATAGATATTTTAGTATGATCTCAATATATCTATAGATGGTATTCAACAAGATATAGAATTTAGAATAGAATTATTTGATTAATTTTAGCAATTTTGCCCAAAAGTAGTCTTATTTGAAGAATAAAATTGTCAAAATAAATATTCTTTATTTTAGAAAAACTTTTAATCTGAAAAATAAACATTAATCGCGTTATTCTTATTAAGTTGTAAAGAAATTATATAAAATATTTAGTATTTAAACTTGATATATTTCACTAGACCTGCTCTGTTATGGATATGGAATTAATATAATTTTTGCTGATCAGCATTTCAGTTTGTACTTTTAAGTCAGAGAGCACAGAACAAAATTTGTTGTTTCGGCCAAGAATTCAAAATTTAATTTCGATTTTTGTACACATATTTTTTTTTTAATATTTGTTTTGTATTTTAGAAACAGAGGATGAATATACTCGACATCTTCTTCGATCTGGTGTTCATCGGCAGCAGCGGCTATGGAATGTACGCGTTGACTCCGGAGGAACATCCCTACGGACTTATCGCAGCCGCCTTTTGTTTGGTCCATGGATTGCTCATGCTGGTGCGATCCTTCCAGTCGTCGGAGGACGAGTGCGCCCGCTCCTTCTTTGTGTCCACGAGCATCGTGGATGTGGTGCCTCTGCCGTTGGCCAACATCGAGTTCTATCTGCAGTCCTCCCAGTCGAGCATGGCCTTACTGCATGCTCTGTCCCTGATTCTCCTGGTCTACGATACCATGGGCAGCCTGGGCGATGACTATGATGCTGCCACGGATATGGTCAAGGATCTGTCGCTGCTCGGCAACATTGCATCCGCCACATATCTGGGCCTCCATGAGGAGAACTACTTCCATGTTGGCATCGCAGTGTCTGCCACAATTGCCCGTTACGGATCATCTCTGGTCAGCACTTTTTTCCCGGACTTTGGGCCACACGTGGACAAAATGAGCAAGGCCGCAATTATAGGTCTCATGACGTACTCTTTGACGCAGAAATAAACCAAACTGTCCGTTTTTAAATATGTGAAAATTCTTTTAGTTTTCTTGATTTTCAGAACTATTTCCAGCCTAGTTCAAAACTTATCCTGAGTATATTACATGATAATAATATTCAAATAGTATTTCAGCTTGGTTACAGTTGATTTCCTATACAAGAAGTCCTCTACATTATTATTTCTATTCATTTTTCTATTCATATTCGTCTATTTGTAATACATGACTAAATTTATTTTATATTTTTATTCTACTCCAGTTTCTGTTTGAATATGAGAACAAAATTAGAGATTATATTCTCTTTTATTATTCCTATACCCATTTTTCCTATTCCTATTCCCATTTATACCCCTATTCTTATTCCAATTCCGTCTCTTATTAACTCTCTACTTAAATGCTATATCTACTGCCATTTCTACACCTATTTTTCCTACTACTTCCACTATCGATTGCTGCTCATATACTCTGTAGTCTTCTGGGAACTCCACCTTCTTTCGAAGCCAGCACTGATTACGCTAAATGACTGCCGAGATAGCCGCCCGCCTGGCTTCAAACATTCCTGGGAGCTTTCCAAATGCATTTACCACCACCTCTTGCTCTCCTACAAAGACAAAAGGCAACTTGGCCAACTGGGCAAGTTGGCAACTGGCAACTGGGCAAGTTGGCAGCCGCTGCGCAGGCGCGTGTTTGGAAAGAGTTCAAGTCGCAGCTGGAGACTGCACTGCTTTTGGCGCATAACTGGACAGACTTCGATGGGGACTTGGACTTGGACTGAGACGGAGACTGAGTTTCAGTCTGTCCAATGTTTGCTGGCCGTGTTGGATAACAGGCAGCTGAGACTCATGGCTCTAAGCTGTGTTGGCCAGGCCATAAAAATGGGAAAATGTTGCGTTAATGCGACGTTTGTTCGAACACAGTTTTCAAACAGATCGACGCAGGCAATTGTTTGGACAGGCTCCAGTCTGCAGTCTGCAGTCTACAGTCTCCAATCTCTTGGCTGCAACTGCAGCTGAACAGGTAAGGGGCAGGGACAGGGGTAGGGGGTAAGAGGGGGCAATTGTAGGGGCCACTGTTCAACACGATTTGCTTTCGTGTAGACATTTTTCAGGGCGTTTGACTCCGTGAACTTTGCGCAGATTGTTGTGCGCAGATTTCTGCACGTGTTCAGCGCCAATTTCTACAACGGGAGCGACTCTCTCACTTCCCACAGCACTGGCAATTTCACTGCGCAGCAATGGCGGCCACGCGGAGGCGCCTCCCATTGCCAAGGCGGGGTAGGAGTAAGGAGAGAAGAGTGTACAGAGGATGTGTGACAGGCAAGCAAAGAAAAATAAAATCGATTTTCCCAATGCGATAAGGTTTCCAAAACTGCGGCTGTTTAATGGTCTTCCGGCCGTGCCACGAATCCTTTCAAGCCACACGTGCATGCAGCACTAACGGTAAATGAAGGGTAGCTCCTCAGCAACAACAACAACAACACGTGTCATGTGGCATCAATTGAAAGCCGCGACTGCTGCACATCCATCAGAGCACGTCGGAAATCGGAAGTGGAAGTGCGTCGTCTCTCTGCCTCCACCTACACATCTTCTACTGCCTCCTCCTCCTCCATCTCCTTCTCCTCCTCGTCTTTGCTTTGAGGGTGGCTACGTCAATGTTGATGATGTCAGCATGCGGGCAACTAAAAGGACAATCGATTGTTGTGACATTGCATTGTGTGGCAGCAACCTTCTTGCCCCTCTCCTTGCCGCCCAAGCGTCACAATCTCATCTCTTGAGCAATTTATCCAATTTCATGCCACGCTGTTGCCGTTCTCGTTGCCATGCTGCCTGCCTCAATTAACGCTGTCCACTGGCAGAGAGTCTTAGCTGGAGGCGTCTCTCTCATGCATTGCGTCCATCGTTTGCTCCCACGGATCAACGACGACGTCAACGGCGACGTCAACGGCGACGCCGACGATGTCTTGCTGCGTGCACGTGCAGCGCAGGACATTTATTGGATTCTTGCCATGTTTTTATTTGTTTCTATATTTGCTCAAAATTCCAATTAAACGCCAATGCCAATGTCTGGCTCTGGCCCTGGGATTGCGTTTGCATTTGCAGAGTATATGCTGCATACAGGGTGTTCCATTTGTAATCTGAAACAGAGTTAAGCTGGTATTAAAAGCGTCTCTTATCGATTCTACAGATTTCGTGTGGTAAATGTTGGAAAAGGAGCATTCCATCTGACTTTCAGACACCCTGTAAGCTAATAACTCTGCAATTCATGGAATTCTCTCTTAATTATACAGCTAAGAATAAACAACAGAACTAACATTCTATATAAAGGCTTCTTTTATCTGAGGAATTAGTTGGGGGTTACATTTTCGACTTTCTTTGTTAATTATAATCAGTATTTCCCATTTTAGAACGTCTTGCAAGGCTTCTATTCCTCTTAAAAGGCACCCTGTATTTACTGGGTATTTGAAGCCCTTAATGGCCATTCTTATTTTTCTTAAGCATTTCCCGTGCTAGCTGAAGACCTAGTAAAGCTCTGTCTTTTCTACTCACAATATTTCCCTGTAAGGCTTCTTATTTAAACTGAGCGGACACCCTGTACTCAATTAAAGTTCTCCCATTTCATGTTAAACGCCAATAGCGCAAATGGCAATTGAATGACGCGGCCGGGAGGTTTTAGCTCTATAGAAGTCGTTATACGGCGAGAAAGAGGAGAGAAGAGTGGAGAGAGAGAGGAGGAGGAGTTTGAGGCACACGCTGAGGATTAGACGTGTAATCAGCATAAAATGTAGCCGTCGCAAAAAGTGGCAAACATGAAATCCAATATGTGGCAGCAACAGCAACAACAGCGACGGACGCGGCGCTTGCCACATGAAATTGTAATAGCGGCCAGCGGCCATGTCGATGATGACGACGACGACGCTCGTACGCATGTCGCTATACAAACACAAGTACAGCCAGAGATACAGATACAAATACAGCTAAGATCTACACAGATACAGAAATGTGAGTGCGAGTGCGAGTAACGATTCGAGCGTGGAACACGTGCAAAGCCGCGGGGGACTTGCACGACTTTAGTGACGAGGCCGAAACGGAGACGTGGAGCTGGAGAGCTGGAGAGTTGGGATCTGGATCTGGATGTGGATGTGTGCCTGGACATGGACATGGAACTGAGCCTGGGCTGGGCTGGGCTGGGCCACGCACCCAGAGAAATCAGCAAATGCGCGTTGCCTGTCGCTTTTAATAACTGTTTTTAATAAGTGTCCCTTGCGGCCATGCGTTGCGAGTACCGAATACCGAGTACCGAGTACGAGTTTGTGGCACGTCGTTGTCGTTGCCGTTGCCTGCGTCATTTGCATGCCGAACCCCAAAAAATGCCCCATTCTATATCGCTCTCTCTCTCTCTCTCACACACACACACACACATATATTGTTGCTGCTACTCTTGTACTCTAATTGCACGCCCCGTTTTGCCGCAAGTTTGACTCACGCGCGCTCTTCAGGTGCTGCCCGCGTGCAACATGCAACATGTTGGCCGCAATTTATTAGTGCTGCCATTATCGTTTTTCTTCAGATTTAGCTGCAATTCCCCTGCATCTCCCTGTTCCCTGGTCCCTGGTCCTGTTTCTGTTTCTGTTCCTTTAGCTCGATTCTGTTGCCTTGCTAAATATTTATTACTATAATTTTCCATATGTTTTCCCAGTGCGTTTGCCTGCTTGTTGTCTTTTTTCGGCAAATTGCGCCTGGAAATTGCTGCCATAATTTGTGGCCTTACTAAATATGAAG
The DNA here is from genome assembly GCA_037043435.1 of Drosophila suboccidentalis. Classification (NCBI taxonomy): domain Eukaryota; kingdom Metazoa; phylum Arthropoda; class Insecta; order Diptera; family Drosophilidae; genus Drosophila; species Drosophila suboccidentalis. Next base: position 1,149,704 of record JBAMBK010002328.1, read on the forward strand.
ATCAGCCAACCAGTTCTCAGTTTTTAGTTCCCAGTTTTGTAGTTCCCAGTCCCAATCTCAATCCCCAACACGAGTCGTGCCTGAATCTGCGTCTGTCTTTGGTTTCTTTTGCCTCCCCACCACCAAAAAATTTATTAACTTGTGCAAAATTAGTCGTTTTAGTCGTTTAGTCGTTGCAATTTGATTTTTATTGCGAGTTGTAAATTGTAGCGCCATGTACCGAGCCGTGTATCTATGAGATACATTTTAGCGACCACACTCGCATCCTGCTACGATTCAACTGCAATTAGTCGTCGTCGTCGTCGTCGTCGTCGTCGTCGTCGTCGTCGTCGTCGTCGACGTCGACTTCATGTCTGTCTCTCCTAAAGACATTTTTTTATTAGTTTGTCGTGGCACTGAAATTGTTGCACTAATCAGCTGACAATTTACGAGGTATTTGTATTTGGTTAACAGACATAAGAAAAACCAAAAGTACATAAAAATCCAAATGATTCAAAGATACAAATGCGGCAAAAGGAACTGAAATTGGAACTGGTATTCGAAGTTCGAGAACTAATGCTGAACTATGCTAAGCATGTGGCGTCTATAAAGCAGCTCTCGAGAACTTTGATTAGTTGTAATCTTAACCAGCTGCATCGTAAAAACAACATGCCTCACGTTTCTTAATTACCCCAACCTGCGACTGACTGTCTCTCCATGTCTCTATGTGTCTCTCTGTGTCTCTATGTGTCTCTCTCTGTGTGTGTTCCCACTGTCAGGGCCGTCTGTCAATGGCCCCGAGTTCAGACAGGTTCGAACATATCTATAAATTGGCTCAAAATTGCATTTTGAAGTGCGTCTGATGTGAATTTGTGGTGGGAAAGATGGACAGTTTTCAGCAACCTCTGAGCATAACTGGAAAATTTAGAAGTCGTCTTCATTTAACGAGAAATTCAAATAAATGATGGAGTTCTTTGAAGCATTCTTATTTTCGAACTAAGGATTAACATTTCGACTTTCATTTTCTTCATTTTCTTCATCATTTTCTTTATCATTTTAGATTCCCAGAGTTTTTAATTTAAATTTATTTTTTAATTTAAATATATCCATATTTTTCTTAATTTTAATGTTATATTTTTAATTTAATTTTTGTGTCGTCTGCTTTTAGCCAAACAAAAAATAAATAAATAAATAAATATTGACAAGAAAGAATTAATTTTTAGATTATTTAATTTAAAGATAAGAATTATTTGGTAAACGTCTAATAAATTATATCATTTTATAAGATAAATGTAAAATTAAGTTACAAGAAAGATGCTGAGGCGTATCTTACGTGTTCATTTTTAAATTTAATTAATTAAATTTTAAATAACCAAATAAAACACCACATAAATTATATTAATTTCATTATTTCTTACGCTTTCATTAATCTTTTCATGTGATGTTTAAATGCAGCCATAAACTTTCTTTGTAAGCTGAAAAATAATATTTATTGGATAATAAAAGTGCAAGGCAGGTCGTGTAATTTCATACAAATTGTTAGACAGTTAGCTGTAACGGTAAACACATTGGCTTAAACGAACCATTAAGCTAACATTAAATACGAGTCCGTCGAGTTGAGTTCAATTGAGTTGAGTTGAATTGATTCAACTACTGATTCAGCGCCAAATGTAAATGTCAAAGCAAATCTGCATTCAGATATTCATAAAAATTCAAATGGCAGCCATAAATCTATTGGGACTGCCACTAGGGACAGAAGGGAGGAGACTTGCCACAGCAGCAACAGCTGAGGCAGAGAGTGAGGGAGACGGGGAATGAGTGGGACAGGGATTGAGGCAGACGCCAGTCAGGCAATGTCTTCAGTCTTCAGTCTCCACTGACAAATAATTAAGCATAAAATCAACGACAACTGCCAATTTTTTAGTAATTAGCCAGACGGCAGGCAATGCCTCCCTGTTGCTCCATGCCACACGCTGCATGCAGCACTTGAGCGCAATTAATAAAAGCGAGAGAGGGAGAGAGATAGAGAGTGAGACGCTCGATCCTCGATCTGTTCCCTTGTCGCTTGTCTCATTGTTAGTCCAAAAATGCGTCTCAAAGCATTTGCAGAAAATTAATTGTGCTCCACGCAGATTAACACATGCGTGGCATGAACATGGAACGGGGCAAGCAGCATAAGAAGGGGCAGGGGCAGGGGCAGGGGCAGGGGCATAGGGACAGAGAATGAGAGGGATATGACAACGCTGAGGATGAGACTGAGGATCGTCGTGGCATTCATTGGGAATGCTGTGCGTTTAACAAATTTGAAAATTTCGTGCTGCATTTTTACGACTGTCGCCCGCTCGCTGGTCGCATTTTTATATTGCTGCTGCTGCTTCTGTTGTTGTTGTTGCTGTTGTTGTTGTTTCTGTTGCTGTTGCATGTGGCACGCGCGTCGCATAATTAATTAAAAATGCATTTAAACGAAGCTTCACGACAGTCAATCGCTCGTGTACATTTGGTTACAGACACACACACACAGACACACTCAGACACACTCAGACGGCCAGCTGCAGCCCACGTTGCATACCCCTTCTACTGCAACCGCCTCCACCCTGCCCCCCTCAAATCAGTGGCAAAGGCAGCATGCACATTTTTCTAAGAAGCCTTTCGTCGCCGTGGCATGACTGCAATAAATATACCGACATCAAATAAGAGAATGGAGAATTATTTGCTTGTTAGAATTTTGTGTCTTGCAACATGGCCGCAACATGTGTTTGTTGCCTGTTCTGTTCTGCATTGTGTCTTATTGCTTGTCTCTCCCGTGTGTCTACCGTCTATGTGGCATTCGTCAAAGATTTCGTGTTGACAAGTCCAAAATGAACGGAAGAACACAACACAACAGAACATAAGACACAAATCACACGGAGACAACATCAACATGGCTTTGACTGATGCATCCTAAACTCAATCTGTGACCTCTTTACGTAATTCCCATGCGCCTATAACCTTTTACCTCTTACCTCTTAGTTTTCTTGAGAGCCAGAGCATTTAGCATACGTGACTGTGAAGCTGTTACTTTCAAATATTCAGAGATTTGGAAATCAACAAAGGTTTAAACTTTAAAGTGAGTTGGAATTGAGTTGCTGATTAATTGATCTATTTTGAACTTTGAATAGTACACAGAAAAAAAAATGCCATTCTAAAATCAATCCTAAAATACTTGATTTAATCCCGCATTTTTTAAGTATGTATTCAGGATTAAGCTGAAGCCTGTATCGGGATTAAAATAAAAAATACACATTTGCTGAGCGCGAGAGAAAATTCTCTCTCGGCCTCTCTCATTACAACCGGTCCCGTGGCTCAATGGTTAGAGTCGTCGACTCTGGTTTGAAAAAAATCTGGGTTCGATTCCCACCGTCAATTAAAAAAAAAAAATTAAATAATGTTAAAAAAAAAAATTTAAAAACAATATCTATAAAAATAAAATGGTAAAAAAAAAAAATTTAAAAACGTTAAAAAAAAAATCTTAAAAAAGAATATTAAAAAAAAAAAATTTAAAAAACGTTAAAAAAAAACCTTAAAAGAAAATATTAAAAGAAAAAAAAAAGTTTAAAAAAAACAATTAAAAAAAAAAAATCTAAGAGAAAAAATTAAAAAAAAAGTTTAAATGTAACGAAAAACATTATAATTAATATTTTTTTTTTAGCCTGAATTTAAGAATTTCAGGATTGAATTCGGGATTGAAAAAATCAAGTATTTCATATTCATATTGTAGGAATATTTAAAAAAAATGCATTTATCTACTTGACCTTTTTGAAAACCATGAAAATTTCAGTATTTTTCTAATCATATCTTACCAAAACATAAATTTTATCAATTTTTTGATAAAGTATGGTTAGGAAAATAATATTATTAGATAAGTTCATTCAAAATCTGTATCTTTAAAACTAGAAGTATCAAAAAGAATTTAGTAGTTATCTCCACACTTGCTATTCAGATTTAAAGAAACAAGATAAGATCTCGTAAAATTTGTATGATATTTAAAATAATATTTGCATACTTTTATTTGCTCATTGATTGTGGAAATTCTTTTGACAGCTGCATAAACACGAATTATATTCACGATATTCGAACATACAGCACGATCATCAATAGCATTTTATGATCATTTTTCAATTCGTGGGAATTATTTACAGTTGAACGTTTTTCTTGAAACTCAAATTGAAAATTTCAGTAAATAAAATATGTTCAAATAAATATTGGCTGAGAGAAAGACCGTCTGTCTGTCTGTCTCTCTGATGGCCAGACAGTCAGTGAGTTGATTTGTGAAAACAGAAGGCAGATCCAAAGGCAAATATTTATGTAGATATTTATGAAAATTTCTGTAATTATTTTCTTGGGTATTTTCTGTGTGTTTCGTATTTTTTTTCTTTTTTGGTGTTGGAAAATTAAATAGCTCACTGAAAGCCACTTAACAGTTGATTTCATTTGAATTTAATGCAACATTAGCGCTTTTTTATGCCACTGCCACCACCCCCAGCACCACCAGCATCTGGCCAACGGACCACCGACGGTTTCTCTATTAAGATCTTGGTACTGGTACTGTTTCTGGTACTGGTTCTGGTTTCTAGTGTACGCGAAGCAGGCGCCGTTGATTGGAAACAGCTGACCAAAATGTACAAAAATATTTAATTTATGCGCTAGATAAATAAAGTGAAATACCTAAAAAAGATCTGCCCTACGGGGCAAACTTTGATTGGCAGCACACATGGAATCCGGGGAACCAGTTGGACTCAAGTGGATGAAGAGCAGATGCCACAGGTGAGGCTAGCCAACATATGTAAGAGTATGTATGTGAAAGCGGAACTGCAAGCTCTGATAATTATATAGTATAGAACTTGAACTGAATATTCAGCTATGAAGTACCTAGACTCTTGTGCAGATACTTGCTCGTGCATATCTTTATAAAAACTTATTCTAAAAGTCTTACAGACTACTCATGGATCATTGAAAAATTTTCAGAATTGTAATATATCAAATGTGTGATCTTCTACAAATTTTTTATTTGAAAGGTAATTGGGATGTTGGGAATTTAAACAACGGCCTATAAATGAATGATACATGTGATAAAATGAGAGAAATTCATTAAATATTAATGTACAGTATGTGCCAGATGGAAGGAACATTATAAAAAAATGAAAATAATTAACTAAAAGGTAAAGGATTTATAATTTATTTAGACATAGACAGCAAAAATATAAAATAAATTAGAAACTAGAATATCCCGATAAAATCTTTAACAAACACTTTCTAAATTCCTTTAAATCCTAGCACCCTATTATGGTTATATTAGTAATCGATAGCATTGCAATATTTTGTAAAACCTAAAAAGTCCTAAGAAATCGCTCTATAAAGCTAAGTGATTCAGGCTATAACGATTTATGATTTATGCTGCCACCGCCTCCAGATCCACAGACTGTCTAAGCAGAGAGCGACTCTCGAGGTGTGCAACATTATGAGGCAGCGTTGAGCGGTTGCCGTGTGGCACATTCGCCACATACACAGTTAATGCCATAGTTGGGGCACGTAATATACATATGAGTGCACGGATAACGACTATTTTCAGTGGCACGAACGATCGTTTGGGGCACGCAGCGGGCAGTCAGTGAGGTGCTAATATGTTGGTCATAGCGTTTAACCACTGTACTCGGAATGGGCCCATCAATTCGGCTAATGATTGCATATGAATTGGCCAATAAGTGCCGCGATTTGTGCGCCTAATGAAGATCATTTGTTGCCTAGTAAATTCACCGAAAATGTATCTAGCAGATACAACTTCAGTTGCGGCAACTTTGTTTAGCATTTAATGAGCTGCGGCTGATATTCTCAGCACATCTTTATTTGAGAATCCATGTGGAAATATTTGATTTTATATAGTTCGCTCAACATATGCGATCGCTTTGAGTTCTGCACAACATCACGAACTGTCGGACTGTCGGCCTTTTATCACCCCATTGGCAGTGAAATGTTTGTTTTAGCCACAATGCTTACGCACTTTTCACACAACAAACACACAGACAGAGAGAGAGACAGACAGAGAGAGACAGAACAATTTCCTTAAAAAATATATTGGAACACCTGCAAATTGCACAACATAAAGTGAGATTCGTCACGGACTCAAAAACAAAACCCAAACCCAAGCCCAAAGCCAACTCCCGACCTCGACCGCATGTCTAAATGAAATGCAAGGCAATAAGTCAGACCAGCCCAGCCAACCCACCTCCCTCCCAGCCAAAAAAAACAGCTGACAGGAAGCCCGTAACACACAGCCAACCCCTCGGGGCAGGCAGGACACCATCCCCAAACTGTCTGCCTTCCTGGGCTGCCAGTGCTGCCCTCCACCCACTGGCAGCTGGTAAGAGCCTGGCTCATGAATACATTTGAACTCGTTAACTGGCGTGCGACACACCCCCAACATTTCACTTTGGGGGTTGTTGGCATTCTCTGAACTGAGCTCGGTGCTCGGGGCAGGATTCGTTCGCTTTCGGCTTTGCACGTGCACAATTTCGAGTTCATCAAAAGGAATTTGCTTTGTTTGCGCTGGGGAGCGTCTGACATTTATTAGAATTCTTGCTGCCCCAACGGCTGCAGGGCAGGGGGTCAAACGGGGGTGGCGGGCGTGTAATAAATTCGAGTTGAAAGCTTTTTCGCCTGCCACAGGAAACGCCGCACATAAAACTTTGAGTTGGAGTCGGAGTTGGAGTTGCTGCCATGGCAGGCGCTTCGTTTCGGTTTGTTGATTCTCAGTTCAGTTCGCCGTTCTCAGTTCTCCACGCTTTTCTCTCGTGTCTCGACTCTCTGCTCTGGGCTCAGTTCCGTTCAGTTGGATTCAGTTCCATTAAAGTCGGTTTGTTGTTTCGTAGGGGGTTTCTGCGGCTGATTTGCAAGCCTTAAAGCTATTTGTTAGTCATTGAAATCAGAGCTGGCAACATGCCACGCACATTGACTTTTGCAGCTGCATGAATACGAGCTGCCACATGAATGGAGGACAGCAACAGCAACCGAGGGGGCAACTTGACAGTGGGCGATTGAGGATGAGTTGTAGAATCAGACACGATTAGTGTACAGGTATTTGTATGTTAAAGTTAAGTGATATAATAACATAACTTAAGGTGAATTCATACAGAATTGAATCCAATGACCATTTAAGGTGAACTAAAATTTATTATAAAATAAAATATACAGAAATTAAAGTCAAATTTCAAAATATGTATTTCTCAGTTAAAATTTAAGATGACTAGGAAAAAACGGACCGTAGGATAACAATTAATATAATGTATAATAAAACAATAAATACTCAATAAATACTCAATGTATAATCAGTAAAAAAAAGTTTATTTTTCAGGTTTTACCAAATTTATAAAAATATAAAAATATAATATAAAATATAATTATTGTAATGACGGATTTAAGCCGGATGTTCTATAAAGAATTTCTGAATTTAATGTAATTTTTAAAGAATGATATCATAAAGTTTAGATGGGATTTCAGTAAAGGGAAGCCAAGTAAGATAAACAAGATAGCCAATTAAAGATACTGAAATAAATACAGATAGATAGAGAGGAAAATTCGATGAATTCTATTCAATCAGAATGTGAATCAAATCAAGAAAGAGTGGAAATAATATCTAAGTCCGACATTAGGCATTTTGAATGCATTACACGTTTGACGACAGGGTTATAAGAATGCAACCAATTTGTAAGTTATGCTAAGTGGACAGACACATCTTAATTATCTTGCCAAGAGCTGAAGGCAGTGAACTAAATACAGGGACTGTATAGCCTTTGGCTATTTGTTAGGTGTAGTTTCAGTTATTTACTCGTCAGTTCCCCAGGCCCGAATTGTAATTAGACAGCGAATCAAATGGAGTAAATAAACTGTCGCATATTTGTCAAGCAATTTCATTTTAGTACAGAGTACAAATTAAAATTATACATTATCATTTGTACTTCGTTTGTGGAGCAAACAAAACTGGGTAAACAGTCGAGTACCCGAATGAAAGGTTGACATTTGTTTGAGCACAAAGGCAAACAAGCAGCAGACAGAAGGGAATGGAGGCAGGAGTGGCAAGAGGGAAAGGGGTGGGATTTACTGGTCATAGACTAAGCAGTCTGCACTTTGCGATTGCCGAACACTTGTTATTTCATTTTAATTAAGTTAATTGCGCTGATTTCGTGTCATTGGGCGATTTGCAGGGGTAACTCGAGGGTTGCCATGGGCCAATATCGTAATCGATTGATGGCACCTCTAATGCCCACTCATATATATATGTGTATATGTATGTACGCACTCAGTCACGCACTCTGTTACTCAAGTACTATTGCACTATTGTTTTTATACCCTGTAAAGAATTTAAATATGGGGTCTGCTCTAGCTGTAATACATTTTAAAAATTTTGAGCAAACAAATACAAATTCTAATAATTTAAACTACTTAGTTATGTAAATCCAAAGAGCAAATCGAATTTAATATCAAAAAAATTAATCGAGTTGTCGATATAACTTTAAATAATTCCGATAAACTTTTCCGATTTCCAAATAGATTGTCATTTTGATCATGGTTTGATCTCCTAATTCCTAATTCATTTAATTAAAAACATCTTTTCAGCTCAAGATATCCATTTTCAAGCAATGCAATCTCAACCTACAGGGTATATCCTAGTCTTGTTTGCTTTACAAAGCGTGTATGTCTTTTTTTCAACCCTCTAAGAATGCGGCGCAGTCACAAAAAAATGTGCACAGACTTGCGTGCGAATTATTGGCAAATGTTCTGAAAAAATAAAACAAAAACCGAATATTTCGGAAAAGAAGCGAAAAGAAGAAGGAAAAGGAAAACACAGAATCGAAAAAATACTTTTTCGGACATTTGTTTTGTAATTTCCGCGTTTGTTTCGCTCGACGCTGATTCGCAATGCATTTGTCGTCGGCAAATGTTTGCCATTCAAATGAGAAATGAGAAATCTGTTCAAATTGAGGTTTGCACGTATGTAAGTCGCATCCGACAGTTGGTCAATGAGAAGTGGAAAGCGGCAGCTGTGCTCAAGTGTTTAACTAATTACTATTGGGAGAAGACTCTTGTGGCAGCGAATTTGCAATCAACAACCAGAAGAAAGAGAGTTTGGGGCACTGCAGTTGCTGCAACATTGCAACGACAATTTAATGGAGTCTCGAGCAGGAGGAAGGAATCTGATTTTATAACTCAATCAACGCAGCCGTCGCTAATGGCACATGTGGGCATTGAGTTTGGTTGGTTCTTTTCATTTTGGGATTGCGGATATTGTTGTCGCCGCCCTCAGAGGCAGCAACTTTGTGGCATAAACAGTTGACCAACAAAAGCACAACACACACAATTTGGGGGTTGCTTGGATCTAAGGGGGGTTGCAGCCAAAGATTCATTCGGTGTCGAAAGTCAGACATAAATGCGTTACGCGCTATCAATCTTGATTAGACTCGATTCTGTGATTTCTGCTCTTAGACATAAAAATTAACAAGCTGCCAACGGAGAGCACTCAACTTGGATGGACGTGCCACGTGCCACTTACAATAGATAAAAGATGCTAAAGTTTACATCTAAATGGTGGGGAGGGGGTTGAATTTAATGACGTCTACAGTTACATGACTCAAATTGCGGTTGTTGCTTAAAATTGCTTGAAATGCAAACAACTTTTGAAATGAAAACATAAAACTGTCCAACTGCAGCGATTTTCTCATTATTTTGCACCGTTTTGTGGCAATTTCAATAAACAATAAATCCCTACTACATGCTGTTCCCTCCCCCCTCTATCTCTAGTATAAATAATAAAATAGCATAAAAAGTAAAACAAGCCAAAATATATATATCGAAAACTGCCTCGAACCGCGAATTGTGCAAATTTATAGCAATTTTCACATGAATTGAAGGAGTCTCAGGCGCCTGCCTACAACAGCAACAACAACAACAGCGACAACAACACTAACATACAACTCCAGCTTCGGGTCCAAATCTATTGACCAGCTGGACACGGTGGCCACAAAGTCTGTTGCATCGACTGCCGCTGCTGTTGCTGCTGTCGTCGGGGCGTATGAGTGACGCGATTGAGGCTGAGACTGGGACTGTGTTGGAGACTGAGGTTGAGGCGGAGGCTGTGGCAAACGACGATCGCTTGTTGGCTGTTTGGGCAGCGAACATAATCGTAAACAAATAAAATTATTGCTGCCGATCATGCACACAAATTTATGCACACCAACACACACACACACACACACACACAAACGCTGCCTATTTTGCACTAATTCTCTAGGCAATTCGATGAGACGGAACGACACTGAATGAGGGATGGAAAGAGAGTGAGAGAGAGCGAGAGAGAGGGGGAGAAGTGCGACTGCTGCTGTGGTCCACTCACAAGGTGTTGCCGCAAGCTGTGTGTGAAATATGCAACAACAGCGTGAAAAACATGAAAGCAACTGCAGCCAGAGCCACAGTCTCAGCCACAGTCTTAGCCACAGCCTCAGTCAGAGTCTTGGCCATGGTAACAGCGACAGCGACAGCGTCTTGACCACGCCACACAGCGGGAAATGTGGCTGCATTTTCGCGTGCAAAGCCAAAAAACCAAAATCGTTGGCCTGTCTGGGCGCTGGAACTGGGAGGGAGACTGGGAGACTGGGAGAGCCTGGCTGGGCAACAGCTACAGCTGGAGCAGCCAACTAATTCCGGTAGTCAGTCAGACAGCGCGAAGAGTAAAAGCCTGGCTATTGCGATTATGCACAGTGTCCATAGGGCAATTGAAATGGTGAAAATGATAAGGAAATTACAATTTTAAAAATAATTTTATTTAATTTAACTATTTAATTATATGTATATAAATTAAAAGTTAACCAATAGTTAATTACTTAGTAAGTGGATTTGGCCCAATGTTGGATCGATTTACTAAATTTTGAATACCACCAGATTTGAATTAACAATATTATATTTACAATATAGATTTATATTTATATTTAAAATTATTTCAAATAAAATGTGTAAGTATTTAACAGGGATTAAAACCGAAACGAATATCGGTTTCAGTTACGGTTTCGGTTATGTTCGGATTTAGGTTTTCGGTTATAGGTTACGCAAAATCTTTGAATAAAGGTTTCGTAACGGTGAACCGGTTTTCGTATGTTTCGGTTTTGAAATACCGGTACGGTTTCGGTTCACAAAAAAAAAAATTTCTTTGTAAAAATATAATTATATTAACAATTATAATAATAATTAAAAAGGCATAACTTTCTTACACATTTCATTTACACATTTATTTCACATATAAATCAAAATTAAAAATAAAAAATAAAATCAAAAATAAAATACAAAACTAATAACAAAATATCAGAGATCGCAAACAAGACCTATGAGTCGGAAAAAATAAAAACAGTTCAAAATTTTTCGTTTTAAATTATTTTTAGCTTGTTTTTTTTAAATTTTTTTAACAAAAATTAATAATAAAACATGCTTTTAAAATTGTATTTTAAAGTTATACCATAACTTTTATTTGCAATTTTTAAAATATCAATTAAAAATAAAACTCTTTTTTCAATTTTTATTATAAAAATTGTAAATAAAAATTTGTTTTAAGATGTATGAAAACCCGAAATTAATCCTTATAAATGAAACGGTTACTTAACGGTTATTTCGGTTTACAGAGTTTCGGCTTAAAGGTTTCGGTCAGATGAAAATTTTTTTTTTCGGTTACGGTTTCGGTTACGGTTTCAAATTTCAATCGGTTTTTACCGGTTAAAGGTTACGGTTTCGGTTAGGGTTTTAATCCCTGGTATTTAATAAAATTTCACACACTTCATTAAAAAATATTCTTAAAGCACAATAATTTGAAAAAATTTGATTTCCACATGATTTTTATTATGAATTCTCAAAGCATAATTTGGGCAGTGAATTAGTTGATTGCAGATGATTCGAATAGCAATAAGCTAAGACCACAGTGCCTTCAAGGTGTCTACTGTCATTGTGGCACTGTGAGAGACTACAACTATGACTATGACTATAACTAAGACTGAGACTGAGACTGAGACTAAAGCAGAGACTGTGACTTGACTTGGAGTGGAAGTCCGCGTGTTGTTTGGCAGTTAGACACGTTAGCGCGCGCCTGGGCAATTTTCGCTTTAGCTGCATGTTGATGATCATTAAGTATGTTGCCAAAGTGCTTGGCCTGGCTTTGTCTGCACTGTCTGCTCAGTCTGTTGTGGCAATGTGGCTCGCAGTTCCTCTGTCGGTCGGCCACTTGAAGACGTCGCTAATGAAGACTTAAGCATGACGTGTTGATAAAGATCTCTCTCACATCTCGCACATGAGCTTTGCCGAGGCCCCGCGACCACATTGGTCACTCAGTATGAGTATCAGCGTCATCGTCAACGGTTCCCCATCATCAACAGCAACATCAACATCTTGGTATTTAAGTGTAATTTTTAGTTAGTTGGGCTGTTTGTTAGCTCTATGAAATGGGCTGATAAACGCACCAGTGGGCAGAGAGATGGATAGAGACAGAGAGGGGGTAGAGGTGTGTTGCCCACATTAGAACAGTTGTCAGTCGGCTGTCGGTACAAATTTCCCAAAGGGCACGTCCTGCTCTACTTATAGCCAAGGGGTTGCATTTGCACCCTCTTCAAAACCATCACGCGGTATCAATGACCATCCCAACATAGACAGTTGTTGTTGCTGTTGCTGTTGTTGCTGTTTTCAACCATTTGTTTGACTTGTTATTGTTGTTGTTAGCTTTTAGCATAATTAAACGACACATGCCACAAAATGCACTTCTATGGCTTAAGCTGACTTCTTTGGCAACAGCCTTTCCAACTGCCCCAAAATTCGAATCCTCATCATCATCATCATCGTCGTCATCGAAGGACATGGCATCCATATGCTCTATTAGTTCACTCTCTTTATTTCCCTGTCCGTATGGCTTGAAAAATTTGTACCAAATGAAACATAAGGTTTCATTATATTGTATTATTTGGCTGGTCACCTACTCACCCCTCGACTCTGACTCTGCCTCTGACTTTGACTGTATTCTCCCCTTCGCTTGGCATTCATTTGCATTGAGCACTGTCGACTGATGGATTAGTTTTCTTTACGCTTTCGCTTTCGCTTTTTTGCGGCTTTGCCACTTTGGTAACAACAAGAATTTTCAATTTCCTAATGATTGATGGCCAGCACTCTATGCAAATGTGTTTAATTAAAAATTACTCAACTGAGTTGCAGCTGCAGGTGTGCTACGGTTTGACCCAGAGCATGTGTGTGACCCTCTCACCCTCTATCTCTCTCTCTCTCTCTTCCTCTCTCTCTCACTCTTTCGATAATATCGTGCTTATAAGGGAGGAGTTTCAGTGTTAATGAATGATTTCTGTTGACTTTTGAATTGAATTTTGATTGATTTCCCTTAAGATTATCAATGAAATAATATTTTTATGCTTGCCTGGGGGGAGTTTAACAGGTATTTTGTTTGCTTATAATGAGGTTTTTTTTGTTAGCAAAGGGTTCATTAATATATGTCTGAGGAAATGATCTATTAGTTGGCTAATCCGATCTGCAGTGAACACAGAAATCTGAAATGCTAGATACGAAACGAAAATATATATAATATTTAATCAATTTAATGGATTAAAAAAAGAAAACACGATTCCCGAATTTCCCACAATTTTGGGACTGAAATACTTAATATTTGTACATATTAATTGTAATAATTTCTAGCTGAAATTCCTTAGTTTCGTCACAAATTCATAAATAAATTTCTATAATTTTATTGGGCTCAAATTTAATTGTAATTATAATAAATAAAGCAAAGCAAGAAAAATGAATGCAAATTGAAAATGAGAAACAATTAAAATATTTGCAGAGCGTGTTGCAACGCCTCAGACTTTTAATGATGTTTTATTGTCTGCTTCGACGGCGAGACAAATTCCACCAATAGAGACACTGTATGTGTGTGTGTATGTGTGTAATATATACTTCTATGCTATGCAATGTGATGATGTTGATGATGATGATGACGATTTGCGACTAAATAATTGAATGCAGCTGGTTGACGGTTGTCGCATTAAATTTAGGTGTCTGTCGCCGGCGTCTACGAATGGGAGACACTGTGACTGAGCCAACGACCGCGACAACTGACTGACTTACAGACTGAGCTGACTGACTGACTGACTGACTGACTGACTGACTGACTGATGGACTGTGGGACGCTGGGACGTTGGGGCATGCAGCAAGACGCGACAATAATAAATGAAGCGATTGCAAGTGTAACAGAACAATGACAGCAACAATTGCAGCGTTTGGCATTTGCCAACAGCAGCAGCAACAACAGCAGCAGCAACAACAACAACAGCAGATGCAGCTAAGGCAGACAAAGGTCTATTAATAATTTTTGGTGCAACACACGACGATCGACGATTGTCGAGCGGTGGCAGCAACAGACGACAGCGCCGGCAACTAACGATCGACAACTGCAACATAAGCACCAGCAACAACATCTACGACAACAACAACAGCAACGGCCACTGATTTTTGAGGCAGACAGGCCGGCAATGCGTCGCGTTGGCTTTTCCAAAAATAAAAGCCAAACTAATGAGCCGGCAACATGCAATGTGGCAGCCGCAGCGACGCACGTGCAGCAAAAAACACAACCAATGAAATAAAAAAAGTGAAAAAAACAAAAACATTCATACAAATAATTGATGGTCGCTTGCAATTGTTGCTGTTTGCAGCAGTTGTTGTTGTTGTTGTTGTTGCTGATTGACGGCAAATGGCGACAAAAATCAGCGTCTGATTGACAACTCAATTGCAACTGTATGTGTGTGTGTGTGTGTGTGTGTGTTTTTTGTTGTGCCGAAAAGTCAACTTAATTGATTTTACTGTTTGGTATTGGAAACATTTCTCTGTCTTGCCACAGCTGCAACGGCGGCAGCAACTGCCGACCGATGATTTATTGCCACAAATGTTGCGCGGAAAACTTTCAAGTCCAAAATAGACGAAACATGCATCTTCAACTTAATTTCCAATCGGAATTCGACGTCGTCGTCTTCGTTCCCTGCTTCTTCTTCGTCTTGCCTTTAAAAATGCCCATTTGTCATTTTGGCCCGTAGTTCGAAGCTGTTCGAAATGTGGGCCCAAATTGCACTCGTCGCGTGTCTCTATTTTGATTGTCAAAACTGTTTTGCGGCTGTTTGCTGCCCGTTGACAGTTTATTATGTCTGACTGTTTGTCTCCTGCTATTTGGACTTGTGTTTTTCCTAGGGATTCTCCACCAAATTGCCCAGACAAATCGTTCAGACTGACGTTTGACCTCTAAACTCCAGCTGAAGATCAATGGGAGGAATTGGAAAATTGTTTGAAATTAACATCTGTGGGGATTATTAAAAAGCTAACAACAATAGCTACCATAGCCAAATATCTTTTGAATAACATAAGAGGAGATTTTAAAAGATTTGTTTTAATAATATTTGTAGTGGATCAGCTAATATTATAGGGAGAGCTGCAGAGATGTAAAATTATGCTGAGGATCTTCTTAGGATCTATATAAAACTCATTAAAAATTAGAGATTTACTTTTACACAATTTTAGACTAATTTTAAGTAATATGTTTTTAGCTTGAATATATATTTTTAATGATGATTTTTAGCAAAAGGTAAAAATAAATAAAAATGTATACAACTCTACCTTATATAAAAAATGTAAGTAAAGCTAATTTGGCTGCCATCTCAAGTAGTTGGAATTTAAATATAGTACTGCACCTTATCAACTGTTTGCGCTCTTGATTATGAGTTTATTTCTGGATCATGACTCTCGAGGTTTATTTCTGAGCAGTTTAAGAAGAAAACGCAGTAACCTTGCCAACATTTGTTCAGCTTATTGTTAATCTTTCACTTCTCGCTGGGCTTAAGTTGCCAGCAGAGTCGCTTCTCTAGGCAAATGTGGATAGGCAAACAATTGCAAAAGCCGCAACAACGGCAACTGTTATCTGGCCAAAAAGGTAAACAACAAAAGTAACAACAATAGCAACGGCAACGGCAACAAGCACTTGCCAATAAATAAACATAATTTCTGACAAAACGCTTGGTAACAAGAGCTGGGCCACAACAACAACAACAACAACGACAACAACTACGAGAACAAACAACAAGGAACATCTTCAGATAGCCAACTGGCCGGCAACTCTAACCCTCCCCCCTTCTCCACCTGCACTCACTTGTATCTTGGCCAAGTCTGTGGCAACTTATTTAGCCATTCGTTGCTCAAATGAATTACAAGTGCAACAATGCCGTTTGCATGCTGCAGCTGCAATATGTTGCTGCTTCAGTTGCCATTGCTGTTGTTGCTGCTGCTGTTGGCAATGTTGCTGTGGGCCATGTTGCTGGCTGAGTGGCAGGTGTTGCTCGCTCAGCTCGGCTGTGACTGGCTGCATAATGAATTCAAATCCCCACCCTCTCTCTTCATTCCTCCCCAGCAGATCTGCCCTCCTCGCCCCTTTCCCCTTGCCAGTTGAAGTACATCCCACAGTCATCCGGTAAGCTCTATTATGCACCCCACAGTATTTATATGTCCATGTGCATATTTCATTCATTTAGTCGGATAGAGGGGGCTATTCACATTGCATTCGCATATTCAATCAGCGCCTCTCCATATACATAGACATATACATATAAAACAGGTGCAATTTCTTGCCATTTTCTAATTATTTTCAGTTGGCGCTTTTATCGCTTTTCTCTGGCACTGAAGCGATCCATTTGCTATCTCAGCTTGATCATAAATTTCATTCCATTTTTATTGCACAATTCTCTGGCTTGTTGTTTATAAACAAATGCATATGATGCAAGGGGATCTGGAGCGGGGGCAGGAGGGGGGAGGGGATCGGATGGGCAACTGTGCATAACGGCAATGCAAACAAATTCAATTAGCAAAATGTTATAAAATTCGCCATAGTACACCTGCAATGCAACTGCAACAGAAAGAACAATAACAATAACAATAACAATAATAATATCAGCTGCCTGAATAAACAAAAAAAGTTAATAACATTATTCAAACTACAACACATTGAGCATCTTTAGGCGCCATCCGCGATCTAATTGTTGTTATTCTTGTTGCAGATAAACAAATGCAGAATATTTCATTAGATTTTCAACATTAAAAGAGGCATTTTTATTAAGGAAATCAGTTTGATGTGATGCTGCAAGTTGAAGATTCAAGTTTTCAGAGCACTTTCTATTTAGAATTATAAGACTACTCTATTTTATAGCTTCCTATTTCTCCTTCTGAGATGGAGGAGATATCTTGATGGGAACTGTACAATTCAGAGCAGTTTATTCCTTAACAATTAACATTCGTTTATGTATTTATTGGTATTTATTCCAGTAATAAGTTAGAAAAACATTCTCAAGAAATTAAATAGCAAGAATTATTTGGACAAATTGTAATATTTACAGACTTTTGAAAATAATCAAAGTACTTCCTTAGTTGGGAACTTACTCTGGATAATTCAATTGATAGATTTATTGAAATCTGACTAGAGATATTGACATTTATCAAGCTGAAATCTTGAAATATAACATTTCAGCATACACCAATAATTTGTTTACTTTCTCTAGCTAATGCAAACTTCTCCCCTCTCTTTCTTTCGCTGTATCTCTTTATCGCTAGACCCTAAACTATGCCCTCAAGGGTTTCTCACATTTCTCTATGTCAAAATTGTGGCGCAAGCTAAAGATGCGCCTTTCTCCAGAGTCATGAACCTGTCTGACCCACTGGCCACTTGACTCCAGATCCACCACAGTGCACTCCCTGGCGGCTCTGGTGGTGAAAGTGTGGTGTTTGCGCCATTGTCTCTGCCCTGGCCAGACGTTTATGGGGCGTTAGTCTTACAATTAGTTAGTGTCATTTAGACAAATTGCAGGCACAAAAAAAAAAAAACAAAAAAGGAAAAATCGAAAAATGAAATACAACAGAGTTGCAACAAAAAGTTGAATGCAACGCCCCGCAATTAGACGACGACGACGACGTCAAAAGGAAAGGCCATTAGATGCAAAGATGCAGATGCGAAGCTGCCAATACTCGGCGGTTGCAGTTGCAGTTGCAGATATGCACAGCCAATCAGCATGCAACTTGCCGCTAGAGGCATGCGGCATGAGGCAACTGGCCGCCTTGTAACTGTAACAAACTGGCGACGCGTCGGCCCACGGCGTCTGCGCAACACTTCAGCGTGCTCTGTGCAACATTCGGGGGCAGCCAACTGGTATTTCCCAGCGGCTGACTAACCAAAAAACATACAAATATAAAACAGAAAAGCAAAAAGCTAAAGCCAAAAACCGTAGCTCCGCAACCTGGCAACAGGTGGCCGATGCTGCTACCTGCAACCTGCAACCTGCCGCCTGCTGTTGCCTGTCCAAAACGTGCACCGGCTTAAACTGGAGCAGTTTTCCAAATGGCAGGCAAAACGAACTGCGCGTGCAACTAGTTTTTCCAGGTGAAATGTGCAGCTCTTGGCCAACTTCCAACTACCAACTTCCAACTCTCAGTTGCAGTCTGAGTCTCTATCCCCTTCCACGTTGAGCGATGATGTATTTATGCTAAATTGCAAGTTAATTAATGTTGTCGTTTAATTCAAACGTTAAAGTGGCAAAATGTTTGTAGTGTTTTTTGTTTTTATTTTGTTTTGTTGTTCGCTTTTCGATTCCTTTTTTCAACGGCGCAGCTGCTACTGGAAAAGCTGCAGCTGGAAAATTGCCAGGAAATTGGGCAGCTGCAATTATAAATGAATATAAGGTTGGAAAATCAATGATAATGTTATTGCCTTATATTGCAGCAAGTGGATTGTTTATAAACTTTTTCAAATGTTTCTACCTTGTTAGATTATAATTTGATAATAATTAAAAGTTAAATTAATTAAAATGTCTCTCTGAGCACTCGTATCTTTGCGGTTGCAGTAATAACGAATAATTGGATTACAAGTTTTAACTAAGTATATAAAATTGATATTAATTGTTCGACTATAGATTTCATATGATTTTGTTCAGAGAATTATTTATTTGTATTTATATTTATTTCATTAAAAAAATAGTTAGATTTTCTTAATAAACTTATGCAAATTATTTTAAAAGTAACTCTTTATAATCGAATAGTTTTTATGAATATTTTATTTTTTAATTATTTTTAAATTTTTAATTGCTCAACTAGTTTAACGTTTTGCAAGTTTTATATACCCCATAAACCCAAATAGTTAATGCAAAGCTGTTTCTAGGTGTTAGAAAACAAATCAACTTACAATAAAAACCATGTATATAAAAAATCTTTAAGCTGAAACTTCTCAAAATTGCGCTCAATTTAAATAAAACTCTATCTAATTAAGAAATTGTATTTCGCCCAAGTAATTAAGCGCACTTAATCAGTCTATTAGTTAAATATTTTCCATTTAGTAGCTTTTTGTGGGTTGCTCGTACTTAATTTAAGATTTATGTCCAAGTCTTATTAAATTATTTTTATCTGTTGGTTTTTTTATATTTTATTTATATTTTTATGACTTTATCTACCTTGGGTTGTTGTGTGTTTTATGCTAGGCCATAAATTAATGCCACAAATATTTTGTGAAATTTTTTCACGAATTAACACAAAAACACATAATTTTACTTTGTTTTTCAGCTGCGGTGGCTTTTGCGGGGCATTTTCAAATTTTTGTTAATTTGGCGCGCAGCTGCTGTCGATGTGTCTTTCATTGGTTGCCACAGCGGCAGCAGCAACAGCGGCGGCAACAGCGGCGGCAACAGCAACCGTTGCCAGTTGCCGGTTGCCAGTTGCAAGCAGCAACAGACAGAATTGAGGCATGTATTTAAAAACTTTAAGTGTCAATTGTTGTGACAACTCAAAAAGCGTGAAAATATTGCAAAAATGAATGTCAGAGACGACGACGACGACGACGGCGGTCACAGGTGCGTATGAGTAACATTGAAAGGCGGCCAAGCAAGCTAGTTGAAATATGTTTCACTATATACTACAGATATACATATATTGTATGTGCACAGTGAAAAAAAATCGGTGATTTCGGGATATAATTAATCCATTTTCCAATTTCATCTCTACAAATATTTTGATTATCGGGGCTCTATAAATATTACTTCAGTGAAATCAAATGTTATTGGCTTTTTTATTATTATTTAAATGCTTACTGGCTTCCACTTTTTTTTGCATATTGTTCTAGTTTAAAAATAATATCCTTAGTACTTACTTAACAAATTCATTTTAAATTTAAGAATATTAAACTAGAAATTTAGAACGATTTTTTTTTCTCTGTGTATATATAGAGAGAAATATATATGTTGGGTGCTTTGCAGGCAGGCGGCGTATGCCATAAATCTGTTGGCCATTTAGCGTTCATCAATTCGTCCGGTTAGTCATTGGGAGGGGTGTGGGGGGGAGGGTAGGGGGCGGTAGGCAGGCAAATGAATTGCCAGCGGCCATTTTGAGCGAGCGGCCGCTGTAAATTTGTCAACTTTCGGCGTCTGCTGATCGAGCAGCGACGCGCACCTGCACCTGCTGTGCTCATTTCACGGAGGCTGCCATTAGCAGCAACAACAACAGCCCGCTAATGGGCGCCCAACAAACCCCGCCCAGCAGCAGCGGCAGCAACAGCCGCGGCAGCAACATGTGGCGCACAGCTGCAACACATCATTGACAGCATTGAGTTTGGCCAGAGTTGCCACCCACAGCTGCAGGCAACTCTGAATGGTGTCATCAGGAGGCAGCCGCAGTTTCCCTTCACTGCAGCCTGTCATTTAACGCTGCGCCGCCGCCGCTTGTTGCACCTGTTGCAATGCATTTCGCTTTATTGATTGCGCTCTGCATTTGTATCTGTATCTTTGGATGTAGCTCGCTATCTGTATCTGTATCTGTAGCTGTTGTGGCTGTTGCAATTGCATTAGCATGCAACTGCCACACTCGCCGATTCGCGGTCATTGAGCCACTGATTTGTGGCGTTTCTAAATTGTTTTTCATGTTCGATATTCGATGGCAGCAGCAGCTGCATAATCTGTGCACTTTATGAACAGCGTTTGCAAAATCAAATATATATTTTTGAGGTCGCCACAAGTGGAGTGCGTGGTGTGTGTAGTCTGTGTGTGTGTGTTGTGTGTGTTGTGTGTGTTGTCGGGGCATAAACCAAGACGATGACGTGGGCGACTGTAGAAATCCCAGACCCGAGGGAACTAAAGCGATACGGGCTAAACATTTAACTTTTGGGTGCGTCATCAAACGCAGCTGGGTTAATGATAACCAACGAGTACCCATGAGTACTCACGAGTACTCGCATTCGCACTCATACTATAAATATACCACAATTCAAGTGCAAACAAATAAAACTTCTGCTGGGCTTTTATCAGACGATGGCGACAGCGGAACCAGCAACAACAGCAACATCAACCAGCAACATCAACCAGCAACAACAACCAACAGCAACAACAACAACAACAACAACAAAGTCTTGTACCCAAGCGACGGCGGAAGCATTGCCGATAATGATAACGTCTGGCCTGGCCAAATGCCGAGTGCAACCAGAGGCGTTGGCCGAGTTTCTGGCAAAAGCTGATAATGTTGATGTTGTGGGCGTGGCATTGCCACCTGTTCAGGCATGCCAATGACGAGGCGTTAGGCATTTCATTTCATTTGCTCAGGTGTTATGCACTTGATTCGATCACGTTATCAACCAACGGCCGTTGCCCGTTGACATATCTATATGCGAGTGTATATATACACAAACATATGTATATATGCAGGTATATGGAGGTATACTAGATACACCTCTAGGCTAGATGGGGGGCCTCTAAACACAGTGCACTCCCAGAGAGAGCTCGTCTCGTAATTACTCAATTCAAATGTTGTTGTTGTACTCGTAGATAGTTCTATTTGTTGTACCTATTTGCGCATCAATTACCAAGGCTTATTGCCCTGGTGAATCGTTAACGGGGAAAGCGGCAATTACCTGGTACAAAATGGCGTGTTCGTATATATTGAGTTTAGTATCTATTATATCTTAAGTTATCTTACTTTACAAATTTAAACACATTCCCAACAAATAAAAACTTTGATAAGCACTTGGGAAATGTGGGAATTCCAAACTTAAAAACATTTGATTTAATTTCTTTTATCTAACGGATATGCTAAGTTAACAAACTAGATATTAAGTCGAAGCCGGAAGTTTTAAGATAGTAAAAAATTTATATTCTTTCTCTTTAAATTGATAAGAAAGACAATTATTCCTGGCAAATATTTCGGGTACGGAACTGATAACAATTTTAAACATAGAAAGTACTGAGTTATTAATTTTAAATTGAGTTTCTTTTGATTTTGAGCAAGTTTACATATTGTACAGATATCATAAAAGTGTGGATATGAATATTGTGTGGCAATCTGGTAAAATTTATTTTCATAAATCTGTAGAAAGTTATAATTTTAACATACAAAGTGAACATAAATAACTTGGCTTAGGTTTCAATTTAATATGATTAAAATAAAGATTATAGAAAAATCAAATCAGCATAGGAAATTCATTGCAACATTTCAATAGAGCTACATTTAACTCTTTTTTCGCACAGTGTATATACACTCTACTGGAGTTTTTACTACCGCTACATGTTTGCTTCGATTACTAATTTTTCTACTGCCAAATTGCAATTATGAGAGATAAAAGTCTGCCAAGCGCGTGGAACTATTCGGATATACATATGTATGTACCCTTAACAATCAACATAAAATTTCGATCAAACGAGTAAAATCGATCATAGAGTTAACAGGTGTGCAATTGAATTGACAGGTGGCTGAGGGCTGAGGGCGTGGCACATCTAATTGTCGCGGATTTATGAACTCATAGCTGGCAATTTGTTCGCCAATCGGGGAGGCGACAAATGGGCAACAAACAAATGTAATAATAACATCAGACGGCCAAAAACACTTCACAAAAGGGATCAAAATAGTCAAAGGGAAGGGGATGGGGTTGCGAACAACACTCACTCACACACACACACACTCATATACTCATGTACTCATATACTGAAGCACTTAGCGTCACACCCCTTGGCCAACTTGGGGTGACTTGGTCCGCTCTTTGTGTCAGCGGCGAGTCAAGAGGTTTTGAATAAATTTAACACGAGTTATAAAGCAGATGACAGGCTCTTCAGCCACGCTAAGGGAGAGGGTAGAGGGGTGGTGCAGGGGTTGCAGGGGGTGGTGGTATTGGCGTTGAGCCGACAAATGTTGTGTTTTGTGTGTTGTGTTGAGTCTTTTGTTTTCCAATTGGATTTCTGTTTGCATTGCCTTAATTTGTGCCGTTCATAGGCCATTTGTTCCATTTTATGTCATCATCAGCGTCTCCCCTCTCACTCTTCCTCACTCTGCCTCTCTCTTTCTGACTCTCTGTGAAATAAAATGCTGTCAGCTGCTGGTAAACAACTTGAGAGGGCCACAAAAAACACACATGTGCCAATTTGAATGGCATAGAAACTGTAAAATTCGTATAAACAGCGTTTCGACCATGGCCAACAGCGCGCCCAACAGGTGTGCAAGTCATTTGAATGGGCCAAGATTCCAAGACGAAGACAACGATGCCAACGATAGTTTGGCCAAAACAACAATAAAAAGAGCCACAACAATATTCATTTTGGCCATTGGCATTGTCATAACGCATACGTCATGTGTGCCCAAGAATCTCAGGTCTCAGTCTCTATAACTGTCTGTCTGTGTGTGTGTGTGTGTGTGTGTGATCGCTTAATGGCCAAGACGTGTTTAACACATTAACGTTAGCAAACCTTAAAAACTAAGTTTTATATTTATAACCATTTTTTTTTTTCAACTATATTTTTTTGTGCATTTGCCAGCTGCCAAATGAATATGTAACTGCGACAACAGCAACAACAACAGAAACAACAACAACTTTAACTATAACAAATATATGCACACACACACACACGAAAAACGGTTAGCGGCAACTTTGTAACACAAAAAACCAAGTCATAACAATAACAATAACAACAACTGTTAACAACTTGTTGTACAACAACGTCCATTGACTTCATGCTGTCAAACGCGGCTGTCAGTCAGCGTCAAATAGTCAATGGACTTGAATCCATTCGATGGATCTCACACGAATTATTCAAGACAGCCAAGATATTATTAATTACGTGTGAAGGCTGCGTTTTAAATAAACATTAAAGACTTTATTTATTCATTTATTTAAATGTTTAAAAGTCATTTACAATTTTCAATTAAATTAAAAGCGTTAATTTAAGTTTGACCACAACAAATTCGACATTATTTATAAATATATTAAAGTGTAGATAGTATTTAAATAAGTTTTCTTCAGCATATTTATTTATTTTAATTAAGAAACCAATTTTATTTCTACTTGTTGGTTCTTAATTCATTTTTAGAGTTTTTAAATTGATTGCAAAAAGTTTATTGTATTTTCGAGAAACATACAACAGATAAATAAATATATTAATTTATATCGTTTAATTATAAACCTAGCAACAAATGTTGGGTCAATCATTTTCTTTTTCATTTTAGATTCCCCAGAGCATAAAATTTTAAATTTCATTTTAATTTATTTGGTGATTTAAATATAAATATTTTATAATTTTAATGTTTAATTTGCTGTGTCGGCTGCTTTTAGCCAGACAATAAATAAATAAATAAATAAATAATTAAATAAATAAATAAATAAATAAATAAATAAATAAATAAATAAATAAATAAATAAATAAATAAATGCATAAACAAACAAATAAATAAATAAATAAATACATAAATAATTAAATAAATAAACAAATAAATAAATAAATAAATAAATAAATAAATAAAATAAATACATAAACAAATAAATAAATAGATAAATAAATAAAGAACTATATAAATAAATTAATAAATTAATTAATAAATAAATAAATAAATAAATAAATACATAGACAAATAAATAAATACATAAATAAATAAATAAATAAAAAAGTTTCTCAACTTGCACTATATTCTAAATTTAAACTTATTAACCTGCCTAACTATATAAATAAACATATACGATAAATATAAGGTAATGCTCTAAAAAACCCTTGCTATCATATTTCACCACTTTCCCGTCATAATTAACGCTGTCAAAGTACTTAAACTATTCCTTTAAATAACTAAACACAGTCAGTAAAATATCCACTTAAAAATGGCACTCCAGAAACCCTTGCTTAAGGCAATCTCAACAAAAATTACGAAATCAAGTCCATCAAATACGCAAAAATTGTTTCCGGCTCTCCCACGCAATCTCCCAAAGTCCCAAGTCGCAAGTGAATGAATGGCAAGCGGCCATAAATTAATTGGAGTGACTATCAAACAAAACACAAGGCACAAAAAAAAGCTTTTCGATTAGTGCAAAACACCTGTTGACAAAACCGGCCCCACTCAAAAAGCCAGTTTCGAAGACGCAGACAAAATTGAGTCCCAAAAACTAAAAAAACAAAACAAAAATAAAACAAAAACCACACTGTTTGTAGATAAAAAACACATTAGAAATTCAAATGTTCAAATTCAAACTCAAACTCAAAAGCAAACGACACGCTTGTTGTGGTTGTTGCTTGAGTTGTTATTGTGGTTGTTGTGTTTGCTGTGGTTGTTGTGCACCCGTTCCCACTGTGATACGACTAATTTATAAATACTTAAGTATAGCTAGATGCGAATGAAACTTGGAGCGACACACCTGTGCCCACTTGGCCGCTTATTATTGTCGCCCATAAAGCAGCACATCTTGTACTCCGACCCATCAGCACCACCGCCCAGAAATGCGAGTGCAAAGCAATTCGAATTTTCAATTTCAAAAATATGAAATGACGACGTCGGCTGTGTGTGTAAACAATATTTAATTCTTTTATCAGGTCGCCACTTAAAATAGAGTTGACTTGATTCATAGTTCCTTCATTTCCCATTTTGGGTGCATTGTTGGTGCCCAAGCACTCAACGCACACACCTTGAGTTGTGTTATCAGTTATCAGGCCACACGCATTACGCCCGCACCAGCTCTCGATTGTGGGCTTATCAGTTGGCCAGATGGCCACAGCCAAAGCCAAAGCAAACCGGTGCGAACCTCAAGTCACCAGCAGACCCCTTAGGCCGTGATACCCCACTGTGTACCCGAGTCCATGGCGGAGTAGACGACGACGACGACGACGACGACATTCCCTGTTATCAGTAACGTCGTGTTACGTGTGTTGTGTGTTGTGTGTTGTGAGTATACCCCACCCACTCCCTCTCTCTCCCCTCCCTCCCTCCCTCCTCTCCCACTCACTCACTCCATTGGGTTGTTCCCATTTACTACCATGCCAAACAGGTGGTTGCACCGAGTCGTCGGCTCCACACACCCCGAGTGCCCCTTTAATTGCCACGAGTGCCTGGAGTGCCCCAAGGTTTTGTTGCCATTAGTGATCGTAGGTTCTTATCTGCTGCACGCTTTGAGCATTATGTTCTTCTTCTTCTTCCCTCTCACTCTCTCACTCTTTCCCTCTCTCTTTCCCTATCTCGCTTTCTGTTTTTTGTTTTTATTTTTCAACATTCGCTTTCTGTTTGCTGTTTTTGTTTGTGCTTGTAATTAAGCTGATGAATTTATTGCAGTACCCCTCCCCTTTTCAGCTTCTATCTACACTTCTCCCCTCTTCCCCCCTTAACACTGTCATGCTCCTCATTTTATGGCCTGATATGGCATGCAAGTTTCAAGTGCTTTGGTTTTGCTTTGCATACCCTACAATGCGTTCTAGTTGGGATCGATAAGACCATTACAAATCAAAAATCCTATTTGTGCGCTTGTATTAGTGAGCTTTCACTCTGCATAAGGATCGCCCAAGTAAAAAAGCTTTCAGTCTGCGAAGCTTTTGTCTGTGAATACTGTGTGTGTGAAAGCTTCAGGAATATTGAGTTTTTAGTGGGTATCTGTAAGCCATCACTTCCCTGCCTGCTTCATTTACATGTTTTACATTTTATTTTATTGTTTTGGTCAGATTGCGCAAAAAAGTTAATTGCACTTGGGTTTATTTTGCAATGCTTTCAATGCGTATCTGTAGCGGATGAAAGTCTCACACTCGTCTCGAGGCTGTCCAAATTGATAAAGTGAGAACAGCGTACTTACAATTTATATGCCTTTTTAATTGTTATCGAAGTGCGGACTGTCCCTTTTCCCTCGATTCCCCCTCGGAACTTATCAATGAGAAATGTTCAGATGAATTTCCGACATCGCGCCCAAAGCGGATCCCCAGTTTAACATTACCTGTAAATCATGTTGAATTTGTTATTTACTCCCGTGTACTCAAGATCCGATGATGATCAAACGCAGCGAATGTGGCTTGTGGCATGTTGAATGTCGCATGTCGCATGTCGCCTGTCAACGCTCACCTTTGCCAATTTGTGTGTTGTACAACACTAATGATTTAATTTGTGGAACTGCCCGTAATTGACTCATCGTCGAACAACAAAGTTGTTCAATTTCATTCTGTGTGGGAGTACTAAAAAAAAGAAAACATTTCCCAGTTATTTGGTACGTGTATTAAAATAATATATCGGAGAAACTTGTTGTTTTAATTTGGGTTTCAAAATGTATCAAAATAACATTTTATTTACATATAATTACTTTGAAGAATTTTGTAATTTTTGTGTATTTTTTATTAAAAATAAATCAAATCAGTTGAGTTCTCTAGATTGATCAGTCTAAATACTGATCTTAATATCTTAAAAGTAGATCCATATCAAGATAATGTCATAAAAAACCCAAGGTATAATTATCGGTTGTTAAACAATCAATTTATTATACCTTGACTAACATTTAAATGAATGCCCTATGGTTAACTATTAGTTAACAATTAATTTCAGCAGCAATAACAAATAGTATCATCCATTTAATGGCAATTACATAAGTCTAGACATTTGTACTCGCACTCACATTCCAATATCTAAATTGTTTTTTGTGTTGTAATGTGTTTAAAGACCAGTGTTGATAAGTCGCGTAACAAATCTTTCAATTATAAAACTCGGAGAGCATTTAAAAAGCAATTCAAGTCGAAGCTTAAATATAAATAATTAGTAACGAGTGCATAAAGATAAAAGTTAAATAAGACGCTAATTTTCAGGCTACAGCGAGCGCTGGCCATAAAAAGCAAGTGGAACCAACGGCCAAATTGGAGCAATTGTTGGCTATAAACGTGAGAAGCGCGGAGAGGGGCGAGGGCCAAGGGGAATTCAGTTTGGATATCTAGTAAATAACTCAATTGAAATGCCAACGGAACTGACACGCAGGCGACAAGAAATTGTAATTGAAAATTAAAGTTGAAATTGCGAAAAGTCAGCAAACAGCAGCAGATGGGGGAAGAGGAAGGACGAGGAGAGGAGAGGAGAGAAGTAAGAGCCGAAAAAACAATTGAAAAGGTTAGCAGAGCCGAAGTTGCTGCCAACTCGTGGACTAATTAGAAATACGACGACAAAGGCGACGTCGGCTAATTGCTAAAAACAAAAGCTATAGCTAAAAAAAAAATAGCTAAAGCCGAAGTTGAAGCTGAGCGTGCGAGAAAGAGAGCGGCGCCGAAAAAAAACGAACGAAGCGAAGCGAATAAACGAGCTTTAAGAAGGCAGCTGAGTAGCACAACGGAAGATCAACGAGAGCGAGCGAGCGAGCGAGCGAGATTGAGATCAGAGATCAAGAGAGCGAGAGACGCGAGCAGAGAGCTGAGAGTGGGCAGCAGCAGCAGCAGCAGCAGCAGCAGCTGGCTAGCGATTGGCGCAGGTGCACTCCACAAGCTGGAGACTGGCGCTAAGCTGACGTCGATGCTAGGCGCACAGGTGGCTTACAAGCTCAGCCAACGGGGTGACTCAACCTTAACTAACACTAACAACAACAACAACAACAACAACTGGCAATTATCGCAGTTGTTGGCAGGCGGCTCCGGTATTGATATTTGTTTGCTATTTGCCGCTTTGCATTAGCCGACATTTAAGCACGGCTATCGTTTTAATTTTAAGCCGTCGCATAAATTTCAAATGATTTTTGTTCGATTTTTTCCAATTTTTTTTTATTGTTTTTGCTGGAGTTCCACCCGCTCGCATAGCATAGAGCAGACACCAAATTGATATACACTGAACAAAACTAAGGTCTGGATTATATTTAAAGAAATTTAAACACTTGTGCTCTGGCAATAATTCTGTTTTAAGCTTGCAGAAAACATAATTTTGTTTGGGAGTGTTAAACTTAATAAATGGGAATCTAAGTTATTATCTAGTGAAATATATCTGTGATATGTTCTAAGTCTTCAAATTGTAAGCCAGAAATTTTAAATTTTTCTGTAAATTTTACTTGAGCATCACAGATGTTTATCAATCTAAAACTTTATACTACCTCTTAAAATTGACAGCATTAATAGATTGTTAAATGATTGTTTACTAAATATATCCTCTTCTCAAAATTTCTTATTTTCTGTGTTTAATTACAAGTAGCATCATTTGTTTACTGTGTCTTATTCAAATGCATAAATGTTCATCATTTTCAATTCAATCATTGTTTGAGTTAGTTAAACATTAAATTTGTTCAGTGTTTGGCACGCTATGAGTCCATATTTGAACAATTTGTTAACTGCACCTAGTCGCGAGTGCAGCAGCGTCTCATAAATCTTGGCCCATTCGGCAGGTTGACAGATTCGTTAAATTTTATACATAAACGACGGCTGCTGCACCTTCCCTCCTTACCCCTTTCCTCCCCTCCCACCCCACCCAACATTTCCCCTTCTTCCCTCTGCTACCGACGTTAATTTGCACTTTTCGTTGCGATAAATGTCGCAGAATTTGGCAAACTTGTTGCCGTTGTTGTTGTTGTGCGCCATTTTTTGAAGTTTTTATGAGCTCAAGAGTCAAAGTTCATCATCGAAAATTATTTGATAGCCTGTAGTCCATATGAAGGCGTTTTTTATACCCACAACGCGTGTCTTGTAAACTGCCAATCGCTTCGAATCGTATCCGCAATGGGCGTGTGGCCAATTAAGGAGTACACACTGTAGATAGACTTTCAAATATGAAATATGTGCAGTTTTGATAAGTTCAGATTTGATATATGTCGATATATATCGAGAGGCATAAATTTTATAAATTATCAGTAAACAAATTTTAGAAATAACTTCTAAATGAAAATCAATTCTTGAAATCAAGAACAATAAGAAATTCATAAAAAAAAACGAATATCAGAATAAACAAGCTTTTGTTTAGTTTAACGACAAGGCTCAGAATTTAGACTAGAAATTTACATTTCATTTAAGTTGAACTTCTAGAAAGATTTTTGGACAATTGTCAATGATTTTGTGCTTTAGATTCTGTCAGTTTTTCAGCATTCCGATCGAAGATCAATGATATTTTGAGATAGGATCAATTTTAAATCCAGTTAGAACACATTTCAATTTAGCTATTGCAGAATATTTCTTTTCTTTTAAAATTGTAGTAAGATCATTTATCAAGGATCTTGTAGCTTTTTTAAGAATATTAATATGTATTTAAGTAAGTTTATTCAAGTTTTGAAACTCTGAAGCTTCCGCTGGCGTCTGTCAAAGACAAATTGTCCCATTGGCCCCGCTCATAAATTTTGCGCAAATAAAGTAAACAAAAAAATCAAAATCATTATATATTTGTTGTTGCTGTGATTTTGAGGCAACCTTCAAAACAACATAGACACGAACACGAACACGAACGTGCGATGCAGTTTTCCGCAATGTGATGCGAGCTGGCGGAGGGAGGAAGGGGCAGTAGAAGAAGAAGCTCTAACAAGCTGAAGACGCTGTTGAAGAGTGACAGAGAGATAGAGAGAGAGAGAGAGACTGAGACGAGTCTCGGCCAGTTTTGGGGCGTGGGTTGCAATGGCAGCGTCGACAAGCGAGAAGCGACAACAACCACAATGAAAACTAGCAGACAGGGCGGCAGGTGTGTGCCACAATTATTGACTGACTGACAGTGAGACAGATAGACAGTCAGACTGACTGAGAGACAAACAGATCTACAGTGAGACATGACATTGCAATGCCGTTGTCGTTGTTGTTGTTGTCGATGTTGTTGTTGTTGTCGTTGACTTGCACAACGAGATGGATTTTTAATTTTTTTGTTTTTGCTTAAACTACTTAAAGAAAACAACAACAACAACAACAAGAAATCTGAATAAAAACTAATGTAAAATATGGAAATTTTTTGTACATTTTTCGCAACAATAGATAAACAAAACAATTAAGGCACGTGCGCAAGCAAATGACGCTAAAGGAAAGTGGAAAAGGGGTAGCAGATAAGGAGAGGAGGAGAGGTTGCGAGGAGGGGTGACAACTCTGACAGCTCTATCAATGTTATCTTAAAATGTTCTCTCACCCCAAATTTGGAAATTTCTCTTAACTGATGGCAAACACGTTTTAGCATTCAAAAGTCCACGGGGAAATCTCAAATGCTCTTCCTTGGTGCATAATTCATAAATGTTGCCACTCCCCCCAACCCACTGTGAGGTGGTTCATCAGCTGCTAGAAGGGTGGGTTTTGTTTTTTGTTCCTGTAGTCCTTAACACGCTTTGGATCTGGCCATATGTCGCATTGAGCAGAACACAACGCGGCGTATGCGTAATTTAAGGCCTACACTAATTGAGTTGCCGACGCAGGGCCATTGCCACTGCAACAAACAACAACAACAACAAGAAGTAACAGAGAGAAGAACAGAGAACAGCGGTGGCAAGCAGTTGAACCAGTGCAACAACATCTGGGCGGCCATGGGGAATTATTAGGTTACAATTTGATGTGAGTCGCCTGACGATTATGACAGATGGCTGCTTGTTGTTGCTGTTGTTGTTGCTGTTGTTGTTGTTGCTGTTGTTGTTGTTGTTGCTGCTGCTGCTGGAGTGGCAGCTTCTCAAGAGCTTGGCTGCGCTTTTGGCATGTGGCCTGTGGCTTGAGAGGCGCGGCATTGCCGTCTCTGTCTCTGTCTCCATCTCCATCTCTATCTCCGTCTTCAACTTGGCCTCAGTTTGAGTTTCAGTTTCGGTTTCGCAGTCTCAGCCACATGTCATGATTGCTGTGCAACGTGTGGGTGTGTGTGTGTGTGTATGCTGTGTGTGTGTGAGTCATGGTACGTGCTACTGTGCAAAAAGTTATTAAACTTTTATGCGGCATGTGCGCATTTTTTAGCAGCCTTTAAGCAAGCCAAGCCGCTCCTTAATGGCTGCTTACTGGACGATAGACTGTTATTCAGGGAGGCATGTAGGTAAATTGGTAGTAAAAAAAAGGGGGTTGGAGGGGTAAATGGGGTGAGTAAACGGGGTAAACGTTGCACGTGTCGTACGTGTCCGCCATTAGCGTAAACATTTGCGGATGCGTTCTTGACTGTCTGCCAAATGACCAAATGGCTGGCCATGTATTACACATTTCTTGGCCCAATGGCTCAACAACTAAATAAGTTGCATTTGGCCAATTTTCCACAAATTGTTGTAAATTTAACGTTTATGCAGCGTGACTTTGGAGAGGGATGATTGCAGGTGGAAAGGGGCATAAAACAAATACATAATTTGTGTGTGTGCGTGTGTGTTTGAAAAATGAAATAAATATACAGTGGGATGGAGAAACAATATTTGATTGATTTTGATATGATTGAGTTTGGATCTTAGAAGGATTATGAACAGTTTCACAAGGGGAAGCTTAATAATATTAAATGTATTTCCTGAAATTATTTCGAGTTTTTAATTTTTAATATATCTTATATTCGAATAAAATTCGTCAATCTACGCTGAATATGTATTTGAATTAACTTGGTTATTCTCAAATCTCCCTTTTGGTCTCTTTCTTTGTCTCTATATCTTTTTTAAATTGTGAAATGGTTAGGAAGATTTTCACAAAGGAAAGTTAAATAAAAATTACTGGTACATCTTAAAATTGGTTTCAGTCACACATTTCTTATATTATATTCGCAAAATATTTATATTGAAGCCCAATATTAATTTACATTAGCAAACATAATTGTTATTAACTAAATAATTCTCATATCTCCCTTTTGATCTGTTTCTTTATCTTTCTTTTATTTCTCCCCCTGCATTGTCCCACTTTTAAATGTTGACCCACTTAAGCGAAATGTGCACTAAATGACCGTGCGATGTCCATGGTGGCTGTCAAGTGACCCACTGGTCGGTGCCAAAGCAAACAGAGCAGCCACAGGGAGGCAGGCAGCCAGGAGGAGAAGAGGAAGGCGGAGGAAGAGAAGAAGAGGGAGGCAGAGATATGATCAAAGTGAACTGCGACCAGCTTCCACATGTTTGCCAGGCAGCACACAACTGCAGTTAATAGCCAGTTGGGTGGGGTCTGCTGTGGCGTAGGGGCAGGGGGAGGGGGCAAGGTGGGGTGCGGTTTTGCTAGTTGGGGACTGTGGCGCATCAACGTCAACAACATCATCATAAACAGGCAGACAGATGGAGGGGGCAACCTACTTACTGCCACAGTTGCAGTTGCAGTTGCCGTTGCCGTCGACGTTGCCGTTGACGTTGACGTTGCAGCTGTGCATCAATCAATGGCTAAGCTTTGTGCTGATGCTGAACAAGGAGCGCCACCTATTGGCAGCTGGGAGCAACAGCAGCAGTTGTGGCTGAATGATCGTCAGACAGAGATCAGTTCTCGCCTCGACACTCAATGAAATTTCCATTCAATTTCAAGCTAATGAATTTCAATGAAATTCACACACACACACACATATTCACAAATACGCACTCGTTATTGTCAAATTTACGTAACGTCGAAAAGTTCGAATAGTGAACATCTGTGCAAACAGCGCTCTATTATGTAGATGTCGATGTGAATGTGAATGTGGATGTGAATGTACTCACAGTGCCCCCGAAATAAATGCGCCATGAAATGCCACAAATGGTCAGCTAACTGGACGGCCAATTGGCGCGTGAGCGTGCGGAATGCATATGCCTATCCCCTCCCCACCCCTTTCCCCTCCACAGCTCTCCTTGCATCCATCAGTCGACGTCTCGTTCACATCCGCATCATCAGCGGCAACATGAGGCAAGCATCCGTTGTGCTCCAATTTTCACAGCTGGCAGTTTTGGCGTGCTAATGAAATCGAGCGCGTTTATTTGTTTATGCATGGCATTTGTCAGCTGTGCCAGACACACTCACATACACACACTCATAGAGTGAATGAATACATTCATATGTATCGAATATCGAGTATATGCAGTTAGTTTGGCGCACGTAATTGAAACGCGGCGTGTGGCTTAATTGAGACCAAAGACAAAAGATACGAGTACTCAAACTCTCGTACTCATACTCATACTTATACACACACTCATACTCATTCTCGTCAAACGGGTGTCCATCGAGTATCCATCGCTTGTCCATTCGCTTTCGGGCCACCAGCATCGATCGCAACTCAGAGATCACCAGTTACAGTCACTCAAATTAGCTTTCCGTCAGTATCTTGATCTAGATCTTGTGATCTCTGTATCTGCATTTGTATCTGTATCTTTAGATATATTTGTATCTGTCGCTGTTTGTGTGTGGCCATCGATCAGCACCGCTTTGGGCATTCAAATGCAAATTATTTTAATTGTTATTAACAATTGCCGTTGGGCATAGTTAAGCAATTAAAAGACACCAGACGTAAATGCAGACAGGCAATAAAAACCATTTTTGGCACTCGCTACAATTTGTCGGCCTTTGATTTGGACAGGGTATTGCAAAGGGTATGCTGAACTTGACAGAAGTTTTGCTACAATTTATTTGAATAAAGAATCTGAAATTATAAATGTGTTGTGATGTTAAAATATATCGAAATAATTTTTAGATTCCCCTTCACACTTTTTCAAAAACTTCCGACTTTGTCAAAAATTAAAAGATTTCGTTGCGGAAAGTAAATTAATGTGTAAAGTAAAGAAAAGTAATGTGATTCTGCATAAACATTTTATTTATTTAATCAAAATTTTATTTTTTTCTAAAACTGCCCACTTTTAGGTAGATATGAAACCCCTTAACACTTTTTCAAAAGCTTGAAACTGTCATAACTCTCTTAAAACTTAAGCAATTTCCTTTCGAAATGTCAATTTTGTTATTGTTTGTCCTCCAAATTGATTCTGCATCAAAATGTTATTATCGTTATGTTCTCGGAAATTTACATTTTTTTCAGAAACTGTTCACTTTTTCCATACTTGCAACTTTAACAAAATTTCTGTGCATTTATACTTATTTCCCAGAGGTAAACTGTTCATATATTTTCATTTTATTGTCATTCATAATCAAAATATTTGACTCTGTTAACAATTTTGTTCAGGTCAATCAAAACTTAGGAAGATATTTTGTACCATACCGTATAGTTGATGTTATAAAGTATCTGATCAGCTTTGACATTAGTTCCGTATATTTCTTACTGCATGTTTCACCAGTTAGGGTATGTTATAGTCATTACTTTTTGTGCATTTTTTATTATTTATTTTTATTAGTTGTTGTTTCTATGTTTTTGCTTTGTTTTTCGATTGAGTTTTCGTTTTTGAATTAACGGTGGATTATGTCATGCAATTAACAATGGCACATTGCGCGTTGTTGTTGTTGTTGTTACTAGATGTTGTAGTGTTGTTGTTGTTGTGGCTAGTTGTTGTTGCTACCGTATTTCGGTTTTGTCAGCGGCACGTTTTGCGCTACGTTGCAAAACGAATGCAGATACAAATGCACTCACATTCACATTCACACTCATACTCATACTCGTATTCGTTGTGGTATTCGTATTCACACTCGTTCTCAAAAATTTCAGTTTTGGATTGGAAAATTACAGTTGTCGATGTGTTGCGTGCACTTTGTGAACTTTTGCGGTTGCCGTTGTTGCAGCTACCGCAATCAACAGTTGTTGTTGTTGTGGTCGTTGTTGTTGCTGATGCTGTTGCATGTAATTAAGCAGCACTGACATGTCTAGTTCGGGTTCGAGTTCGAGTTCGAATTCGACAACTGCGCACAGCAAATTGACGTCAGCGCATGCGTCAGCCGTTGATTGATGCGGGCCATGATTGAGATGGAGATTGAGATGGAGATTGAGGTGTATGCAACCAAAATGGAGGCGTGGTCGGAGAGGCGTTGCCACAAGGTTCGGCAAACTCAGATCTCCAGTCGAGCAGCAAGATCAAGAGATCAAGATCTAACTGGGCGTGACTTTGGCATTGTCAACAATTGCCACCAAATGCTAATGTTCTATGACATGTGTGTGTGTGTGAGTATGAGTGTGTGTAAATCTACATATGTACATAGATGATTAGTCATGTCAGGGCCGCTTGACACCTGTTGATACAGTTGAGGTACAGTCATCACAAAGCTCAGAAGTTGAAAGTGCACGTTCGTCTTTAAAACACATGAAAAGATATCCGAATTTCAAAAATTAATTTTGTAATAAATAAATTGAAACGTATTAAAAGCTCATCAAATATTATTTTTACATAATATCCATGTTTCAAAAATAAATAATTATTATTTTCTGCATTTTAAAATGCATTAGCAACTCATCAAATAATTCATTAATTTGTCATAATAAATATTATAAAGTAATGCTCAACTGATCAAAGTATGAAATCAATTAAGTTGATTTTTTGTTTCATTACATGCTCATCGAATATTTCATTAATTTGCAATAATACAATTTGAATTGTTTTTAAAACTTTTAATTAATGTATACATACAAATGTGAGGTCAATTCAATTTTCAATTATTTACAAAGTTTTTATTAATGTTTAATTGATTGAAAAATAAAATGAATTTCGGTTATAAATAATGAAAATAAACAATGTGCAAAACGATTAATATCAAACGACACTCATATTAATTGCCAATGAACTTGATATCGGACAAAAATCAAATTTATATGACAACATTCAGTTTTTAATTAATCTGAAAACAAATTGAGATTAAATGATGCTTTACATTTGGAGTATTCGGTTTTTGCGAGTTTCATTCGATTAATAATCAAAATTTATGAATGAAAATGATTGGTTGGAAAATCCTTATATGGCATGTGTTTAAGGTTCAGTTTCACATGTTTTAAAGGTTTCCCGTGGAGAGGCAAACACTTAAGATCGCGGTGGTGCCACCACTTGAACATGTTGCAATTAGTGTTAAAAGACACAAACATGCCGCCAGCTTCACAAAGGAGAGAGAGGAAGAGGAAGAGAGAGAGAGAGAGAAGGGAGAGTGAGCAGGAACTAATACTACTAATTGGCCCAATTCTCACTTCTTTTATATTCTTCAGTTTTTTTTTGGGTTGGCGTTGCCCACGCAGCAATTGAGGTGGAAACGGGACGGACAGCTCATAAATAAACAAAAACAACAACAACAACAACATCGATGCAACATAAGGAACAAGAAACAGAACAAGCTGGCAACATGAGTGTCAGACAGACGAGCGCCCAGCTAAAAACCTGGAGATATGTAGATGAGATCGAGACGAGACAAGAGGCGAAGATCATGTTGCGATAGGAGTAGAAGTGGGCGAAAGGGGAGGAGGAGGGGGAGGGGGAAGAGGAGTAGGAGGTGGAGTAGGTGGTGCGGTGGTGGCGCGTTCCGGTACGTGTGAGCTGATATGTTGGGTGGTCTGTTCCAAATCAATTGCTGCCCTCGCTCAACGAAATCGAAGCAAAGCATAACGAAAGCAGCGAGACAGAAAGACAGGCAGACAGACAGAGAGGAGGAGGAGGTGGCATGAAGAAGGGGCTGCAGTGGCAACATATGTATCCCTTGGCCACTTCAGCGCGATGGGCTGTTGTTTATTTTGCATAAATGTTGCCCCAAATATTGCAGCTGTAAACACATAATGAATGCCAATGACGATGATGTTCCCTCGATCTCCAGATCGAAACTTGATGATGTTGCGCCCCCCCTTCATCCGGATGACCCCTCAGTCTCTCAGTGCCTATCCCTACCCTGTGACTTTTTGCTTGGATAAATATTTGTTTAAAATTCCGCACGCCGCTGCCCACATGAAACTGCGGCTGCCCCTTTGGGGCAAGTGTGCGCCCACACGCCCATGCTCGTAGGACGAGGACCACCGCGAAATCATCCATCGATCGATGTTGCAGCTGCTCGCCAAAATATGCTAAGTGCTCAGTTCGTCTTGAAAGTCATCGTCATCGTCATCGTCATCTTCTTCGTCTTGCTGGTTGTTGTTGTTGTTGCATCTTTGTAAACAATTCAGCGGCAGCAGCCAGCGAGCTGCAAACATTTTATTGGCTACGCTTTTGTTGCCTCGTTTTTATTGACTTTTGAGTTAACTCCAAACAGTCGGCACTCCGCTGATGTTGCCACAATGCCACAACGCCCACACTGTGTGGCTGTGTGTTGCAGTTGCACGCTGCAAGTTCGAAGAGGGCGCATCTCTTTTTCAACACCTTCTTGTGGCCGCATCTGTTTGGCGTTTCGAATTTGCTGTTGTTGTTTGTGTTTAGATTTTCGACTCCAGACTCGCCCGCAACGATCTGTTCATAATTCTCAATTGACTTGCCCCATGTGTGCCGCACTGAAGCCCGCAGCCGAAGCGGATATTGTTTGATTTTATTATTGATTAATTGCTGCTTTTTATTTAGGTTTCAGCACCCGCACCTCAAAGCCAAAGCCAAAGCCAAAAACCAGCAACCAAATCCAGATATTTCTCTGTCGAGGCATATTTGCCATTGCCATATGATTAGCGTGTTTAGCTGTTGCCACTTCAGCTTGCCCCTTAGATGTGTGGCATGGAGTGGCCCTGTTGATATTGTTGAAATTTAAACAAACTCTGCCACTGCCACTCGATTTGTTTGGGTGGCATGTTCAGCCTCAACCTCAGCTGCTTCAAGCTGCCACCATTCTGATCCCCAGCCCCCTCCCTCTTCCCCCTTTTCCATCCCGTTTTGGAGCTGTCGGCGCAGCCATGGGCCATGTGTGTTCATTTCTTGTATGTTGATGTGTTTGACTTCAGTTTTTGGGTGAATAATTTTTGACAGATCTGTGAAATGTTTATAAGCAAATTGCAGAGCCGATAAACCAAATCACGATCTACCATATACATTATATGAAGTGAACTTTTCATTGAAAATAAGAATATCAATTGGTGAAGATAAACAATTTAAAAAAAAAAAGATAAAATAAAAATTTTAAGCACTATAAATTATAATTAATTATAATATACTATAAATTAAATATTAAAAACCCACAACACACAACAGGACAAAATTTCAAATAACATAATAATTCAATAATTATAATAAATTAAAAACATTTTATACTAATTATTAATATTAATAACTAATGCTGTTTGTTTAATATAAAAAGCCCACAGAAATATTTCCTATCAAAGGTCAACGAGCGCGCAGCTTTTAAGCCAAATAACAAATATTTATACACAATTCAAGCACGAAAACTATATTTATTTGTTCAAATAACTGCTTAAAAACAGCAGAAGTCACTGCAAAACACGTAATTCGCTTGCTTATAATTTAAAAAAACGAAAAAATAAAAAAAATCGTCGACAACGACCTGCTCCAGGTGAGGCTCGAACTCACAACCCCGGCATAGCTCATACACAGAGTACTGATTATAAGTACCGTGCGCTAACCAATTGCGCCACTGGAGCTGTTGTTCGAGGGCTGCCAAATGCGCATCTAAAGCGGACAGGCGCTGAGAACAAGAATATTTGCACAGTTGAGCGACCATTGGTTCTCACTCTCGCGCTCTCGCTCTTGCGCTCTCTCTCAATCACAGTCTCTATTGGGGCAAGTATGCGTACGTGTGACTGCGCCTATGCTTGTGTGCGTGAAATTCGGTTAGCGCTTGCTGCTGAGGCTTTTATTCTGATTAGAATGTTTATTTAAATGTAAATTAACCCATTTTATGCCGCGATACAAAAAGTAGTGATTTTTTCATAAAAAAAAAGGTTACAAATCAAATTAAAATTTACATTTTTCAAAACTTAAATATTTTTTTAATTTGAAATTTAAAATCAATTTTTATTTTTTAAATATGGGATGACCGGAGTAAACATTTTCTGGATTTTCTAATTTTCTTAATTTTCTATTTGGATTTGAATACGTTGTTTTACATAAAAAAAAACGCTCTGAAAATTAAAAATTATGCTGTTCGACTAGTCGAACAGCGGCAGAAAATGGGTTAAATATAAATAATTGAATAATAAATGAGTGTCTAAATTTGAGTCAACCGATTGAGTTATTCAGAGCATTGAGCGTGCGCTGATAGCGCCATTAAAATTTACATTCAATAAACAATCGCAATAAGATGTAATAAAATTATTAATATGTATTAAGCAATGAAAAGTGAAATTTGTTTAGTAGCAGTTTTTACTTTCAATGGGACGCAACCCCGTGTAGAGACCGACCCACTAACCCCCACTGTTAACAATGTTAATTTAATGCTTTTCACTTTCGTTTCGAGAACAGGTGCAGCAGCGTTCGATTACGAAAAGCCCGTTAAAATTGCAGCGACAGCGCAGTCGAGACTACAGCTCCAGTTGGCACAGCAAAAACAAAAAAAAACAAAGCAAAATAAAAAAAAAATTAAAACAGTTACAATTCGATTTCAAATGAATTGCAAAATTGCAGCAAAACAAAAAAAAAAAACAATGGGAAAAACTCAAGCTGAAGCTCAACTTAGTACTGAGTACTGAGAGTAC
This sequence comes from Drosophila suboccidentalis, assembly GCA_037043435.1. NCBI lineage: Eukaryota > Metazoa > Arthropoda > Insecta > Diptera > Drosophilidae > Drosophila > Drosophila suboccidentalis. The sequence continues at coordinate 1,190,432 of JBAMBK010002328.1, forward strand.
TGAGAGCAACGAGCGGCGGCAATCGCGGCGATTACCGAGAAATCAACCTCGGAGTCAGTCAGGAAATGCAAATTGCGCTAATTACGTTGGGCATAAAGCGTTGCAATATTTACTGTTGTTATTGCCAGTGTTGCTGTAGTTGTTGTTGTTAGTGCTATTGCCATAATCGTTTCTAACTGAATAAAAATAAAATGCAATGCAATGACCATAAAGTACAAAAGGCAAATCCGCCAGCAACAACAATAGTAAGAACAACAACAACAACAACAACCGTGACAAATGACCATTGTATGACATTAATAATAATAATTTAATGCTGGAAAAATGATTTCGCAATGGAAAAAGTTAGCGAAGCGAGCAAAGCAAATCCCTTGTCATGTCATGTTGCAATTAAAAATTATGAAAATGAAAAGCGACAACAGACAGACAGACAGAGAGAGAGAGAGAGAGACAGATTGACAGGCAGACTTAAAAAAATAAATAACCCCAGCTTACAATTAATGGTCAATTATGTACAGAAGTGCGACTTTTGAAAGAGAGAGAAATTGAGATGAGCAACAACCTTATGTACCCTACAATCGTAAAAATAAAGTAAAGATGATACCCTGGAAAAAACGGACTCTGGAAAAATTTAAGTTATGTTATTAAGAATCGAAATTACACAACTTGCTCAAAGTAGTACTATACCCACATTACTCATAGAATGATTACAGGGTATACAAATAAACAGTTTTATGCGTTAGTTGTTCCAAATACAGTCGAACTTCCCTAACTCGAATCACCATTATCCAAGAAAAAAGTTCGAGTTAGGGAGACTTCGAGTTAGGGAATTTTTTTTTTTTAGTTTTTTAAAAGAAACTACAAATGCATTCAATCATAAATACATTTCAAATTGCAAATTTTTCTTGTTATTTTCAACAAAAAAAGAAAGATTCCAGTTTGTTTAAGACCTGTTAATATTCTGAAAAATTGGTTTCTTCGTTCTTTTGCTGTATCCAGAAGAAGTTCCCGATTCAAATGTCATCATAATTAATATTTCATTTTTTAATATAATGAAAAATGTTTTTGCTGAGATACCACATTTTTCAGCAACTTTAATTTATTTGGTCTACTTTCAAATTCCTTAACTACTAATAAGTTTGAATATTTCCTTAAACATTTTTAAACATTTTAGTACACTGATGCGCTGACAAATAAGTACATTTCGATCATCTTTCCTATGCAATTTCACAAGCTTCAGTAATTTTTGATGCAATATTCTATCATATTACATCACCAAATGTTAATGTACATCAATATTACATATCCAAACGAGCCGGTAACAAAAGCATATAACAGAAACGAAAAAAAAATTCGAACTTTATTGGAGATTTTCCCGAAAAATTCGACTTACAGAAGCACGGGCCAATATTTTTGTTCGAGTTACGGAGGAATTCGACTTATGGAGGAATTCGATATGAAGTTCGAGTTAGGGAAGCAGATTTGTATGAAATTTGCTCAGTAAACGCTATTGCCACTCGATTTTGTTCGAGTTAGAGAAAATTCGAGTTAGGGAAGTTCGAGTTAGGGAAGTTCGACTGTACATAGAATCGTCTCAATTGTGTAAGTGTAATGTTGAGAAATTAAACGAAATCGAATTGGAAAAAACAGCAACAGAGGCGTCGCATATCATCAGGGAGTGGAAGGGGAGGTTCCCCACTTTACGTATAGTTTCTGGGAGCAGTTCATGGCGGCGACTGGCGCCAATCGAATCAAACAACGATAGAACTGCACAAATTGAAGCGATTCTGGGAAATAAAATAAGTATTCAAAAAAATACAAATATAAAAATAAATACTAAACTGTGACTTGGGTCGAGTCATTAGAGTGGATCAGAAACTAGCTGGAAAATATATAATTAAGACATCTGTTCAATTACTTCGACAAATCCATTAAAAAAATTCCCTGGAATCTCCGAAGAACTTGCATAAAAATTCCCTGGAATCTCCGAAGAACTTGCATAAAATCTCACTTAAAATCAAGAATTAAGAAAATAATATAAATGATGCAAAAATTTCATGGTAATAATGAAATCGATTCAAACAATAAACTGACGACAAAATTAATGGAATAATAAAATCTATTCAAACAATAAACTAACGACAAATTCTCGTTTTCATAATGTGTTTTTGCTAATTGTAGGTGATTTGTAAAAAAAAATAAAAATAAATGATGTTGAACTTGTAACTGAGGTGCAAGTTATAAAGTCACATTAAAAAACACAATTGTAATTAAAATTTACATTATTTACTTATGTCATATCCATATATCATTTTCATAAGCCATTTTTAGCACAATTACAAATTATAAATAAAAATTCACTTAATTTTGCACGTCTCAAAATACATATCATATTTTTAAATGAGTCATTTGCTTAAATTAAGTAAAACTTAAAGTTGGATCAATGAAAGCATTGAACACAAAGAAAAGTTTTAATCTCTTATTGAGATACAACTGCTCCAACCCACACCATAAATCTGATAAGCCGATAAGCACTACTTTAGTCATACAACAACATAAATACTATAACTGTTTATGCAGACCCACCCCTAAAAGTCGTTCACTGCAATTGCAACGCAGACTCTGGGCTATCTCTCTGCATTAAGATTAAGAGAGTCTGGCTCACAGTTGTTGTTGTTTTTGTGAGACTGAACTTATCAGCTGCAGTCGCAGTCACAGTCGCAGTCTAGTCGACGTCGCTGCACTTGTAGCGCCACTTTCGGTTTCAGTCTGCTGAAGACTCCGACTTTAACTTCGTCTTTAGCTGGACGTTATTGATAAATAGGTAAAGTGAAGATTCATTATTGACACAGCTGCACTTATTTTTTTTTTGCTGTTGAACTTTGCAATATTTGAACAGCCAGCACTTTGCACTTTTCTCCCATGGTCAGCCTTTACCTACCTACCTCTCTCTCTTTCACTCTCTCTCTATCTCTTTGTACACTTCATCAGTTGCGTCGCAGTCGCTGACAGCATCTCGCTTGACCCTGTTGTTTTTGTTGTTGTTGTTGTATTCGTAAATAAAACGCAAAAAAGCTTTACAGAACGCCTGCGCAGCTTGTTCACACAGTGTCTGTGTCTAGTATCTCTCTCTCGCTCTCTCTCGCTGCCACCCCCGCAGTCTAACTCTCTCGCTTACGCACACACACACACAGCATACACTTTGCATGTTATTTGTTTCGTTTATTTGACTTTCTCATTAACTTTTGCTTGCCTTACGTCGTTTTTCGTTTTGTTTAACTGAAAGTTGCCGCAAGATTTGTATGCGCACCTGATCAAACTTTGCGTTCACGTCATTTTCATTTTGCCTGCGTTTGGGTCGCTCGGTCGCTTGGTCAGCCAAAGCAGCGGCAGAGGCAGCGGCAGAGGCAGTTTGTGGGAATTTTGTTGTTGATCTTGTGATTCGCCAAGTTAACGAATATTCCATGAGATTGTTTAACGTGAACAGCAGGCCAGGCCTAGACTCTGAATGTTAGCCTACAGCCGCAATGATTATAAATTAAAAAATTTAGTCAAATTAGCGCAGCGGCCGCGACGTCAGCAGCGTGAACTGCATATAAAATGCAAACCAAAGCGTCGAGCAGACAGACGAATGCGAGTACGAATACGATTGTGAATGCCATGTGTGAGTGTGACTGTGAGAGCGGGTATGAGTGCATTGCAGGTGTTTGAACTCAAATGTCAGCCAAACGTCGCCGGCGTCGCCAAGGTGCTGGCATGGGAGGCGGAGGGCGGAGGGGTGGGACAAAATAATTGGGCGACAGACGCTGACGTCGCGTCGCTGCCAACAGTAAACATAAAATTTGCGAATTGGCGATCGTTCGGCGCGTGCAATGCGAAATGCAAAACAAACAGTTTTTCGATATCACACCTACATACCCACAAACACATACACACACATACATCGGTCACATTAAAATGTCTCAATCTGAATAATGAAATGCGTTCAGGAGTAAAAGTATGTCACACACACACATGCACACATGCAGAGTGCAAGAACAAGAAAGCTCTTGAGAGAACAACAGAGCGAGGCACAGAGAGAGAGAGGCGCACGCAACTGGAAAGCAGTGTAAGCTCCAGCATTCCAATTGGGGTGCAGCAGCAGCATTGCCAGCAGCAGTCAAAAGGGCGTTGACATTTCGAGGGCAGAAAGTAACATGAAGACTGATTGTCCAAACACAACGTTCCAGTTACAATTCCAGTGTCAGTATTCCGACTGTGATTTGGCCTGTCTGTCTGCCTGTCAGTCAGCTGGACTCCAAATTTTTATGTGCGCCGCAGTTGAATTTGAATTTGCAGTTTCGTCAACTTAATCAAAACAGCGGCCCCGTTGACGCTGCTGCAGCCGGCGACGCTAGCGTCGCAGCCGACGCAGACGCAGGCAAAACAAGCTGGTGACAAATCTGCTAAACAAACTGCAGCCGTGCCCATTGTCTTGTAGCTTGTAGCTTGTACCTCCTGCATGGCATCTGCATGTGGGCGTCGTTTTGCGGACGCTGATTTTGAATTTGATTTTGGGCCTGGTTGTTGAGAGTTGTTGTTGCTGTTGTTGTTGTTGCGGTTGTTGTTAGTGGTGGGTCAAATGCCTGGCCAAAAGGGTGTGACGTTTGTTTGGTGACAGTCGTCGTTGTCATCGGGTTCGATTTGGTTTGGTTTCGGCCTGGCTTGGGTTTTGGTTTCGGCTTGGCTCCGTCTTGCCGCATGTGGGCTTAATTTATTTTGACTTTTGGCCATTTAGCTTGAGATTTATCTGGTCTAAACTATGCGCAGCGACAACAACAACAACAGCTACAACAACAACAACATCTACAACAATGACAACATTTTCGAATTGTCTGTTGACGCGTGGATTTAATGTGCCAAATGACTGCGTCCGAGCCAAGCTGCGAGTGGCTAAGCGAGCGCCTGTTAACGGATTTGTGCCTGGGTGGGTCCCCATCTGGTTCTACACACATACACACACACATATATGAAGTATATGAAGTATATGAAGCCTACTTGACACGCCCGTCAAATTGAGTTGTCACGCCAAGCAGCTGTCTCAGCAGTTGCTCATGATTTTTGAGGATTTAAGCCCAGCTTCGTGATCATGCGATCATAATTAAGCCTTAACTTCGCGGACAGCACTTGAACCAAAATATATAAAAAAAAATAAATAATCATATTTTTGGATTAAGTAAGCTTGTATTGAATGCTAGTAAAATAAGATATAATTGTTTAAAATTTAGTTTTTAACTGAAACTAAAGTAACTAAGTTTCAAACAAACCCATTCTCAGATGCAATATTACAGTATTTCATATTGGATTGAAGAAAAATATTACAGTCGAACTTCCCTAACTCGAATCACCATTATCCAGGAAAAAAGTTCGAGTTAGGGAGACTTCGAGTTAGGGAATTTTTTTTTTTAGTATATTAAAAGAAACTACAAATGCATTCAATCATAAATACATTCCAAATTGCAAATTTTTCTTGCCATTTTTAACAAAAAAGGATTCCAGTTTGTTCAAGACCTGTTAATATTCTCAAAATTTGGTTTCTTCGTTCTTTTGCTGTATCCAGAAGAAGTTCCCGATTCAAATGTCATCATAATTAATATTTAATTTTTTAATATAATGAAAAATGTTTTTGCTGACATACCACATTTTTCAGCAACTTTCATTTATTTGGTCTACTTTCAAGTTCCTTAACTACTAATAAGTTTGAATATTTCCTTAAACATTTTTAAACATTTTAGTACACTGATGCGCTGACAAAGAAGTACATTTCGAACATCTTTCCTATAGCAATTTCACAAGCCTAAATAATTGTTGATGCAATATTCTATCATATTACATCACCATATGTTAATGTACATCAATTGTAAGTATCCAAACGAGTCGGTAACAAAAGCATAAAACAGAAACGAAAAAAAAATTCAAACTTTATTGGAGATTTTCCCAAAAAATTCGACTTACAGAAGCACGGGCCAATATTTTTGTTCGAGTTACGGAGAAATTCGACTTATGGAAGTTCGAGTTAGGGAAGGCGATTTGTATGAAATTTTCTCAGTAAACGCTATTGCCACTCGATTTTGTTCGAGTTAGAGAAAATTCGAGTTAGGGAAGTTCGAGTTAGGGAAGTTCGACTGTATGTTGTTGAAAAAAAAGAAGATATTAAATGTAGTGAAATTAAAATACATATGTCAAATATTAGATGGAAACTTAAGAAGAATTTACAAGTAGTGAAATCTTATTAATTAAACACTTTACCTCACGAACTCTTTTTTCGTCAGGCTTGAAATGTCTTTCAACTGGTTTTTAAAAGTTCTTCAAACATTTACTTGTCATATTTGTCATTTATGAGTTCCATTTCAATGCACATTTCATCGTCAAACATTTCGAGTGCTTGAAACTCTTCAAAAACAAAAGAAAAAAAGCAGAAACTGCTGACAATTTCAACATGGCCTCGTCATTGTCTTTGTTTTGTGTCCCGATCTCCGGGTGCGTGTAATGGCTCAATCAGCAGCAAATTTCCCAATCAGTTCCCACATTAATTATGGCACAATTAAAGATACTAGGGACTGGGACTGGGACTGGGACTGCAACTGGGCGCGGGAATTCCACTTGAATGGCTGTCAATGGGGCGAACAATGTGCCACTTGAAGGCGGACATTGTGCCACACAGGGAATGCAAGAGCAAGACCCTTAACCCGCATGTGTGAACTGTCTGCTCTCCTCTCTCCTTCCTTCAACCGAACTGATGCTGATGACCGCCGGCGTGGACAAATCTCAGACGCAGCTGTGTCTCCGCTTTCTTCACCGTGTTTGCAAACTCGGCTAATTTCGTGGAAATTACAAAGCGGCAGCGAAATCGGGGCACAAACACGGGAAAAGGCATCGGCAATGGTAAGAGGCAGCACTGGCAACGGGATTGGGAACAGTGAGAGGGAAACAGTGAGCGGGGAACGGGGAACGGGGTGTGCATTGTGAGAGCGTTACGCATTTCCTCTCAGGTGTGCCCCGATGTCGATGTCGATGTCGGTCGGTGTCGGGGCCAAACAAAAGCGTTAAAAGTAGGTGCAGCTGGGCAGCGACTGCGGCGGGATCGGAATCGGGATTAATGAGCAACAGTCGCAGACAACAGCAACAACAACAACAACAGCAAGCAACAACAAACAAAGTGAGTGGGAAAATGGAAAGGCCGCTCAATGAGCAAACAAACAGCAAATAGCAACATGTAGGAAATGTCTCTCAACAGCAAGTGCCGCACCACGAATACCCTAACAAACTCTCTCAAAATTAAACAATATTTAATTTCACGTGGGGCGACCAGAATAACTGTTTTCTATACAATACTATAGAAATACAAAAAAAGGATAAATCTATTTGGTTTAAATAACTTATGAATTATTTCATATCCTAATGACTTCAGATTACTATTGTTGGAATTTAAGGACCCGTTGAATTTAAGTCCAGTTTAATTGGACTGTACTTTTATGTTATCTGACAGATCAAGAGTTTCGTCTGCTCTTTGAACTCTCTTCAGGTGCTCAAGAGACTTACCTGCCTGCGTTACAAAGATTATTGCACAGTTCCAAGTGTCTTTGGTAGTGTATAATAACAACAAGTAGAGGTAAAAATCAGTGTCTATAGCTGGGCTGGAGGTTTGACTCTGACTCTGACTCTGACTCTAACTTCGACTCTGAATCCGACTGGGTTGGTGGCTAATGATGCCGCTGCTACGTGACGTTCGTTGCCAAGTGGCAAGTCAAAGAATTGTTTGTGATTTTATATTTTTTATGAATTGTGGCATTCTTGCAGACAACGTTCTGTCGTTGTGTCGTTGTTTGTCGTCATGACAGAGAGCTCTTTATCTGCCTCTCTCTATCTTTATCTATATCTGTAGCTGTCTCGATATCTCGACGCACCTCATTTTCCGGCTTACGGTAAAGTTTGTTGACTTACCAAAAAAATCTTAAAAAAATAAACGAAATTAAGGAGAAGATAAGTAAACGTTTATGAAGGCAAGGAAGAGACAGATCATTGCAGTTGACGAGGCAGTTTGTGGCTACTGTGAAGAGTAAGAGACAGAGAGAGAGAGAGAGAGAGAGAGAGAGAGGGAGAGGTGGAAGATGCTTGCCACATGATGTTGCAGCCGCTTCTGTTTTGCGTACGTCATTTAATTGACGGCTCGAGGACTTTCCACAATAAATCAAAAGACCATGATGATTTGTTTGCAATTTAAATGCAAATAGCGACCACCCAACAGGCCAAAAGATCAGACAGTTTATAAAGGGGGGCAAGAGGCAGGGAAGGCAGAAGAAGACATTGCTAAATTATAACTTAATTTTCGAGCAACGAAAAAATAATAACGAAAACTTGGCAATCGCCTGAATTGCTGCAAATGCCCCGAAGCGACAACGGACAACGATGAATGCGGCCAAAGTGGAAGTGGAAGTGGAAGCCACACAATGCGAGCCAACTTGCAACAAGTCGGAGAGAGACCACGGGGCATGATTTGTCTTCAAAATCAACTCACACAGTCACAGTCCACCACAAAACTCTCGACATTTAACAAATGAATATTCGATGTTATCGATCTAAGACGACTCATCAAATGAGCTGTAGTTGATATCCAAATTTGATTGAGAAGAACGAAGAGTTTTCAGCTTAGGTTCAATAACATACATGGAATAACATGGAATCGATTAATCGGGTGATATCCATAATTATCGGAATGAAAATAATTTTATTTACTTGTCGAAACGATAATTCTCATTGCAGTGTAAAATATAATGAATCAATTTCTTAATTCAAAACTATATTTTTATTTGCATATATTTAGCTTGTCATCGATAACAAATAACCAGTATTGTAATCGATATATTTAAATTAGATTGAACAATTGTAGGTGAAAATATTGCAAATAAATCATTTTTAATTAAGTTTTATTACCACAAATGTGCTGTAAACCAACGTATTCAAATCCAAATGGAAAATTAAGAAAATTAGAAAATCTAGAAAATGTTTACTCTGGTCATCCCATATTTAAAAAATTAAAATATTTTTTAAATTTAATTTTAAAAAATATTTAAGTTCTAAGAAATGTGAATTTTAATTGGATTTTTAACCTCATATTCGGTTTTATAAGGTCCAAATTAGCCTAGAAAGGTGGTTTTTAATGAAAAACTCACTACTTTTTTTTATCGCGGCATCAAAAATCGCGGTTAAAAATTACAATAAACATTTCTACTCGATCACTAGAAATGTATCGATATATGTATGTGATCTCTTGAAACTAAAGTATCTCGTTAATTGGAGTGTAGGGCATTTGCAAAAGACTGACTAAGCTGCGGCAAAGGGCAATTCCAAGAAACGCATTGCTTTGTTTGACGGCTCGACGACTCTGGGTCTCAGTCTTAGCCTCCATCTCCATCTCAGTCTCAGGCCCTATTGCCAGCAACAACAACAGAGTCCAGAGAGGCCCCAAGCCGATCCCCAAATATTAATAAAAGTCGTCATCGTCAAAAGGAAGCGCAGTCAAACCCAAA